>CM040624.1:91655941-91769173 GCA_022817965.1 Solanum lycopersicoides | reverse complement strand
TTTCTCTCTTGTAGTATTTCACTTGTACTCTTTGGGAGTGAAATAAATATTGGTTGGTTGTGTCCGAGGACTAGGCAAAGAAAACAAAAGTTTGAAACCTCGTTAATTCCTGGTGTTCTTTTTATTGTTGTCTCATTTACTATTTATTAGCTATCTTTAGATATAGTAGTTGTGATTCCATCACTCTCTATATGTTCGGCTTCCGCAACAACATTGACAATGACACGTCATCCATTTTATAAGGAACTATCAAGGAATTAATGATTATCGATATTCGGTGATTTCAACAAATCGAATCAATCCAACATCTAATAAATTGGGACAACTTAGTTACTGTATTTTCTTATTTATTTTTTTATTTTTTAATAGGCATGAAATGAGCTAAATCGACATAGTTGTTTTGATATAGAGAGAGTGTATTCAAAGTAATTTTTTCGACATAAGAATTTGAGTCTTTGAGGATGCCTAGCCTCATGTTTTGGATGAAGAACAAATAAAACTATGAAAAATGCTGCTCATGAATACCCTTTACCTAAGGAAAAGTAGGGGTGACCATTTCAGCTCATATAAGGTGAAAGGAGTCCATTTAGCTTCTTCTTTTTTTCTAAAAAAAAATACCTTTTTTTTAACAAAAAAATAAAATTTTCTTTTTTTTAAATGAAAAATTAACATTTTAAAAAATAATAATTTAGGAGTGGGGGTGGTGTGGGAGGGATTATGCGTGATTCGTGAGATTTTTTTCAAAATTGTTGTGTCTATAGTTATTAATTAAATCGGGAGTCCTATTTGTTAGGACCGAAAATTAAGCAGGTGTAAACGCGGAAGCTAGCAATGCAAACCTCGAAAGACCACGAGTAAGAAGACAACGAGAAATACATCAAAAGACACAAAGATTTAAAGTGATTCGGTCAATCGACCTACGTCCACAAAGGACATAAGCAATCCACTATAAATATGAGAGTACAAAATACAGAGAGAAACAACCTCAACCAATTCACTCGGAATACATGGGAGGTTCACACAAGTGATAACGTATCAAGCTTGTGACCCACAAATTCTCCCCCTAACCAAAACTCTCAAAGCCCTTAAGATTACATTGTGAATGCTGATTAAATTAAAAGGAACAAACCTATATTTATAGAGTTCTAAACCTTTTCCTACTAGAAAAAGAATTAGTCAATTCAAAACCTTTTCCTAAAAGGAAAAAACCTATTTATGGTAAAAAATTCAGGGCAAATAAAACCCAACACTATTTGTTTAAATATTTAATAGTCATGCGAGATATACAAAAATTATGTTGTGGATAGCTTATCAAATTGTAGCTATGTAATTAGCCAAACATTAACTATTTTACCTCATTATATTTCAAGTCTTTGCTATTTTTTAAAGTTAATCTTTTTCCTCAAATCATATTTATCCATATAAGTGTTTCTGGGGTTTGACTCAATCCTTTGAAATTCAACCATTTTCCACCCCATGAAATAAATAGCTCATAAATACGCTCCTTCCACCTTTCCCCATAGTAAAGTGTTTTTCCTTAATGAGAATGGAAAAGAAAAAGTAGGCAAAGGTATTTATTATTTTTTACTATATTTATGGATAATAATTTTTGAAACTAAATATATAATGTACTTAATATCTAAACAGCAGCTACATAATAATTCTATGGAGATTTCTTACAACAGAATTATAGAAGCAATTTGTGTTGCAACTTTGTTGTTATATACATGGAGAGTGTTGAATTGGGCATGGTTTAGGCCAAAGAAACTTGAGAAATACTTGAGAAAGAGTGGTCTTAACGAAATCCATACAAATTACTCTATGGAGATTTTAAGGAACTCACAAATAAATTCAGTGAAGCCAAATCTAAGCACATCAAATTCTCTGATGATATAGCTCAAAGGATCATCCCGTTTTTCTGTGATTCCATAAAAAAAAATGGTACGTTTCTTTTGTTCTTCTTTAAAAATATTTTTAAAAAAATATGTTCCCGTATGTAAACAGTGTAATTTTTTTCTATAAAAGGGTTAAGATGAACCCCTTTTCGGGATACATGAGTAGAGAGGGAAAGTCTTAGTAGGGACATATCAAGAATTTAAAATTTGTGAATTTTAATAGAGTCCTTAAGTTCATGTATAATTATAATTATCAACTACAATCAATATCTCTTGCAGGTAAAAGTTCTTTTGTATGGCTAGGCCCATATCCAGTATTGTTGATCACAGATCCTGAACATGTAAAGGAGATTTTTACAAAGAATTATGTGTACCAAAAGCAAAGTCATCCAAATCCATTAGGCAAGTTATTTGTTCAAGGTCTTGTGTTGCTTGAGGAAGAAAAATGGACCAAACACCGAAAAATCATCAATCCTGCTTTCCATGTTGAGAAGTTAAAGGTTATATTCACTTCATATTCTAATTACTACTAAATTTGGTAAATTTTCATGCCTTGGACTTAAGATTAGCATAACATTATGAAGTTGTCCTTGTATATCCGCTCGTGCCGTGATAAACAAGGTCAATAATTCTAAGAAAGAGATTTAAAACAATGCAAGCATGCCACACCTGAGATTTGAACCTAAAATCTAAAGCAACTTTTGAACCAATTTTATGAGCACTACAATATGTTGATGGGAGTCAAAAGTTTATATCCATATGCACTATAAGAAAACTGTGAATTACAATGGGAATTAGTATGAAAATTCGCATGAAACTTATTTTCCTGCAAATTTTCATACTAATTCCGAGAAAATCTTCACGTAATTCACAGTTTTCTGCCCAAAACAATTGTTTTTACCCTGTTCCCAGGGAATTGGGGTTTCAAGTGAAGCCCCTTCAAGAAATGTAGCTTTGTCACTGATAACTAGTACTGTTTTTTGCGATTAACTTTTTTTGTTCAGAATATGTTGCCAGCATTTTATCAGAGTTTTAATGAAATGATAAGCAAGTGGGAGGAGAATGTTCCAAAGGACACATCATTCGAGCTCGATGTATGGCCAGACCTTCAACTAATGACAAGTGAAGTCATTTCTCGAACTGCATTTGGGAGTAGTTATGAAGAAGGGAGAATAGTATTTGAACTTCAGAAAGAACAAGCTGAGCATGTAATGGATCTTAGTCGTTCAATTTATATACCAGGATCAAGGTATAACAATAATGTGGAAAATCACATGTTTATTACTTTCTACTAAAAAGACTTTTCTTGTTTACATTTAACAAAATGTTGTGCAGGTTCTTGCCTACTAAAAGGAACAAAAGAATGCTGGAAATCGAAAAGCAAGTCCAAACAACGATTAGGCGTATCATCGACAATAGATTGAGGGCAATGGAAGGAGGGGAGACAAGTAAAGATGACTTATTAGGCATATTACTTGAATCCAATATGAAAGAAATTGAACAACACGGAAGCAAGGATTTCGGAATGACAACCAATGAAGTCATTGAAGAGTGCAAGTTATTCTATCTTGCTGGACAAGAGACCACTTCAGTGCTGCTCGTCTGGACAATGATTTTGCTGTGCCTACATCCAGAATGGCAAGTACGTGCCAGAGATGAGGTTTTGCAGGTCTTTGGAAAAGAAAAAACAGATATGGAAGGACTAAATCGCCTCAAAATTGTAAGTACGTTTCACAAGTTCTCTCAGAAGTGCACTATTTCTACTGCTAACTTATGCTATACAATACAATTTTTTCCGTAGGTGACAATGATATTGTACGAGACGTTAAGGCTATTCCCCCCATTACCAGTATTTAGTAGAAAGAACAAAGAAGAAGTCAAATTAGGGGAGCTGCATCTACCAGCTGGAGTGCTACTCCTTATGCCCGCAATATTAATTCATTATGACAAGGAATTATGGGGCGAAGACGCGAAGGAATTCAAACCAGAAAGATTCAGTGAAGGAGTGGCAAAGGCAACCAAAGGACAATTCTCCTTTATTCCATTTGGTTGGGGACCTCGAATTTGCATTGGACAAAACTTTGCAATGATGGAAGCAAAAATGGCAATAACAATGATACTACAAAAGTTCTCCTTCGAACTCTCTCCGTCTTATACACATGCTCCATTTGCAACAATTACTATTCATCCACAGTATGGTGCTCCTCTACTTATGCGAAAACTTTGAAATGGATGTTGCTCATATTAAAGATTGTGGCTGAAGTCGCTCTTTTCCTATTACAATATTGAAGTATTGAAATGTTATCAATGTTGTTCACTTTTTTTGGGCCGGCCTTTCATTGTTGTATTGGACATATTTGTTTTTAATAGACGGAAAAAAGTCTAATGTTCTCAACTTTGCGATTTAGAGCTGATACACCTTCGTTCTTAAAGTGACTCACATATATCCTTATTGCTATACAAATGACCAAGAAACACCTTTTTGGTCTAACATGAGTGACAAAAAATAGTTTAAAAATTTAATTTTTTGATTGTCAAATTTATTTTCACTCGTTTTCTTATAAAATTTATCATATATGCCCATTTTTTCCAATATAGATACAAAAAAAAGTTTTTGGCTGGGGACCTCGGATTTGCATTGGACAAAACTTTGCAATGATGGAAGCAAAGATGGCAATAGCAATGATACTACAAAAGTTCTCTTTCAAACTCTCTCCGTCTTATTCACATGCTCCAGTTGCAATAATTACTACTCAACCACAGTATGGTGCTCCTTTGCTTATGCGCAAACTGTGAAATGGATGTTGCTCATATTTAAGATCAATGATGTTGTGTTCTCCGTATTTCAGTTGCATCATTTGCTCTTCGTCCACAGTATGGTGCTCCTCTCCTTATGCGCAAACTTTAAATGGATGTTGCTCATATTTAAGAAATTGCTCTTTTCCTATTTCAACAATATTCTGCTATTGAGCCGACCTTTGGGCCGACCTTTTGTTCGACTTATTTGCTTTTAATAAAGGGAAAAGAGTCTCATGCCTCAAATTTGCGATTCAGAATTGATATACTCTCGTTGTAAAAGTGCATATATCCCAATCAATAAAAAAGAAACACAAATAATGATAAGCAAGTAGATGTGTAAGGGAGATATTTAAAACTCAAATTAGCCGTTGAAATCAAACAAGTAAAAACAATCATGTATACAAAATATCAAATATACCTTGCGCTTTGCTAGAAGAATCAGGAATTCAAAATAAAATATAGTTTGTGTTTCCAACTACACCCTTGTATTAAAGAACTACTTTTTCTTAGTAGTACTCGACTCTCAAGAAAAAAACTAACAAAAAGAGATAACAAAGTAAACTATATCTTTTATTTGTTATTTTTCTTAATAAGTGTGAGATGATCCGCTAAAGTGACACTTATTTTATTAGAGAGAGAGAGTATATTCAAAGTAATAGTTTGAGCCTTTGAGGAAGTCTAGCCTTCATTTTGGATGAGGAATGACTAACAAATGAAAAAGGGTCAAAAATACCCTTATAATATGTGAAATTGAACAAAAATGCACTCCATTAATAGTTTTTTCTAAAATTATCCTTATCGTTAATAGTTTGATCCAAAATTCATCTGCCGCTAATAGTTTGGTTTAGAAATGGCTCTATTGCAGTGACGTATTTATGAAGGGTGTCCAAGTTAAAAATAATTTATTATTTTTTTAAAATGGATGCATTAAAAATCAAATTGCGTAATATTTAGATTTAATAGTTCATACCTTTAATTTAATATGAAGTAAACGGATGAAACAAAAAGGAAAAAAAGAAGAAGAGATAAGCGAGTTCAATCTTTAAAAAGAATCACTTTTGAGTATTAAACTTATATAAAACAAAACAAATAGACACATTCATCTTAGGTAACGTCCTACATGGAAATTTTGTGTCCTATGTAGTATTCTACATGTATTATACCACGTAGATGTATGTGGCTACATGTTCAAATTCATATAAGCTTATGTATCTACTTGTGTACACCTAAAGTTGGAGGGCATAAATGTCAACCAAAGTCAAGTTAAAGGTTTTTCTAAAAAAAAAATTTACAGGGTATATTAATATATTATGTCTTTATTTCTTACTATATTTTTGGAAAATATATTAATATGTTACTAAGGCCTCATTTGTTTCTATTAAGATTAACACGTCTGAATCTGAATAGACATCTGAATATTAAGATATGCATTAAGATCTAGATGTGTAAATTTGAATTAACATCTGAATATTAAGATGTTGTCTTTGAATCTAAACACAAAATTATTGGGACTGTTTGTTTTCAATATCTGAATGTACGTATGATATTAAACGCTATATTAATAAAATATTATAAAAACCTAATTTTAGTAAAATAGGCTTTTTATATAGATAATAATATTTTGAACATTTTATCGTAACAAGGTAATATGATTTATCTATTAAGAATTTAACATTAAGTTACATCATTAATATGACTATTCTTTGCACTCAAAAACTTTGAAAATCTAATATAATGTCATGTAAAATAGCTTATATAGAATAGTAATATAATGTTTTTGAAAATATTTTATTTTTATAATGGACATTTGTTATGGCTATTGATCAAATAATTAATACTTTCTTATTTTCTGAAACCGTGCTAAATATTATATCATAAATGCTTATCAAATCAAATATATTGATTAATTTATGAAAGTAAAAGACGTATATTAAGTTAGTAAGAATAAATAAAATTATAGCGGTAAGCATTATAATTAACAATAATTAAATAAGAATTCTTTTTTATGAGTTGTTGTGATGTAGTTGAATTAAGATAGGAGTCTTACTTTTGAGTCTGAAGGGTGTTAAGAGTGTGTTACATATCTGATTCATTCAGATGTATTTAGGCCCATAAAAGGACTTATAAGGAAATAAAACAAACAAACTTAATGAATTAAATCTGAATAATTAAGATTCAGTCATCAAAAACTAACACACTGAATGAAGCGAATCTGATTAATTAAGATTCAGACTCTCATTAAGTGCAAACAAATATGGCCTAAGATTGTGAGATTATAAAATATTTGAGACTAAATATATAATGTATTTATTATTTGAACCATAGTCAAAGTCTTTCTTTGGTAAGTTAAATCTCACCAATCAAATCAAGAATTTGGGAAAATGGAAAGGAGTCGAATCCAACAAATTAAAAGGTTATAAATTAGCTAACTTCTCCTCTTTTTTCTAAGTAAAAGGAAGCATTTTATTAATTTAATGGAGATTTCTTACAACACAATTCTAACAGCAATTTGTGTTGCAGTTTTGTTGTTATATACATGGAAAGTGTTGAATTGGGCATGGTTTAGGCCAAAGAAACTTGAGAAATACTTGAGAAAAAGTGGTCTTAACGGAAATCCATACAAATTACTCTATGGAGATTTGAAGGAACTGAAAAATAAACTCAATGAAGCCAAATCTAAGCCTATCAATTTCTCCGACGGTATAGCTCAAAGAATCAACCCTTTTTTCGCCAACGCTATCGACAAAAATGGTATGTTTCATTCATTCTTCTTTAAAGGAACAATTTTTCTCTATTCTTGTACATATGTTGTGTAATTTTTTATAAAGACAAATCACTTTTTGGTACTCTAACTCCATCCATGAGTTGAGAGGGACGTGAACTCTCAAGTAGAGGCAGATCCAAGATTTGAAATTTATGGATTTTACTAGGGACCTTAAGTGGATATACGATCAAACATTTATGGTTCCTAAAATACATATAATAAAGACGATTTGGACAAAAGCTACTTAGTTCACATAGAACCAATACGATTCATGGTTTCTCCTCCCACGACTATAGTTGACTGATGAATTCATAGTTGATAACTTACACCAAATCAGGCAAAGTAAAAAAGATGTATAGTTAACATGTCAACATGTGCACTCTCGAATTTGGAGTGCTTACTTTCAATTGGATTAAATTTGAGTGTCTGTTGATGTATTTTTTCTAATCGAAAATGGATTACTCTCAGGTAAAAGTTCTTTTGTGTGGCTAGGCCCATATCCAGTAGTGTTGATCACAGAACCTGAACATGTAAAGGAGATTTTGACAAAGAATTATGTGTACCAAAGGCAAACTCATGCCAATCCATTTGCAAAGAAATTGGCTCTAGGTCTTGCGAAGCTCGAGGAAGACAAATGGGCCAAACACCGAAAGATCATCCAACCTGCTTTCCAAGTTGAGAAGTTAAAGGTATATTCACTTCATATTCTTAGTACTAATAGATTTAGCAAACATTGGTAAATTTTCATGCTTAGAACTTAAGATACCATATTGAAATTCTTAACTTATGAAGTTGTCCATTTATATACACGCGTGCAGTAACGTACAAAAACGCAGCTCTCCTACTAATAACAAGTACTACTTTTACCGATTGATTTGTTTTGTACAGCATATGTTGCCAGCATTTTATCAGAGTTGTAGTGAAATGATAAGCAAATGGGAGGAGATTATTCCAAAGGAAACATCAGTCGAGCTCGATGTATGGCCAGACCTTCAATTAATTACCGCTGAAGTCATTTCTCGAACTGCATTTGGGAGTAGCTATGAAGAAGGGAGAATAGTATTTGAACTTCAGAAAGAACAAGCTGAGTATGTAATGGACATAATTCGTTCAGTTTATATACCAGGAACGAGGTATTATAATTTATTTGTTAAATTTCCACATAACATCGAAAACCATATGTTCATTACTTTCTACTAAAAACACTTTTCTTGTTTGCTTTTACATTTGCTTTGTCAGGTTCTTGCCTACTAAAAGGAACAAAAGAATGCTGGAAATCGAAAAGAAAGTCCAAACAACGATTAGATGTATCATCGACAAAAGATTGAGGGCAATGGAAGCAGGGGAGCCTAGTAAAACTGACTTATTAGGCATATTACTTGAATCCAATATGAAAGAAATTAAACAACACAGAAGCAAAGATTTCGGAATAACAACAATTGAAATGATTGAAGAATGCAAGTTATTCTATTTTGCTGGACAAGAGACCACTTCAGTGTTGCTCGCGTGGACAATGATTTTGTTGAGCCTACATCCAGAGTGGCAAGCACGTGCCAGAGAGGAGGTGTTGCAGGTCTTCGGAAATGAAAAACCAAATTCGGAAGGGCTAAGTCACCTCAAAATTGTAAGTATTTTCCACCATTTCATTATGTAAGACAACTTAAAATAGCCCAAGATCACTGCATAGATCGAATTTTAAAGATAAAAAACACTGTAAAATCAACGATAAAATAAGTAGTTGTTATATCGTCTTGCCCATCCTTGTTGCCAAATTGTTCCGACTGAGATCAGATAAACCACATTTTCTACTCGGAGACTAAAAGATCTCGGAAAGGTATGACATCTAAATTTTGTTAGAAGTGTACTAACTCTACTTCCAACTTATGCAATACATTTTTTTTCCATATATAGGTGACAATGATCTTGCATGAGACGTTAAGGCTATTCCCCTCAGTACCAACATATCGTAGAAGGAACAAACATGAAGTCAAATTAGGGGAGCTGAGTTTACCAGCTGGAGTGCTACTCATTATACCCACAATATTAATTCATTATGACACAGAATTATGGGGCGAAGACGCGAAGGAATTCAAACCAGAAAGATTCAGTGAGGGAGTGTCAAAGGCAACAAAAGGACAGGTCTCGTTTATTCCATTTGGCGGGGGACCTCGAGTTTGCATCGGACAAAACTTTGCAATGATGGAAGCAAAAATGGCAATAGCAATGATATTACAAAAGTTCTCTTTCGAACTCTCTCCGTCTTATACACATGCTCCAATTCTAACAATTACTATTCATCCACAGTATGGTGCTCCTCTGCTTATGCGCAAACTTTGAAATGGATGTTGCTCATATTTAATACCAATGGTGTTGTGTTCTCCGTGTTTCAGCTCGAATACTGCTAAACTAGTCCGGCCATGGCTGAAATAACTCTTTTCCTATTTCAACATTGCAGATTTGAATTGTTATCAATGTTCATGTTCACTTTCTTTTCACATTTCTTCCGTGGGTGAATTAGTTTAAACTTGTTATAATGCTTCATCGTGTCTCGTGAAGAGTTTACATCAGCGGTTCCTATTTATGCAAGTCAAGCCTTTATGTCTTGTGTATATATAGATTTTTCTCTCTCAGTCCTGCAAGTTTATTTCTACTTTATAAGGAGAAAATCTGATTAAATAGCAAATTTTCATGAACTCGCACCCTTGTGTTTATATCAAACAAGATGTGGGTAAACACTACGGTGAAAAACTAGTATTCAACATCCCAAACTCCTTTTTTTTTTGTGTGTCCACATGAATATTTTGGTAATATAACTTCGAAAAAAAAATTGTGAAACCTTTATGGAACTCTCCGTAGAGAGTTGGAGGAGCAGTAAGTACAATCTGACTATTTTGAGAATTATTTTTGGACATTTAGGGGCCAAATAACATGATTATGCAATTTTTTCAGTTTTTCATGTGTGTTAGCATATGAATATTTTTGTGATATGGCTTCTGGACAATTTTCCTATGGAACCTTTACTAAACCCTCCATATGGAGTTGGGGAGTAGTACGTAGTCTCACTATTTTTGGAGTAATTTTTGGGTATTTAGGGACCAATATATAGGAATCAGACAATTTTCTCAGTTTTCGTGTATTTTAGCACATGCATATTTTGGTGATATGACTGCTAGTCAATTTTTTTGCGAAACCTTTATGAAACCCTCTGCAGAGAGTTTAGGGAGTAGTAAGTACAATCTCACCATTTTTAGAGTTATTTTTGGGCATTAAGGGACTGATTAGCAGGATTAAGCAATTTTCTCAATTTTTCATGTGTGTCGTCAGCACATGAATATTTTTGTGATATAGCTTCGGGACGCATGTTTTACGAGATCTTTATTAAACCATCCGTAGGGAGTTGGGGAGCAGTACGTAGAGTCTCACCAATTTTAGAGTGATTTTTGGGTGTTTAGGGACCAATGTATATAAATTGGGAAATCTTCTCAGTTTTTGTGTATGTTATAGCACATGAATATTTTGGTACTACGGCTTCCGGATGAATTTTTTTGCAAAATCTTAATGGAACCTTTCGTAGGGAGTTGAAGGTGTAACAAGTACAATCACACCATTTATAGAGTGATTTTTGGGCATTTAGGGGCCAATTTACAGGTATTAGGTGATTTTTCTTAAATTTTTTTTTGTGTGCGTTAGCCGACAATATTTGGTTATATGACTTTTGAAAGATTTATTTGCGGAACTTTGTTTTTTTGTGTGCGTTAGCCGACAATATTTGGTTATATGACTTTTGAAAGATTTTTTTGCGAAACTTTTATGAAACCCTTCGTAGGGAGTTGGTGGAGCAGTTCGTACAGTCTCACTATTTTTAGAGTGATTTTGGGCATTTAGAGTCCAATTTACAGAAATTTGGTGATTTTCTCAGTATTTCGTGTGTTAACCCATGAATATTTTGGTGTTGTGACTTTCGAATAAAATTTTTGTGAAATCTTTATGGAACCCTCCATGGGGATTTGACGGAACAGTACGTATAACCTTACCATTTTTAGAGGATTTTTTTTTGGTATTTAGGGAACAATTTACAGGAATTAGGCATAATGTGTAAATATGCTCTTTACTTGGCTTCAACTTGCATCTATGCCCTCCAATTTTGAGTGTGAACAAGTAGACACTTAAACTTGTATAAAATCAAACAAATAAACACATTCGTCTTCCGTGACGTCATACATGACAATTTTGTGTCCTATGTGGCGTCCTACGTGTATTATGTCATATAGGATATATGTATGTATATACTTGTTTAATTTTATACAAATTTAAGCGTCTACTAGTGCACACCCAAAGTTGAAGGGCATAGATGCCAATTTAAGGACATATTTATGTATTATGCCTTTTATTTTTTACTATATTTATGGATAAAAAATACTAATATGGTGCTAAAATTGTGAGATTACAATAATATTTGGAACTAAATATGTATTTATTATCTGAACCATAGTCAAGGAATTTCTTTGGTTAATTAAATTGTAGCATTAAATCTAACTTATGCCACGTGTCCAAGTCAAAGAAAGAATTTCGAGAAAATGGAGAGGAGGCGTATCCAAAATGTTATTACAAAGTTACAAAATTAGCTAACTTCCTCTTTTTGTTCTTTCTATGTAAAAGATAGCAGCTAGAAAGAAGACACTAATTAATTTCATGGAGATTTCTTACAACAGAATTATAGAAGCAATTTGTGTTGCAATTTTGTTGTTATATACATGGAGAGTGTTGAATTGGGCATGGTTTAAGCCAAAGAAACTTGAAAAATACTTGAGAAAGAGTGGTCTTAAGGGAAATCCATACAAATTATTCTATGGAGATTTGAACGAACTCACAAATAAACTAAATGAAGCTAGATCTAAGCCCATCAATTTCTCCGATGATATAGCTCAAAGGCTCATCCCTTTTTTCATCGACTCCATCAACAAAAATGGTATGTTTCTTTTATTCTTCGTCTTTAAAAGAATTAATTTTTTTTAATAGTCTTGTATATATCTAGTGTGATTTTTTTATATAAAGAGGATCCATATGAATAAATTTTTGGTACCCTAGCTCCATCCAAGGGGTCGAGAACTCTCACGTAGAGACAGATCCAAGATTTGGAATTTATGAATTTTAATAAGTTGGACTTCAGTTGAAGTGTTTATGATTATGCCTTTTTTTTTCTAAATCGGAAATGGATTTCTCTCAGGTAAAAGTTCTTTTGTGTGGCAAGGCCCATGTCCAATAGTGTTGATCACAGATCCTGAACATGTAAAGGAGATTTTCACAAAGAATTATGTGTACCAAAAGGATACTCATCCCAATCCATTTTCCAAGTTCTTGTCTATTGTATTCTGAAGCTTGAGGAAGATAAATGGGCCAAACACCGAAAAATCATCAATCCTGTTTTCCAAGTTGAGAAGTTAAAGGTTATATTCACTTCATATTCTTATACTACTAAATTTATCAAACACGAAGCTCTACTACTGATAACTAGTACTGGTTTTTCAAATTAATTTGTTTTGTACAGCATATGGTGCCAGCATTTTATCAGAGTTGTAGTGAAATGATAAGTAAATGGGAGGAGATTATTCCAAAGGAAACATCAGTCGAGCTCGATGTATGGCCAGACCTTCAACTAATGACCAGTGAAATCATTTCTCGAACTGCATTTGGGAGTAGCTATGAAGAAGGGAGAATAGTATTTGAACTTCAAAAAGAACAAGCTGAGCATGTAATGGAAATAAGTCGTACAATTTATATACCAGGGTCAAGGTATAACGATTTATTTGTGAATTTCTATGTAATATATGGAAAATGACATGTTCATTACTTTCTAAAAATAAGACATTTCTTGTTTGCATTTTTATTTGTTTTGTTAGGTTCTTGCCTACTAAAAGGAACAAAAGAATGCTGGAAATCGAAAAGCAAGTTCAAACAACGATTAGACGTATCATCGACAAAAGATTGAGGGCAATGGAAGCAGGGGAGACTAGTAAAAATGACTTATTAGGCATATTACTTGAATCCAATATGAAAGAAATCGAACAACACGGAAGCAAAGATTTCGGAATGACAACAAATGAAGTCATTGATGAATGCAAGTTTTTCTATTTTGCTGGACAAGAGACCACTGCAGTGTTGCTCGTCTGGACAATGATTTTGTTGTGCCTACACCCAGAGTGGCAAGCACGTGCCAGAGAGGAGGCTTTGCAGGTCTTCGGAAATGAAAAAACAAATTTGGAAGGACTAAGTCGCCTCAAAATTGTAAGTACTTTCCACAAGTTTGTTATGTAAGACAACTTAAAATAGATCAAATTTCAAAGATGAATAACAATTAAAATCAAGATAAAATAAGTAGCTGTTAAATTGTTTTGCCCATCATTAATGCCAAATTGTTCCAACTGAGAGCAGATAGAACACATTTTCTATCGTCCGATTTCAGTCTCAGAGGGGAAATTACGCGGTGACTAACATATCTCGGAAAGGCATGACATCTAAATTTTGTAAGAAGTGAACTATTTCTACTTCCAACTTATCCAACACATTTTTCTTTCCATATATAGGTGACGATGATCTTGCACGAGACGTTAAGGCTATTCCCCCCCGTAGCAACATATCGTAGAAGGAACAAACATGAAGTCAAATTAGGGGAGCTGAGTCTACCAACTGGAGTGCTACTCTTTATACCCACAGTATTAATTCATTATGACAAGGAATTATGGGGTGAAGACGCGAATGAATTCAAACCAGAAAGGTTCAGTGAAGGAGTGTCAAAGGCAACCAAAGGACACTTCTCATTTATTCCATTTTCCGGGGGACCTCGAGTTTGCATCGGACAAAACTTTGCAATGATGGAAGCAAAAATGGCAATAGCAATGATACTGCAAAAATTCTCCTTCGAACTCTCTCCGTCTTATACACATGCTCCAGCTTCAATTTAAGAAATTGCTCTTTTCCTATTTCAACATTTGTAGTATTGAATTGTTATCAATGTTGTACACCTTTTTTGAGCTGGGCCGGTCACTTTTGGGCCGATCTTTTGTTGGACCCATTTGCTTTTTAGTAAAGAGAAAAGAGCCTTAAGAACTTCTCAACTTTGCGATTTAGTGCTGATATACTCTCGTTATAAAAGAGCCTTTGGAGGGCACATGGCATATATGGCTTTGCTGAACTAGATATATGTTTGTACAGATGAGCCAGCTTTTAACATATGACATAAATGCGTCATTTTTAATAGTTTCGTGACATATTTGAGTATTTTTCCAGTCTAAATTGAATTTATTTTTACAGAGCGAATACCATATAATCACGTTTTAGATAAATTTTTGTTTCTGTAATTGGCAGAGCATCTGACCCTGGATATCCGATTCATGATGTTCTCGAGTCTTAATACTTCCCTTACAAAAAATGAGGAAAAGCTAATGCAATATTATATCTCCTGTCGCGTATGAATTGAGGAGCTTCTACATGATAATAACATGAAACTCAAAAATATCTAATGCAAAGTTGCTGAATATTACATTCATGAATTGTAATCTAATACACCATAAGAATTTGTGTTAGATATTGTTTACCTCGGTCCTGATAAAAGTGATGGCAATTTTGAGCTGATACCGGCTTCCCGCGGTTTGTTGCCTGCCCCAACCTTAGGTACATTTCTGAAATTATAATCTAAGTTGGTTTCAACAGTTATCAAACCTTCGAGTGCCTTAACCACTAATGACATGGAAGGCCTCTTGGAGAAATCCCCCTGTAGACACCACGCAGCTAGGCTCATCATTTCTGTCACTGCTTCTCTGTGGAGCTGCATATCCTCGTTTCTGTCAACCATATCTGTGAGCTGATCTTGTTCTGCTTTTCTCGTAAAAACAGTTAGCAAATGGACATCTTCTTCATCAGCTTGTGACCAGTCCAAATTCTTTCGTCCACAGAGAATTTCCAAGAGCACAATTCCAAAAGCATACACATCAACCTTTTCGGTGATTATTGAGCTCAACCATTCAGGGGCTATATACCCCGGCGTTCCTCTCATTCTAGTCACAACTTTGCTTTTGTCTTTGTCAATTAGCTTTGACAACCCAAAATCAGATATCTTAGCATTGAAATATTGATCTAAAAGGATGTTTTGTGGTTTGATGTCCAAATGAATTATCTTATGGCTGCAATCCTCATGTAGATAAGCTAATCCTTTCGCAATATCTGATACTATCCTCTTCCTTGTGTTCCATGTAAGCCCATTTTCTTGCGTGATCCACCTATCCAACGATCCATTCACCATGTACTCATAGATTAGAAGCCTGTGGCTTTTTTGGGCACAATATCCAATGAGTTTTACCAGATTGATATGGTGAATGCCACCGACTGTCTTTACTTCTGTTAAGAATGATTCCTTTACTTGCCCTACACCATCCAGATGCTTCACAGCTATTTTGGTGCCATTGCTCAGTGTTCCTTCATACACAGAGCCAAATCCTCCTTTCCCGAGCATTCTGCTGAAATCTTGTGTAATTATTTTCAGCCCATTGTAAGAGAATCGAGTTAGGATTCCCGGCAAGATTGGTTCTAGATCCAGAAAACCACCAGCTTTGCGTTTCTCCGACTTCTTTTTGGAAAGAGCAGAGCAAACTGAAAGAATCAAAATTATCCCAATCAAAGTACATCCTATGATAACTTTGTAAGCCGATTTCTGTCTAGGGGAAATGACTGGTGTATTTGAGGAATTCTGCACCTTAAGAAAAACTGTTGTGTAGCTTTGAAATCCTGCTTCATTGTCTATGAGAGAGAAGACTTCATTCAGTAATAAACAGTTCCCTAGTAGACTCACACCCGGATACTGATTATAAACAGCAGCTTTGCAAGAACAGTTACTAAGACATGCCCTTTTGCAATCATCAATCTTTTTCCCCTCAAGCCAAAATATGCTCGAGTTCAATTCATCATTTAACCGTAATGAAAAATAGTCAGTATTCTTTAGCTCTACAAGACTATGATACTGCAAAGAGTCACAAGAAATGGGCGTCAGCTCAGTGCATCCGAGATCTGGATTCCTCTCATGCAATGGCTTGAAGAAGTTAACTTCAGCTGGACAAGTACATTGTCCTCCGTTTGCACAAATGCTGTATCTCCCACACACCATTGGGTAGCCACAGTCGGAGGTTGTCAAAATGTCACCAACCACTTTCCGAATAATGCCGAACCTACTGTTTTCAAGGTTGTCCAATCGGTATACGCGTAAATGTCCATCATGCCCAAGCTGTATGTATTGAGCTATCGATGTATGAGGGTATTGTAAAGCAGTAAGGGTTTGACCATCAAAACTGTAATAAAGACTATCGGGATTATCTGAAGTGTAGTAATACTGAGGTGGATCAGAATCTATGTATGTGGCTAAGCTTCCATTGAGAACAGTAAGAGAAAATAAACCTTGACTCGAATTGTCTGCTGAAACGCTTGCTGTTAGCTTCTGACCAGAAACCAAATTCTGCCCGGGGAGCAAACAATCTGTAGGATGATCAAAAGACTGCCAAACTGTGCGGTTGGTCGTATCATAGAGCACGAGATTCCCCATTTCTGTCAAGTTTAAGCCCGAAACAGATTTTCCAGTAGTATTAGTGGACCAAACAAGAGTGCCATCAGAGTCTGTCAAGACCAAGTTGCCATCTCGGCCTATTTCCAAGGTTGCATTGACTTGCACTGGATGGTCACGATTAGCAGACCAAACTAACTGTCCCCCCTCTATAAAAATGGTCTCACCAGTGCTGTTGTATAATAGTAATACTAATGAGATGCCAAGAAAGCATTCTGTGTGATCGAAACTGCAAGAGAAGCCATAGAGGAATTGTACACTGGCATTTCCTTCCAGAAGGATAGGTGTATAATTAAGGATGTCTCTACGGTAAGTACTCCCAATTGATGGCCTGTTGATCCACAAAGTGGGAACACCGGAAATGAAACTCACTAAACGTTGAGATATCGCGAATTGTGAAGAACAGAAGAGAATATAAACAAAGAAAAAGATAGCAAAACATTGTCTATGTTCTTCCATCATTGCTTTCTGAACAAAGACAAATTAAAGCTAATAGAAAGATTATATGGATCGGTTCACTAGTTGCTACTCCGCTCTGTCTTCTTTTTCTTCTTCTTGTTGCTTATTATGTATAAGTAAATTAAGTGTACAAGTAAATTAAGCAAACTTTTGTTGACTTGTTCAGCTATTAAGTTTTTACCACTCAACTAATTGTATTTTAGAATTTACAGGTTCAAATGTATGTATTACTGTTTTAAAAGTTGCCAATTTGTTTTACATACATATGTATTTTTCGTGTTAAAAATACTGAATTCGGTTGTTTCCAAGTGTTACTACTTTCCTAACGTCTTTTCCTGTAACACTCATTTCATTCACTCAAATGTTAGCATTCGCAACAATCCGTAAGCAGATAATTATGTAACATTTACATGTCAATGAATTTTCATTTTATTTTAACAGCAATTGTTACAAATAGCAATTCATGGCACTTTCCTCCTCAATCAGGTTCAGCAATTTTATTTTTCAATGTGCTATTTTTTTTTTCCAAACTGACTATGAGTGCGTTCGGTACGAAGGAAATTAATGGGGCAGGGCTCTATCTTTCCACTAATGGGACCATTTTGACCATTTCCAAGTTATAATTTCATTATTGTTCAACTTTGCAAATAAATCAAGGTCACTAGGACTTTCATTTACTTTCTAACATATCAAACATAAAATAAATGGGCATCACACATTATTATGCCCTTTAATTTGGCTTGGAATCACGTTTATACTCTTCAACTTTGGCTGTGCATAAGTAGACACTTAAACTTGTATAAAGTTGAACAAATAGACACACATGTCCTACATGTCATCCTACATGTCATTTTTTGTCCTGTGTGGTGTCCTACGTGTATTGTGCCATGCAGGGCTCATGTGTTTATTTATTTAAAAGTTGAATAGTTAAAGTGCTTGTTTGTACATTATGAAAATTGGAGGTCAAAGTTAAAATTTGAAGCCAAGTTTAGGGTCCAATATATGTATTATGCCTAAAAATAATTACCAATTTAATCAATATTTGAGCTGAATTGATGATTTTTATTTTTAAGTAAGTAGGCTCATTCGTGTCCGAACTCGGCCAAGCCCTAGCCTGGACCGAATAGAGCCAAACCTGAGACTATTTTATTGTCATGCTGAGGATAACTTTATTTTTCAATTGATATATACTTAACTTGAACTACACATAAAATAGTCAATTAGAAAGGAATGTCTTTTAATACATATAGGCGATAGTTTTAGATAGTTAAAGGGAACAATTTCTAGTTTATATATAAGTTCGCGAAAAAATAATAGTTCAGGTGTGTATCAAAATGAGAATATAGTCAAAGTTGGCTGCTGAAAATAGTGTTGGAAAGTCAACTGAGTGGAAGAAAATGTGATGCCTTTAACTAGTGAGCAAATATTGGTGTAGTTGATGGCTTGATGCAAACTGATTTTTGAATTCTGTATGCTCATTTGTATCTTCAACTATACATAACAAGATTCCATATATATATTGTTGGAATGTATGCATCCATTTATCTTAGATTAGACCTGGTCCCCGTAACACTAATGCACAGTGAATAAATAACACAATACAGAAAGTAAAAGAGACAATCACTTTTACATGGAAATCTCATTGCTCAAGGGAAGAAAACCACGACCTGTCTCAACAGGACTTTTCGAACTGCGTTTCACTAATCTTCTCACAAGCAAAAGTAAAACCAGTTTTACACCAAGAGACTAGCCTGCTAATCTCTATACTAAGTAATACTTCCTATCACTTAGTTGAGTCAGAGTAGATACAACACTACCCACTATATTAACCCTCACCGATTAATATAGATTTTCCTAAGCGAATACCACACCGCCCACTAAACCCCCACCCTTTGGACGATTTAGATTTTGACTAAGCAACAACAATGTTGCCCACTAAATCACCTAATTCTAGATGACTTAGACTTCTAGAAACCGAAACAAGATCTGAATCCTTTATAGATTAGGATCAGATTTACAATGTAAGCACATAGACACAAAGCTCTAAATACAACAAAGATTCTTCTTTACTCTATCAGGTCCTTCTGTTGAGTTGAGCAATGTTATTCCTTGAAGATGGCTTTCTGTTCAAGCTTGTGAATTTTCAGAGAAAATCCAAGTTTAATTTGTCAAGTCTTGAATTTGTGTTTGTTGGAAAGTGATAATATAATTCACCACAAATTCGTTGAAACCATCCCATTGGTTGAAGGCCTGCTGTTGGAAAAGTTGTGCATCTACCGCATCAGAGGTGGCAGCTTTTCTGACAGCTGTCTTTTCACCTTTTCACGTCGCAATCTTGCGGGGCCAGGTCCCCTGCAAACTTCTTTGTGAGTTCTTGAAAAGGCTTGCTGGCTGACTTCCTTCTTTGGATGAATGAATTTAATATGGTGTTTGTATGATGCTAAAAATATTAAACATAATGAATTTAATATGGTGTTTGTAATAAATATCATTCTTTCTTCGCAGAATCTCATTAATTGTCAACCTTCTGAAACTTTTATCACCAATTCCTCCTTTTCCTGGATCAATAGCCGCTCCTATGTAGTGAATTCCACAGATGGAGCCATACTGACACCCATCCTCTCGAGAGAAGGGAACGAGACTGTGTTTGTCTGTGGTTTCTTATGTGATTACAATGGTACTGCTTGCGTTTTTGGCATCCTTATATTACCAAATATTGATGATTCTTATCTATACTACCCGAGATTAGTATGGTCAGCAAATCGGAACAATCCGGTTAGAACCAATGCAACCTTGCAACTTAGGCAAGATGGAGGCTTATTCTTGATGGACTCAGATGGCACTTTGATTTGGAGTACAAACACAAGCAGAAAGGTTGTGGGGGAATTCAACTTGACAGTAATGGGAAATCTTGTCCTCTTTGACAAAAGTAACGACATCATTTGGCAGTCTTTTAATCATCCTACAGACACTTCGGTCCCGGGACAAATAATGGTCCCTGGAAAAAAGCTGATATCCAGCATATCAGCAACAGACTGGAATGAAGGTATGTTCACACTTGATTTTAGAAGTTCTGGCCTTTCTGCTTACATTGAGTCAAATCCACATCAAATCTATGTCTCGAGATTTGGTGTGAAAAACCCTTTCCAGTTTCCTGGACTAAGCTTTTCTTTGAAAGGCTATGGTTCCAGACAGATGTTAACCTTAGGTTTCGAATTTTCAAATGCTCCATTCATGAGATTAGGGGTTGACGGGCATTTAAGGGTGCATCGCTGGGGAGGATCTTGTTCAGAGGAGGCTGATCTATTTACATACTACATTGGTGAGTGCGGGTATCCAACCATCTGTGGAAATTACTCTGTTTTTGCAAATGGGCAGTGTACTTGTCCTCAAACCGCGGTTGATTAGACTAGCTTTCTCCAGCAAATAAATTACTGGCAGCCGAACCAGGGGTGTGTGCTTATCACACCTATCTCTTGTGAACATTCCCAATATCATATTTTGATGGAGCTTAAATACATAGCTTATATTCCACTCTATTTGCAATATGGTACCTGTTAAATTTGACAAGATTCAAAAATGAATTAATGAGAAGATATGGTAGTTAGGAGGATAATTCTTCATTGGTAGAAAAAGTCAAGATAGCATCTTTTGTAGGTGAAATTTAGGTGAACCATAAATTGGTTTCACAAGGTAAATCTTGACATTTTTGACATATTGTGATGTCATGGATGACATCAATAGGAAGAATTCACTCCTATAAATAGGTAGCTCCTAATTCATTTGTAACACACCTCTCACTTGTCTTCTCATCTCCAAAGGCATTTGTTCTTCTTTCTCTCTTGTAGTATTTCACTTGTACTCTTTTGGAGTGAAATAAATATTGGTTGGTTGTGTCTGAGGACTAGGCAAAAGAAAACAAAAGTTTGCCGAACCTCGTTAATTCTTGGTGTTCCTTTTGTTGTTGTCTTATTTACTATTTATTAGCTACATTTAGATATAGCAGTTGTGATTCTATCACTCTCTATATATTTGGCTTCCGCAACAATTGGTATCAGAGCCAAGGTATTATCTGAGTATGCTCTGTGGTTGCAGCATAGTCTGAACTTCCACATCAGAAAAAGATTTACTTTGGTCTTTGCATTGTTAGCTAGTAAATAGTATTTGTAGTAAAATGGAAGACAAGAAAAATGATGAGTCCACATCAAGTGTCAATAATACGTCATCATTGGCATCTTCGCTTATGACAAGAATTGTGTCAAATGCGAATTTGCAGTTGAAATTTTTGACGGGTCAGGACATTTCGGAATGTGGCAAGGCGAGGTCCTTGATGTTCTTTTTCAACAAGGGCTAGATATTGCCATTGAAGAAAAGAAACCAGACGGTGTAGGAGAAGAAAATTGGAAGATTATCAACCGTGTTGCTTGCGGTACCATTCGATCTTACCTTGCAAGAGAACAAAAGTATCCATACACGAAGGAAACATCTGCAAATAAATTATGGAATTCATTGGAGGAGAAATTCTTGAAGAAAAACAGTCAAAATAAACTTTACATGAAAAGAAGACTGTTACGCTTCACTTATATTCCTGGTAGCACAATGAATGATCATATCACCAGCTTTAATAAGTTGGCGACAGATTTGCGGAAACAAATTGATGGTGCTTCAAAGCAGGTGGAGTTTGAAGGAAAGATAATTTTCCCAACACAGGGATCAAACGAGGAAACAGCAGAAGATTTTCCTCTTGAAGGAGAGCCAGTCGAAGAGGAGGTTCCATCTCAAGAACCTCAACCACAACTTGAATCAATAGCAACGAGCAAGCCAAAAAGGACAATAAGAAAACCTGCTCGACTCACAGATATGGTGGCTTGTGCTAACTCAATTGCAGCCGATGACATTCCTACCACTTATAAAGACGCAGTCCAAAGTTCACAAAAAGATAAGTGGAGGAATGCCATGGATGAATAAATGCAATCTCTTCATCAGAATCATACATGGAGATTCGCCAATCTCCCAGAGGGCAAGAAAGCAATTGGGTGCAAATGGATATTTGCAAAGAAAGAGGGATTTCCTAATCAAGAAGATGTTCGCTACAAAGCAAGATTGGTGGCCAAAGGATATGCTCAAAAGGAGGGAATTGATTATAATGAGGTATTTTCTCCAGTTGTGAAACACTCCTCCATTAGAGTTTTATTGACTTTGGTAGCACAGTTGAATTTGGAACTAGTTCAGTTGGATGTAAAAACTGCTTTTTTACATGGAGACTTGGAAGAGGAAATCTATATGACTCAGCCAGAAGGATTCAAAGTTGATGGAAAAGAAAATATGGTGTGCAAACTTGAAAAATCGTTGTATGGATTGAAACAATCTTCTAGACAATGGTACAAACGATTTGACAAGTTATGTTGCAGCAAAGGTACATAAGAAGCAAATACGATCATTGTGTGTATTTGCGCAAGCTTGAAGATAATTCCTTTATATATCTTCTCCTATATGTTGATGATATGTTGATAGCTTCTAAAAGTCAAGAGGAAATTGAGAAGCTAAAGATTCAACTGAGAAAGGAGTTTGAGATGAAGGATTTGGGTGAGGCAAAGAAGATTCTTGGCATGGAGATAAAAAGAGATAGACATTCAAAGAAACTCTATTTATCTCAGAAAGAATATTTGAAAAGAGTACTAAACCGATTCGGTATGAATGAAAAAACGAAGTCGGTTAGCACTCCGCTTGCTCCTCATTTTAAGCTTAGTGATGCTATGTCACCTAAGAATGAAGCTGAACGAGAATATATGTCAAGAGTACCATACGCGAATGCTATTGGTAGCTTGATGTATGCAATGGTTTGCACAAGGCCAGATATTTCACACGCTGTTGGAGTTGTAAGCAGGTACATGCACAATCCTGGAAAGGATCATTGGCAGGCTGTAAAATGGATTCTACGGTATATTCATAATACTGTAGATGTTGGTTTGGTTTTTGAGCAGAAAGATAGTCAATATCTTGTTGGATATTGTGACTCAGATTATGCAGGTGATTTGGACAAACGAAGATCAACTACTGGTTATGTTTTTACTATTGCAAATGCACCAGTTAGTTGGAAGTCTACTTTGCAGTCAACAGTTGCTTTGTCTACCACTGAGGCAGAGTACATGGCAATTACAGAGGCTGCGAAGGAAGCAATTTGGCTTCAAGGATTGCTTAGAGAGCTTGGTATTGGACAAGAAGAAATCACAATATTTTGTGATAGTCAGAGTGCTATTCAATTAGCAAAGAACCAAGTTTATCATGCAAGGACGAAGCACATTGACGTCCGATATCATTTCATACGAGAAATCATAGAAGATGGTGGAGTCATAATACAGAAAATTCATACTACGGATAATCCTGCCGATATGTTGACAAAAGTGGTGACTGCGGTCAAGTTTCAACATTGTTTGAACTTGATCAACATTGTTGAACATTGAAGATTATGGTTGAAGACACAATCAAAATTGTTGTTGAGAGAAAGTTGAAAATGGAGAATCTTGCCAAGGTGGAGATTTGTTAAATTTGACAAGATTCAAAAATGAATTAATGAGAAGATATGGTAGTTAGGAGGATAATTCTTCATTGGTAGAAAAAGTCAAGATAGCATCTTTTGTAGG
This sequence comes from Solanum lycopersicoides, assembly GCA_022817965.1. NCBI lineage: Eukaryota > Viridiplantae > Streptophyta > Magnoliopsida > Solanales > Solanaceae > Solanum > Solanum lycopersicoides. The sequence continues at coordinate 91,745,005 of CM040624.1, read as the reverse complement.
TGAAATTTAGGTGAACCATAAATTGGTTTCACAAGGTAAATCTTGACATTTTTGACATATTGTGATGTCATGGATGACATCAATAGGAAGAATTCACTCCTATAAATAGGTAGCTCCTAATTCATTTGTAACACACCTCTCACTTGTCTTCTCATCTCCAAAGGCATTTGTTCTTCTTTCTCTCTTGTAGTATTTCACTTGTACTCTTTTGGAGTGAAATAAATATTGGTTGGTTGTGTCTGAGGACTAGGCAAAAGAAAACAAAAGTTTGCCGAACCTCGTTAATTCTTGGTGTTCCTTTTGTTGTTGTCTTATTTACTATTTATTAGCTACATTTAGATATAGCAGTTGTGATTCTATCACTCTCTATATATTTGGCTTCCGCAACAGTACCAACAAAACAGATTTGGAGAACTGCAAAACATCTTGCTTAAGCAATTGTGCTTGCAAAGCAGCTCAATTTCGATTTAGTAGTCCTAATAACACAATGGGTCACTGCGCATTGTTAAATGATGTGTTTTCGCTCACATACGATTATGGAGCACCTAATAAGACCACTCTTTTCATCAAGGTGCAGAGCTCTTCTAACTAACATGCCTCTCCATCACTTATCTCTTCAGAGAAGAAACCAAAGCGTGTCCCAGCGATTGTAGGATCCACCATCGGAGCTTCATTTAGTTTGCTTCTCATGGTTTTAACTTGCTTTGCCTGTATTTTCAGAAGGACAAAAGAACTCGAGGAAGACGAGGAGGAGTTCCTTGATCAGATACCAGGAATGCCTACTAGATTTTCCTACGAGGAACTCACTGTGATGACAGAAAATTTCAGCGAGACACTTGGGGAAGGGGGATTTGGTTCTGTATTTGAAGTAACAATGAGTGATGGCACTAAAATAGCGGTGAAGCATCTGCAAGGATTCGGTAATGTGAAGAAATCATTCTTAGCTGAGGTAGCAACAATCGGTAGCATTCAGCATGTCAATTTGGTAAAACTTGTTGGATTTTGTGCTGAGAAATCACACAGGCTTTTGGTTTATGAGGACATGGCCAATGGCTCTTTAGATAGGTGGATTTTTCACGGAACATGGGAAAAATCTCTCACATGGGATGTCAGGAAAAAAATCATATCAGACGTCGCCAAGGGACTAGCTTACCTACATGAAGATTGCAACAACAAAATTATTCATTTGGATATTAAACCTCAGAACATTCTTCTTGACCATAAACTCAATGCAAAAGTATCAGATTTTGGGTTATCAAAGCTTGTGGGGAAAGATGAAAGTAAGATAGTTACAGCAATGAGAGGAACACCAGGCTATTTAGCACCCGAATGGCTAAATGAGGTCATTACTGAGAAGGTGGATGTTTAGCTTTGGGGTTGTAATCTTGGAAATCATCTGTGGCCGGAAGAATTTGGATCGTCATCAAGATGAGGATGATATGCATTTGCTTAGTTTGTTCATGAGAAAGGCAGTGGAGAGACAACTCTTGGAAATGGTGGACAAGAAGAGTGAAGACATGCAGCTACATTAAAAGAGGCTGTGGAAATGATGAAGATTGAAGCCTGGTGTTTACAAAGTGATTATACTAAGAGGCCTTCCATGTTGTTGGTAGTTAAGGTGTTTCAGGGTTTAGTCGCTGCTGAAACCGATTTGGATTACAGCTTCACATTTCCAACAATGAAGACAAGAGTTTGCGGGAGTAATCAAGAAAGGGAAGCTGTGGTTGGTATCAGTTTACCACTTCCATCACAGTTGTCAGGTCCTAGGTAACATGCTGGTTAAGTTCCAACAATGTGACTGCATAATTGCTCCTCCATTGCTTACTTTTATTCTGTATAAATTGTATCATTTCAATTTTTACAACTTGATTTGTGGTTCTTAGTAATATTTATCATCAAGATTGAATCGCTAATGAGTCAAAGCCATATGTCCATACTTTGAGTTCACTTATTATTTGCTGCAAAAAGCCACTTTCTGCTTTTCATAATTCCTTATTATATCAAAACTATTTCAGAAGCATAATGTAGAAAAGCGCAACCCATTGTCTATTAGAGAACGTTAGATTGATCGCAGTCTAATTAACTTATTGAGTATCATGAGCATTTTCTTTTTCCTAGCTCTCATTCATCTATCTTTCCGTCTGTTTAGGATTTTCCATTTCTCTTACGATGTCGAAACTAAGATGTTTTACTGCAGTTTTTGCTGTTGTTAACAGAGATCAAGTAGACCCGTTACTCTTAGAAATATAAAAATGTACTGCATATGAAGATGTATTGATACGCAACGATGCAAATTAGAAAAGAAATTCAAAGCTGAGGGAAGAAATTTTGGAAACTGTATGTACAACAGACAGATGGATCTAATGATGAAGCATGGAAATACAAAGGAAGAAAAAAAAACTCACAACCTCTTAAACTTATTGTTCACCTTGGACCGGATAAAATTGAAGGCAATATTAGGCTGATAGTGTCTTCCCTCTGTTGGTTGCCATCCTCAACCTCAGGTAGGCTTGTGAAATCGTAATCCAAGTTTGTTTCAACAGACACCAAACCTTCCAATGCCTTAACCACCAATGACATGGAAGGCCTCTTGTTGAAATCGGCCTGTAGACACCACGCAGCAATGCTCATCATTTCTGTCACTGCTTCTTTGTGCATCTGCATATCCTCATTGTTTTTGTCAACAATATCCATAAGCTGCTGTTGTTCCGATTTTGTTTCGAAAACACTTAGCAAATGGACATCCTCATCAGCTTGGCACCTATCCAAATTCTTTCGCCCACACAAAATCTCCAAGAGCACAATTCCAAAGGCATACACATCAACTTTCTCAGTGATTTCCGACCTCAACCATTCAGGGGCTAAATACCCTGGCGTTCCTCTCATCCTAGTTACTACTTTGCTTTCGTCTTTATCGATCAGTTTCGACAGCCCAAAATCAGATATCTTAGCTTTGAATTTTTTATCTAGAAGGATATTTTGTGGTTTGATGTCCAAATGAATTATCTTCTGGCTGCATTCGTCATGAAGATAAGCTAATCCTTTCGCAATATCTGTTATAATCCTTTGCCTCGTATGCCATCCAAGCCCATTTTCTTCATTTTTATGATAAATCCATTTATCTAGTGATCCATTTATCATGTGTTCATAGATCAGAAGTCTTTGGCTCTTTTCGGCACAAAATCCAATGAGTTTTACCAGATTGACTTGATGAATGCCACCGACTATCTTTACTTCTGTTAAGAATGATTCCATCACATGACCTAGACCATCCAGACGCTTCACAGCTATTTTGGTGCCGTTAGTCAGTGTTCCTTCATATACTGAGCCAAATCCTCCTTCCCCGAGCTTTCTACTGAAATCTTCAGTTATTATTCTTAGCTCATTGTAAGAGAACCGAATTAGCATTCCCGGTAAGATTGGTTCGAGATCCATGAAATCCCCAGCCTTTGTGGAATGGTGTGTCCTCTTTTTGAAGATAACAAAGCAAGCCGTGATACTTAAAATTACCCCAAAGAAAGCTGCAAGAGTAGATGCTATTATCACTGTGTGAGGTCTTGATTTTTTCCCTCCAGCTATTTTGGTGCTATTACTCAGTGTTTTTGGGGAATTCTGCACTTTAAGAAATACTTTGCTGTCCTCCATGTCTATCAGAGAAAAGACCTCATTCAGTAACAAACATCTCCCACTTGTAGCCCCATAGGAATCATATTTGAAGACCGCAGCTTTGCAGGAACAGTTTCTCAGACAGGCCCTTTTGCAATCTTCCAATGTGCTCGAAATTACTTCAGGACTGAAGTCAAACGCAAAATATGTGGTATTCTTGAGCTCGACAAAACTATGATACTGGGAAGAGTTGCAGTAAATGGATGTCAGTTGTAAACATCCAACATTGTTTTTCCTCTCATCTAATGACCTAAAGAATTTTTGATCTGACGGACAACTACATTGGGCGTTACGTGTACAAATGCCATATCTTCCACACACCATTGGGTACCCACAGTTCCCTAAAGATGGATTAATCAGATTATCAATTATGATTAGCCAATCAGATGTCCTCTGATCCCGTTGGTATACCCGTAAATGTCCATCAGGCTCAAGCTTCATGAATGTAGCTGGTAATGTAGGGTCTTGCAGAGGAGTAAGTGTTTGACCATCAAAACTGAAATCCAAGCTCTCCCGATAAGAGGAAGCATAGTAAACTTGAGGTGGATCGGATTCAATGTAACTTTTCCATGTCCCATTGTTAATAGAAAGAGAAAACAAACCTCGGCGCCAATTGGTTTGTGAAATGCTTGCTATGAGCTTCCTCCCAGAAATCAAACTCTGGCCTGGGAGCAAACAATCGGTAGGATGGTCGAAAGACTGCCAAATTGTGCGATTGGCTTTGTCAAAGAGCACGAGATTCCCCGTTTCTTTCATGCTTAATCCAGAAACATATTTGCCAGTAGTATTAGTGGACCAAACAAGAGTGCCATCAGATTCTGCCAAGACCAAGTTTCCATCTAGGCCTAGTTGCAAGGTTGCATAGGCTTTCACTGGACGGTCTCGATTAGCAGACCAAACCAACTGTAAATTCATTACCTTTCTCTCTTCAGTAGAGGAGATGTCCATAAATGCAAAGAAGATCCCGAGAATTGCTTTAGAATTCAGAACAAAAAATAGTAATTGTTTCTGAATTACACCTTTGCATTAAAGAACTACTGCTACTTAATAGTAATTGACTCTCAAAAAACATATAATAAATGGAGGTAACTCAACAAACTATACCTTTTATTTGTTATTTTTCTATTTTTCTTAATAATCTTGAAACAAGCCAAATGGACACACTTATTTTGAGACGTGAAACAAGCTAAATGAACACTTATTTTGAGACGAAAAAACGTATATTGGAAGTTGTTTTTTCAACATAGGAGTTTGTGCCTTTGAGGAATAAGTATCTAGCCTTGGTGTTTTGGATGAAGAAGACAAATAAATCTTACATTCGTCTTTCTTTTCTTTTATTTTTGACTATATTTATGGACAAGATAATACATCGCTAAGAGTGTGGAATTACAATACTTTTCTGAACTAAATATACTACGTATTTATCATCTAAATCATGCTTAGATATTTTGTTTGGTCAATTAAATCTTAGTCATTAAGTGTAATGTATGCCATGTGCCGGATCCAAGAAAGAAATTGAGGAAAATGGAGAGGAGGCGTATCTACCAATGTTATTAGAAAGTTATAAATTAGGCTAACTTCCCCGCTTTTTTCTATGTAAAAGAAAGTAGCTAGCTATGTAATTAGCCAAACATGAACTATTTTACCTCATTATATTTCAAGTCTTTGCTATTTTTTAAAGTTGTTCAATCCTTTTCCTCAAATCATATTTGAACAAATTCATATTTATCCATATAAGTGTTTCTGGGTGTTTGTGATGCTGTCAATTTTGACTCAATCCATTGAAATTCAACCATTTTCCACCCCATGAAATAAATAGCTCATAAATACGCTCCTTCCACCTTTCCCCATAGTAATGTGTTTTTCCCATAATGAGAATGGAAAAAAAAAAAAGTAGGCAAAGGTATTTATTATTTTTGAAACTAAATATATAAAGTACTTAGTATCGAAACAGCAGCTACATAATAATTCTATGGAGATTTCTTACAGCATGATTATAGCAGCAATTTGTGTTGCAGTTTTGTTGGTATATACATGGAAAGTGTTGAATTGGGCATGGTTTAGGCCAAAAAAACTTGAAAAATACTTAAGAAAGAGTGGTCTTAACGGAAATCCATACAAATTACTCTACGGAGATTTTAAGGAACTCACAAATAAATTCAATGAAGCCAAATCTAAGCACATCAAATTCTCTGATGATATAGCTCAAAGGATCATCCCATTTTTCTGTGATTCCATAAAAAAAAATGGTACGTTTCTTTTGTTCTTCTTTGAAAATATTAAAAAAAATATGTTCCCTGATGTAAACAGTGTAATTTTTTTTCTATAAAAAGGGTTAAGATGAACCCCTTTTCGGGATACATGAGTAGAGAGGGAAAGTCTTAGTAGGGACATATCAAGAATTTAAAATTTGTGAATTTTAATAGAGTCCTTAAGTTCATGTATAATTATAATTACCAACTACAATCAATATCTCTGGCAGGTAAAAGTTCTTTTGTATGGCTAGGCCCATATCCAGTATTGTTGATCACAGATCCTGAACATGTAAAGGAGATTTTTACAAAAATTATGTGTACCAAAAGCAAAGTCATCCAAATCCATTAGGCAAGTTATTTGTTCAAGGTCTTGTGTTGCTTGAGGAAGAAAAATGGACCAAACACCGAAAAATCATCAATCCTGCTTTCCATGTGGAGAAGTTAAAGGTTATATTCACTTCATATTCTTTTTACAACTAAATTTGGTAAATTTTCATGCCTTGGACTTAAGATTAGCATAACATTATGAAGTTGTCCTTGTATATCCGCTCGTGCCGTGATAAACAAGGTCAATAATTCTAAGAAAGAGATTTAAAACAATGCAAGCATGCCACACCTGAGATTTGAACCTAAAATCTAAAGCAACTTTTGAACCAACTTTATGAGCACTACAATATGTTGATGGGAGTCAAAAGTTTATATCCATATGCACTATAAGAAAACTGTGAATTACAATGGGAATTAGTATGAAAATTCGCATGAAACTTATTTTCCTGCAAATTTTCATACTAATTCCCGAGAAAATCTTCACGTAATTCACAGTTTTCTGCCCAAAACAATTGTTTTTACCCTGTTCCCAGGAATTGGGGTTTCAAGTGAAGCCCCTTCAAGACATGTAGCTTTGTCACTGATAACTAGTACTGTTTTTTGCGATTAATTTTTTTTGTTCAGAATATGTTGCCAGCATTTTATCAGAGTTTTAATGAAATGATAAGCAAGTGGGAGGAGAATGTTCCAAAGGACACATCATTCGAGCTCGATGTATGGCCAGACCTTCAACTAATGACAAGTGAAGTCATTTCTCGAACTGCATTTGGGAGTAGTTATGAAGAAGGAGAATAGTATTTGAACTTCAGAAAGAACAAGCTGAGCATGTAATGGATCTTAGTCGTTCAATTTATATACCAGGATCAAGGTATAACAATAATGTGGAAAATCACATGTTTATTACTTTCTACTAAAAAGACTTTTCTTGTTTACATTTAACAAAATGTTGTGCAGGTTCTTGCCTACTAAAAGGAACAAAAGAATGCTGGAAATCGAAAAGCAAGTCCAAACAACAATTAGGCGTATCATCGACAAAAGATTGAGGGCAATGGAAGCAGGGGAGACAAGTAAAGATGACTTATTAGGCATATTACTTGAATCCAATATGAAAGAAATCGAACAACACGGAAGCAAGGATTTCGGAATGACAACCAATGAAGTCATTGAAGAGTGCAAGTTATTCTATCTTGCTGGACAAGAGACCACTTCAGTGCTGCTCGTCTGGACAATGATTTTGCTGTGCCTACATCCAGAATGGCAAGTACGTGCCAGAGATGAGGTTTTGCAGGTCTTTGGAAAAGAAAAAACAGATATGGAAGGACTAAATCGCCTCAAAATTGTAAGTACGTTTCACAAGTTCTCTCAGAAGTGCACTATTTCTACTGCTAACTTATGCTATACAATACAACTTTTTCCGTAGGTGACAATGATATTGTACGAGACGTTAAGGCTATTCCCCCCATTACCAGTATTTAGTAGAAGGAACATACATGAAGTCAAATTAGGGGAGCTGCATCTACCAGCTGGAGTTCTACTCCTTATGCCCGCAATCTTAATTCATTATGACAAGGAATTATGGGGTGAAGACGCGAAGGAATTCAAACCAGAAAGATTCAGTGAAGGAGTGGCAAAGGCAACCAAAGGACAATTCTCCTTTATTCCATTTGGTGGGGGACCTCGAATTTGCATTGGACAAAACTTTTCAATGATGGAAGCAAAAATGGCAATAACAATGATACTACAAAAGTTCTCCTTCGAACTTTCTCCGTCTTATACACATGCTCCATTTGCAACAATTACTATTCATCCACAGTATGGTGCTCCTCTGCTTATGCGAAAACTTTGAAATGGATGTTGCTCATATTTAAGATTGTCGCTGAAATCGCTCTTTTCCTATTACAATATTGAAGTACTGAAATGTTATCAATGTTGTTCACTTTTTTTTGGCCGGCCTTACATTGTAGTATTGGACATATTTGTTTTTAATAAACAGAAAACAGTCTAATGTCCTCAACTTTGCGATTTAGAGCTGATACACATTCGTTATTAAAGTGACTCACATAGTCACATATACCCTTATTGCTATACAAATGACCAAGAAACACCTTTTTGGTCTAACATGAGTGACAAAAAATAGTTTAAAAATTTAATTTTTTGATTGTCAAATTTATTTTCACTCGTTTTCTTATAAAATTTATCATATATGCCCATTTTTTTCCATATAGATACAAAAAAAAGTTTTTGGCTGGGGACCTCGGATTTGCAATGGACAAAACTTTGCAATGATGGAAGCAAAGATGGCAATAGCAATGATACTACAAAAGTTCTCTTTCGAACTCTCTCCGTCTTATTTGTTGGGCTATTGCCCATGTTCCAGCCAAAGGCCCATGGCCTAATCCTACTTGAAAAAGGATTGGAATTATTCTCTTTATTTGGTTTCCAATTCTATTAGGAAAAGGATTGGAATTGTAATCCTATTTGTAGTTGATTTTAGCTTTGTAAGGAAAAGCACAACTCTATAAATAGAGGATGGTCTTGAGAGAATAATTCAATTACTCATTGGTATTGCCTTTGAAAGACAATAGAACATAAGAGAGGTTTTTTTAGAGAGCTTTCAACAAGAGAAAAGAGAGAAGAAAAAGGGTTCTTTTGCTGCAGTCTTTTTCTCCGACCAGCAACGTTCAGATCGTGTTTCCCGATTAACTAACCGTTGGATCGGGCTGCAATTTGGACTGAGTGTTCCTGACATCTTGGTGGTTGAATTGAACGGTGGAGATCGGATTCAGAGGTCAGCAAGATCCTGTTTTAGGTCACGAACAGAAGCTGGGTTTGGGTGGTGTTTCTTTCTATTTATCTTTTGTTGGTGTAGCTATTGTTTGTTCTGTTTTGGCACTTGTTGTGTAGCCATTAGAAGAATATTTGTAACCCTCTTATTGTTATAGTGAAGCAATTCGGATCTTGTCGATCTCGTGGTGGTTACCTTCGGTTTGAAGGGTTTTTCCACGTTAAACTTGGTGTTCTTTATTGTTAGATTTTCGTTTTCATTTTTTTCGTCAAGCTTGATACGTTATCACTTGTGTGAACCTCCCATGTATTCTGAGTGAATTGGTTGAGTTTGTTTCCCTCTGTATTTTGTACTCTCATATTTATAGTGGATTGCTCATCTCCTTTGTGGACGTAGGTCGATTGACCGAACCACGTTAAATCTTTGTGTCTTTTGATGTATTTCTCGTTGTCTTCTTACTCGTGGTCTTTCGAGGTTTGCTTTGCTAGCTTCCGCGTTTACACCTGCTTATATTTCGGTCCTAACAAGTGGTATCAGAGCCAGATTCAAAGATGGAGTCAGGTTCAGTGGTTCGATAATCGATGATTGAACCAGGTTAGAAAGAGGTGTTCATCTTGGCAGGTGTAATTTTTGACAGTAATGAAGATTTGTGTTGGAGAAATTGTTTCAGAAAGGTTCTCTTTGTTGAGACATAAATTTTGTAAAGGAGATTATGGAGAGGAGAAGCAAGCTGTTGAAGATTAAGTGAAGAAGGTGGACAAATTTATTTTGTCAGAAATTCAGGCCAAGGGGGAGATTTGTTGGGTTTTATTTGCCCTGATTTCTTACCATTAATAGGTTTCCTTTTAGGAAAAGATTTTGTATTGACTAATTCTTTTTCTAGTAGGAAAAGGTTTAGGACTCTATAAATATAGGTTTGTTCCTTCTAACTTAATCATCATTCACAATGTAGTCTTAAGGGCTTTGAGAGTTTTGGTTAGGGGAGAATTTATGGGTCACAAGCTTGATACGTTATCACTTGTGTGAACCTCCCATGTATTCTGAGTGAATTGGTTGAGTTTGTTTCCCTCTGTATTTTGTACTCTCATATTTATAGTGGATTGCTCATCTCCTTTGTGGACGTAGGTCGATTGACCGAACCACGTTAAATCTTTGTGTCTTTTGATGTATTTCTCGTTGTCTTCTTACTCGTGGTCTTTCGAGGTTTGCTTTGCTAGCTTCCGCGTTTACACCTGCTTATATTTCGGTCCTAACAAGTGGTATCAGAGCCAGATTCAAAGATGGAGTCAGGTTCAGTGGTTCGATAATCGATGATTGAACCAGGTTAGAAAGAGGTGTTCATCTTGGCAGGTGTAATTTTTGACAGTAATGAAGATTTGTGTTGGAGAAATTGTTTCAGAAAGGTTCTCTTTGTTGAGACATAAATTTTGTAAAGGAGATTATGGAGAGGAGAAGCAAGCTGTTGAAGATTAAGTGAAGAAGGTGGACAAATTTATTTTGTCAGAAATTCAGGCCAAGGGGGAGATTTGTTGGGTTTTATTTGCCCTGATTTCTTACCATTAATAGGTTTCCTTTTAGGAAAAGATTTTGTATTGACTAATTCTTTTTCTAGTAGGAAAAGGTTTAGGACTCTATAAATATAGGTTTGTTCCTTCTAACTTAATCATCATTCACAATGTAGTCTTAAGGGCTTTGAGAGTTTTGGTTAGGGGAGAATTTATGGGTCACAAGCTTGATACGTTATCACTTGTGTGAACCTCCCATGTATTCTGAGTGAATTGGTTGAGGTTGTTTCCCTCTGTATTTTGTACTCTCATATTTATAGTGGATTGCTCATCTCCTTTGTGGACGTAGGTCGATTGACCAAACCACGTTAAATCTTTGTGTCTTTTGATGTATTTCTCGTTGTCTTCTTACTCGTGGTCTTTCGAGGTTTGCTTTGCTAGCTTCCGCGTTTACACCTGCTTATATTTCGGTCCTAACAAGTGGTATCAGAGCCAGATTCAATGATGGAGTCAGGTTCAGTGGTTCGATAATCGATGATTGAACCAGGTTAGAAAGAGGTGTTCATCTTGGCAGGTGTAATTTTTGACAGTAATGAAGATTTGTGTTGGAGAAATTGTTTCAGAAAGGTTCTCTTTGTTGAGACATAAATTTTGTAAAGGAGATTATGGAGAGGAGAAGCAAGCTGTTGAAGATTAAGTGAAGAAGGTGGACAAATTTATTTTGTCAGAAATTCAGGCCAAGGGGGAGATTTGTTGGGTTTTATTTGCCCTGATTTCTTACCATTAATAGGTTTCCTTTTAGGAAAAGATTTTGTATTGACTAATTCTTTTTCTAGTAGGAAAAGGTTTAGACTCTATAAATATAGGTTTGTTCCTTCTAACTTAATCATCATTCACAATGTAGTCTTAAGGGCTTTGAGAGTTTTGGTTAGGGGAGAATTTATGGGTCACAAGCTTGATACGTTATCACTTGTGTGAACCTCCCATGTATTCTGAGTGAATTGGTTGAGGTTGTTTCCCTCTGTATTTTGTACTCTCATATTTATAGTGGATTGCTCATCTCCTTTGTGGACGTAGGTCGATTGACCAAACCACGTTAAATCTTTGTGTCTTTTGATGTATTTCTCGTTGTCTTCTTACTCGTGGTCTTTCGAGGTTTGCTTTGCTAGCTTCCGCGTTTACACCTGCTTATATTTCGGTCCTAACAAGTGGTATCAGAGCCAGATTCAATGATGGAGTCAGGTTCAGTGGTTCGATAATCGATGATTGAACCAGGTTAGAAAGAGGTGTTCATCTTGGCAGGTGTAATTTTTGACAGTAATGAAGATTTGTGTTGGAGAAATTGTTTCAGAAAGGTTCTCTTTGTTGAGACATAAATTTTGTAAAGGAGATTATGGAGAGGAGAAGCAAGCTGTTGAAGATTAAGTGAAGAAGGTGGACAAATTTATTTTGTCAGAAATTCAGGCCAAGGGGGAGATTTGTTGGGTTTTATTTGCCCTGATTTCTTACCATTAATAGGTTTCCTTTTAGGAAAAGATTTTGTATTGACTAATTCTTTTTCTAGTAGGAAAAGGTTTAGGACTCTATAAATATAGGTTTGTTCCTTCTAACTTAATCATCATTCACAATGTAGTCTTAAGGGCTTTGAGAGTTTTGGTTAGGGGAGAATTTATGGGTCACAAGCTTGATACGTTATCACTTGTGTGAACCTCCCATGTATTCTGAGTGAATTGGTTGAGGTTGTTTCCCTCTGTATTTTGTACTCTCATATTTATAGTGGATTGCTCATCTCCTTTGTGGACGTAGGTCGATTGACCGAACCACGTTAAATCTTTGTGTCTTTTGGTGTATTTCTCGTTGTCTTCTTACTTGTGGTCTTTTGAGGTTTGCTTTGCTAGCTTCCGCGTTTACACCTGCTTATTTCAGTCCTAACATTATTCACATGCTCCAGTTGCAATAATTACTACTCAACCACAGTATGGTGCTCCTTTGCTTATGCGCAAACTGTGAAATGGATGTTGCTCATATTTAAGATCAATGATGTTGTGTTCTCCGTATTTCAGTTGCATCATTTGCTCTTCGTCCACAGTATGGTGCTCCTCTCCTTATGCGCAAACTTTAAATGGATGTTGCTCATATTTAAGAAATTGCTCTTTTCCTATTTCAACAATATTCTGCTATTGAGCCGACCTTTGGGCCGACCTTTTGTTCGACTTATTTGCTTTTAATAAAGGGAAAAGAGTCTCATGCCTCAAATTTGCGATTCAGAATTGATATACTCTCGTTGTAAAAGTGCATATATCCCAATCAATAAAAAAGAAACACAAATAATGATAAGCAAGTAGATGTGTAAGGGAGATATTTAAAACTCAAATTAGCCGTTGAAATCAAACAAGTAAAAACAATCATGTATACAAATTATCAAATATACCTTGCGCTTTGCTAGAAGAATCAGGAATTCAAAATAAAATATAGTTTGTGTTTCCAACTACACCCTTGTATTAAAGAACTACTTTTTCTTAGTAGTACTCGACTCTCAAGAAAAAAACTAACAAAAAGAGATAACAAAGTAAACTATATCTTTTATTTGTTATTTTTCTTAATAAGTATGAGATGATCCGCTAAAGTGACACTTATTTTATGAGAGAGAGAGAGTATATTCAAAGTAATAGTTTGAGCCTTTGAGGAAGTCTAGCCTTCATTTTGGATGAGGAATGACTAACAAATGAAAAAGGGTCAAAAATACCCTTATAATATGTGAAATTGAACAAAAATGCACTCCATTAATAGTTTTTTCTAAAATTATCCTTATCGTTAATAGTTTGATCCAAAATTCATCTGCCGCTAATAGTTTGGTTTAGAAATGGCTCTATTACAGTGACGTATTTATGAAGGGTGTCCAAGTTAAAAATAATTTATTATTTTTAAAAAATGGATGCATTAAAAATCAAATTGCGTAATATTTAGATTTAATAGTTTATACCTTTAATTTAATATGAAGTAAACGGATGAAACAAAAAGGAAAAAAAGAAGAAGAGATAAGCGAGTTCAATCTTTAAAAAGAATCACTTTTGAGTATTAAACTTATATAAAACAAAACAAATAGACACATTCATCTTAGGTAACGTCCTACATGGAAATTTTGTGTCCTATGTAGTATTCTACATGTATTATACCACGTAGATGTTGTTGTTCATCTTGTAGGGACGATCAAGAAAGTGTTGAGACCCAAGGAAGGCCCTTCTAGAATTACGTTTAACGTCCCTTTATTACTTTCCCGATCGGCGCCTCGGGTAGGAAAATTGGAAGATGAATCTTTTCCCCGGAGCTGGAATAACTTGTTCTTCCTGACCCGATTCAACGCTTCCAAACATACTTAGAGCAAAACTTTGAACATCTTTGTGAGACAACAAAGTTTAAGAACATTTTCACAACTAGAAAATTAAAACTAGTAGCAAAACTAGAATCAGAAACAGATTAGAAAAAATATATGAAATATTTTTCTTAAAAGAATTGTTGTTAATATGTGTCAAAAGAATCTTACTGATTTCAACAAACTTTGTAGAAACACGAAGTTACCAAGTTTGATGAACTAGTGAAAAACAAAAGAATAGAAGAAATGAAATCAATTCACAAATCTAAAATTTGTAAAACACGTACCAGAATCTGGAAAAAATTAATAGGAAAAAGATCAAGTCCACTGAACTCACAGTGTCCCCTTAAGGAAATTATTCTCCTCTAGTATCCGAGGTTTGATTTGGAATATGACCCTCCAGGGTAAAATGATCTCAATCACCAGAGTATAGATACCAAAAACTCTGGTGTCAGCGAGCCACTCAACGGCAGTAAAGTACACTTAGAATACTAGATTTAGTAGTAGAAGAAGAAATCCATAAATTCTATGTTTAAAATAAAAGGAAATCCCTCAATTTATAGAAAACAAAGGGTAGTGCGAAAAGGTTCTTATTGTGCCTTACCGGAAAAGTCACAATCTTTCGGAAAGGTCGTCACCTTTCATAAAAGTCACAACTTTCCATAAAAGTCACAATTTTTCATAAAAGTCGCAACTTTTCATAAAAAATCACAACTTTTCAAAAAAGTCGCTACCTTTCTTAAAAGTCACAATTCTTTATAAAAGTCGCAACTCTTCATTTTCCATTCACACCTTTTAAAATCCAACAATCCCCCGCATGAATGGGGAATGACTCTAAGACAAAGAAGCGGACAATTATGTGTACTTTACAAGCAAGAATTAATTGCATCTGGATAAGTAGGTTTCCCCTTGGACTTTCCGTAGTGAACATATGTCGGATATACTCGGTCAATCGGTAGATGCGATATCTTTGAACCGTCGAGCTTTGGTGTATACCTAGACAACCATATGTCACACAATTAACTCTTTACCGTTTATGGTTCTTACGATTGTGTTCGTTTCAGCCATGAACATCTCCTGGTTTCATGAGTGTATAGAGAGATGGGCTTTTGACAATCATCCTCTTTGAAGCGGCTTACACTTCACACTCACATAGGTGATTTCTAACCGTGTTATCGCATAGATACACTATTTGGTCAACTCTGCCAAACTTAGCAAATCATTAAAACCATTAAGCTTTATTAACTCATTAACAAGCCTTAATGTTGTATCCTTGTCCCTGAGCATTGTCTTCATCATGAGAATGGATTGAGTTTGTTGACAATGCCGAACCGTCAGTCACAACTTTGTTTTTCTCCTTGAATCTAGCTCTTGGGATCTCCAGTCTGCTAGATAGAGTTACCGCCATGATGACTTGTCCTAAGCCATAAATCCATTCCCTTAGATGATCTTTAAGCTTTCTCTCTAGTTAGGCCTTTTTATAAGTAGATCCGACACATTATTCTTTGACTTTACATAGTCAATTCTGATAATTCCATTAGAGAGTAGTTTTCTAACGGTATCATTTTTATGTCCTATATGACAAGACTTTCCGTTATACATCATGCTCCATGCCTTACCTATTGCATCTTGACTATCAAAGTGTACGCATACTAATCACTTGTGAACCGACTCAGTTTATAATAGCAAATGCTATATCTGATCGTGCACACTTCATGATATACATCATACTTCCCAATACTCTAGCACAATCCAATTGTGAGTCACTTTTGCTTTCACTCTTTTGAAATGCAAAGCTCAAATTTATTGGAGACTTGACAATATTTACATCCAAATATTTGAACAAGTCAAGTACCTTTTTAATGCAATGAGACAGTGAAAATGCTAAACATTATGGAGTTCTAAGGATTATTATATCTAAGATCGCATCAGCAACTCCAATATTTTTTATTCCAAACTTGCTTTCTAGCATACGTTTAGTAGCATTTATGTCGTTAGTGTCTCTATTGATGATCAACATATCACCAATATAGAAATAAACAATGACCTTATGATTTTAATGTGAAAATATTTATCACTTCCAGATGATCAACATATCACCAATATAGAAACAAACAATGACCTTATGATTTTAATGTGAAAATATTTATCACTTCCATCATTCTTAATCCATTTGCCAACATTGTTTTTGGCCAAATTTCTTATGTCATTGTTTGGTTGCTTGCTTTAGTCCATAATGTGACTTAACAAGTTTGCACACTTTCTTTCATTTACCAGGAACCACAAAACCCTCGGGTTGTTCCATGTAAATTTCTTCCTTAAATTCTACATTTAAGAAAGTTCTTTTCACATTCATTTGGTGAATTTGGAGGTCATATACCATAACTAATAATTTTAGCATCCGAGTGGATGTAACTCTAGTTACTAACGAGTATATATATCGACAAGATCAAAACCTTGTTTTTGTCTAAAGCCTTTGACACAAAGTCTTGCTCTATATTTGTCAACAATTCTATCCACTTTCATTTTCCTTTTGAGGATTCACTTTGAACCCAAAAGTTTATTTCCTGGAGGAAGATCAACCAACTTTCAATAGGATTGCTCAAGATTGAACCAATCTCACTATTGACACCATTTGTCCAAAAGGATGAGTCTACATAAGACACAAGAAATGTTACAAAATCATATTTGAAGGAAGTATATGTCCCTTGACATTTACTACGCCTCTTGATCTCTTTATTAAGTACATTCTCCTTTTGTTCTTTCCAAGGTCGTTTAGACCTTTCACTAGACTACTCAAGTCTAATTTTACAGTCCACAGTCTTAGGTCCTATTTCAATCCTTTTAGGAATAGGAACTTAGACTTTGGCTAGACCACCCCAAACTTTGAAATATTTCAAGTTGGATTTCCTTCCTTTCCATTTCTCATATGGAATAGATTGTGTCCTGAACAAACAAAATTGCTTTCTTTATCAAAAGACAATTTTTTTTTCCCTTTTGCAGTAAGGATAGTTCCTCCACAAAAGTTTTGTGGTAAACCCGAACTTATAAATAATGCATCCATCATTTCTTTCAACGTTCGGTTTTTCATTAGATTGAGGTGAATAGCGCAGTAGTTTGATGGATAATTCCATTTTCCAAACATATTTCTGCACAAGGAGATTTATACTCTCCATTCTTATCACTTCTTATCTTTTTCCAAACTGATATTCAACTTCGATATTACATTGTCTAGACATTTCTATTGCTTCATCCTTACCATTAAGCAAATAGACAGTTTTCTTTTTAATGCAATTGTCAATTAAAGTAAAGAGATACTTTTTCCCACTACGAGATGATATTGACTTATATCACAAATGTCAGTGTAAATCAATTTTAAGGGATTAAAATTCCTTTCAACAAATTTATAAGAATGCTCAGCATACTTAGATTTCACATAAACTTGACATTTTTATTTGTTGCACTCAAAGTTAGACAAAACTTCTAAGTTGATCAGTTTTCCTTAAAAGGTTTTGTAATCGACATGCCCCAAGTTTTCATGTCACAAACATTGACTCAAGCAAGTAAGAACAAATAAAAACATTCAGTTCGAAAAGCTCTTCGCGAGGTAGCTTTTTTCTCACTTATATTTTGTTCCTATTTCTTACAATTTTGTGTGATACAAACATTGTTTAGAGTCATCACCTTGTCAAATGTCCTTTTCAGAAGGACCTTTCCATAACTTTCAATTTGATTGTTATAGAACTACCCATGAACAAAGTTTATCATGTTAAATAAAGGCAATATAGTCCAAATGTTACTTTTACAAAAACATAACAAATAACTATTTACTAATATTCATGTCTATGCAAATACTTTCATTATAATAGACATATCTTTTCATGAAAAATCACAATATTTTTAAGTGATATTTTTTTTTCATAAAAGAACACAATTATTTTGAACAAGTATATATATAATTTAGTTGTTTCATACTAGTCACACTATATACTAGTAATAGAGAAACTCAACAACCACAATACCAAATATACTCCAAGAATTTGTGGGTATAACATAATACAAAAGTATCATTGAATTTCATATTTTTTGCTCCAAAGTTAAATTAGACACCAAGTCTAATCATAAGCAAAGAACCCCCACATTTCAAATGTGATCTCAAAAATATGTTTCAAGTATTTGAAAATAGTTTTTCCACATATTTTAATGTTGGAAACATTATTCTACGAAAGAACTATAGTGTTGCAATTCTCTTTGACAATGTTTACACAATGTCAAAGTTCATTCCATAGAGAAACAAAATCACAAATTCTAAGTCACTGATATTTTTCCTCCATCATAAATAGACATACCACTTAGTATTTTAAATACTAACAATAAGGACCAAAAAAAAAATTGTACAATTTATTTCTATATTACATTGAAGTTTATAGAAAATCAAAAGTACAACACTGACTTATTATGTGAAGTTTTCATATTCTTCAAACCAATTGCATAGTCCAATTTATCCAGAGTATAAAACCACAAAAGTTTTTAGTCTACAAAAATCAGACACACTAACATTTCTCATGGAGTACAAAAGTACAAAAGTTTTTTTTTTCTCCAAACAGAATAACACATATTCTTTATCACATAGAAATATTTTTCTTATCAAATAGTCTTCCAACTATAACATTTTGACATACTATTTTATCAAACAAAAATATGCATCTCTCATTTTTGCAAACTAAAGAATTTTAAAAGCAATAATATTTGCCAAGTAAAATTCATTCCACAACATATGATTTGCATTTATTTTTTCAAAGATACACATGAAAAAAAAAATCAAAGATGATTACTCTTAGAAACTATTTTCCTCCTTAGACAATTTAATAAGAAGGTTACCTGGTAATCTTTAAACGGAATACCACAAAAATTGTCTGTTACGTTCTCACTTCGACCTTGCTAGACAAAGCAACGAATTATGGAGAAGTAATGCATTTATATTCTACTTCCATGATAAGATTCTCTCAATCAGTAGAATACAAAAAATATTAACAATATACTAATTTCCTTAAGATTGTTGTTCATCTTGTATTCCAAATATAGTTAGAGCAAAACTTTGAACATCTTTGTGAGACAACAAAGTTTAAGAACATTTTCACAACTAGAAAATTAAAACTAGTAGCAAAACTAGAATCAGAAACAGATTAGAAAAAATATACAAAATATTTTTCTTAAAAGAATTGTTGTTAATATATGTCAAAAGAATCTTACTGATTTCAACAAACTTTGTAGAAACACGAAGTTACCAAGTTTGATGAACTAGTGAAAAACAAAAGAATAGAAGAAATGAAATCAATTCACAAATCTAAAATTTGTAAAACACGTACCAGAATCTGGAAAAAAATTAATAGGAAAAAGATCAAGTCCACTGAACTCACAGTGTCCCCTTAAGGAAATTATTCCCCTCTAGTATCCGAGGTTTGATTTGGAATATGACCTCCCAGGGTAAAATGATCTCAATCACCAGAGTATAGATACCAAAAACTCTGGTGTCAGCGAGCCACTCAACGGCAGTAAAGTACACTTAGAATACTAGATTTAGTAGTAGAAGAAGAAATCCATAAATTCTATGTTTAAAATAAAAGGAAATCCCTCAATTTATAGAAAACAAAGGGTAGTGCGAAAAGGTTCTTATTGTGCCTTACCGGAAAAGTCACAATCTTTCGGAAAGGTCGTCACCTTTCATAAAAGTCACAACTTTCCATAAAAGTCACAACTTTTCATAAAAGTCGCAACTTTTCATAAAAATCACAACTTTTCATAAAAGTCGCAACCTTTCTTAAAAGTCACAACTCTTTATAAAAGTCGCAACTCTTCATTTTCCATTCACACCTTTTAAAATCCAACAATCCCCCGCATGAATGGGGAATGACTCTAAGACAAAGAAACGGACAATTATGTGTACTTTACAAGCAAGAATTAATTGCATCTGGATAAGTAGGTTTCCCCTTGGACTTTCCGTAGTGAACATATGTCGGATATACTCGGTCAATCGGTAGATGCGATATCTTTGAACCGTCGAGCTTTGGTGTATACCTAGACAACCATATGTCACACAATTAACTCTTTACCGTTTATGGTTCTTACGGTTGTGTTCGTTTCAGCCATGAACACCTCCTGGTTTCATGAGTGTATAGAGAGATGGGCTTTTGACAATCATCCTCTTTGAAGCGGCTTACACTTCACACTCACATAGGTGATTTCTAACCGTGTTATCGCGTAGATACACTATTTGGTCAACTCTGCCAAACTTAGCAAATCATTAAAACCATTAAGCTTTATTAACTCATTAACAAGCCTTAATGTTGTATCCTTGTCCCTGAGCATTGTCTTCATCATGAGAATGGATTGAGTTTGTTGACAATGCCGAACCGTCAGTCACAACTTTGTTTTTCTCCTTGAATCTAGCTCTTGGGATCTCCAGTCTGCTAGATAGAGTTACCGCCATGATGACTTGTCCTAAGCCATAAATCCATTCCCTTAGATGATCTTTAAACTTTCTCTCTAGTTAGGCCTTTTTATAAGTGGATCCGACACATTATTCTTTGACTTTACATAGTCAATTCTGATAATTCCACTAGAGAGTAGTTTTTTAACGGTATCATTTTTATGTCCTATATGACAAGACTTTCCGTTATACATCATGCTCCATGCCCTACCTATTGCATCTTGACTATCAAAGTGTACGCATACTAATGCCAATGGTTTGGGCCAAAAAAGAATATCTATCAAGAAATTCCGGAGTCTTTCAACTTATTCACCGACCTTATCTTGAGCACCTAGCTCAAAGATCATTATAGAGCTAGCGATACATGTCTCTTTTGAAATATTTCCAAGAGACTGCTTCTCTACCAAGAGTAAGTATATATCCACTCGTGGATTTTACTTCATTTGTCCGGTGATCAAATTTGCATCATTATATCCTTTCAATACTGTTGGATATTGTTATAATGCAAGGCATAGTTTTAAGTATTAATTTTAAATACTCCAAAACTCTATTTATTGCCATCTAATGAGTTTATTTGGGATCACTTGTGAACCGACTCACTTTATAATAGCAAATGCTATATCTGATCGCGCACACTTCATGATATACATCATACTTCCCAATACTCTAGCACAATCCAATTGTGAGTCACTTTTGCTTTCACTCTTTTGAAATGCAAAGCTCAAATTTATTGGAGACTTGACAATATTTACATCCAAATATTTGAACAAGTCAAGTACCTTTTCAATGCAATGAGACAGTGAAAATGCTAAACATTATGGAGTTCTAAGGATTCTTATATCTAAGATCGCATCAGCAACTTCAATATTTTTATTCCAAACTTGCTTTCTAGCATACGTTTAGTAGCATTTATGTCATTAGTGTCTCTATTGATGCATATCAAATATAACATATCACAACAATATAGAAACAAACAATGACCTTATGATTTTAATGTGAAAATATTTATCACTTCCATCATTCTTAATCCATTTGCCAACATGGTTTTTGGCAAATTTCTTATGTCATTGTTTGGTTGCTTGCTTTAGTCCATAATGTGACTTAACAAGTTTGCACACTTTCTTTCATTTACCAGGAACCACAAAACCCTCGGGTTGTTCCATGTAAATTTCTTCCTTCAATTCTACATTTAAGAAAGTTCTTTTCACATTCATTTGATGAATTTGGAGGTCATATACCACAACTAATAATTTTAGCATCCGAGTGGATGTAATTCTAGTTACTAACGAGTATATATATCGACAAGATCAAAACCTTGTTTTTGTCTAAAGCCTTTGACACAAAGTCTTGCTCTATATTTGTCAACAATTCTATCCACTTTCATTTTCCTTTTGAGGATTCACTTTGAACCCAAAAGTTTATTTCCTGGAGGAAGATCAACCAACTTCCAATAGGATTGCTCAAGATTGAACCAATCTCACTATTGACACCATTTGTCCAAAAGGATGAGTCTACATAAGACACAAGAAATGTTACAAAATCATATTTGAAGGAAGTATATGTCCCTTGACATTTACTACGCCTCTTGATCTCTTTATTAAGTACATTCTCCTTTTGTTCTTTCCAAGGTCGTTTAGACCTTTCACTAGACTACTCAAGTCTAATTTTACAGTCCACAGTCTTAGGTCCTATTTCAATCCTTTTTGGAATAGGAACTTAAACTTTGGCTAGACATCCCACACTTTGCAATATTTCAAGTTGGATTTCCTTCCTTTCCATTTCTCATATGGAATAGATTGTGTCCTGAACAAACAAAATTGCTTTCTTTATCAAAAGACAACTTTTTTTTTCCCTTTTGTAGTAAGGATAGTTCCTCCACAAAAGTTTTGTGGTAAACCCAAACTTGTAAATAACGCATCCATCATTCTTTCAACGTTCGGTTTTTCATTAGATTGAGGTGAATAGCGCAGTAGTTTGATGGATAATTCCATTTTCCAAACATATTTCTGCACAAGGAGATTTATACTCTCCATTCTTATCACTTCTTATCTTTTTCCAAACTGATATTCAACTTCGATATTACATTGTCTAGACATTTCTATTGCTTCATCCTTACCATTAAGCAAATAGACAGTTTTCTTTTTAATGCAATTGTCAATTAAAGTAAAGAGATACTTTTTCCCACTACGAGATGATATTGACTTATATCACAAATGTCAGTGTAAATCAATTTTAAGGGATTAAAATTCCTTTCAACAATTTATAAGAATGCTCAGCATACTTAGATTTCACATAAACTTGACATTTTTATTTGTTGCACTCAAAGTTAGACAAAACTTCTAAGTTGATCAGTTTTCCTTAAAGGTTTTGTAATTGACATGCCCCAAGTTTTCATGTCACAAACATTGACTCAAGCAAGTAAGAACAAATAAAAACATTCAGTTCGAAAAGCTCTTCGCGAGGTAGCTTTTTTCTCACTAATATTTTGTTCCTATTTCTTACAATTTTGTGTGATACAAACATTGTTTAGAGTCATCACCTTGTCAAATGTCCTTTTCAGAAGGACCTTTCCATAACTTTCAATTTGATTGTTATAGAACTACCCATGAACAAAGTTTATCATGTTAAATAAAGGCAATATAGTCCAAATGTTACTTTTACAAAAACATAACAAATAACTATTTACTAATATTCATGTCTATGCAAATACTTTCATTATAATAGACATATCTTTTCATGAAAAATCACAATATTTTAAGTGATATTTTTTTTCATAAAAGAACACAATTATTTTTAACAAGTATATATATAATTTGGTTGTTTCATACTAGTCACACTATATACTAGTAATAGAGAAACTCAACAACCACAATACCAAATATACTCCAAGAATTTGTGGGTATAACATAATACAAAAGTATCATTGAATTTCATATTTTTTGCTCCAAAGTTAAATTAGACACCAAGTCTAATCATAAGCAAAGAACCCCCACATTTCAAATGTGATCTCAAAAATATGTTTCAAGTATTTGAAAATAGTTTTTCCACATATTTTAATGTTGGAAACATTATTCTACGAAAGAACTATAGTGTTGCAATTCTCTTTGACAATGTTTACACAATGTCAAAGTTCATTCCATAGAGAAACAAAATCACAAATTCTAAGTCACTGATATTTTTCCTCCATCATAAATAGACATACCACTTAGTATTTTAAATACTAACAATAAGGACCAAAAAAAAAATTGTACAATTTATTTCTATATTACATTGAAGTTTATAGAAAATCAAAAGTACAACACTGACTTATTATGTGAAGTTTTCATATTCTTCAAACCAATTGCATAGTCCAATTTATCCAGAGTATAAAACCACAAAAGTTTTTAGTCTACAAAAATCAGACACACTAACATTTCTCATGGAGTACAAAAGTACAAAAGTTTTTTTTTTCTCCAAACAGAATAACACATATTCTTTATCACATAGAAATATTTTTCTTATCAAATAGTCTTCCAACTATAACATTTTGACATACTATTTTATCAAACAAAAATATGCATCTCTCATTTTTGCAAACTAAAGAATTTTAAAAGCAATAATATTTGCCAAGTAAAATTCATTCCACAACATATGATTTGCATTTATTTTTTCAAAGATACACATGAAAAAAAAATCAAAGATGATTACTCTTAGAAACTATTTTCCTCCTTAGACAATTTAATAAGAAGGTTACCTGGTAATCTTTAAACGGAATACCACAAAAATTGTCTGTTACGTTCTCACTTCGACCTTGCTAAACAAAGCAACGAATTATGGAGAAGTAATGCATTTATATTCTACTTCCATGATAAGATTCTCTCAATCAGTAGAATACAAAAAATATTAACAATATACTAATTTTCTTAAGATTGTTGTTCATCTTGTATTCCAAACATACTTAGAGCAAAACTTTGAACATCTTTGTGAGACAACAAAGTTTAAGAACATTTTCACAACTAGAAAATTAAAACTAGTAGCAAAACTAGAATCAGAAACAGATTAGAAAAAATATACGAAATATTTTTCTTAAAAGAATTGTTGTTAATATGTGTCAAAAGAATCTTACTGATTTCAACAAACTTTGTAGAAACACGAAGTTACCAAGTTTGATGAACTAGTGAAAAACAAAAGAATAGAAGAAATGAAATCAATTCACAAATCTAAAATTTGTAAAACACGTACCAGAATCTGGAAAAAAATTAATAGGAAAAAGATCAAGTCCACTGAACTCACAGTGTCCCCTTAAGGAAATTATTCTCCTCTAGTATCCGAGGTTTGATTTGGAATATGACCCTCCAGGGTAAAATGATCTCAATCACCAGAGTATAGATACCAAAAACTCTGGTGTCAGCGAGCCACTCAACGGCAGTAAAGTACACTTAGAATACTAGATTTAGTAGTAGAAGAAGAAATCCATAAATTCTATGTTTAAAATAAAAGGAAATCCCTCAATTTATAGAAAACAAAGGGTAGTGCGAAAAGGTTCTTATTGTGCCTTACCGGAAAAGTCACAATCTTTCGGAAAGGTCGTCACCTTTCATAAAAGTCACAACTTTCCATAAAAGTCACAATTTTTCATAAAAGTCGCAACTTTTCATAAAAAATCACAACTTTTCAAAAAAGTCGCTACCTTTCTTAAAAGTCACAACTCTTTATAAAAGTCGCAACTCTTCATTTTCCATTCACACCTTTTAAAATCCAACAGATGTATGTGGCGACATGTTCAAATTCATATAAGCTTATATCCCAATCAATAAAAAAGAAACACAAATAATGATAAGCAAGTAGATGTGTAAGGGAGATATTTAAAACTCAAATTAGCCGTTGAAATCAAACAAGTAAAAACAATCATGTATACAAAATATCAAATATACCTTGCGTTTTGCTAGAAGAATCAGGAATTCAAAATAAAATATAGTTTGTGTTTCCAACTACACCCTTGTATTAAAGAACTACTTTTTCTTAGTAGTACTCGACTCTCAAGAAAAAAACTAACAAAAAGAGATAACAAAGTAAACTATATCTTTTATTTGTTATTTTTCTTAATAAGTGTGAGATGATCCGCTAAAGTGATACTTATTTTATGAGAGAGAGAGAGAGTATATTCAAAGTAATAGTTTGAGCCTTTGAGGAAGTCTAGCCTTCATTTTGGATGAGGAATGACTAACAAATGAAAAAGGGTCAAAAATACCCTTATAATATGTGAAATTGAACAAAAATGCACTCCATTAATAGTTTTATCTAAAATTATCCTTATCGTTAATAGTTTGATCCAAAATTCATCTGCCGCTAATAGTTTGGTAAAGAAATGGCTCTATTGCAGTGACGTAGTCAAGAATTTTATGAAGGGTGTCCAAGTTAAAAATATTTTTTTTTAAAAAAAAATGGATGCATTAAAAATCAAATTGCGTAATATTTAGATTTAATAGTTCATACCTTTAATTTAATATGAAGTAAACGGATGAAACAAAAGGAAAAAAAGAAGAAGAGATAAGCGAGTTCAATCTTTAAAAAGAATCACTTTTGAGTATTAAACTTATATAAAACTAAACAAATAGACACATTTATCTTAGGTAACGTCCTACATGGAAATTTTGTGTCCTATGTAGTATTCTACATGTATTATACCACGTAGATGTATGTGGCTACATGTTCAAATTCATATAAGCTTATGTATCTACTTGTGTACACCTAAAGTTGGAGGGCATAAATGTCAGCCAAAGTCAAGTTAAAGGTTTTTCTAAAAAAAATTTTACAGGGTATATTAATATATTATGTCTTTATTTCTTACTATATTTTTGGAAAATATATTAATATGTTACTAAGGCCTCATTTGTTTCTATTAAGATTAACACGTCTGAATCTGAATATACATCTGAATATTAAGATATGCATTAAGATGTAGATGTGTAAATTTGAATTAACATCTGAATATTAAGATGTTGTCTTTGAATCTGAACACTGGATTATTGAGACTGTTTGTTTCAATATCTGAATGTACGTATGATATTAAACGCTATATTAATAAAATATTATAAAAACCTAATTTTAGTAAAATAGGCTTTTTATATAGATAATAATATTTTGAACATTTTTATCGTACAAGGTAATATGATTTATCTATTAAGAATTTAACATTAAGTTACATCATTAATATGACTATTCTTTGCACTCAAAAACTTTGAAAATCTAATATAATATCATGTAAAATAGCTTATATAGAGTAGTAATATAATGTTTATGAAAATATTTTATTTTTAAATGGACATTTGTTATGGCTATTGATCAAATAATTAATACTTTCTTATTTTCTGAAACCGTGCTAAATATTATATCATAAATGCTTATCAAATCAAATATATTGATTAATTTATGAAAGTAAAAGACGTATATTAAGTTAGTAAGAATAAATAAAATTATAGCGGTAAGCATTATAATTAACAATAATTAAATAAGAATTTTTTTTTATGAGTTGTTGTGATGTAGTTGAATTAAGATAGGAGTCTTACTTTTGAGTCTGAAGGGTGTTAAGAGTGTGTTACAGATCTGATTCATTCAGATGTATTTAGGCCCATAAAAGGACTTATAAGGAAATAAAACAAACAAACTTAATGAATTAAATCTGAATAATTAAGATTCAGTCATCAAAAACTAACACACTGACTGAAGCGAATCTGATTAATTAAGATTCAGACTCTCATTAAGTGCAAACAAATGTGGCCTAAGATTGTGAGATTACAAAATATTTGAGACTAAATATATAATGTATTTATTATTTGAACCATAGTCAAAGACTTCCTTTGGTAAGTTAAATCTCACCAATCAAATCAAGAATTTGGGAAAATGGAAAGGAGTCGAATCCAACAAATTAAAAGGTTATAAATTAGCTAACTTCCCCTCTTTTTTCTAAGTAAAAGGAAGCATTTTATTAATTTAATGGAGATTTCTTACAACACAATTCTAACAGCAATTTGTGTTGCAGTTTTGTTGTTATATACATGGAAAGTGTTGAATTGGGCATGGTTTAGGCCAAAGAAACTTGAGAAATACTTGAGAAAAAGTGGTCTTAAGGGAAATACATACAAATTACTCTATGGAGATTTGAAGGAACTGAAAAATAAACTCAATGAAGCCAAATCTAAGCCTATCAATTTCTCCGACGGTATAGCTCAAAGAATCAACCCTTTTTTCGCCAACGCTATCGACAAAAACGGTATGTTTGATTTATTCTTCTTTAAAGGAATAATTTTTTTCTATTCTTGTATATATGCAGTGTAATTTTTTATAAAGATGAATGAGTTGAGAGGGACGTGAACTCTCAAGTAGAGGCAGATCCAAGATTTGAAATTTATGGATTTTAATAGTTCACATAGAACCAATACGATTCGTGGTTTCTCCTCCCACGACTATAGTTGACTGATGAATACATAGTTGATAACTTACGCCAAATCAGGCAAAGTAAAAAAGATGTATAGTTAACATGTCAACATGTGCACTCTCGAATTTGGAGTGCTTACTTGTCCGTTGGAATTAAATTTGAGTGTCTGTTGATGTATTTTTTCTAATCGAAAATGGATTACTCTCAGGTAAAAGTTCTTTTGTGTGGCTAGGCCCATATCCAGTAGTGTTGATCACAGAACCTGAACATGTAAAGGAGATTTTGACAAAGAATTATGTGTACCAAAGGCAAACTCATGCCAATCCATTTGCAAAGAAATTGGCTCTAGGTCTTGCGAAGCTCGAGGAAGACAAATGGGCCAAACACCGAAAGATCATCCAACCTGCTTTCCAAGTTGAGAAGTTAAAGGTAATATTCACTTCATATTCTTAGTACTAATAGATTTAGCAAACATTGGTAAATTTTCATGCTTAGAACTTAAGATACCATATTGAATTGTCTTAACATTATGAAGTTGTCCGTTTATATCCACGCGTGCAGTAACAAACAACGTGAAGTGGATTCAAACATGCCACACCTGAGATTTGAACCACCTTTTTGAGATTAATTTGTTTTGTACAGCATATGTTGCCAGCATTTTATCAGAGTTGTAGTGAAATGATAAGCAAATGGGAGGAGATTATTCCAAAGGAAACATCAGTCGAGCTCGATGTATGGCCAGACCTTCAATTAATTGCCGCTGAAGTCATTTCTCGAACTGCATTTGGGAGTAGCTACGAAGAAGGGAGAATAGTATTTGAACTTCAGAAAGAACAAGCAGAGTATGTAATGGACATAATTCGTTCAGTTTATATACCAGGAACGAGGTATTACAATTTATTTGTGAAATTTCCACATAACATCGAAAACCATATGTTCATTACTTTCTACTAAAAACACTTTTCTTGTTTGCTTTTACATTTGCTTTGTCAGGTTCTTGCCTACTAAAAGGAACAAAAGAATGCTGGAAATCGAAAAGAAAGTCCAAACAACGATTAGACGTATCATCGACAAAAGATTGAGGGCAATGGAAGCAGGGGAGGCTAGTAAAACTGACTTATTAGGCATATTACTTGAATCCAATATGAGAGAAATTAAACAACACAGAAGCAAAGATTTCGGAATAACAACAATTGAAATGATTGAAGAATGCAAGTTATTCTATTTTGCTGGACAAGAGACCACTTCAGTGTTGCTCGCGTGGACAATGATTTTGTTGAGCCTTCATCCAGAGTGGCAAGTACGTGCCAGAGAGGAGGTGTTGCAGGTCTTCGGAAATGAAAAACCAAATTCGGAAGGGCTAAGTCACCTCAAAATTGTAAGTATTTTCCACCAATTCATTATGTAAGACAACTTAAAATAGCCCAAGATCACTGCATTGATCGAATTTTAAAGATAAAAAACACTGAGATCAGATAAACCACATTTCTACTCGGAGGCTAAAAGATCTCGGAAAGGTATGACATCTAAATTTTGTAAGAAGTGTACTAACTCTACGTCCAACTTATGCAATACATTTTTTTTCCATATATAGGTGACAATGATCTTGCATGAGACGTTAAGGCTATTCCCCTCAGTACCAACATATCGTAGAAGGAACAAACATGAAGTCAAATTAGGGGAGCTGAGTTTACCAGCTGGAGTGCTACTCATTATACCCACAATATTAATTCATTATGACACAGAATTATGGGGCGAAGACGCGAAGGAATTCAAACCAGAAAGATTCAGTGAGGGAGTGTCAAAGGCAACAAAAGGACAGGTCTCGTTTATTCCATTTGGCGGGGGACCTAGAGTTTGCATCGGACAAAACTTTGCAATGATGGAAGCAAAAATGGCAATAGCAATGATATTACAAAAGTTCTCTTTCGAACTCTCTCCGTCTTATACACATGCTCCAATTCTAACAATTACTATTCATCCACAGTATGGTGCACCTCTGCTTATGCGCAAACTTTAAAATGGATGTTGCTCATATTTAATACCAATGGTGTTGTGTTCTTCGTGTTTTAGCTCGAATACTGCTAAACTAGTCCGGTTATGGCTGAAATAACTCTTTTCCTATATCAACATTGCAGTTTTTGAATTGTTATCAATGTTCATGTTCACTTTCTTTTCACATTTCTTCCGTGGGTGAATTAGTTTAAACTTGTTATAATGATCCATCGTGTCTCGTGAAGAGTTTACATCAGCGGTTCCTATTTATGCAAGTCAAGCCTTTATGTCTTGTGTATATATATAGATTTTTCTCTCTCAGTCCTGCATGTTTATTTCTACTTTTAAGGGGAAAATCTGATTAAATAAGCAAATTTTCATGAATCGCACCCTTGTGTTTATATCAAACCAATATGTGGGTAAACACTACGGTGAAAAACTAGTATTCAACATCCCAAACTCCTTTTTTTTGTGTGTCCCTACATGAATATTTTGGTAATATAACTTCCGAAAAAACTTTGTTGCAAATCCTTTATGGAATCCTCTGTAAGGAGTCGGGGGAGCAGTTACGTACAATGTCACCATTTTTCGAGTGATTTTTGGGCATTTAGAGTCCAATTTACATGAATTAGGATATTTTCTCAGTTTTTCGTCTATATTAGTTAGCCCATGAATATTTCAGTGATATGACTTTGAGAAAAAAAAATTGTGAAACCTTTATGGAACTCTCCGTAGAGAGTTGGAGGAGCAGTAAGTACAATCTGACTATTTTGAGAATTATTTTTGGACATTTAGGGGCCAAATAACATGATTATGCAATTTTTTCAGTTTTTCATGTGTGTTAGCATATGAATATTTTTGTGATATGGCTTCTGGACAATTTTCCTATGGAACCTTTACTAAACCCTCCATATGGAGTTGGGGAGTAGTACGTAGTCTCACTATTTTTGGAGTAATTTTTGGGTATTTAGGGACCAATATATAGGAATCAGACAATTTTCTCAGTTTTCGTGTATTTTAGCACATGCATATTTTGGTGATATGACTGCTAGTCAATTTTTTTGCGAAACCTTTATGAAACCCTCTGCAGAGAGTTTAGGGAGTAGTAAGTACAATCTCACCATTTTTAGAGTTATTTTTGGGCATTAAGGGACTGATTAGCAGGATTAAGCAATTTTCTCAATTTTTCATGTGTGTCGTCAGCACATGAATATTTTTGTGATATAGCTTCGGGACGCATGTTTTACGAGATCTTTATTAAACCATCCGTAGGGAGTTGGGGAGCAGTACGTAGAGTCTCACCAATTTTAGAGTGATTTTTGGGTGTTTAGGGACCAATGTATATAAATTGGGAAATCTTCTCAGTTTTTGTGTATGTTATAGCACATGAATATTTTGGTACTACGGCTTCCGGATGAATTTTTTTGCAAAATCTTAATGGAACCTTTCGTAGGGAGTTGAAGGTGTAACAAGTACAATCACACCATTTATAGAGTGATTTTTGGGCATTTAGGGGCCAATTTACAGGAATTAGGTGATTTTTCTTAAATTTTTTTTGTGTGCGTTAGCCGACAATATTTGGTTATATGACTTTTGAAAGATTTATTTGCGGAACTTTTATGAAACCCTTCGTAGGGAGTTGGTGGAGCAGTTCGTACAGTCTCACTATTTTTAGAGTGATTTTGGGCATTTAGAGTCCAATTTACAGAATTTTGGTGATTTTCTCAGTATTTTGTGTGTTAACCCATGAATATTTTGGTGATGTAACTTTCGTATAAATTTTTTGCGAAATCTTTATGGAACCCTCCATGGGGATTTGACGGAACAATACGTACAACCTTACCATTTTTAGAGGATTTTTTTTTTGTATTTAGGGAACAATTTACAGGAATTAGGCATAATGTGTAAATATGCTCTTTACTTGGCTTCAACTTGCATCTATGCCCTCAAACTTTGAGTGTACATAAGTAGACACTTAAACTTGTATAAAATCAAACAATAATTAAATAAGAAATATTTTTTATGAGTTGTTGTGATGTAGTTGAATTAAGATAGGAGTCTTACTTTTGAGTCTGAAGGGTGTTAAGAGTGTGTTACAGATCTGATTCATTCAGATGTATTTAGGCCCATAAAAGGACTTATAAGGAAATAAAACAAACAAACTTAATGAATTAAATCTGAATAATTAAGATTCAGTCATCAAAAACTAACACACTGACTGAAGCGAATCTGATTAATTAAGATTCAGACTCTCATTAAGTGCAAACAAATGTGGCCTAAGATTGTGAGATTACAAAATATTTGAGACTAAATATATAATGTATTTATTATTTGAACCATAGTCAAAGACTTCCTTTGGTAAGTTAAATCTCACCAATCAAATCAAGAATTTGGGAAAATGGAAAGGAGTCGAATCCAACAAATTAAAAGGTTATAAATTAGCTAACTTCCCCTCTTTTTTCTAAGTAAAAGGAAGCATTTTATTAATTTAATGGAGATTTCTTACAACACAATTCTAACAGCAATTTGTGTTGCAGTTTTGTTGTTATATACATGGAAAGTGTTGAATTGGGCATGGTTTAGGCCAAAGAAACTTGAGAAATACTTGAGAAAAAGTGGTCTTAAGGGAAATACATACAAATTACTCTATGGAGATTTGAAGGAACTGAAAAATAAACTCAATGAAGCCAAATCTAAGCCTATCAATTTCTCCGACGGTATAGCTCAAAGAATCAACCCTTTTTTCGCCAACGCTATCGACAAAAACGGTATGTTTGATTTATTCTTCTTTAAAGGAATAATTTTTTTCTATTCTTGTATATATGCAGTGTAATTTTTTATAAAGATGAATGAGTTGAGAGGGACGTGAACTCTCAAGTAGAGGCAGATCCAAGATTTGAAATTTATGGATTTTAATAGTTCACATAGAACCAATACGATTCGTGGTTTCTCCTCCCACGACTATAGTTGACTGATGAATACATAGTTGATAACTTACGCCAAATCAGGCAAAGTAAAAAAGATGTATAGTTAACATGTCAACATGTGCACTCTCGAATTTGGAGTGCTTACTTGTCCGTTGGAATTAAATTTGAGTGTCTGTTGATGTATTTTTTCTAATCGAAAATGGATTACTCTCAGGTAAAAGTTCTTTTGTGTGGCTAGGCCCATATCCAGTAGTGTTGATCACAGAACCTGAACATGTAAAGGAGATTTTGACAAAGAATTATGTGTACCAAAGGCAAACTCATGCCAATCCATTTGCAAAGAAATTGGCTCTAGGTCTTGCGAAGCTCGAGGAAGACAAATGGGCCAAACACCGAAAGATCATCCAACCTGCTTTCCAAGTTGAGAAGTTAAAGGTAATATTCACTTCATATTCTTAGTACTAATAGATTTAGCAAACATTGGTAAATTTTCATGCTTAGAACTTAAGATACCATATTGAATTGTCTTAACATTATGAAGTTGTCCGTTTATATCCACGCGTGCAGTAACAAACAACGTGAAGTGGATTCAAACATGCCACACCTGAGATTTGAACCACCTTTTTGAGATTAATTTGTTTTGTACAGCATATGTTGCCAGCATTTTATCAGAGTTGTAGTGAAATGATAAGCAAATGGGAGGAGATTATTCCAAGGAAACATCAGTCGAGCTCGATGTATGGCCAGACCTTCAATTAATTGCCGCTGAAGTCATTTCTCGAACTGCATTTGGGAGTAGCTACGAAGAAGGGAGAATAGTATTTGAACTTCAGAAAGAACAAGCAGAGTATGTAATGGACATAATTCGTTCAGTTTATATACCAGGAACGAGGTATTACAATTTATTTGTGAAATTTCCACATAACATCGAAAACCATATGTTCATTACTTTCTACTAAAAACACTTTTCTTGTTTGCTTTTACATTTGCTTTGTCAGGTTCTTGCCTACTAAAAGGAACAAAAGAATGCTGGAAATCGAAAAGAAAGTCCAAACAACGATTAGACGTATCATCGACAAAAGATTGAGGGCAATGGAAGCAGGGGAGGCTAGTAAAACTGACTTATTAGGCATATTACTTGAATCCAATATGAGAGAAATTAAACAACACAGAAGCAAAGATTTCGGAATAACAACAATTGAAATGATTGAAGAATGCAAGTTATTCTATTTTGCTGGACAAGAGACCACTTCAGTGTTGCTCGCGTGGACAATGATTTTGTTGAGCCTTCATCCAGAGTGGCAAGTACGTGCCAGAGAGGAGGTGTTGCAGGTCTTCGGAAATGAAAAACCAAATTCGGAAGGGCTAAGTCACCTCAAAATTGTAAGTACTTTCCACCAATTCATTATGTAAGACAACTTAAAATAGCCCAAGATCACTGCATTGATCGAATTTTAAAGATAAAAAACACTGAGATCAGATAAACCACATTTCTACTCGGAGGCTAAAAGATCTCGGAAAGGTATGACATCTAAATTTTGTAAGAAGTGTACTAACTCTACGTCCAACTTATGCAATACATTTTTTTTCCATATATAGGTGACAATGATCTTGCATGAGACGTTAAGGCTATTCCCCTCAGTACCAACATATCGTAGAAGGAACAAACATGAAGTCAAATTAGGGGAGCTGAGTTTACCAGCTGGAGTGCTACTCATTATACCCACAATATTAATTCATTATGACACAGAATTATGGGGCGAAGACGCGAAGGAATTCAAACCAGAAAGATTCAGTGAGGGAGTGTCAAAGGCAACAAAAGGACAGGTCTCGTTTATTCCATTTGGCGGGGGACCTAGAGTTTGCATCGGACAAAACTTTGCAATGATGGAAGCAAAAATGGCAATAGCAATGATATTACAAAAGTTCTCTTTCGAACTCTCTCCGTCTTATACACATGCTCCAATTCTAACAATTACTATTCATCCACAGTATGGTGCACCTCTGCTTATGCGCAAACTTTAAAATGGATGTTGCTCATATTTAATACCAATGGTGTTGTGTTCTTCGTGTTTTAGCTCGAATACTGCTAAACTAGTCCGGTTATGGCTGAAATAACTCTTTTCCTATATCAACATTGCAGTTTTTGAATTGTTATCAATGTTCATGTTCACTTTCTTTTCACATTTCTTCCGTGGGTGAATTAGTTTAAACTTGTTATAATGATCCATCGTGTCTCGTGAAGAGTTTACATCAGCGGTTCCTATTTATGCAAGTCAAGCCTTTATGTCTTGTGTATATATATAGATTTTTCTCTCTCAGTCCTGCATGTTTATTTCTACTTTTAAGGGGAAAATCTGATTAAATAAGCAAATTTTCATGAATCGCACCCTTGTGTTTATATCAAACCAATATGTGGGTAAACACTACGGTGAAAAACTAGTATTCAACATCCCAAACTCCTTTTTTTTGTGTGTCCCTACATGAATATTTTGGTAATATAACTTCCGAAAAAACTTTGTTGCAAATCCTTTATGGAATCCTCTGTAAGGAGTCGGGGGAGCAGTTACGTACAATGTCACCATTTTTCGAGTGATTTTTGGGCATTTAGAGTCCAATTTACATGAATTAGGATATTTTCTCAGTTTTTCGTCTATATTAGTTAGCCCATGAATATTTCAGTGATATGACTTTGAGAAAAAAAAATTGTGAAACCTTTATGGAACTCTCCGTAGAGAGTTGGAGGAGCAGTAAGTACAATCTGACTATTTTGAGAATTATTTTTGGACATTTAGGGCCAAATAACATGATTATGCAATTTTTTCAGTTTTTCATGTGTGTTAGCATATGAATATTTTTGTGATATGGCTTCTGGACAATTTTCCTATGGAACCTTTACTAAACCCTCCATATGGAGTTGGGGAGTAGTACGTAGTCTCACTATTTTTGGAGTAATTTTTGGGTATTTAGGGACCAATATATAGGAATCAGACAATTTTCTCAGTTTTCGTGTATTTTAGCACATGCATATTTTGGTGATATGACTGCTAGTCAATTTTTTTGCGAAACCTTTATGAAACCCTCTGCAGAGAGTTTAGGGAGTAGTAAGTACAATCTCACCATTTTTAGAGTTATTTTTGGGCATTAAGGGACTGATTAGCAGGATTAAGCAATTTTCTCAATTTTTCATGTGTGTCGTCAGCACATGAATATTTTTGTGATATAGCTTCGGGACGCATGTTTTACGAGATCTTTATTAAACCATCCGTAGGGAGTTGGGGAGCAGTACGTAGAGTCTCACCAATTTTAGAGTGATTTTTGGGTGTTTAGGGACCAATGTATATAAATTGGGAAATCTTCTCAGTTTTTGTGTATGTTATAGCACATGAATATTTTGGTACTACGGCTTCCGGATGAATTTTTTTGCAAAATCTTAATGGAACCTTTCGTAGGGAGTTGAAGGTGTAACAAGTACAATCACACCATTTATAGAGTGATTTTTGGGCATTTAGGGGCCAATTTACAGGAATTAGGTGATTTTTCTTAATATTTTTTTGTGTGCGTTAGCCGACAATATTTGGTTATATGACTTTTGAAAGATTTATTTGCGGAACTTTTATGAAACCCTTCGTAGGGAGTTGGTGGAGCAGTTCGTACAGTCTCACTATTTTTAGAGTGATTTTGGGCATTTAGAGTCCAATTTACAGAATTTTGGTGATTTTCTCAGTATTTTGTGTGTTAACCCATGAATATTTTGGTGATGTAACTTTCGTATAAATTTTTTGCGAAATCTTTATGGAACCCTCCATGGGGATTTGACGGAACAATACGTACAACCTTACCATTTTTAGAGGATTTTTTTTTTGTATTTAGGGAACAATTTACAGGAATTAGGCATAATGTGTAAATATGCTCTTTACTTGGCTTCAACTTGCATCTATGCCCTCAAACTTTGAGTGTACATAAGTAGACACTTAAACTTGTATAAAATCAAACAATAATTAAATAAGAAATATTTTTTATGAGTTGTTGTGATGTAGTTGAATTAAGATAGGAGTCTTACTTTTGAGTCTGAAGGGTGTTAAGAGTGTGTTACAGATCTGATTCATTCAGATGTATTTAGGCCCATAAAAGGACTTATAAGGAAATAAAACAAACAAACTTAATGAATTAAATCTGAATAATTAAGATTCAGTCATCAAAAACTAACACACTGACTGAAGCGAATCTGATTAATTAAGATTCAGACTCTCATTAAGTGCAAACAAATGTGGCCTAAGATTGTGAGATTACAAAATATTTGAGACTAAATATATAATGTATTTATTATTTGAACCATAGTCAAAGACTTCCTTTGGTAAGTTAAATCTCACCAATCAAATCAAGAATTTGGGAAAATGGAAAGGAGTCGAATCCAACAAATTAAAAGGTTATAAATTAGCTAACTTCCCCTCTTTTTTCTAAGTAAAAGGAAGCATTTTATTAATTTAATGGAGATTTCTTACAACACAATTCTAACAGCAATTTGTGTTGCAGTTTTGTTGTTATATACATGGAAAGTGTTGAATTGGGCATGGTTTAGGCCAAAGAAACTTGAGAAATACTTGAGAAAAAGTGGTCTTAAGGGAAATACATACAAATTACTCTATGGAGATTTGAAGGAACTGAAAAATAAACTCAATGAAGCCAAATCTAAGCCTATCAATTTCTCCGACGGTATAGCTCAAAGAATCAACCCTTTTTTCGCCAACGCTATCGACAAAAACGGTATGTTTGATTTATTCTTCTTTAAAGGAATAATTTTTTTCTATTCTTGTATATATGCAGTGTAATTTTTTATAAAGATGAATGAGTTGAGAGGGACGTGAACTCTCAAGTAGAGGCAGATCCAAGATTTGAAATTTATGGATTTTAATAGTTCACATAGAACCAATACGATTCGTGGTTTCTCCTCCCACGACTATAGTTGACTGATGAATACATAGTTGATAACTTACGCCAAATCAGGCAAAGTAAAAAAGATGTATAGTTAACATGTCAACATGTGCACTCTCGAATTTGGAGTGCTTACTTGTCCGTTGGAATTAAA
This sequence comes from Solanum lycopersicoides, assembly GCA_022817965.1. NCBI lineage: Eukaryota > Viridiplantae > Streptophyta > Magnoliopsida > Solanales > Solanaceae > Solanum > Solanum lycopersicoides. Next base: position 91,707,176 of record CM040624.1, on the reverse strand, counting down.
TTTGAGTGTCTGTTGATGTATTTTTTCTAATCGAAAATGGATTACTCTCAGGTAAAAGTTCTTTTGTGTGGCTAGGCCCATATCCAGTAGTGTTGATCACAGAACCTGAACATGTAAAGGAGATTTTGACAAAGAATTATGTGTACCAAAGGCAAACTCATGCCAATCCATTTGCAAAGAAATTGGCTCTAGGTCTTGCGAAGCTCGAGGAAGACAAATGGGCCAAACACCGAAAGATCATCCAACCTGCTTTCCAAGTTGAGAAGTTAAAGGTAATATTCACTTCATATTCTTAGTACTAATAGATTTAGCAAACATTGGTAAATTTTCATGCTTAGAACTTAAGATACCATATTGAATTGTCTTAACATTATGAAGTTGTCCGTTTATATCCACGCGTGCAGTAACAAACAACGTGAAGTGGATTCAAACATGCCACACCTGAGATTTGAACCACCTTTTTGAGATTAATTTGTTTTGTACAGCATATGTTGCCAGCATTTTATCAGAGTTGTAGTGAAATGATAAGCAAATGGGAGGAGATTATTCCGAAGGAAACATCAGTCGAGCTCGATGTATGGCCAGACCTTCAATTAATTGCCGCTGAAGTCATTTCTCGAACTGCATTTGGGAGTAGCTACGAAGAAGGGAGAATAGTATTTGAACTTCAGAAAGAACAAGCAGAGTATGTAATGGACATAATTCGTTCAGTTTATATACCAGGAACGAGGTATTACAATTTATTTGTGAAATTTCCACATAACATCGAAAACCATATGTTCATTACTTTCTACTAAAAACACTTTTCTTGTTTGCTTTTACATTTGCTTTGTCAGGTTCTTGCCTACTAAAAGGAACAAAAGAATGCTGGAAATCGAAAAGAAAGTCCAAACAACGATTAGACGTATCATCGACAAAAGATTGAGGGCAATGGAAGCAGGGGAGGCTAGTAAAACTGACTTATTAGGCATATTACTTGAATCCAATATGAGAGAAATTAAACAACACAGAAGCAAAGATTTCGGAATAACAACAATTGAAATGATTGAAGAATGCAAGTTATTCTATTTTGCTGGACAAGAGACCACTTCAGTGTTGCTCGCGTGGACAATGATTTTGTTGAGCCTTCATCCAGAGTGGCAAGTACGTGCCAGAGAGGAGGTGTTGCAGGTCTTCGGAAATGAAAAACCAAATTCGGAAGGGCTAAGTCACCTCAAAATTGTAAGTACTTTCCACCAATTCATTATGTAAGACAACTTAAAATAGCCCAAGATCACTGCATTGATCGAATTTTAAAGATAAAAAACACTGAGATCAGATAAACCACATTTCTACTCGGAGGCTAAAAGATCTCGGAAAGGTATGACATCTAAATTTTGTAAGAAGTGTACTAACTCTACGTCCAACTTATGCAATACATTTTTTTTCCATATATAGGTGACAATGATCTTGCATGAGACGTTAAGGCTATTCCCCTCAGTACCAACATATCGTAGAAGGAACAAACATGAAGTCAAATTAGGGGAGCTGAGTTTACCAGCTGGAGTGCTACTCATTATACCCACAATATTAATTCATTATGACACAGAATTATGGGGCGAAGACGCGAAGGAATTCAAACCAGAAAGATTCAGTGAGGGAGTGTCAAAGGCAACAAAAGGACAGGTCTCGTTTATTCCATTTGGCGGGGGACCTAGAGTTTGCATCGGACAAAACTTTGCAATGATGGAAGCAAAAATGGCAATAGCAATGATATTACAAAAGTTCTCTTTCGAACTCTCTCCGTCTTATACACATGCTCCAATTCTAACAATTACTATTCATCCACAGTATGGTGCACCTCTGCTTATGCGCAAACTTTAAAATGGATGTTGCTCATATTTAATACCAATGGTGTTGTGTTCTTCGTGTTTTAGCTCGAATACTGCTAAACTAGTCCGGTTATGGCTGAAATAACTCTTTTCCTATATCAACATTGCAGTTTTTGAATTGTTATCAATGTTCATGTTCACTTTCTTTTCACATTTCTTCCGTGGGTGAATTAGTTTAAACTTGTTATAATGATCCATCGTGTCTCGTGAAGAGTTTACATCAGCGGTTCCTATTTATGCAAGTCAAGCCTTTATGTCTTGTGTATATATATAGATTTTTCTCTCTCAGTCCTGCATGTTTATTTCTACTTTTAAGGGGAAAATCTGATTAAATAAGCAAATTTTCATGAATCGCACCCTTGTGTTTATATCAAACCAATATGTGGGTAAACACTACGGTGAAAAACTAGTATTCAACATCCCAAACTCCTTTTTTTTGTGTGTCCCTACATGAATATTTTGGTAATATAACTTCCGAAAAAACTTTGTTGCAAATCCTTTATGGAATCCTCTGTAAGGAGTCGGGGGAGCAGTTACGTACAATGTCACCATTTTTCGAGTGATTTTTGGGCATTTAGAGTCCAATTTACATGAATTAGGATATTTTCTCAGTTTTTCGTCTATATTAGTTAGCCCATGAATATTTCAGTGATATGACTTTGAGAAAAAAAAATTGTGAAACCTTTATGGAACTCTCCGTAGAGAGTTGGAGGAGCAGTAAGTACAATCTGACTATTTTGAGAATTATTTTTGGACATTTAGGGCCAAATAACATGATTATGCAATTTTTTCAGTTTTTCATGTGTGTTAGCATATGAATATTTTTGTGATATGGCTTCTGGACAATTTTCCTATGGAACCTTTACTAAACCCTCCATATGGAGTTGGGGAGTAGTACGTAGTCTCACTATTTTTGGAGTAATTTTTGGGTATTTAGGGACCAATATATAGGAATCAGACAATTTTCTCAGTTTTCGTGTATTTTAGCACATGCATATTTTGGTGATATGACTGCTAGTCAATTTTTTTGCGAAACCTTTATGAAACCCTCTGCAGAGAGTTTAGGGAGTAGTAAGTACAATCTCACCATTTTTAGAGTTATTTTTGGGCATTAAGGGACTGATTAGCAGGATTAAGCAATTTTCTCAATTTTTCATGTGTGTCGTCAGCACATGAATATTTTTGTGATATAGCTTCGGGACGCATGTTTTACGAGATCTTTATTAAACCATCCGTAGGGAGTTGGGGAGCAGTACGTAGAGTCTCACCAATTTTAGAGTGATTTTTGGGTGTTTAGGGACCAATGTATATAAATTGGGAAATCTTCTCAGTTTTTGTGTATGTTATAGCACATGAATATTTTGGTACTACGGCTTCCGGATGAATTTTTTTGCAAAATCTTAATGGAACCTTTCGTAGGGAGTTGAAGGTGTAACAAGTACAATCACACCATTTATAGAGTGATTTTTGGGCATTTAGGGGCCAATTTACAGGAATTAGGTGATTTTTCTTAAATTTTTTTTGTGTGCGTTAGCCGACAATATTTGGTTATATGACTTTTGAAAGATTTATTTGCGGAACTTTTATGAAACCCTTCGTAGGGAGTTGGTGGAGCAGTTCGTACAGTCTCACTATTTTTAGAGTGATTTTGGGCATTTAGAGTCCAATTTACAGAATTTTGGTGATTTTCTCAGTATTTTGTGTGTTAACCCATGAATATTTTGGTGATGTAACTTTCGTATAAATTTTTTGCGAAATCTTTATGGAACCCTCCATGGGGATTTGACGGAACAATACGTACAACCTTACCATTTTTAGAGGATTTTTTTTTTGTATTTAGGGAACAATTTACAGGAATTAGGCATAATGTGTAAATATGCTCTTTACTTGGCTTCAACTTGCATCTATGCCCTCAAACTTTGAGTGTACATAAGTAGACACTTAAACTTGTATAAAATCAAACAATAATTAAATAAGAAATATTTTTTATGAGTTGTTGTGATGTAGTTGAATTAAGATAGGAGTCTTACTTTTGAGTCTGAAGGGTGTTAAGAGTGTGTTACAGATCTGATTCATTCAGATGTATTTAGGCCCATAAAAGGACTTATAAGGAAATAAAACAAACAAACTTAATGAATTAAATCTGAATAATTAAGATTCAGTCATCAAAAACTAACACACTGACTGAAGCGAATCTGATTAATTAAGATTCAGACTCTCATTAAGTGCAAACAAATGTGGCCTAAGATTGTGAGATTACAAAATATTTGAGACTAAATATATAATGTATTTATTATTTGAACCATAGTCAAAGACTTCCTTTGGTAAGTTAAATCTCACCAATCAAATCAAGAATTTGGGAAAATGGAAAGGAGTCGAATCCAACAAATTAAAAGGTTATAAATTAGCTAACTTCCCCTCTTTTTTCTAAGTAAAAGGAAGCATTTTATTAATTTAATGGAGATTTCTTACAACACAATTCTAACAGCAATTTGTGTTGCAGTTTTGTTGTTATATACATGGAAAGTGTTGAATTGGGCATGGTTTAGGCCAAAGAAACTTGAGAAATACTTGAGAAAAAGTGGTCTTAAGGGAAATACATACAAATTACTCTATGGAGATTTGAAGGAACTGAAAAATAAACTCAATGAAGCCAAATCTAAGCCTATCAATTTCTCCGACGGTATAGCTCAAAGAATCAACCCTTTTTTCGCCAACGCTATCGACAAAAACGGTATGTTTGATTTATTCTTCTTTAAAGGAATAATTTTTTTCTATTCTTGTATATATGCAGTGTAATTTTTTATAAAGATGAATGAGTTGAGAGGGACGTGAACTCTCAAGTAGAGGCAGATCCAAGATTTGAAATTTATGGATTTTAATAGTTCACATAGAACCAATACGATTCGTGGTTTCTCCTCCCACGACTATAGTTGACTGATGAATACATAGTTGATAACTTACGCCAAATCAGGCAAAGTAAAAAAGATGTATAGTTAACATGTCAACATGTGCACTCTCGAATTTGGAGTGCTTACTTGTCCGTTGGAATTAAATTTGAGTGTCTGTTGATGTATTTTTTCTAATCGAAAATGGATTACTCTCAGGTAAAAGTTCTTTTGTGTGGCTAGGCCCATATCCAGTAGTGTTGATCACAGAACCTGAACATGTAAAGGAGATTTTGACAAAGAATTATGTGTACCAAAGGCAAACTCATGCCAATCCATTTGCAAAGAAATTGGCTCTAGGTCTTGCGAAGCTCGAGGAAGACAAATGGGCCAAACACCGAAAGATCATCCAACCTGCTTTCCAAGTTGAGAAGTTAAAGGTAATATTCACTTCATATTCTTAGTACTAATAGATTTAGCAAACATTGGTAAATTTTCATGCTTAGAACTTAAGATACCATATTGAATTGTCTTAACATTATGAAGTTGTCCGTTTATATCCACGCGTGCAGTAACAAACAACGTGAAGTGGATTCAAACATGCCACACCTGAGATTTGAACCACCTTTTTGAGATTAATTTGTTTTGTACAGCATATGTTGCCAGCATTTTATCAGAGTTGTAGTGAAATGATAAGCAAATGGGAGGAGATTATTCCGAAGGAAACATCAGTCGAGCTCGATGTATGGCCAGACCTTCAATTAATTGCCGCTGAAGTCATTTCTCGAACTGCATTTGGGAGTAGCTACGAAGAAGGGAGAATAGTATTTGAACTTCAGAAAGAACAAGCAGAGTATGTAATGGACATAATTCGTTCAGTTTATATACCAGGAACGAGGTATTACAATTTATTTGTGAAATTTCCACATAACATCGAAAACCATATGTTCATTACTTTCTACTAAAAACACTTTTCTTGTTTGCTTTTACATTTGCTTTGTCAGGTTCTTGCCTACTAAAAGGAACAAAAGAATGCTGGAAATCGAAAAGAAAGTCCAAACAACGATTAGACGTATCATCGACAAAAGATTGAGGGCAATGGAAGCAGGGGAGGCTAGTAAAACTGACTTATTAGGCATATTACTTGAATCCAATATGAGAGAAATTAAACAACACAGAAGCAAAGATTTCGGAATAACAACAATTGAAATGATTGAAGAATGCAAGTTATTCTATTTTGCTGGACAAGAGACCACTTCAGTGTTGCTCGCGTGGACAATGATTTTGTTGAGCCTTCATCCAGAGTGGCAAGTACGTGCCAGAGAGGAGGTGTTGCAGGTCTTCGGAAATGAAAAACCAAATTCGGAAGGGCTAAGTCACCTCAAAATTGTAAGTACTTTCCACCAATTCATTATGTAAGACAACTTAAAATAGCCCAAGATCACTGCATTGATCGAATTTTAAAGATAAAAAACACTGAGATCAGATAAACCACATTTTCTACTCGGAGGCTAAAAGATCTCGGAAAGGTATGACATCTAAATTTTGTAAGAAGTGTACTAACTCTACGTCCAACTTATGCAATACATTTTTTTTCCATATATAGGTGACAATGATCTTGCATGAGACGTTAAGGCTATTCCCCTCAGTACCAACATATCGTAGAAGGAACAAACATGAAGTCAAATTAGGGGAGCTGAGTTTACCAGCTGGAGTGCTACTCATTATACCCACAATATTAATTCATTATGACACAGAATTATGGGGCGAAGACGCGAAGGAATTCAAACCAGAAAGATTCAGTGAGGGAGTGTCAAAGGCAACAAAAGGACAGGTCTCGTTTATTCCATTTGGCGGGGGACCTAGAGTTTGCATCGGACAAAACTTTGCAATGATGGAAGCAAAAATGGCAATAGCAATGATATTACAAAAGTTCTCTTTCGAACTCTCTCCGTCTTATACACATGCTCCAATTCTAACAATTACTATTCATCCACAGTATGGTGCACCTCTGCTTATGCGCAAACTTTAAAATGGATGTTGCTCATATTTAATACCAATGGTGTTGTGTTCTTCGTGTTTTAGCTCGAATACTGCTAAACTAGTCCGGTTATGGCTGATAGACCTCTTTTCCTATATCAACATTGCAGTTTTTGAATTGTTATCAATGTTCATGTTCACTTTCTTTTCACATTTCTTCCGTGGGTGAATTAGTTTAAACTTGTTATAATGATCCATCGTGTCTCGTGAAGAGTTTACATCAGCGGTTCCTATTTATGCAAGTCAAGCCTTTATGTCTTGTGTATATATATAGATTTTTCTCTCTCAGTCCTGCATGTTTATTTCTACTTTTAAGGGGAAAATCTGATTAAATAAGCAAATTTTCATGAATCGCACCCTTGTGTTTATATCAAACCAATATGTGGGTAAACACTACGGTGAAAAACTAGTATTCAACATCCCAAACTCCTTTTTTTTGTGTGTCCCTACATGAATATTTTGGTAATATAACTTCCGAAAAAACTTTGTTGCAAATCCTTTATGGAATCCTCTGTAAGGAGTCGGGGGAGCAGTTACGTACAATGTCACCATTTTTCGAGTGATTTTTGGGCATTTAGAGTCCAATTTACATGAATTAGGATATTTTCTCAGTTTTTCGTCTATATTAGTTAGCCCATGAATATTTCAGTGATATGACTTTGAGAAAAAAAAATTGTGAAACCTTTATGGAACTCTCCGTAGAGAGTTGGAGGAGCAGTAAGTACAATCTGACTATTTTGAGAATTATTTTTGGACATTTAGGGGCCAAATAACATGATTATGCAATTTTTTCAGTTTTTCATGTGTGTTAGCATATGAATATTTTTGTGATATGGCTTCTGGACAATTTTCCTATGGAACCTTTACTAAACCCTCCATATGGAGTTGGGGAGTAGTACGTAGTCTCACTATTTTTGGAGTAATTTTTGGGTATTTAGGGACCAATATATAGGAATCAGACAATTTTCTCAGTTTTCGTGTATTTTAGCACATGCATATTTTGGTGATATGACTGCTAGTCAATTTTTTTGCGAAACCTTTATGAAACCCTCTGCAGAGAGTTTAGGGAGTAGTAAGTACAATCTCACCATTTTTAGAGTTATTTTTGGGCATTAAGGGACTGATTAGCAGGATTAAGCAATTTTCTCAATTTTTCATGTGTGTCGTCAGCACATGAATATTTTTGTGATATAGCTTCGGGACGCATGTTTTACGAGATCTTTATTAAACCATCCGTAGGGAGTTGGGGAGCAGTACGTAGAGTCTCACCAATTTTAGAGTGATTTTTGGGTGTTTAGGGACCAATGTATATAAATTGGGAAATCTTCTCAGTTTTTGTGTATGTTATAGCACATGAATATTTTGGTACTACGGCTTCCGGATGAATTTTTTTGCAAAATCTTAATGGAACCTTTCGTAGGGAGTTGAAGGTGTAACAAGTACAATCACACCATTTATAGAGTGATTTTTGGGCATTTAGGGGCCAATTTACAGGAATTAGGTGATTTTTCTTAAAATTTTTTTGTGTGCGTTAGCCGACAATATTTGGTTATATGACTTTTGAAAGATTTATTTGCGGAACTTTTATGAAACCCTTCGTAGGGAGTTGGTGGAGCAGTTCGTACAGTCTCACTATTTTTAGAGTGATTTTGGGCATTTAGAGTCCAATTTACAGAATTTTGGTGATTTTCTCAGTATTTTGTGTGTTAACCCATGAATATTTTGGTGATGTAACTTTCGTATAAATTTTTTGCGAAATCTTTATGGAACCCTCCATGGGGATTTGACGGAACAATACGTACAACCTTACCATTTTTAGAGGATTTTTTTTTTGTATTTAGGGAACAATTTACAGGAATTAGGCATAATGTGTAAATATGCTCTTTACTTGGCTTCAACTTGCATCTATGCCCTCAAACTTTGAGTGTACATAAGTAGACACTTAAACTTGTATAAAATCAAACAAATAAACACATTCGTCTTCCGTGACGTCATATATGACAATTTTGTGTCCTATGTGGCATCCCACGTGTATTATGTCATATAGGATATATGTATGTGTATACTTGTTTAATTTTATACAAATTTAAGTGTCTACTAGTGCACACCCAAAGTTGAAGGGCATAGACGCCAATTTAAGGACATATTTATGTATTATGCCTTTTATTTTTTACTATATTTATGGATAAAAAATACTAATATGGTGCTAAAATTGTGAGATTACAATAATATTTGGGACTAAATATGTATTTATTATCTGAACCATAGTCAAAGAATTTCTTTGGTTAATTAAATTTTAGCATTAAATCTAACTTATGCCACGTGTCCAAGTCAAAGAAAGAATTTCGAGAAAATGGAGAGGAGGCGTATCCAACAATGTTATTACAAAGTTACAAAATTAGCTAACTTCCTCTTTTTGTTCTTTCTATGTAAAAGATAGCAGCTAGAAAGAAGACACTAATTAATTTCATGGAGATTTCTTACAACAGAATTATAGAAGCAATTTGTGTTGCAATTTTGTTGTTATATACATGGAGAGTGTTGAATTGGGCATGGTTTAAGCCAAAGAAACTTGAAAAATACTTGAGAAAGAGTGGTCTTAAGGGAAATCCATACAAATTATTCTATGGAGATTTGAACGAACTCACAAATAAACTAAATGAAGCTAGATCTAAGCCCATCAATTTCTCCGATGATATAGCTCAAAGGCTCATCCCTTTTTTCATCGACTCCATCAACAAAAATGGTATGTTTCTTTTATTCTTCGTCTTTAAAAGAATTAATTTTTTTTAATAGTCTTGTATATATCTAGTGTGATTTTTTTATATAAAGAGGATCCATATGAATAAATTTTTGGTACCCTAGCTCCATCCAAGGGGTCGAGAACTCTCACGTAGAGACAGATCCAAGATTTGGAATTTATGAATTTTAATAAGTTGGACTTCAGTTGGAGTGTTTATGAGTTATGCCTTTTTTTTTCTAATCGGAAATGGATTTCTCTCAGGTAAAACTTCTTTTGTGTGGCAAGGCCCATGTCCAATAGTGTTGATCACAGATCCTGAACATGTAAAGGAGATTTTCACAAAGAATTATGTGTACCAAAAGGATACTCATCCCAATCCATTTTCCAAGTTCTTGTCTATTGGTATTCTGAAGCTTGAGGAAGATAAATGGGCCAAACACCGAAAAATCATCAATCCTGTTTTCCAAGTTGAGAAGTTAAAGGTTATATTCACTTCATATTCTTATTACTACTAAATTTATCAAACACGAAGCTCTACTACTGATAACTAGTACTGGTTTTTCAAATTAATTTGTTTTGTACAGCATATGGTGCCAGCATTTTATCAGAGTTGTAGTGAAATGATAAGTAAATGGGAGAGATTATTCCAAAGGAAACATCAGTCGAGCTCGATGTATGGCCAGACCTTCAACTAATGACCAGTGAAATCATTTCTCGAACTGCATTTGGGAGTAGCTATGAAGAAGGGAGAATAGTATTTGAACTTCAAAAAGAACAAGCTGAGCATGTAATGGAAATAAGTCGTACAATTTATATACCAGGATCAAGGTATAACGATTTATTTGTGAATTTCTATGTAATATATGGAAAATGACATGTTCATTACTTTCTACTAAAAAGTCTTTTCTTGTTTGGATCTAAATTTGTTTTGTTAGGTTCTTGCCTACTAAAAGGAACAAAAGAATGTTGGAAATCGAAAAGCAAGTCCAAACAACGATTAGGCGTATCATCGACAAAAGATTGAGGGCAATGGAAGCAGGGGAGACTAGTAAAAATGACTTATTAGGCATATTACTTGAATCCAATATGAAAGAAATTGAACAACACGGAAGCAAAGATTTCGGAATGACAACAACTGAAGTCATTGATGAATGCAAGTTTTTCTATTTTGCTGGACAAGAGACCACTGCAGTGTTGCTCTCGTCTGGACAATGATTTTGTTGTGCCTACACCCAGAGTGGCAAGCACGTGCCAGAGAGAGGCTTTGTACGTCTTCGGAAATGAAAAACCAAATTTGGAAGGACTAAGTCGCCTCAAAATTGTAAGTACTTTCCATCAAAAAACTACACACTACGGGAAGCGAATCTGATTAAATTAAGATTCAGACTCTCATTAAGTGCCAAACAAATGTGGCCTAAGATTGTAGATTTACAAAATATTTGAGACTAATATAAATGTATTTATTATTTAACCATAGTCCAAAGACTTCCTTTGGTAAGTTAAAATCTCACCAATCAAATCAAGAATTTTGGGAAAAATGGAAAGAGTAAACGAATCCAAACAAATTAAAAGGTTTAAATTAGCAAACTTCCCTCTCTTTTTTCTAAGTAAAAGGGAAGCATTTTATAATTTAATGAGATTTCTTACCAACACAAGTCTAACAGCAATTTTTGTTGCAGTTTTGTTTATATACATGGGAAAGTGTTGAATTGGCGATGGTTTAGGCCAAAAAACTTGAGAAATACTTGAGAAAAGTGTCTTAGGGAAATACATACAAAATTACTCTATGAATATTTGAAGAACTGAAAAATAAAACTCAATGAAGCAAATCTAAAAGCCTATCAATTTTCCGACGCATAGCTCAAAGAAATCAACCTTTTTTCGCCAACGCTATCTACAAAAACGGTATGTTTGATTTACTTCTTCTTATAAAGGAATAATTTTTTTATATTCTTGCATATATGCCCAGTGTAATTTTTATTAAAGATGAATGAGTGAGAGGGACGTGGGAACTCTCAAGTAGAGGCAGATCCAAGAATTTGAAATTTATGGATTTTAATATTCACATAGAACCAAGATACGATTCGTGGTTTTCTCTCCCCACGGACTATAGTTTGACCTGATGAATACATAGTTGATAACTTACGCCAAAGTTCACAGGCAAAGTAAAAAAGATGTATAGTTAACATGGTCAACATGTGCCACTCTCGAACTTGGAGTGCTACTATGTCCGTGAAATTAAATTTGAGGTCTGTTGATGTATTTTTCTAATCAAAAAATGCGATTACTCTCAGGTAAAAGTTCTTTGGTGTGGCTAGGGCCATATCCATAGTAGTTGATCACAGAAACCTGAACATAAAGAAGATTTTGACAAAGAATTAATGTGTACCAAAGGCAAACTTCATGCCCAATCCATTTTGCAAAGAAATTGGCTCTAGCGTCTTGCGAAGCCGAGGATGACAAATGGCCAAACACCGGAAAGGATCATCCAACTCTTCTTTCCAAGTTGAGAAGTTAAAGGTAAGATCCACTTCAGTATTCTTAGTACTAATAGATTTAGCAAAACATTGGTAAATTTTTCATGCTTAGAACTTTAAGAATACCATATTGAATGTCTAACATTATGAAGTTTGTCCGTTTATATCCACGCGATGCAAGTAACAAAAACACGTGAAGTGGATTCAAACATGCCACACCTGAGTTTGAACCACCTTTTTGAGATTAATTGTTTTGTACAGCATATTGTTGCCAGCATTTTATCAGAGTTGTAGTTGAAATGATAAGCAAATGGGAGGAGATTATTCCGAAGGAAACATCAGTCGAGCTCGATGTATGCCAGACCTTCAATTAATTTGCGCTGAAGTCAGTTTCTCGAACTTGCTTTGGGATAGCTTACGTAAAAGGGAGAATAGTATTTGAACTTCAGAAAGAAACAAGCACAGTATGTAATGAACATAAGTCGTTCAGTTTACTATACCAGGAAGAGGATTACAATTATTTGTGAAATTTCCACATAAACATCGAAAACCATATGTTCAATTTACTTTCTACTAAAAACACTTTCTTGTCTGCTTTTACATTTGCTATTGTCAGGTTCTTGGCCTACTAAAAGGAACAAAAGAATGCTGGAAATCGAAATAGAAAGTCAAACAACGATTAGCGTACATCACAAAAGATTGAAGGGCAAATGGAAGCAGGGCGAGGCTAGTAAAACTGACTTATTAGGCATATTACTTGAATCCAATATGAGAGAAATTAAACAACACAAGAAGCAAAGATTCGGAATAACAACAATTGAAATGAGTGAGAATGCAAGTTATTCTATTTGCTGGACAAGAGGACACACTTCAGTGTTGCCCTGTGGACACATGATTTGTTGAGCCTTCAGCCAGAGTGGCAAGTACGTGCCAGAGAAGGAGGTGTTGCAGGTCTTCGGAAATGAAAAACCAAATTCGGAAGGGCTAAGTCACCTCAAAAATTGCTAAGTACTTTCCACCAATTCATTAGTAAGACAACTTAAAATAGCCAAGATTATCTGCATGATCGAATTTTAAAGATAAAAAACACTGAGATCAGATAAACCACATTTCTTACTCGGAGGCTAAAAGATCTCGGAAAGGTATGACATCTAAATTTTGTTAGAGTGTACTAACTCTACGTCCAACTTATGCAATACATTTTTTTTCCATATATGAGGTGACAAATGATCTTGCATGAGACGTTAAGGCTATTCCCCAGTACCAAACATATCGTAGAAGGAAACCAAACATGAAGTCAAATTAGGGGAGCTGAGTTTACCAGCTGGGTGCTACTCATATACCACAATATTAAATTCATTATGACACAGGAATTAGGGGCGAAGACGCGAAGGAATTCAAACCAGAAAGATTCAGTGAGGGAGTGGTCAAAGGGCAACAAAAAGGACAGGTCTCGTTTAGTTCCATTTGGGCGGGGGACCTAGAGTTTGCATCGACAAAACTTTGCAATGATAAGCAAAAAAATGGCAATTATGCAATGAAATATTTACAAAAGTTCTCTTTCGAAACTCTCTTCCGTCTTATACACATTGCTCCAATTCTAACAATACTATCATCCACAGTATGGTGCACCTCTGCTTATGCGCAAACTTGAAAATGGAGTGCTCATATTAATACCATGTGTTGTGTCTTTCTGTTTTAGCTCGAATACCTGCTAAACTAGTCCGGTTATGGCTGGAAATAACTCTTTCCTATATCACAGTGCAATTTTTGATATTGTATCAATGTTCATTTCACTTTCTATTCACGATTTCTTCCGTGGGTGAACTTAGTTTATAACTTGTTATAATGATCCATCGTGTCTCGTGAAGAGTTTACATCAGCGTTTCCTATTTATGCAAGTCAAGCCTTTATTCTTGTATAAATAATTTTCTTCTCTCAGTCCTGCATGTTATTTCTTACTTTTCAAGGGGAAATCTGATTAAATAAAGCAAAGATTTTCAATGTAATACGCACCCTTGTGTTTATATGCAACCAATATTGTGGGTAAACCAACTACGGTTTTTAAAAACTAGTATCAACATCCCAAACTCCTTTTTTTTGTGTGTCCCTACAGTGAATATTTTGGTAATATAACTTCCGAAAAAATTTGTTGCAAATTCTTTATGGAATCCTCTGTAAGGGAGTCGGGGAGCAGTTACGTACAATGTCACATTTTTCGAGTGATTTTTTGGCATTTTAGAGTCCAATTTACAAATGAATGAGGATATTTTCTCAGTTTTTTCGTCTATATTAGTTAGCCCATGAAATATTTCAGTATATGACTTGAGAAAAAAAAATTGTGAACCTTTATTGAAACTCTCCGTAGAAGAGTTGGAGAGCAGTACAGTACAATCTGACTATTTGAGAATTATTGTTTGGCATTTAGGGGCCAAATTAACATGAGTTATGCAATTTTTTCAGTTTTTCATGTGTGTTTAGCATATGAACTAGTTTTGTGATATGGCTCGTTGACAATTTTCCTATGGAACCTTACTAAACCCTCCATATGGAGTTGGGGAGTAGTACTGTAGTCTCACTATATTTTGGAGTAATTTTTGGGTATATAGGACCAATATATAGGAATCAGACAATTTTTCTCAGTTTTCGTGTATTTAGACATGCATATTTGGTGATAGTGACTTGCTAGTCAATTTTTTGCGGAAAAACCTTTATGAAAACCCTCTGCGAGATTTAGGAGTAGTAAGTACAATCTCACCATTTTAAGAAGTATTTTGGGCATTACAGGGACTGCATAGCAGGATAAGCAATTTTCTCAATTTTTCATGTGTGTCGTCAGCGCACATCGAATATTTTTGTTAATAGCTTCGGGACGCATGTTTGTACGAGAGTCTTTATTAAACCATTCCGTAGAGTTGGGGAGCAGTACTAGAGTCTCAACCAATTTTATGAGTGATAGTTTTGGGTGTTTAGGGACCAATGTATTATAATTGGGAAATCTTCTCAGTTTTGTGGTTGTTATAGCACATGAATATTTTGGTACTACGGCTTCCGATGAATTTTTTTTGCAAAATCTTAATGAACCTTTCGTAGGGATTTGAAGTGCTAACAAGTACAATCACACCATTATAGATGATTTTTGGGCATTTAGGGGCCAATTTACAAGGTAATTATGGTGATTTTCTTAAAATTTTTTTGTGTCGCGTTAGCCGACAATATTTGCGTTATAGACTTTTGAGAAGATTTATTGCGGAAACTTTTATGAAAAAGGGGAGCTGAGTTTACCAGCTGGAGTGCTACTCATTATACCCACAATATTAATTCATTATGACACAGAATTATGGGGCGAAGACGCGAAGGAATTCAAACCAGAAAGATTCAGTGAGGGAGTGTCAAAGGCAACAAAAGGACAGGTCTCGTTTATTCCATTTGGCGGGGGACCTAGAGTTTGCATCGGACAAAACTTTGCAATGATGGAAGCAAAAAATGGCAATAGCAATGATATTACAAAAGTTCTCTTTCGAACTCTCTCCGTCTTATACACATGCTCCAATTCTAACAATTACTATTCATCCACAGTATGGTGCACCTCTGCTTATGCGCAAACTTTAAAATGGATGTTGCTCATATTTAATACCAATGTGTTGTGTTCTTCGTGTTAGCTCGAATACTGCTAAACTAGTCCTGGCTGAAAATAACTCTTTTCCTATATCAACATTGCAGTTTTTGAATTTATCAATGTTCATGTTCACTTTCTTTTCACATTTCTTCCGTGGGTGAATTAGTTTAAACTTGTTATAATGATCCATCGTGTCTCGTGAAGAGTTTACATCAGCGGTTCCTATTTATGCAAGTCAAGCCTTTATGTCTTGTGTATATATATAGATTTTTCTCTCTCAGTCCTGCATGTTTATTTCTACTTTTAAGGGGAAAATCTGATTAAATAAGCAAATTTTCATGAATCGCACCCTTGTGTTTATATCAAACCAATATGTGGGTAAACACTACGGTGAAAAACTAGTATTCAACATCCCAAACTCCTTTTTTTGTGTGTCCCTACATGAATATTTTGGTAATATAACTTCCGAAAAAACTTTGTTGCAAATCCTTTATGGAATCCTCTGTAAGGAGTCGGGGGAGCAGTTACGTACAATGTCACCATTTTTCGAGTGATTTTTGGGCATTTAGAGTCCAATTTACATGAATTAGGATATTTTCTCAGTTTTTCGTCTATATTAGTTAGCCCATGAATATTTCAGTGATATGACTTTGAGAAAAAAAAATTGTGAAACCTTTATGGAACTCTCCGTAGAGAGTTGGAGGAGCAGTAAGTACAATCTGACTATTTTGAGAATTATTTTTGGACATTTAGCGGCCAAATAACATGATTATGCAATTTTTTCAGTTTTCATGTGTGTTAGCATATGAATATTTTTGTGATATGGCTTCTGGACAATTTTCCTATGGAACCTTTACTAAACCCTCCATATGGAGTTGGGGAGTAGTACGTAGTCTCACTATTTTGGAGTAATTTTTGGGTATTTAGGGACCAATATATAGGAATCAGACAATTTTCTCAGTTTTCGTGTATTTTAGCACATGCATATTTTGGTGATATGACTGCTAGTCAATTTTTTTGCGAAACCTTTATGAAACCCTCTGCAGAGAGTTTAGGGAGTAGTAAGTACAATCTCACCATTTTTAGAGTTATTTTTGGGCATTAAGGGACTGATTAGCAGGATTAAGCAATTTTCTCAATTTTTCATGTGTGTCGTCAGCACATGAATATTTTTGTGATATAGCTTCGGGACGCATGTTTTACGAGATCTTTATTAAACCATCCGTAGGGAGTTGGGGAGCAGTACGTAGAGGTCTCACCAATTTTAGAGTGATTTTTGGGTGTTTAGGGACCAATGTATATAAATTGGGAAATCTTCTCAGTTTTTGTGTATGTTATAGCACATGAATATTTTGGTACTACGGCTTCCGGATGAATTTTTTTGCAAAATCTTAATGGAACCTTTCGTAGGGAGTTGAAGGTGTAACAAGTACAATCACACCATTTATAGAGTGATTTTTGGGCATTTAGGGGCCAATTTACAGGAATTAGGTGATTTTTCTTAAATTTTTTTTGTGTGCGTTAGCCGACAATATTTGGTTATATGACTTTTGAAAGATTTATTTGCGGAACTTTTATGAAACCCTTCGTAGGGAGTTGGTGGAGCAGTTCGTACAGTCTCACTATTTTTAGAGTGATTTTGGGCATTTAGAGTCCAATTTACAGAATTTTGGTGATTTTCTCAGTATTTTGTGTGTTAACCCATGAATATTTTGGTGATGTAACTTTCGTATAAATTTTTTGCGAAATCTTTATGGAACCCTCCATGGGGATTTGACGGAACAATACGTACAACCTTACCATTTTTAGAGGATTTTTTTTTTGTATTTAGGGAACAATTTACAGGAATTAGGCATAATGTGTAAATATGCTCTTTACTTGGCTTTATCTATGCCCTCAAACTTTGAGTGTACATAAGTAGACACTTAAACTTGTATAAAATCAAACAATAATTAAATAAGAAATATTTTTTATGAGTTGTTGTGATGTAGTTGAATTAAGATAGGAGTCTTACTTTTGAGTCTGAAGGGTGTTAAGAGTGTGTTACAGATCTGATTCATTCAGATGTATTTAGGCCCATAAAAGGACTTATAAGGAAATAAAACAAACAAACTTAATGAATTAAATCTGAATAATTAAGATTCAGTCATCAAAAACTAACACACTGACTGAAGCGAATCTGATTAATTAAGATTCAGACTCTCATTAAGTGCAAACAAATGTGGCCTAAGATTGTGAGATTACAAAATATTTGAGACTAAATATATAATGTATTTATTATTTGAACCATAGTCAAAGACTTCCTTTGGTAAGTTAAATCTCACCAATCAAATCAAGAATTTGGGAAAATGGAAAGGAGTCGAATCCAACAAATTAAAAGGTTATAAATTAGCTAACTTCCCCTCTTTTTTCTAAGTAAAAGGAAGCATTTTATTAATTTAATGGAGATTTCTTACAACACAATTCTAACAGCAATTTGTGTTGCAGTTTTGTTGTTATATACATGGAAAGTGTTGAATTGGGCATGGTTTAGGCCAAAGAAACTTGAGAAATACTTGAGAAAAAGTGGTCTTAAGGGAAATACATACAAATTACTCTATGGAGATTTGAAGGAACTGAAAAATAAACTCAATGAAGCCAAATCTAAGCCTATCAATTTCTCCGACGGTATAGCTCAAAGAATCAACCCTTTTTTCGCCAACGCTATCGACAAAAACGGTATGTTTGATTTATTCTTCTTTAAAGGAATAATTTTTTTATATTCTTGTATATATGCAGTGTAATTTTTTATAAAGATGAATGAGTTGAGAGGGACGTGAACTCTCAAGTAGAGGCAGATCCAAGATTTGAAATTTATGGATTTTAATAGTTCACATAGAACCAATACGATTCGTGGTTTCTCCTCCCACGACTATAGTTGACTGATGAATACATAGTTGATAACTTACGCCAAATCAGGCAAAGTAAAAAAGATGTATAGTTAACATGTCAACATGTGCACTCTCGAATTTGGAGTGCTTACTTGTCCGTTGGAATTAAATTTGAGTGTCTGTTGATGTATTTTTTCTAATCGAAAATGGATTACTCTCAGGTAAAAGTTCTTTTGTGTGGCTAGGCCCATATCCAGTAGTGTTGATCACAGAACCTGAACATGTAAAGGAGATTTTGACAAAGAATTATGTGTACCAAAGGCAAACTCATGCCAATCCATTTGCAAAGAAATTGGCTCTAGGTCTTGCGAAGCTCGAGGAAGACAAATGGGCCAAACACCGAAAGATCATCCAACCTGCTTTCCAAGTTGAGAAGTTAAAGGTAATATTCACTTCATATTCTTAGTACTAATAGATTTAGCAAACATTGGTAAATTTTCATGCTTAGAACTTAAGATACCATATTGAATTGTCTTAACATTATGAAGTTGTCCGTTTATATCCACGCGTGCAGTAACAAACAACGTGAAGTGGATTCAAACATGCCACACCTGAGATTTGAACCACCTTTTTGAGATTAATTTGTTTTGTACAGCATATGTTGCCAGCATTTTATCAGAGTTGTAGTGAAATGATAAGCAAATGGGAGGAGATTATTCCGAAGGAAACATCAGTCGAGCTCGATGTATGGCCAGACCTTCAATTAATTGCCGCTGAAGTCATTTCTCGAACTGCATTTGGGAGTAGCTACGAAGAAGGGAGAATAGTATTTGAACTTCAGAAAGAACAAGCAGAGTATGTAATGGACATAATTCGTTCAGTTTATATACCAGGAACGAGGTATTACAATTTATTTGTGAAATTTCCACATAACATCGAAAACCATATGTTCATTACTTTCTACTAAAAACACTTTTCTTGTTTGCTTTTACATTTGCTTTGTCAGGTTCTTGCCTACTAAAAGGAACAAAAGAATGCTGGAAATCGAAAAGAAAGTCCAAACAACGATTAGACGTATCATCGACAAAAGATTGAGGGCAATGGAAGCAGGGGAGGCTAGTAAAACTGACTTATTAGGCATATTACTTGAATCCAATATGAGAGAAATTAAACAACACAGAAGCAAAGATTTCGGAATAACAACAATTGAAATGATTGAAGAATGCAAGTTATTCTATTTTGCTGGACAAGAGACCACTTCAGTGTTGCTCGCGTGGACAATGATTTTGTTGAGCCTTCATCCAGAGTGGCAAGTACGTGCCAGAGAGGAGGTGTTGCAGGTCTTCGGAAATGAAAAACCAAATTCGGAAGGGCTAAGTCACCTCAAAATTGTAAGTACTTTCCACCAATTCATTATGTAAGACAACTTAAAATAGCCCAAGATCACTGCATTGATCGAATTTTAAAGATAAAAAACACTGAGATCAGATAAACCACATTTCTACTCGGAGGCTAAAAGATCTCGGAAAGGTATGACATCTAAATTTTGTAAGAAGTGTACTAACTCTACGTCCAACTTATGCAATACATTTGTTTTCCATATATAGGTGACAATGATCTTGCATGAGACGTTAAGGCTATTCCCCTCAGTACCAACATATCGTAGAAGGAACAAACATGAAGTCAAATTAGGGGAGCTGAGTTTACCAGCTGGAGTGCTACTCATTATACCCACAATATTAATTCATTATGACACAGAATTATGGGGCGAAGACGCGAAGGAATTCAAACCAGAAAGATTCAGTGAGGGAGTGTCAAAGGCAACAAAAGGACAGGTCTCGTTTATTCCATTTGGCGGGGGACCTAGAGTTTGCATCGGACAAAACTTTGCAATGATGGAAGCAAAAATGGCAATAGCAATGATATTACAAAAGTTCTCTTTCGAACTCTCTGTCTCTTATACACATGCTCCAATTCTAACAATTACTATTCATCCACAGTATGGTGCACCTCTGCTTATGCGCAAACTTTAAAATGGATGTTGCTCATATTTAATACCAATGGTGTTGTGTTCTTCGTGTTTTAGCTCGAATACTGCTAAACTAGTCCGGTTATGGCTGAAATAACTCTTTTCCTATATCAACATTGCAGTTTTTGAATTGTTATCAATGTTCATGTTCACTTTCTTTTCACATTTCTTCCGTGGGTGAATTAGTTTAAACTTGTTATAATGATCCATCGTGTCTCGTGAAGAGTTTACATCAGCGGTTCCTATTTATGCAAGTCAAGCCTTTATGTCTTGTGTATATATATAGATTTTTCTCTCTCAGTCCTGCATGTTTATTTCTACTTTTAAGGGGAAAATCTGATTAAATAAGCAAATTTTCATGAATCGCACCCTTGTGTTTATATCAAACCAATATGTGGGTAAACACTACGGTGAAAAACTAGTATTCAACATCCCAAACTCCTTTTTTTTGTGTGTCCCTACATGAATATTTTGGTAATATAACTTCCGAAAAAACTTTGTTGCAAATCCTTTATGGAATCCTCTGTAAGGAGTCGGGGGAGCAGTTACGTACAATGTCACCATTTTTCGAGTGATTTTTGGGCATTTAGAGTCCAATTTACATGAATTAGGATATTTTCTCAGTTTTTCGTCTATATTAGTTAGCCCATGAATATTTCAGTGATATGACTTTGAGAAAAAAAAATTGTGAAACCTTTATGGAACTCTCCGTAGAGAGTTGGAGGAGCAGTAAGTACAATCTGACTATTTTGAGAATTATTTTTGGACATTTAGGGCCAAATAACATGATTATGCAATTTTTTCAGTTTTTCATGTGTGTTAGCATATGAATATTTTTGTGATATGGCTTCTGGACAATTTTCCTATGGAACCTTTACTAAACCCTCCATATGGAGTTGGGGAGTAGTACGTAGTCTCACTATTTTTGGAGTAATTTTTGGGTATTTAGGGACCAATATATAGGAATCAGACAATTTTCTCAGTTTTCGTGTATTTTAGCACATGCATATTTTGGTGATATGACTGCTAGTCAATTTTTTTGCGAAACCTTTATGAAACCCTCTGCAGAGAGTTTAGGGAGTAGTAAGTACAATCTCACCATTTTTAGAGTTATTTTTGGGCATTAAGGGACTGATTAGCAGGATTAAGCAATTTTCTCAATTTTTCATGTGTGTCGTCAGCACATGAATATTTTTGTGATATAGCTTCGGGACGCATGTTTTACGAGATCTTTATTAAACCATCCGTAGGGAGTTGGGGAGCAGTACGTAGAGTCTCACCAATTTTAGAGTGATTTTTGGGTGTTTAGGGACCAATGTATATAAATTGGGAAATCTTCTCAGTTTTTGTGTATGTTATAGCACATGAATATTTTGGTACTACGGCTTCCGGATGAATTTTTTTGCAAAATCTTAATGGAACCTTTCGTAGGGAGTTGAAGGTGTAACAAGTACAATCACACCATTTATAGAGTGATTTTTGGGCATTTAGGGGCCAATTTACAGGAATTAGGTGATTTTTCTTAAATTTTTTTGTGTGCGTTAGCCGACAATATTTGGTTATATGACTTTTGAAAGATTTATTTGCGGAACTTTTATGAAACCCTTCGTAGGGAGTTGGTGGAGCAGTTCGTACAGTCTCACTATTTTTAGAGTGATTTTGGGCATTTAGAGTCCAATTTACAGAATTTTGGTGATTTTCTCAGTATTTTGTGTGTTAACCCATGAATATTTTGGTGATGTAACTTTCGTATAAATTTTTTGCGAAATCTTTATGGAACCCTCCATGGGGATTTGACGGAACAATACGTACAACCTTACCATTTTTAGAGGATTTTTTTTTTGTATTTAGGGAACAATTTACAGGAATTAGGCATAATGTGTAAATATGCTCTTTACTTGGCTTCAACTTGCATCTATGCCCTCAAACTTTGAGTGTACATAAGTAGACACTTAAACTTGTATAAAATCAAACAATAATTAAATAAGAAATATTTTTTATGAGTTGTTGTGATGTAGTTGAATTAAGATAGGAGTCTTACTTTTGAGTCTGAAGGGTGTTAAGAGTGTGTTACAGATCTGATTCATTCAGATGTATTTAGGCCCATAAAAGGACTTATAAGGAAATAAAACAAACAAACTTAATGAATTAAATCTGAATAATTAAGATTCAGTCATCAAAAACTAACACACTGACTGAAGCGAATCTGATTAATTAAGATTCAGACTCTCATTAAGTGCAAACAAATGTGGCCTAAGATTGTGAGATTACAAAATATTTGAGACTAAATATATAATGTATTTATTATTTGAACCATAGTCAAAGACTTCCTTTGGTAAGTTAAATCTCACCAATCAAATCAAGAATTTGGGAAAATGGAAAGGAGTCGAATCCAACAAATTAAAAGGTTATAAATTAGCTAACTTCCCTCTTTTTTCTAAGTAAAAGGAAGCATTTTATTAATTTAATGGAGATTTCTTACAACACAATTCTAACAGCAATTTGTGTTGCAGTTTTGTTGTTATATACATGGAAAGTGTTGAATTGGGCATGGTTTAGGCCAAAGAAACTTGAGAAATACTTGAGAAAAAGTGGTCTTAAGGGAAATACATACAAATTACTCTATGGAGATTTGAAGGAACTGAAAAATAAACTCAATGAAGCCAAATCTAAGCCTATCAATTTCTCCGACGGTATAGCTCAAAGAATCAACCCTTTTTTCGCCAACGCTATCGACAAAAACGGTATGTTTGATTTATTCTTCTTTAAAGGAATAATTTTTTTCTATTCTTGTATATATGCAGTGTAATTTTTTATAAAGATGAATGAGTTGAGAGGGACGTGAACTCTCAAGTAGAGGCAGATCCAAGATTTGAAATTTATGGATTTTAATAGTTCACATAGAACCAATACGATTCGTGGTTTCTCCTCCCACGACTATAGTTGACTGATGAATACATAGTTGATAACTTACGCCAAATCAGGCAAAGTAAAAAAGATGTATAGTTAACATGTCAACATGTGCACTCTCGAATTTGGAGTGCTTACTTGTCCGTTGGAATTAAATTTGAGTGTCTGTTGATGTATTTTTTCTAATCGAAAATGGATTACTCTCAGGTAAAAGTTCTTTTGTGTGGCTAGGCCCATATCCAGTAGTGTTGATCACAGAACCTGAACATGTAAAGGAGATTTTGACAAAGAATTATGTGTACCAAAGGCAAACTCATGCCAATCCATTTGCAAAGAAATTGGCTCTAGGTCTTGCGAAGCTCGAGGAAGACAAATGGGCCAAACACCGAAAGATCATCCAACCTGCTTTCCAAGTTGAGAAGTTAAAGGTAATATTCACTTCATATTCTTAGTACTAATAGATTTAGCAAACATTGGTAAATTTTCATGCTTAGAACTTAAGATACCATATTGAATTGTCTTAACAATATGAAGTTGTCCGTTTATATCCACGCGTGCAGTAACAAACAACGTGAAGTGGATTCAAACATGCCACACCTGAGATTTGAACCACCTTTTTGAGATTAATTTGTTTTGTACAGCATATGTTGCCAGCATTTTATCAGAGTTGTAGTGAAATGATAAGCAAATGGGAGGAGATTATTCCGAAGGAAACATCAGTCGAGCTCGATGTATGGCCAGACCTTCAATTAATTGCCGCTGAAGTCATTTCTCGAACTGCATTTGGGAGTAGCTACGAAGAAGGGAGAATAGTATTTGAACTTCAGAAAGAACAAGCAGAGTATGTAATGGACATAATTCGTTCAGTTTATATACCAGGAACGAGGTATTACAATTTATTTGTGAAATTTCCACATAACATCGAAAACCATATGTTCATTACTTTCTACTAAAAACACTTTTCTTGTTTGCTTTTACATTTGCTTTGTCAGGTTCTTGCCTACTAAAAGGAACAAAAGAATGCTGGAAATCGAAAAGAAAGTCCAAACAACGATTAGACGTATCATCGACAAAAGATTGAGGGCAATGGAAGCAGGGGAGGCTAGTAAAACTGACTTATTAGGCATATTACTTGAATCCAATATGAGAGAAATTAAACAACACAGAAGCAAAGATTTCGGAATAACAACAATTGAAATGATTGAAGAATGCAAGTTATTCTATTTTGCTGGACAAGAGACCACTTCAGTGTTGCTCGCGTGGACAATGATTTTGTTGAGCCTTCATCCAGAGTGGCAAGTACGTGCCAGAGAGGAGGTGTTGCAGGTCTTCGGAAATGAAAAACCAAATTCGGAAGGGCTAAGTCACCTCAAAATTGTAAGTACTTTCCACCAATTCATTATGTAAGACAACTTAAAATAGCCCAAGATCACTGCATTGATCGAATTTTAAAGATAAAAAACACTGAGATCAGATAAACCACATTTCTACTCGGAGGCTAAAAGATCTCGGAAAGGTATGACATCTAAATTTTGTAAGAAGTGTACTAACTCTACGTCCAACTTATGCAATACATTTTTTTTCCATATATAGGTGACAATGATCTTGCATGAGACGTTAAGGCTATTCCCCTCAGTACCAACATATCGTAGAAGGAACAAACATGAAGTCAAATTAGGGGAGCTGAGTTTACCAGCTGGAGTGCTACTCATTATACCCACAATATTAATTCATTATGACACAGAATTATGGGGCGAAGACGCGAAGGAATTCAAACCAGAAAGATTCAGTGAGGGAGTGTCAAAGGCAACAAAAGGACAGGTCTCGTTTATTCCATTTGGCGGGGGACCTAGAGTTTGCATCGGACAAAACTTTGCAATGATGGAAGCAAAAATGGCAATAGCAATGATATTACAAAAGTTCTCTTTCGAACTCTCTCCGTCTTATACACATGCTCCAATTCTAACAATTACTATTCATCCACAGTATGGTGCACCTCTGCTTATGCGCAAACTTTAAAATGGATGTTGCTCATATTTAATACCAATGGTGTTGTGTTCTTCGTGTTTTAGCTCGAATACTGCTAAACTAGTCCGGTTATGGCTGAAATAACTCTTTTCCTATATCAACATTGCAGTTTTTGAATTGTTATCAATGTTCATGTTCACTTTCTTTTCACATTTCTTCCGTGGGTGAATTAGTTTAAACTTGTTATAATGATCCATCGTGTCTCGTGAAGAGTTTACATCAGCGGTTCCTATTTATGCAAGTCAAGCCTTTATGTCTTGTGTATATATATAGATTTTCTCTCTCAGTCCTGCATGTTTATTTCTACTTTTAAGGGGAAAATCTGATTAAATAAGCAAATTTTCATGAATCGCACCCTTGTGTTTATATCAAACCAATATGTGGGTAAACACTACGGTGAAAAACTAGTATTCAACATCCCAAACTCCTTTTTTTGTGTGTCCCTACATGAATATTTTGGTAATATAACTTCCGAAAAAACTTTGTTGCAAATCCTTTATGGAATCCTCTGTAAGGAGTCGGGGGAGCAGTTACGTACAATGTCACCATTTTTCGAGTGATTTTTGGGCATTTAGAGTCCAATTTACATGAATTAGGATATTTTCTCAGTTTTTCGTCTATATTAGTTAGCCCATGAATATTTCAGTGATATGACTTTGAGAAAAAAAATTGTGAAACCTTTATGGAACTCTCCGTAGAGAGTTGGAGGAGCAGTAAGTACAATCTGACTATTTTGAGAATTATTTTTGGACATTTAGGGGCCAAATAACATGATTATGCAATTTTTTCAGTTTTTCATGTGTGTTAGCATATGAATATTTTTGTGATATGGCTTCTGGACAATTTTCCTATGGAACCTTTACTAAACCCTCCATATGGAGTTGGGGAGTAGTACGTAGTCTCACTATTTTTGGAGTAATTTTTGGGTATTTAGGGACCAATATATAGGAATCAGACAATTTTCTCAGTTTTCGTGTATTTTAGCACATGCATATTTTGGTGATATGACTGCTAGTCAATTTTTTTGCGAAACCTTTATGAAACCCTCTGCAGAGAGTTTAGGGAGTAGTAAGTACAATCTCACCATTTTTAGAGTTATTTTTGGGCATTAAGGGACTGATTAGCAGGATTAAGCAATTTTCTCAATTTTTCATGTGTGTCGTCAGCACATGAATATTTTTGTGATATAGCTTCGGGACGCATGTTTTACGAGATCTTTATTAAACCATCCGTAGGGAGTTGGGGAGCAGTACGTAGAGTCTCACCAATTTTAGAGTGATTTTTGGGTGTTTAGGGACCAATGTATATAAATTGGGAAATCTTCTCAGTTTTTGTGTATGTTATAGCACATGAATATTTTGGTACTACGGCTTCCGGATGAATTTTTTTGCAAAATCTTAATGGAACCTTTCGTAGGGAGTTGAAGGTGTAACAAGTACAATCACACCATTTATAGAGTGATTTTTGGGCATTTAGGGGCCAATTTACAGGAATTAGGTGATTTTTCTTAAATTTTTTTGTGTGCGTTAGCCGACAATATTTGGTTATATGACTTTTGAAAGATTTATTTGCGGAACTTTTATGAAACCCTTCGTAGGGAGTTGGTGGAGCAGTTCGTACAGTCTCACTATTTTTAGAGTGATTTTGGGCATTTAGAGTCCAATTTACAGAATTTTGGTGATTTTCTCAGTATTTTGTGTGTTAACCCATGAATATTTTGGTGATGTTACTTTCGTATAAATTTTTTGCGAAATCTTTATGGAACCCTCCATGGGGATTTGACGGAACAATACGTACAACCTTACCATTTTTAGAGGATTTTTTTTTTGTATTTAGGGAACAATTTACAGGAATTAGGCATAATGTGTAAATATGCTCTTTACTTGGCTTCAACTTGCATCTATGCCCTCAAACTTTGAGTGTACATAAGTAGACACTTAAACTTGTATAAAATCAAACAAATAAACACATTCGTCTTCCGTGACGTCATATATGACAATTTTGTGTCCTATGTGGCATCCCACGTGTATTATGTCATATAGGATATATGTATGTGTATACTTGTTTAATTTTATACAAATTTAAGTGTCTACTAGTGCACACCCAAAGTTGAAGGGCATAGACGCCAATTTAAGGACATATTTATGTATTATGCCTTTTATTTTTTACTATATTTATGGATAAAAAATACTAATATGGTGCTAAAATTGTGAGATTACAATAATATTTGGGACTAAATATGTATTTATTATCTGAACCATAGTCAAGAATTTCTTTGGTTAATTAAATTTTAGCATTAAATCTAACTTATGCCACGTGTCCAAGTCAAAGAAAGAATTTCGAGAAAATGGAGAGGAGGCGTATCCAACAATGTTATTACAAAGTTACAAAATTAGCTAACTTCCTCTTTTTGTTCTTTCTATGTAAAAGATAGCAGCTAGAAAGAAGACTATAATTAATTTCATGGAGATTTCTTACAACAGAATTATAGAAGCAATTTGTGTTGCAATTTTGTTGTTATATACATGGAGAGTGTTGAATTGGGCGTGGTTTAGGCCAAAAAAACTTGAAAAATACTTAAGAAAAAGTGGTCTTAAGGGAAATCCATACAAATTATTCTATGGCGATTTGAACGAACTCACAAATAAACTAAATGAAGCTAGATCTAAGCCCATCAATTTCTCCGATGATATAGCTCAAAGGCTCATCCCTTTTTTCATTGACTCCATCAACAAAAATGGTATGTTTCTTTTATACTTCGTCTTTAAAAGAATTAATATTTTTTAATATTCTTGTCTATATCTAGTGTTATTTTTTAAAAAGAGGATCCAGATGAATAATTTTTTGGTACCCTAGCTCCATCCATGAGTTGAGAGGGTCGTGAACTCTCAAGTAGAGACAGATCCAAGATTTGGAATTTATGAATTTTAATAAGTTGGACTTCAGTTGGAGTGTTTATGATTATGCCTTTTTTTTTTCTTTCTAAATCGGAAATGGATTTCTCTCAGGTAAAAGTTCTTTTGTGTGGCAAGGCCCATGTCCAGTAGTGTTGATCACAGATCCTGAACATGTAAAGGAGATTTTCACAAAGAATTATGTGTACCAAAAGGATACTCATCCCAATCCATTTTCCAAGTTCTTGTCTATTGGTATTCTGAAGCTTGAGGAAGATAAATGGGCCAAACACCGAAAAATCATCAATCCTGTTTTCCAAGTTGAGAAGTTAAAGGTTATATTCACTTCATATTCTTAGTACTACTAAATTTATCAAACACGAAGCTCTACTACTGATAACTAGTACTGGTTTTTCAAATTAATTTGTTTTGTACAGCATATGGTGCCAGCATTTTATCAGAGTTGTAGTGAAATGATAAGTAAATGGGAGGAGATTATTCCAAAGGAAACATCAGTCGAGCTCGATGTATGGCCAGACCTTCAACTAATGACCAGTGAAATCATTTCTCGAACTGCATTTGGGAGTAGCTATGAAGAAGGGAGAATAGTATTTGAACTTCAAAAAGAACAAGCTGAGCATGTAATGGAAATAAGTCGTACAATTTATATACCAGGATCAAGGTATAACGATTTATTTGTGAATTTCTATGTAATATATGGAAAATGACATGTTCATTACTTTCTACTCTTATTTGGATCTAAATTTGTTTTGTTAGGTTCTTGCCTACTAAAAGGAACAAAAGAATGTTGGAAATCGAAAAGCAAGTCCAAACAACGATTAGGCGTATCATCGACAAAAGATTGAGGGCAATGGAAGCAGGGGAGACTAGTAAAAATGACTTATTAGGCATATTACTTGAATCCAATATGAATGAAATTGAACAACACGGAAGCAAAGATTTCGGAATGACAACAACTGAAGTCATTGATGAATGCAAGTTTTTCTATTTTGCTGGACAAGAGACCACTGCAGTGTTGCTCGTCTGGACAATGATTTTGTTGTGCCTACACCCAGAGTGGCAAGCACGTGCCAGAGAAGAGGCTTTGTACGTCTTCGGAAATGAAAAACCAAATTTGGAAGGACTAAGTCGCCTCAAAATTGTAAGTACTTTCCACAAGTTTGTTATGTAAGACAACTTAAAAGAGATCAAAATTCAAAGATAAATAACACTATAAATTCTACTTGCAACTTATGCAATACATTTTTCTTTCCATATATAGGTGACGATGATCTTGCACGAGACGTTAAGGCTATTCCCTCCAGTAGCAACATATCGTAGAAGGAACAAACATGAAGTCAAATTAGGGGAGCTGAGTCTACCAGCTGGAGTGCTACTCTTTATACCCACAGTATTAATTCATTATGACAAGGAATTATGGGGTGAAGACGCGAATGAATTCAAACCAGAAAGGTTCAGTGAAGGAGTGTCAAAGGCAACCAAAGGACACTTCTCGTTTATTCCATTTTCCGGGGGACCTCGAGTTTGCATCGGACAAAACTTTGCGATGATGGAAGCAAAAATGGCAATAGCAATGATACTACAAAAATTCTCCTTTGAACTCTCTCCGTCTTATACACATGCTCCATCTTCAACAATTACTATTCATCCACAGTATGGTGCTCCTCTGCTTATGCGCAAACTTTGAAATGAATGTTGCTCATATTTAAGAAATTTCTCTTTTGCTATTTCAACATTGTTGTATTGAATTGTTATCAATGTTGTTCACCTTTTTTGAGCTGGGCCGGTCACTTTTGGGCCGACCTTCTGTTGGACACATTTGCCTTTTAGTAAAGAGAAAAGAGCCCTAAGTACTTCTCAACTTTGCGATTTAGTGCTGATATACTCTCGTTATAAAAGAGCCTTAGGAGGGCACATGGCATATATGGCTTTGCTGAACTAGATATATGTTTGTATAGATGAGCCAGCTTTTAACATATGACATAAATGCGTCATTTTAATAGCTTCATGACATATTTGAGTCTTTTTCCAATTTAAACTGAATTTATTTTAACAGTGCTAATACCATATATTAATGTTTAAGATAAATTTTTGTTTCTGTAATTGGCAGAGCATCTGGCCCTGGATATCCGATTCATGATGTTCTCGAGTCTTGATACTTCCCTTACAAAAAATGAGGAAAATCTAATGCAAAGTTACTGAATATTACATTCATGAATTGTAATCTAATACACCATAAGAATTTGTGCTAGATATTGTTTACCTCGGTCCCGATAAAACTGATGGCAATTTTGAGCTGATAGCGGCTTCCCTCGTTTTGTTGCCTGCCCCAACCTTAGGTACATTTCTGAAATTATAATCTAAGTTGGTTTCAACAGTTACCAAACCTTCGAGTGCCTTAACCACTAATGACATGGAAGGCCTCTTGGAGAAATCGCCCTGTAGACACCACGCAGCTAGGCTCATCATTTCTGTCACTGCTTCTCTGTGGAGCTGCATATCCTCGTTTCTGTCAACCATATCTGTGAGCTGATCTTGTTCTGCTTTTCTCGTAAAAACAGTTAGCAAATGGACATCTTCTTCATCAGCTTGTGACCAGTCCAAATTCTTTCGTCCACAGAGAATTTCCAAGAGCACAATTCCAAAAGCATACACATCAACCTTTTCGGTGATTATTGAGCTCAACCATTCAGGGGCTATATACCCCGGCGTTCCTCTCATTCTAGTCACAACTTTGCTTTTGTCTTTCTCAATTAGCTTTGACAACCCAAAATCAGATATCTTAGCATTGAAATTTTGATCTAAAAGGATGTTTTGTGGTTTGATGTCCAAATGAATTATCTTATGGCTGCAATCCTCATGTAGATAAGCTAATCCTTTCGCAATATCTGATACTATCCTCTTCCTTTTGTTCCATGTAAGCCCATTTTCTTGCGTGATCCACCTATCCAACGATCCATTCACCATGTACTCATAGATTAGAAGCCTGTGGCTTTTTTGGGCACAATATCCAATGAGTTTTACCAGATTGATATGGTGAATTCCACCGACTGTCTTTACTTCTGTTAAGAATGAGTCCTTTACTTGACCTACACCATCCAGATGCTTCACAGCTATTTTGATTCCATTGCTCAGTGTTCCTTCATACACAGAGCCAAATCCTCCTTTCCCGAGCATTCTGCTGAAATCTTGTGTAATTATTTTCAGCTCATTGTAAGAGAATCGAGTTAGGATTCCCGGTAAGATTGGTTCTAGATCCAGAAAACCACCAGCTTTGCGTTTCTCCGACCTCTTTTTGGAAAGAGCAGAACAAACTGAAAGAATCAAAATTATCCCAATCAAAGTACATCCTATGATAACTTTGTAAGCCGATTTCTGTCTAGGGGAAATGACTGGTGTATTTGAGGAATTCTGCACCTTAAGAAAAACTGTTGTGTAGCTTCGAAATCCTGCTTCATTGTCTATGAGAGAGAAGACTTCATTCAGTAATAAACAGTTCCCTAGTAGACTCACACCCGGATACTGATTATAAACAGCAGCTTTGCAAGAACAATTCATCAATCTTTTTCCCCTCAAGCCAAAATATGCTCGAGTTCAATTCATCATTTAACCGTAATGAAAAATAGTCAGTATTCTTTAGATCTACAAGACTATGATACTGCAAAGAGTCACAAGAAATGGGCGTCAGCTCAGTGCATCCGAGATCTGGATTCCTCTCATGCAATGGCTTGAAGAAGTTAACTTCAGCTGGACAAGTACATTGTCCTCCGTTTGCACAAATGCTGTATCTCCCACACACCATTGGGTAGCCACAGTCGGAGGTTGTCAAAATGTCACCTACCACTTTCCGATTAATGCCGAACCTACTGTTTTCAAGGTTGTCCAATCGGTATACGCGTAAATGTCCATCATGCCCAAGCTGTATGTATTGAGCTATCGATGTAGGAGGGTATTGTAAAGCAGTAAGGGTTTGACCATCAAAACTGTAATAAAGACTATCGGGATTATCTGAAGTGTAGTAATACTGAGGTGGATCAGAATCTATGTATGTGGCTAAGCTTCCATTGAGAACAGTAAGAGAAAATAAACCTTGACTCGAATTGTCTGCTGAAACGCTTGCTGTTAGCTTCTGACCAGAAACCAAATTCTGCCCGGGGAGCAAACAATCTGTAGGATGATCAAAAGACTGCCAAACTGTGCGGTTGGTCGTATCATAGAGCACGAGATTCCCCATTTCCGTCAAGTTTAAGCCCGAAACAGATTTTCCAGTAGTATTAGTGGACCAAACAAGAGTGCCATCAGAGTCGGTCAAGACCAAGTTGCCATCTCGGCCTATTTCCAAGGTTGCATTGACTTGCACTGGATGGTCACGATTAGCAGACCAAACTAACTGTCCCCCCTCTATAAAAATGGTCTCACCAGTGCTGTTGTAAAATACTAACGAGATGCCAAGAAAGCATTCTATGTGATCGAAACTGCAAGAGAAGCCATAGAGGAATTGTACACTGGCATTTCCTTCCAATTGATGGCCTGTTGATCCACAAAGTGGGAACACCGGAAATGAAACTCACTAAACGTTGAGATATCGCGAATTGTGAAGAACAGAAGAGAATATAAACAAAGAAAAAGATAGCAAAACATTGTCTATGTTCTTCCATCATTGCTTTCTGAACAAAGACAAATTAAAGCTAATAGAAAGATTATATGGATCGGTTCACTAGTTGCTACTCCGCTCTGTCTTCTTTTTCTTCTTCTTGTTGCTTATTATGTATAAGTAAATTAAGTGTACAAGTAAATTAAGCAAACTTTTGTTGACTTGTTCAGCTATTAAGTTTTTACCACTCAACTAATTGTATTTTAGAATTTACAGGTTCAAATGTATGTATTACTGTTTTAAAAGTTGCCAATTTGTTTTACATACATATGTATTTTTCGTGTTAAAAATACTGAATTCGGTTGTTTCCAAGTGTTACTACTTTCCTAACGTCTTTTCCTGTAACACTCATTTCATTCACTCAAATGTTAGCATTCGCAACAATCCGTAAGCAGATAATTATGTAACATTTACATGTCAATGTCTTTCATTTTATTTTAACAGAAATTGTTACAAATAGCAATTCATGGCACTTTCCTCCTCAATCAGGTTCAGGTCAAGTCTTCTACTGAATGGGACCAGATATTAATTATTGTTCAACTGTACAAAATAATATCTAATTAATATTAGATGACTTTTAATCACAAGGTAAAACGACTTCACTTAGATCCTTGCATCTTCCTTGGTGGTGCAGTTTCTGTGATCTTTCATCCACTAAAACGTCTTAAGTTTTTAGACTCTACGTGTGGTTTTACACCGAGTATATTATTGTTTAATGATTCATCGAGCTGGATATTAACGTATCTTGTATCTCAAAGTTACAATCTCATCTAAGGCATAAGATTAGAGTATGAACTTCTCTCTAATAAGACACAAGTTATGTATAACGCAAAAAAAATAACTGAACTTATGCCTTGTTAGTTATTTTTTACCTTTTTATTTTTTTTTATTTTTTTAATATTACGAGTATCTTTTTCTGGGTTTTTATTACTTAGAATGCGATGGACAAATTTTGGTAGCATCATAATCGATATAACTATAATTATATGTGATAAGTTCGATTTTTCATTATGTTAAGTAAGAATCTCATATTTCTATGTACCAATTTTTTTATGTTGCACAATATCAAATTCTGAACTTGTATGACAGTTTAGATCGAGACATTCTTGTTTGAGACAAACATGCAACGAACGTTTCCAAATACGTTATAGTATTTTTCTCAATGAATTAAGACATTCCAAGTGATGTTACAAATTGTTACTAACAATTAATTTGGAACTGTTGGGCACTTTCCTCCTCATTAAGGTTCATGTCAAGTCTTGTACTGAATAGGATGTGCCATATATTCCAAAGTCCAAGTCAAAATTGATGTTCCAATGTACATAATATCTTAAATATTTGCCCAGAGGGGCCTCAAAAAAACTTTTTCAATGTGCTATTTTTTTTTTCCAAACTGACTATGAGTGCGTTCGGTACGAAGGAAATTAATGGGGCAGGGCTCTATCTTTCCACTAATGGGACCATTTTGACCATTTCCAAGTTATAATTTCATTATTGTTCAACTTTGCAAATAAATCAAGGTCACTAGGACTTTCATTTACTTTCTAACATATCAAACATAAAATAAATGGGCATCATACATTATTATGCCCTTTAATTTGGCTTCGAATCACGTTTATACTCTTCAACTTTGGCTGTGCATAAGTAGACACTTAAACTTGTATAAAGTTGAACAAATAGACACACATGTCCTACATGTCATCCTACATGTCATTTTTTGTCCTGTGTGGTGTCCTACGTGTATTGTGCCATGCAGGGCTCATGTGTTTATTTATTTAAAAGTTGGATAGTTAAAGTGCTTGTTTGTGCATTATGAAAATTGGAGGTCAAAGTTAAAATTTGAAGCCAAGTTTAGGGTCCAATATATGTATTATGCCTAAAAATAATTACCAATTTAATCAATATTTGAGCTGAATTGATGATTTTTATTTTTAAGTAAGTAGGCTCATTCGTGTCCGAACTCGGCCAAGCCCTAGCCTGGACCGAATAGAGCCAAACCTGAGACTATTTTATTGTCATGCTGAGGATAACTTTATTTTTCAATTGATATATACTTAACTTGAACTACACATAAAATAGTCAATTAGAAAGGAATGTCTTTTAATACATATAGGCGATAGTTTTAGATAGTTAAAGGGAACAATTTCTAGTTTATATATAAGTTCGCAAAAAAATAATAGTTCAGGTGTGTATCAAAATGAGAATATAGTCAAAGTTGGCTGCTGAAAATAGTGTTGGAAAGTCAACTGAGTGGAAGAAAATGTGATGCCTTTAACTAGTGAGCAAATATTGGTGTAGTTGATGGCTTGATGCAAACTGATTTTTGAATTCTGTATGCTCATTTGTATCTTCAACTATACATAACAAGATTCCATATATATATTGTTGGAATGTATGCATCCATTTATCTTAGATTAGACCTGGTCCCCGTAACACTAATGCACAGTGAATAAATAACACAATACAGAAAGTAAAAGAGACAATCACTTTTACATGGAAATCTCATTGCTCAAGGGAAGAAAACCACGACCTGTCTCAACAGGACTTTTCGAACTGCGTTTCACTAATCTTCTCACAAGCAAAAGTAAAACCAGTTTTACACCAAGAGACTAGCCTGCTAATCTCTATACTAAGTAATACTTCCTATCACTTAGTTGAGTCAGAGTAGATACAACACTACCCACTATATTAACTCTCACCGATTAATATAGATTTTCCTAAGCGAATACCACACCGCCCACTAAACCCCCACCCTTTGGACGATTTAGATTTTGACTAAGCAACAACAATGTTGCCCACTAAATCACCTAATTCTAGATGACTTAGACTTCTAGAAACCGAAACAAGATCTGAATCCTTTATAGATTAGGATCAGATTTACAATGTAAGCACATAGACACAAAGCTCTAAATACAACAAAGATTCTTCTTTACTCTATCAGGTCCTTCTGTTGAGTTGAGCAATGTTATTCCTTGAAGATGGCTTTCTGTTCAAGCTTGTGAATTTTCAGAGAAAATCCAAGTTTAATTTGTCAAGTCTTGAATTTGTGTTTGTTGGAAAGTGATAATATAATTCACCACAAATTCGTTGAAACCATCCCATTGGTTGAAGGCCTGCTGTTGGAAAAGTTGTGCATCTACCGCATCAGAGGTGGCAGCTTTTCTGACAGCTGTCTTTTCACCTTTTCACGTCGCAATCTTGCGGGGCCAGGTCCCCTGCAAACTTCTTTGTGAGTTCTTGAAAAGGCTTGCTGGCTGACTTCCTTCTTTGGATGAATGAATTTAATATGGTGTTTGTATGATGCTAAAAATATTAAACATAATGAATTTAATATGGTGTTTGTAATAAATATCATTCTTTCTTCGCAGAATCTCATTAATTGTCAACCTTCTGAAACTTTTATCACCAATTCCTCCTTTTCCTGGATCAATAGCCGCTCCTATGTAGTGAATTCCACAGATGGAGCCACACTGACACCCATCCTCTCGAGAGAAGGGAACGAGACTGTGTTTGTCTGTGGTTTCTTATGTGATTACAATGGTACTGCTTGCGTTTTTGGCGTCCTTATATTACCAAATATTGATGATTCTTATCTATACTACCCGAGATTAGTATGGTCAGCAAATCGGAACAATCCGGTTAGAACCAATGCAACCTTGCAACTTAGGCAAGATGGAGGCTTATTCTTGATGGACTCAGATGGCACTTTGATTTGGAGTACAAACACAAGCAGAAAGGTTGTGGGGGAATTCAACTTGACAGTAATGGGAAATCTTGTCCTCTTTGACAAAAGTAACGACATCATTTGGCAGTCTTTTAATCATCCTACAGACACTTCGGTCCCGGGACAAATAATGGTCCCTGGAAAAAAGCTGATATCCAGCATATCAGCAACAGACTGGAATGAAGGTATGTTCACACTTGATTTTAGAAGTTCTGGCCTTTCTGCTTACATTGAGTCAAATCCACATCAAATCTATGTCTCGAGATTTGGTGTGAAAAACCCTTTCCAGTTTCCTGGACTAAGCTTTTCTTTGAAAGGCTATGGTTCCAGACAGATGTTAACCTTAGGTTTCGAATTTTCAAATGCTCCATTCATGAGATTAGGGGTTGACGGGCATTTAAGGGTGCATCGCTGGGGAGGATCTTGTTCAGAGGAGGCTGATCTATTTACATACTACATTGGTGAGTGCGGGTATCCAACCATCTGTGGAAATTACTCTGTTTTTGCAAATGGGCAGTGTACTTGTCCTCAAACCGCGGTTGATTAGACTAGCTTTCTCCAGCAAATAAATTACTGGCAGCCGAACCAGGGGTGTATGCTTATCACACCTATCTCTTGTGAACATTCCCAATATCATATTTTGATGGAGCTTAAATACATAGCTTATATTCCACTCTATTTGCAATATGGTACCTGTTAAATTTGACAAGATTAAAAAATGAATTAATGAGAAGATATGGTAGTTAGGAGGATAATTCTTCATTGGTAGAAAAAGTCAAGATAGCATCTTTTGTAGGTGAAATTTAGGTGAACCATAAATTGGTTTCACAAGGTAAATCTTGACATTTTTGACATATTGTGATGTCATGGATGACATCAATAGGAAGAATTCGCTCCTATAAATAGGTAGCTCCTAATTCATTTGTAACACACCTCTCACTTGTCTTCTCATCTCCAAAGGCATTTGTTCTTCTTTCTCTCTTGTAGTATTTCACTTGTACTCTTTTGGAGTGAAATAAATATTGGTTGGTTGTGTCTGAGGACTAGGCAAAAGAAAACAAAAGTTTGCCGAACCTCGTTAATTCTTGGTGTTCCTTTTGTTGTTGTCTCATTTACTATTTATTAGCTACATTTAGATATAGCAGTTGTGATTCTATCACTCTCTATATATTTGGCTTCCGCAACAATTGGTATCAGAGCCAAGGTATTATCTGAGTATGCTCTGTGGTTGCAGCATAGTCTGAACTTCCACATCAGAAAAAGATTTACTTTGGTCTTTGCATTGTTAGCTAGTAAATAGTATTTGTAGTAAAATGGAAGACAAGAAAAATGATGAGTCCACATCAAGTGTCAATAATACGTCATCATTGGCATCTTCGCTTATGACAAGAATTGTGTCAAATGCGAAATTTGCAGTTGAAATTTTTGACGGGTCAGGACATTTCGGAATGTGGCAAGGCGAGGTCCTTGATGTTCTTTTTCAACAAGGGCTAGATATTGCCATTGAAGAAAAGAAACCAGACGGTGTAGGAGAAGAAGATTGGAAGATTATCAACCGTGTTGCTTGCGGTACCATTCGATCTTACCTTGCAAGAGAACAAAAGTATCCATACACGAAGGAAACATCTGCAAATAAATTATGGAATTCATTGGAGGAGAAATTCTTGAAGAAAAACAGTCAAAATAAACTTTACATGAAAAGAAGACTGTTACGCTTCACTTATATTCCTGGTAGCACAATGAATGATCATATCACCAGCTTTAATAAGTTGGCGACAGATTTGCGGAATATGGATGTGACTTTTACGGATGGAGATATGGCCTTAATGTTGTTAAGTTCACTTCCCGATGAGTTCGAGCATCTTGAAACGACTCTACTGCATGGGAATGATGAAGTATCTCTCAAAGAAGTTTGTTCTGCCTTATACAGTTATGAACAAAGAAAGAGAGAAAAACAAAAAGGCGGAGAAGCAGAAGCACTGGTTGCGAGAGGTCGTTCTCAAAATCATATGAGAACGAAGAAAGGGAGATCCAAGTCAAGATCGAGACTCAGCAAAGATGAATGTGCCTTTTGCCGAGAAAAAGGGCATTGGAAGAAAGACTGCCCAAAGTTGAATAGCAAAGCCAAACCAAATAATGGGAAGGCTGTCATGGATTCAAATGTGGCTGATTGTGATGACTCCGATTACTCACTAGTTACAACAGATCCATCCAAATCATCTGATGTATGGTTGATGGACTCAGCTTGTAGTTATCATATGTGTCCCAATCGGGACTGGTTTATTGATTTACAAGAAGGAGAATGTGGAGTTATTCACACTGCAAACAATAATCCTCTTACCGCATATGGTGTTGGTTCAATCCGATTAAGGAACCATGATGGATTAAGTAGAACATTACAGATGTTCGATATGTACCAGATTTGAAGAAAAATCTCATTTCTGTAGGAGCCCTAGAATCAAAGGGATTCAAAGTCATTGCAGATAATGGCGTGATGAGAATATGCTCTGGTGCACTGGTGGTAATGAAGGCAATTCGAAGAAATAATAACATGTACCACTATCAAGGTAGTACAGTTATTGGGACAGCGGCAACAACATCCAATGACGAGAAGGAGGCAGAAATGACCAAGCTGTGGCATATGCGCTTGGGACATGCTGGAGGGAAATCCTTGAAAACTTTATCAGATCAAGGATTGCTAAAAGGAGTAAAAACTTGCAACTTGGAGTTTTGTGAGCATTGTATCAAGGAAAGCAAACAAGGGTTAAATTTGGAACAGCTATCCATAATACTAAAGGTATTTTGGATTATGTTCATTCGGATGTTTGGGGTGCTTCCAAAACACCTTCATTAGGTGGGAAACACTATTTTGTAACCTTTGTTGATGACTTTTCTCGAAGATTGTGGGTGTATACGATGAAAACAAAAGATGAAGTTTTGGGAATTTTTCTCAAATGGAAGGCGATGATAGAAACTCAAAGTGGCAGAAAGATCAAGTGTCTTCGCACAGACAATGGTGGAGAATACAAAAATGATCTTTTTCAGAAAATTTGTGAGGAAAATGGCATCGTCAGACATTTCACCGTCAGAAATACACCACAACAGAATGGAGTGGCAGAACGCATGAACCGAACTTTGCTGGAGAAAGTTCGGTGTATGTTGTCCAATGCTGGCTTGGGCAAAGAATTTTGGGCTGAGGCAATAACATATGCGTGCCACCTCATTAATCGTCTACCATCTGCTGCTATTGGTGGGAAGACACCATTTGAAAAATGGTATGGAAAACCTGCTGAAGATTATGGTTCTTTACATGTATTTGGCTCAATTGCATATTATCATGTAAGAGAGTCAAAATTGGACCCAAGAGCAAAGAAAGCTTTATTTATGGGAATTACTTCTGGAGTCAAAGGATACCGTTTATGGTGTCCAGAGACAAGAAAAGTTATTTTCAGCAGGGATGTTACCTTTGATGAATCTGCCTTGACAAATAAGGTAACACTTGAAGAAGCCAAACAAATTGATGGTGCTTCAAAGCAGGTGGAGTTTGAAGGAAAGATAATTTTCCCAACACAGGGATCAAACGAGAAACAGCAGAAGATTTTCCTCTTGAAGGAGAGCCAGTCGAAGAGGAGGTTCCATCTCAAGAACCTCAACCACAACTTGAATCAATAGCAACGAGCAAGCCAAAAAGGACAATAAGAAAACCTGCTCGACTCACAGATATGGTGGCTTGTGCTAACTCAATTGCAGCCGATGACATTCCTACCACTTATAAAGACGCAGTCCAAAGTTCACAAAAAGATAAGTGGAGGAATGCCATGGATGAAGAAATGCAATCTCTTCATCAGAATCATACATGGAGATTGCCAATCTCCCAGAGGGCAAGAAAGCAATTGGGTGCAAATGG
This sequence comes from Solanum lycopersicoides, assembly GCA_022817965.1. NCBI lineage: Eukaryota > Viridiplantae > Streptophyta > Magnoliopsida > Solanales > Solanaceae > Solanum > Solanum lycopersicoides. Next base: position 91,666,501 of record CM040624.1, on the reverse strand, counting down.
ATATTTGCAAAGAAAGAGGGATTTCCTAATCAAGAAGATGTTCGCTACAAAGCAAGATTGGTGGCCAAAGGATATGCTCAAAAGGAGGGAATTGATTATAATGAGGTATTTTCTCCAGTTGTGAAACACTCCTCCATTAGAGTTTTGTTGGCTTTGGTAGCACAGTTGAATTTGGAACTAGTTCAGTTGGATGTAAAAACTGCTTTTTTACATGGAGACTTGGAAGAGGAAATCTATATGACTCAGCCAGAAGGATTCAAAGTTGATGGAAAAGAAAATATGGTGTGCAAACTTGAAAAATCGTTGTATGGATTGAAACAATCTTCTAGACAATGGTACAAACGATTTGACAAGTTTATGTTGCAGCAAAGGTACATAAGAAGCAAATACGATCATTGTGTGTATTTGCGCAAGCTTGAAGATAATTCCTTTATATATCTTCTCCTATATGTTGATGATATGTTGATAGCTTCTAAAAGTCAAGAGGAAATTGAGAAGCTAAAGATTCAACTGAGAAAGGAGTTTGAGATGAAGGATTTGGGTGAGGCAAAGAAGATTCTTGGCATGGAGATAAAAAGAGATAGACATTCAAAGAAACTCTATTTATCTCAGAAAGAATATTTGAAAAGAGTACTAAACCGATTCGGTATGAATGAAAAAACGAAGTCGGTTAGCACTCCGCTTGCTCCTCATTTTAAGCTTAGTGATGCTATGTCACCTAAGAATGAAGCTGAACGAGAATATATGTCAAGAGTACCATACGCGAATGCTATTGGTAGCTTGATGTATGCAATGGTTTGCACAAGGCCAGATATTTCACACGCTGTTGGAGTTGTAAGCAGGTACATGCACAATCCTGGAAAGGATCATTGGCAGGCTGTAAAATGGATTCTACGGTATATTCATAATACTGTAGATGTTGGTTTGGTTTTCGAGCAGAAAGATAGTCAATATCTTGTTGGATATTGTGACTCAGATTATGCAGGTGATTTGGACAAACGAAGATCAACTACTGGTTATGTTTTTACTATTGCAAATGCACCAGTTAGTTGGAAGTCTACTTTGCAGTCAACAGTTGCTTTGTCTACCACTGAGGCAGAGTACATGGCAATTACAGAGGCTGCGAAGGAAGCAATTTGGCTTCAAGGATTGCTTAGAGAGCTTGGTATTGGACAAGAAGAAATCACAATATTTTGTGATAGTCAGAGTGCTATTCAATTAGCAAAGAACCAAGTTTATCATGCAAGGACGAAGCACATTGACGTCCGATATCATTTCATACGAGAAATCATAGAAGATGGTGGAGTCATAATACAGAAAATTCATACTACGGATAATCCTGCCGATATGTTGACAAAAGTGGTGACTGCGGTCAAGTTTCAACATTGTTTGAACTTGATCAACATTGTTGAACATTGAAGATTATGGTTGAAGACACAATCAAAATTGTTGTTGAGAGAAAGTTGAAAATGGAGAATCTTGCCAAGGTGGAGATTTGTTAAATTTGACAAGATTCAAAAATGAATTAATGAGAAGATATGGTAGTTAGGAGGATAATTCTTCATTGGTAGAAAAGTCAAGATAGCATCTTTTGTAGGTGAAATTTAGGTGAACCATAAATTGGTTTCACAAGGTAAATCTTGACATTTTTGACATATTGTGATGTCATGGATGACATCAATAGGAAGAATTCACTCCTATAAATAGGTAGCTCCTAATTCATTTGTAACACACCTCTCACTTGTCTTCTCATCTCCAAAGGCATTTGTTCTTCTTTCTCTCTTGTAGTATTTCACTTGTACTCTTTTGGAGTGAAATAAATATTGGTTGGTTGTGTCTGAGGACTAGGCAAAAGAAAACAAAAGTTTGCCGAACCTCGTTAATTCTTGGTGTTCCTTTTGTTGTTGTCTCATTTACTATTTATTAGCTACATTTAGATATAGCAGTTGTGATTCTATCACTCTCTATATATTTGGCTTCCGCAACAGTACCAACAAAACAGATTTGGAGAACTGCAAAACATCTTGCTTAAGCAATTGTGCTTGCAAAGCAGCTCAATTTCGATTTAGTAGTCCTAATAACACAATGGGTCACTGCGCATTGTTAAATGATGTGTTTTCGCTCACATACGATTATGGAGCACCTAATAAGACCACTCTTTTCATCAAGGTGCAGAGCTCTTCTAACTAACATGCCTCTCCATCACTTATCTCTTCAGAGAAGAAACCAAAGCGTGTCCCAGCGATTGTAGGATCCACCATCGGAGCTTCATTTAGTTTGCTTCTCATGGTTTTAACTTGCTTTGCCTGTATTTTCAGAAGGACAAAAGAACTCGAGGAAGACGAGGAGGAGTTCCTTGATCAGATACCAGGAATGCCTACTAGATTTTCCTACGAGGAACTCACTGTGATGACAGAAAATTTCAGCGAGACACTTGGGGAAGGGGGATTTGGTTCTGTATTTGAAGTAACAATGAGTGATGGCACTAAAATAGCGGTGAAGCATCTGCAAGGATTCGGTAATGTGAAGAAATCATTCTTAGCTGAGGTAGCAACAATCGGTAGCATTCAGCATGTCAATTTGGTAAAACTTGTTGGATTTTGTGCTGAGAAATCACACAGGCTTTTGGTTTATGAGGACATGGCCAATGGCTCTTTAGATAGGTGGATTTTTCACGGAACATGGGAAAAATCTCTCACATGGGATGTCAGGAAAAAAATCATATCAGACGTCGCCAAGGGACTAGCTTACCTACATGAAGATTGCAACAACAAAATTATTCATTTGGATATTAAACCTCAGAACATTCTTCTTGACCATAAACTCAATGCAAAAGTATCAGATTTTGGGTTATCAAAGCTTGTGGGGAAAGATGAAAGTAAGATAGTTACAGCAATGAGAGGAACACCAGGCTATTTAGCACCCGAATGGCTAAATGAGGTCATTACTGAGAAGGTGGATGTTTAGCTTTGGGGTTGTAATCTTGGAAATCATCTGTGGCCGGAAGAATTTGGATCGTCATCAAGATGAGGATGATATGCATTTGCTTAGTTTGTTCATGAGAAAGGCAGTGGAGAGACAACTCTTGGAAATGGTGGACAAGAAGAGTGAAGACATGCAGCTACATTAAAAGAGGCTGTGGAAATGATGAAGATTGAAGCCTGGTGTTTACAAAGTGATTATACTAAGAGGCCTTCCATGTTGTTGGTAGTTAAGGTGTTTCAGGGTTTAGTCGCTGCTGAAACCGATTTGGATTACAGCTTCACATTTCCAACAATGAAGACAAGAGTTTGCGGGAGTAATCAAGAAAGGGAAGCTGTGGTTGGTATCAGTTTACCACTTCCATCACAGTTGTCAGGTCCTAGGTAACATGCTGGTTAAGTTCCAACAATGTGACTGCATAATTGCTCCTCCATTGCTTACTTTTATTCTGTATAAATTGTATCATTTCAATTTTTACAACTTGATTTGTGGTTCTTAGTAATATTTATCATCAAGATTGAATCGCTAATGAGTCAAAGCCATATGTCCATACTTTGAGTTCACTTATTATTTGCTGCAAAAAGCCACTTTCTGCTTTTCATAATTCCTTATTATATCAAAACTATTTCAGAAGCATAATGTAGAAAAGCGCAACCCATTGTCTATTAGAGAACGTTAGATTGATCGCAGTCTAATTAACTTATTGAGTATCATGAGCATTTTCTTTTTCCTAGCTCTCATTCATCTATCTTTCCGTCTGTTTAGGATTTTCCATTTCTCTTACGATGTCGAAACTAAGATGTTTTACTGCAGTTTTTGCTGTTGTTAACAGAGATCAAGTAGACCCGTTACTCTTAGAAATATAAAAATGTACTGCATATGAAGATGTATTGATACGCAACGATGCAAATTAGAAAAGAAATTCAAAGCTGAGGGAAGAAATTTTGGAAACTGTATGTACAACAGACAGATGGATCTAATGATGAAGCATGGAAATACAAAGGAAGAAAAAAAAACTCACAACCTCTTAAACTTATTGTTCACCTTGGACCGGATAAAATTGAAGGCAATATTAGGCTGATAGTGTCTTCCCTCTGTTGGTTGCCATCCTCAACCTCAGGTAGGCTTGTGAAATCGTAATCCAAGTTTGTTTCAACAGACACCAAACCTTCCAATGCCTTAACCACCAATGACATGGAAGGCCTCTTGTTGAAATCGGCCTGTAGACACCACGCAGCAATGCTCATCATTTCTGTCACTGCTTCTTTGTGCATCTGCATATCCTCATTGTTTTTGTCAACAATATCCATAAGCTGCTGTTGTTCCGATTTTGTTTCGAAAACACTTAGCAAATGGACATCCTCATCAGCTTGGCACCTATCCAAATTCTTTCGCCCACACAAAATCTCCAAGAGCACAATTCCAAAGGCATACACATCAACTTTCTCAGTGATTTCCGACCTCAACCATTCAGGGGCTAAATACCCTGGCGTTCCTCTCATCCTAGTTACTACTTTGCTTTCGTCTTTATCGATCAGTTTCGACAGCCCAAAATCAGATATCTTAGCTTTGAATTTTTTATCTAGAAGGATATTTTGTGGTTTGATGTCCAAATGAATTATCTTCTGGCTGCATTCGTCATGAAGATAAGCTAATCCTTTCGCAATATCTGTTATAATCCTTTGCCTCGTATGCCATCCAAGCCCATTTTCTTCATTTTTATGATAAATCCATTTATCTAGTGATCCATTTATCATGTGTTCATAGATCAGAAGTCTTTGGCTCTTTTCGGCACAAAATCCAATGAGTTTTACCAGATTGACTTGATGAATGCCACCGACTATCTTTACTTCTGTTAAGAATGATTCCATCACATGACCTAGACCATCCAGACGCTTCACAGCTATTTTGGTGCCGTTAGTCAGTGTTCCTTCATATACTGAGCCAAATCCTCCTTCCCCGAGCTTTCTACTGAAATCTTCAGTTATTATTCTTAGCTCATTGTAAGAGAACCGAATTAGCATTCCCGGTACGATTGGTTCGAGATCCATAACATCCCCAGCCTTTGTGGAATTGTGTGTCCTCTTTTTGAAGATAACAAAGCAAGCCGTGATACTTAAAATTATCCCAAAGAAAGCTGCAAGAGTAGATGCTATTATCACTGTGTGAGGTCTTGATTTTTTCCCTCCAGCTATTTTGGTGCTATTACTCAGTGTTTTTGGGGAATTCTGCACTTTAAGAAATACTTTGCTGTCCTCCATGTCTATCAGAGAAAAGACCTCATTCAGTAACAAACATCTCCCACTTGTAGCCCCATAGGAATCATATTTGAAGACCGCAGCTTTGCAGGAACAGTTTCTCAGACAGGCCCTTTTGCAATCTTCCAATGTGCTTGAAATTACTTCAGGACTGAAGTCAAACGCAAAATATGTGGTATTCTTGAGCTCGACAAAACTATGATACTGGGAAGAGTTGCAGTAAATGGATGTCAGTTGTAAACATCCAACATTGTTTTTCCTCTCATCTAATGACCTAAAGAATTTTTGATCTGACGGACAACTACATTGGGCGTTACGTGTACAAATGCCATATCTTCCACACACCATTGGGTACCCACAGTTCCCTAAAGATGGATTAATCAGATTATCAATTATGATTAGCCAATCAGATGTCCTCTGATCCCGTTGGTATACCCGTAAATGTCCATCAGGCTCAAGCTTCATGAATGTAGCTGGTAATGTAGGGTCTTGCAGAGGAGTAAGTGTTTGACCATCAAAACTGAAATCCAAGCTCTCCCGATAAGAGGAAGCATAGTAAACTTGAGGTGGATCGGATTCAATGTAACTTTTCCATGTCCCATTGTTAATAGAAAGAGAAAACAAACCTCGGCGCCAATTGGTTTGTGAAATGCTTGCTATGAGCTTCCTCCCAGAAATCAAACTCTGGCCTGGGAGCAAACAATCGGTAGGATGGTCGAAAGACTGCCAAATTGTGCGATTGGCTTTGTCAAAGAGCACGAGATTCCCCGTTTCTTTCATGCTTAATCCAGAAACATATTTGCCAGTAGTATTAGTGGACCAAACAAGAGTGCCATCAGATTCTGCCAAGACCAAGTTTCCATCTAGGCCTAGTTGCAAGGTTGCATAGGCTTTCACTGGACGGTCTCGATTAGCAGACCAAACCAACTGTAAATTCATTACCTTTCTCTCTTCAGTAGAGGAGATGTCCATAAATGCAAAGAAGATCCCGAGAATTGCTTTAGAATTCAGAACAAAAAATAGTAATTGTTTCTGAATTACACCTTTGCATTAAAGAACTACTGCTACTTAATAGTAATTGACTCTCAAAAAACATATAATAAATGGAGGTAACTCAACAAACTATACCTTTTATTTGTTATTTTTCTATTTTTCTTAATAATCTTGAAACAAGCCAAATGGACACACTTATTTTGAGACGTGAAACAAGCTAAATGAACACTTATTTTGAGACGAAAAAACGTATATTGGAAGTTGTTTTTTCAACATAGGAGTTTGTGCCTTTGAGGAATAAGTATCTAGCCTTGGTGTTTTGGATGAAGAAGACAAATAAATCTTACATTCGTCTTTCTTTTCTTTTATTTTTGACTATATTTATGGACAAGATAATACATCGCTAAGAGTGTGGAATTACAATACTTTTCTGAACTAAATATACTACGTATTTATCATCTAAATCATGCTTAGATATTTTGTTTGGTCAATTAAATCTTAGTCATTAAGTGTAATGTATGCCATGTGCCGGATCCAAGAAAGAAATTGAGGAAAATGGAGAGGAGGCGTATCTACCAATGTTATTAGAAAGTTATAAATTAGGCTAACTTCCCCGCTTTTTTCTATGTAAAAGAAAGTAGCTAGCTATGTAATTAGCCAAACATGAACTATTTTACCTCATTATATTTCAAGTCTTTGCTATTTTTTAAAGTTGTTCAATCCTTTTCCTCAAATCATATTTGAACAAATTCATATTTATCCATATAAGTGTTTCTGGGTGTTTGTGATGCTGTCAATTTTGACTCAATCCATTGAAATTCAACCATTTTCCACCCCATGAAATAAATAGCTCATAAATACGCTCCTTCCACCTTTCCCCATAGTAATGTGTTTTTCCCATAATGAGAATGGAAAAAAAAAAAGTAGGCAAAGGTATTTATTATTTTTGAAACTAAATATATAAAGTACTTAGTATCGAAACAGCAGCTACATAATAATTCTATGGAGATTTCTTACAGCATGATTATAGCAGCAATTTGTGTTGCAGTTTTGTTGGTATATACATGGAGAGTGTTGAATTGGGCGTGGTTTAGGCCAAAAAAACTTGAAAAATACTTAAGAAAGAGTGGTCTTAACGGAAATCCATACAAATTACTCTACGGAGATTTAAGGAACTCACAAATAAATTCAATGAAGCCAAATCTAAGCACATCAAATTCTCTGATGATATAGCTCAAAGGATCATCCCATTTTTCTGTGATTCCATAAAAAAAAATGGTACGTTTCTTTTGTTCTTCTTTGAAAATATTAAAAAAAATATGTTCCCTGATGTAAACAGTGTAATTTTTTTTCTATAAAAAGGGTTAAGATGAACCCCTTTTCGGGATACATGAGTAGAGAGGGAAAGTCTTAGTAGGGACATATCAAGAATTTAAAATTTGTGAATTTTAATAGAGTCCTTAAGTTCATGTATAATTATAATTACCAACTACAATCAATATCTCTGGCAGGTAAAAGTTCTTTTGTATGGCTAGGCCCATATCCAGTATTGTTGATCACAGATCCTGAACATGTAAAGGAGATTTTTACAAAGAATTATGTGTACCAAAAGCAAAGTCATCCAAATCCATTAGGCAAGTTATTTGTTCAAGGTCTTGTGTTGCTTGAGGAAGAAAAATGGACCAAACACCGAAAAATCATCAATCCTGCTTTCCATGTGGAGAAGTTAAAGGTTATATTCACTTCATATTCTTTTTACTACTAAATTTGGTAAATTTCATGCCTTGGACTTAAGATTAGCATAACATTATGAAGTTGAAGTTGTGATAAACAAGGTCAATAATTCTAAGAAAGAGATTTAAAACAATGCAAGCATGCCACACCTGAGATTTCAACCTAAAATCTAAAGCAACTTTTGAACCAACTTTATGACACTACAATAGGTTGATGGGAGTCAAAAGTTTATATCCATATGCACTATAAGAAAACTGTGAATTACAATGGGAATTAGTATGAAAATTCGCATGAAACTTATTTTCCTGCAAATTTTCATACTAATTCCGAGAAAATCTTCACGTAATTCACAGTTTTCTGCCCAAAACAATTGTTTTTACCCTGTTCCCAAGGAATTGGGGTTTCAAGTGAAGCCCCTTCAAGACATGTAGCTTTGTCACTGATAACTAGTACTGTTTTTGCGATTAATTTTTTTGTTCAGAATATGTTGCCAGCATTTTATCAGAGTTTTAATGAAATGATAAGCAAGTGGGAGGAGAATGTTCCAAAGGACACATCATTCGAGCTCGATGTATGGCCAGACCTTCAACTAATGACAAGTGAAGTCATTTCTCGAACTGCATTTGGGAGTAGTTATGAAGAAGGGAGAATAGTATTTGAACTTCAGAAAGAACAAGCTGAGCATGTAATGGATCTTAGTCGTTCAATTTATATACCAGGATCAAGGTATAAATAATGTGGAAAATCACATGTTTATTACTTTCTACTAAAAGACTTTTCTTGTTTACATTTAACAAATGTTGTGCAGGTTCTTGCCTACTAAAAGGAACAAAAGAATGCTGGAAATCGAAAAGCAAGTCCAAACAACATTAGCGTATCATCGACAAAGATTGAGGGCAATGGAAGCAGGGGAGACAAGTAAAGATGACTTATTAGGCATATTACTTGAATCCAATATGAAAGAAATCGAACAACACGGAAGCAAGGATTTCGGAATGACAACCAATGAAGTCATTGAAGAGTGCAAGTTATTCTATCTTGCTGGACAAGAGACCACTTCAGTGCTGCTCGTCTGGACAATGATTTTGCTGTGCCTACATCCAGAATGGCAAGTACGTGCCAGAGATGAGGTTTTGCAGGTCTTGGAAAAGAAAAAACAGATATGGAAGGACTAAATCGCCTCAAAATTGTAAGTACGTTTCACAAGTTCTCTCAGAAGTGCACTATTTCTACTGCTAACTTATGCTATACAATACAATTTTTCCGTAGGTGATAATGATATTGTACGAGACGTTAAGGCTATTCCCCCCATTACCAGTATTTAGTAGAAGGAACATACATGAAGTCAAATTAGGGGAGCTGCATCTACCAGCTGGAGTTCTTCTCCTTATGCCCGCAATCTTAATTCATTATGACAAGGAATTATGGGTGAAGACGCGAAGGAATTCAAACCAGAAAATTCAGTGAAGGAGTGCAAAGGCAACCAAAGGACAATTCTCCTTTATTCCATTTGGTGGGGGACCTCGAATTTGCATTGGACAAAACTTTGCAATGATGGAAGCAAAAATGCAATAACAATGATACTACAAAAGTTCTCCTTCGAACTTTCTCTCCGTCATATACACATGCTCCATTTGCAACAATTACTATTCATCCACAGTATGGTGCTCCTCTGCTTATGCGAAAACTTTGAAATGGATGTTGCTCATATTTAAGATCAATGGTGTGGTGTTCTCCGTATTTCAGTTGCATCATTTGCTCTTCGTCCACAGTATGGTGCTCCTCTCCTTATGCGCAAACTTTAATGGATGTTGCTCATATTTAAGAAATTGCTCTTTTCCTATTTCAACAATATTCTGCTATTGAGCCGACCTTTGGGCGACCTTTGTTCGACTTATTTGCTTTAATAAAGGGAAAGAGTCTCATGCCTCAAATTTGCGATTCAGAATTGATATACTCTCGTTGTAAAAGTGCATATATCCCAATCAATAAAAAAGAAACACAAATAATGATAAGCAAGTAGATGTGTAAGGGAGATATTAAAACTCAAATTAGCCGTTGAAATCAAACAAGTAAAACAATCATGCATACAAAATATCAAATATACCTTGCGCTTTGCTAGAAGAATCAGGAATTCAAAATAAAATATAGTTGTGTTTCCACTACACCCTTGTATTAGAGAACTACTTTTCTTAGTAGTACTCGACTCTCAAGAAAACTAACAAAAAGAGATAACAAGTAAACTATATCTTTTATTTGTTATTTTTCTTAATAAGTGTGAGATGATCCGCAAAGTGACACTTATTTTATGAGAGAGAGAGTATATTCAAAGTAATAGTTTGAGCCTTTGAGGAAGTCTACGCCTTCATTTTGGATGAGGAATGACTAACAAATGAGAAAGGGTAAAAAATACCCTTATAATATGTGAAATTGAACAAAAATGCACTCCATTAATAGTTTTATCTAAAATTATCCTTATCGTTAATAGTTGATCCAAATTCATCTGCCGCTAATAGTTTGTAAAGAAATGGCTCTATTGCAGTGACGTAGTCAAGAAGAATTTTATGAAGGGTGTCCAAGTTAAAAATAATTT
>CM040624.1:91625416-91655688 GCA_022817965.1 Solanum lycopersicoides | reverse complement strand
GCAAAACGGGGAATCTCGTGCTCTTTGACAAAGACAATCGCACAATTTGGCAGTCTTTCAATCATCCAACAGATACTTTGCTCCCAGGGCAGAGTTTGGTTTCTGGGTGGAAGCTCACAGCTAGTGTTTCATCAGACAATTCGAGTCAAGGTTTGTTTTCTCTTACTGTTTCAAAGGAGGCTGTCCGCTACACGGATACTGACCCGCCTCAATTATAACTACACTTCTACTATGAAGACAATCCTTATTTCAGTTTGATGGTGATACCTTTACTGCTTTACATCCTACTAATTCGCGGCTCAATCATGAAGATTGGGCCTAATGGACATTTAAAGGTATACCAATGGTCAGTAATGGATTGGAATGAACTAGACATTCCTACCGCGCACGTGTAGGAAACTGTGGGTAATCCAATGTGGGTGTGAAGAATATGCATTTGTTACAAATAACGGGCAATGTGCTTGTCCACCACAGGAAAATTTCTTACAGGCCATTGTTAGCGGAAACGTGAAATTAAAGAACAAGGAAGAACAACAATTTTAAACGTGGTTCGGATCAAAATGATCCTATGTCCACCAAGAACAACTGCACAATATTTATTTCACTCTACAAAAGAATACAAGTGAAATACTACAAGAGGAGAACACAAATGCCTTAGAAGGTGAGAAGGCAGTGAGAGGATGCTTTGAAAAATGAATTAAGAGAGCTACCTATTTATAGGAATAAATTTATCCTATTGATGTCATTCATGTTTAATCCAGAAACAGATTTGCCAGTAGTATTAGTGGACCAAACAGGAGTGCCATCAGAGTCTGTCAAGACTAAATTTCCATCTTCGCCTAGTTGCAATGTTGCGTTAACTTTCACTGGATGGTTTAAGGGGGAATGATAGGTGACATCTGGAATATGATTTCTTGAATGAATGTGTGAGGAACAAATGCAGGTTGATTTGTCATCATCAAAAAGGGGGAAATTGATAGGAGACTCATCTCAAGATGCTCACAAGTGCAGGGAACCAGTCCTCTGCAGAATATGAATAAAACTAGTCTCATCTGCGAAAAGTACATACAACTGCGAAAAGTTGTCTGCGTCAGGGAGGTTGGTGAGGAGCAGCGTACTTCTCCAATCAAAATCGACTAGGTTATTTTGTTTGATGGACAACAAATCTTGATGATATATATCAAACAAAATACAACACATTACTCATTCATTCAAAAGGGAAAATACCTTCAGCATCAAGAATAACAAGATATTGATCAAAAGGCTTTCAGTTCTTCTTGTTATTTGCTGTTTTTATATTTGTTTGTAATTGCTCTCAAATTGTAGGATTTGTTTCGAACTTGATAGAAACGTATCATACCTTGTGTGTTTCATTGTAAGGGCTTGGGTTACGGGTAACTTAGGTTCTTACTGAGCATTGTTGTATCTGCTCGTGCTCAACTAATTAATAGGGTGTATTGCTTAGTGAAGAGACTATATGGTTAGTCTCTTGTTTGTAACCGACTTTTACTTTTGCTTGATTGAAGATTAATGAAAGTGGTTGTTGAAAAGTCTTGTTGAGAACATATCGTGGTTTCTTCCCTTGAGCAAGGAGATTTCCACGTAAAAGTGATTTGTCTCTTTTACTTTCTGTCTTGTGTTATTTATTTACTGTTCATTAGTGTTACGGGGACCAGGTCCCATTTAAGCTAAATGGACGCATACATTCCAACAATATATATATGAAATCTTGTTAAGTATAGTTGAAGATACAAATGAGCATACAGAATTCAAAATTCAGTTTGCATCAAGCCATCAACTACACCAATATTTGCTCACTAGTTAAAGGCATCACATTTTCTTTCACTCTGTTGACTTTCCAACACTATTTTCAGCAGCCAACTTTGACTATATTCTCATTTTGATACACACCTGAACTATTATTTTTTCGCAAACTTCATATATAAACTAGAAATTGTTCCCTTTAACTATCTAAAACTATCGCCATCTATATGTATTAAAAGACATTCCTTTCTAATTGACTATTTTATGTGTAGTTCAAGTTAAGTATATATCACTTGAAAAATAAAGTTATCCTCAGCATGACAATAAAATAGTCTCAGGTTTGGCTCTATTCGATCCAGGCTAGGGCTTGGCCGAGTTCGGACACGAATGAGCCTACTTACTTAAAAATAAAAATCATCTATTCAGCTCAAATATTGATTAAATTGGTAATTATTTTTAGGCATAATACATATATTGGACCCTAAACTTGGATTCAAATTTAACTTTGATCTCCAACTTTCATAATGCACAAACAAGCACTTTAACTATCCAACTTTTAAATAAATAAACACATGAGCCCTACATGACACAATACACGTAGGACACCACGTAGGACAAAAAATGACATGTAGGATGACATGTAGGACATGTGTGTCTATTTGTTCAACTTTATACAAGTTTAAGTGTCTACTTGTGCACACCCATAGTTGAAGAGTATAAACGTGATTCAAAACCAAATTAAAGAGCATAATAATGTATGATGCCCATTTATTTTATGTGTGATATGTTAGAAAGTAAATGAAAGTCCTAGTGACCTTGATTTATCTGCAAAGTTGAACAATAATGAAATTATAACTTGGAACTGGTCAAAATGGTCCCATTAGTGGAAAGATAGAGCCCTGCCCCATTAATTTCCTTCGTACCGAACGCACTCATAGTCAGTTTGGAAAAAAAAATAGCACATTGAAAAAGTTTTTTTGAGGCCCCTCTGGGCAAATATTTAAGATATTATGTACATTGGAACATCAATTTTGACTTGGACTTTGGAATATATGGCACATCCTACTCAGTACAAGACTTGACATGAACCTTAATGAGGAGGAAAGTGCCCAACAGTTCCAAATTAATTGTTAGTAACAATTTGTAACATTAATGACTTGGATCTCTTAATTTGTTAAGAAAAATTAATGTATTTGGAAATGTTCCTTACATGTTTGTCCCGAACAAGAATGTACTGATCTAAACTGTCATACAAGTTCAGAATTTGATATTGTGCAACATAAAATAATTGGTACATAGAAATAAGAGATTCTTAGTAAACATAATGAAAAATCAAACTTATCACATATAATTATAGTTATATCGAATATGATGCCACCAAAATTTTGTCCTTTCACGTTCTAAATAAAAACACAGAAAAAGATACCCGTAATATTAAAAAAATTAAAAATAAATCAAAAGGTAAAAAATAACTAACAAGGCATAAGTTCCGTGTTTTTTTTTTTGCGTTATACATAACTTGTGTCTTAGAGAGAAGTTGATATATACACTAATCTTATGCCTTAGATGAGATTGTAACTTTGAGATACAAGATACGTTTATATCCAGCTCGATGAATCATTAAACAACAATATACTCTGTGAAAACCACACGTAGAGTCTAAAAACTTAAGACGTTTAAATGGATGAAAGATCACAGAAACTGCCCCACCAAGGAAGATGCAAAGATCTAAGTGAAGTCATTTTACCTTGTGATTGAAATTCATTTTATATTAATTAGATATTATTTTGTACAGTTGAACAATAATTAATATCTGGTCCCATTCAGTAGAAGACTTGACCTGAACCTGATTGAGGAGGAAAGTGCCATGAATTGCTATTTGTAACAATTGCTGTTAAAATAAAATGAAAAAGTCATTGACATGTAAACGTTACATGATTATCTGCTTACGGATTGTTGCGAATGCTAACATTTGAGTGAATGAAATGAGTGTTACAGGAAAAGACGTTAGGAAAGTAGTAACACTTGGAAACAACCAAATTCAGTATTTTTAACACGAAAAATACATATGTATGTAAAACAAATTGGCAACTTTTAAAACAGTAATACATACATTTGAACCTGTAAATTCTAAAATACAATTAGTTGAGTGGTAAAAACTTAATAGCTGAACAAGTCAACAAAAGTTTGCTTAATTTACTTGTACACTTAATTTACTTATACATAATAAGCAACAAGAAGAAGAAAAAGAAGACAGAGCGGAGTAGCAACTAGTGAACCGATCCATATAATCTTTCTATTAGCTTTAATTTGTCTTTGTTCAGAAAGCAATGATGGAAGAACATAGACAATGTTTTGCTATCTTTTTCTTTGTTTATATTCTCTTCTGTTCTTCACAATTCGCGATATCTCAACGTTTAGTGAGTTTCATTTCCGGTGTTCCCACTTTGTGGATCAACAGGCCATCAATTGGGAGTACTTACCGTAGAGACATCCTTAATTATACACCTATCCTTCTGGAAGGAAATGCCAGTGTACAATTCCTCTATGGCTTCTCTTGCAGTTTCGATCACACAGAATGCTTTCTTGGCATCTCATTAGTATTACTATTATACAACAGCACTGGTGAGACCATTTTTATAGAGGGGGGACAGTTAGTTTGGTCTGCTAATCGTGACCATCCAGTGCAAGTCAATGCAACCTTGGAAATAGGCCGAGATGGCAACTTGGTCTTGACAGACTCTGATGGCACTCTTGTTTGGTCCACTAATACTACTGGAAAATCTGTTTCGGGCTTAAACTTGACAGAAATGGGGAATCTCGTGCTCTTTGATACGACCAACCGCACAGTTTGGCAGTCTTTTGATCATCCTACAGATTGTTTGCTCCCCGGGCAGAATTTGGTTTCTGGTCAGAAGCTAACAGCAAGCGTTTCAGCAGACAATTCGAGTCAAGGTTTATTTTCTCTTACTGTTCTCAATGGAAGCTTAGCCACATACATAGATTCTGATCCACCTCAGTATTACTACACTTCAGATAATCCGATAGTCTTTATTACAGTTTTGATGGTCAAACCCTTACTGCTTTACAATACCCTCATACATCGATAGCTCAATACATACAGCTTGGGCATGATGGACATTTACGCGTATACCGATTGGACAACCTTGAAAACAGTAGGTTCGGCATTATTCGGAAAGTGGTTGGTGACATTTTGACAACCTCCGACTGTGGCTACCCAATGGTGTGTGGGAGATACAGCATTTGTGCAAACGGAGGACAATGTACTTGTCCAGCTGAAGTTAACTTCTTCAAGCCATTGCATGAGAGGAATCCAGATCTCGGATGCACTGAACTGACGCCCATTTCTTGTGACTCTTTGCAGTATCATAGTCTTGTAGAGCTAAAGAATACTGACTATTTTTCATTACGGTTAAATGATGAATTGAACTCGAGCATATTTTGGCTTGAGGGGAAAAAGATTGATGATTGCAAAAGGGCATGTCTTAGTAACTGTTCTTGCAAAGCTGCTGTTTATAATCAGTATCCGGGTGTGAGTCTACTAGGGAACTGTTTATTACTGAATGAAGTCTTCTCTCTCATAGACAATGAAGCAGGATTTCGAAGCTACACAACAGTTTTTCTTAAGGTGCAGAATTCCTCAAATACACCAGTCATATCCCCTAGACAGAAGTCGGCTTACAAAGTTATCATAGGATGTACTTTGATTGGGATAATTTTGATTCTTTCAGTTTGTTCTGCTCTTTCCAAAAAGAGGTCGGAGAAACGCAAAGCTGGTGGTTTTCTGGATCTAGAACCAATCTTACCGGGAATCCTAACTCGATTCTCTTACAATGAGCTGAAAATAATTACACAAGATTTCAGCAGAATGCTCGGGAAAGGAGGATTTGGCTCTGTGTATGAAGGAACACTGAGCAATGGAATCAAAATAGCTGTGAAGCATCTGGATGGTGTAGGTCAAGTAAAGGAATCATTCTTAACAGAAGTAAAGACAGTCGGTGGAATTCACCATATCAATCTGGTAAAACTCATTGGATATTGTGCCCAAAAAAGCCACAGGCTTCTAATCTATGAGTACATGGTGAATGGATCGTTGGATAGGTGGATCACGCAAGAAAATGGGCTTACATGGAACAAAAGGAAGAGGATAGTATCAGATATTGCGAAAGGATTAGCTTATCTACATGAGGATTGCAGCCATAAGATAATTCATTTGGACATCAAACCACAAAACATCCTTTTAGATCAAAATTTCAATGCTAAGATATCTGATTTTGGGTTGTCAAAGCTAATTGAGAAAGACAAAAGCAAAGTTGTGACTAGAATGAGAGGAACGCCGGGGTATATAGTCCCTGAATGGTTGAGCTCAATAATCACCGAAAAGGTTGATGTGTATGCTTTTGGAATTGTGCTCTTGGAAATTCTCTGTGGACGAAAGAATTTGGACTGGTCACAAGCTGATGAAGAAGATGTCCATTTGCTAACTGGTTTTACGAGAAAAGCAGAACAAGATCAGCTCACAGATATGGTTGACAGAAACGAGGATATGCAGCTCCACAGAGAAGCAGTGACAGAAATGATGAGCCTAGCTGCGTGGTGTCTACAGGGCGATTTCTCCAAGAGGCCTTCCATGTCATTAGTGGTTAAGGCACTCGAAGGTTTGGTAACTGTTGAAACCAACTTAGATTATAATTTCAGAAATGTACCTAAGGTTGGGGCAGGCAACAAAACGAGGGAAGCCGCTATCAGCTCAAAATTGCCATCAGTTTTATCTGGACCGAGGTAAACAATATGTAGCACAAATTCTTATGGTGTATTAGATTACAATTCATGAATGTAATATTCAGAAACTTTGCATTAGATTTTTTTTTGAGTTTCATGTTAGTATCATGTAAAAGCTCCTCAATTCATACGCGATAGGAGATATAATATTGCATTTAGCTTTTCCTCATTTTTTGTAAGGGAAGTATCAAGACTCGAGAACATCATGAATCGGATATCCAGGGCCAGATGCTCTGCCAATTACAGAAACAAAAATTTATCTTAAACATTAATATATGGTATTAGCACTGTTAAAATAAATTCAGTTTAAATTGGAAAAAGACTCAAATATGTCATGAAACTATTAAAATGACGCATTTATGTCATATGTTAAAAGCTGGCTCATCTATACAAACATATATCTAGTTCAGCAAAGCCATATATGCCATGTGCCCTCCTAAGGCTCTTTTATAACGAGAGTATATCAGCACTAAATCGCAAAGTTGAGAAGTACTTAGGGCTCTTTTCTCTTTACTAAAAAGCAAATGTGTCCAACAGAAGGTCGGCCCAAAAGTGACCGGCCCAGCTCAAAAAAGGTGAACAACATTGATAACAATTCAATACAACAATGTTGAAATAGCAAAAGAGAAATTTCTTAAATATGAGCAACATCCATTTCAAAGTTTGCGCATAAGCAGAGGTGCACCATACTGTGGATGAATAGTAATTGTTAGAATTGGAGCATGTGTATAAGACGGAGAGAGTTCGAAAGAGAACTTTTGTAATATCATTGCTATTGCCATTTTTGCTTCCATCATTGCAAAGTTTTGTCCGATGCAAACTCTAGGTCCCCCGCCAAATGGAATAAACGAGACCTGTCCTTTTGTTGCCTTTGACACTCCCTCACTGAATCTTTCTGGTTTGAATTCCTTCGCGTCTTCGCCCCATAATTCTGTGTCATAATGAATTAATATTGTGGGTATAATGAGTAGCACTCCATCTGGTAAACTCAGCTCCCCTAATTTGACTTCATGTTTGTTCCTTCTACGATATGTTGGTACTGAGGGGAATAGCCTTAACGTCTCATGCAAGATCATTGTCACCTATATATGGAAAAAAAATGTATTGCATAAGTTGGAAGTAGAGTTAGTACACTTCTTACAAAATTTAGATGTCATACCTTTCCGAGATCTTTTAGTCTCCGAGTAGAAAATGTGGTTTATCTGATCTCAGTTGGAACAATTTGGCAACAAGGATGGGCAAGACGATATAACAACTACTTATTTTATCGTTGATTTTACAGTGTTTTTTATCTTTAAAATTCGATCTATGCAGTGATCTTGGGCTATTTTAAGTTGTCTTACATAATGAAATGGTGGAAAATACTTACAATTTTGAGGTGACTTAGCCCTTCCGAATTTGGTTTTTCATTTCCGAAGACCTGCAACACCTCCTCTCTGGCACGTGCTTGCCACTCTGGATGTAGGCTCAACAAAATCATTGTCCACGCGAGCAACACTGAAGTGGTCTCTTGTCCAGCAAAATAGAATAACTTGCATTCTTCAATCATTTCAATTGTTGTTATTCCGAAATCTTTGCTTCTGTGTTGTTTAATTTCTTTCATATTGGATTCAAGTAATATGCCTAATAAGTCAGTTTTACTAGGCTCCCCTGCTTCCATTGCCCTCAATCTTTTGTCGATGATACATCTAATCGTTGTTTGGACTTTCTTTTCGATTTCCAGCATTCTTTTGTTCCTTTTAGTAGGCAAGAACCTGACAAAGCAAATGTAAAAGCAAACAAGAAAAGTGTTTTTAGTAGAAAGTAATGAACATATGGTTTTCGATGTTATGTGGAAATTTAACAAATAAATTGTAATACCTCGTTCCTGGTATATAAACTGAACGAATTATGTCCATTACATACTCAGCTTGTTCTTTCTGAAGTTCAAATACTATTCTCCCTTCTTCGTAGCTACTCCCAAATGCAGTTCGAGAAATGACTTCAGCGGCAATTAATTGAAGGTCTGGCCATACATCGAGCTCGACTGATGTTTCCTTTGGAATAATCTCCTCCCATTTGCTTATCATTTCACTACAACTCTGATAAAATGCTGGCAACATATGCTGTACAAAACAAATCAATCGGTAAAAGTAGTACTTGTTATTAGTAGGAGAGCTGCGTTGTTTGTACGTTACTGCACGCGTGTATATAAATGGACAACTTCATAATGTTAAGACATTTCAATATGGTATCTTAAGTTCTAAGCATGAAAATTTACCAATGTTTGCTAAATCTATTAGTACTAAGAATATGAAGTGAATATTACCTTTAACTTCTCAACTTGGAAAGCAGGTTGGATGATCTTTCGGTGTTTGGCCCATTTGTCTTCCTCGAGCTTCGCAAGACCTAGAGCCAATTTCTTTGCAAATGGATTGGCATGAGTTTGCCTTTGGTACACATAATTCTTTGTCAAAATCTCCTTTACATGTTCAGGTTCTGTGATCAACACTACTGGATATGGGCCTAGCCACACAAAAGAACTTTTACCTGAGAGTAATCCATTTTCGATTAGAAAAAATACATCAACAGACACTCAAATTTAATTCTAACTGACAAGTAAGCACTCCAAATTCGAGAGTGCACATGTTGACATGTTAACTATACATCTTTTTTACTTTGCCTGATTTGGTGTAAGTTATCAACTATGAATTCATCAGTCAACTATAGTCGTGGGAGGAGAAACCACGAATCATGTTGGTTCTATGTGAACTAAGTAGCTTTTGTCCAAATCTTGTTTATTATATGTATTTTAGGAACCATAAATGTTTGATCGTATATCCACTTAAGGTCCCTAGTAAAATCCATAAATTTCAAATCTTGGATCTGCCTCTACTTGAGAGTTCACGTCCCTCTCAACTCATGGATGGAGTTAGAGTACCAAAAAGTGATTTCTCTTTATAAAAAATTACACAACATATGTACAAGAATAGAGAAAAATTATTCCTTTAAAGAAGAATAAATGAAACATACCATTTTTGTCGATAGCGTTGGCGAAAAAAGGGTTGATTCTTTGAGCTATACCGTCGGAGAAATTGATAGGCTTAGATTTGGCTTCATTGAGTTTATTTTTCAGTTCCTTCAAATCTCCATAGAGTAATTTGTATGGATTTCCCTTAAGACCACTTTTTCTCAAGTATTTCTCAAGTTTCTTTGGCCTAAACCATGCCCAATTCAACACTTTCCATGTATATAACAACAAAACTGCAACACAAATTGCTGTTAGAATTGTGTTGTAAGAAATCTCCATTAAATTAATAAAATGCTTCCTTTTACTTAGAAAAAAGAGGGGAGGTTAGCTAATTTATAACCTTTTAATTTGTTGGATTCGACTCCTTTCCATTTTCCCAAATTCTTGATTTGATTGGTGAGATTTAACTTACCAAAGAAAGTCTTTGACTATGGTTCAAATAATAAATACATTATATATTTAGTCTCAAATATTTTGTAATCTCACAATCTTAGGCCACATTTGTTTGCACTTAATGAGAGTCTGAATCTTAATTAATCAGATTCGCTTCATTCAGTGTGTTAGTTTTTGATGACTGAATCTTAATTATTCAGATTTAATTCATTAAGTTTGTTTGTTTTATTTCCTTTTATGGGCCTAAATACATCTGAATGAATCAGATCTGTAACACACTCTTAACACCCTTCAGACTCAAAAGTAAGACTCCTATCTTAATTCAACTACATCACAACAACTCATAAAAAAAAATTCTTATTTAATTATTGTTAATTATAATGCTTACCGCTATAATTTTATTTATTCTTACTAACTTAATATACGTCTTTTACTTTCATAAATTAATCAATATATTTGATTTGATAAGCATTTATGATATAATATTTAGCACGGTTTCAGAAAATAAGAAAGTATTAATTATTTGATCAATAACAAATGTCCATTATAAAAATAAAATATTTTCATAAACATTATATTACTCTATATAAGCTATTTTACATGACATTATATTAGATTTTCAAAGTTTTTGAGTGCAAAGAATAGTCATATTAATGATGTAACTTAATGTTAAATTCTTAATAGATAAATCATATTACCTTATTACGATAAAAATATTCAAAATATTATTATCTATATAAAAAGCCTATTTTACTAAAATTAGGTTTTTATAATATTTTATTAATATAGCGTTTAATATCATACGTACATTCAGATATTGAAAACAAACAGTCTCAATAATCCAGTGTTCAGATTCAAAGACAACATCTTAATATTCAGATGTTAATTCAAATTTACACATCTAGATCTTAATGCATATCTTAATATTCAGATGTCTATTCAGATTCAGACGTGTTAATCTTAATAGAAACAAATGAGGCCTTAGTAACATATTAATATATTTTCCAAAAATATAGTAAGAAATAAAGACATAATATATTAATATACCCTATAAATTTTTTTTAGAAAAACCTTTAACTTGACTTTGGCTGACATTTATGCCCTCCAACTTTAGGTGTACACAAGTAGATACATAAGCTTATATGAATTTGAACATGTAGCCACATACATCTACGTGGTATAATACATGTAGAATACTACATAGGACACAAAATTTCCATGTAGGACGTTACCTAAGATGAATGTGTCTATTTGTTTAGTTTTATATAAGTTTAATACTCAAAAGTGATTCTTTTTAAAGATTGAACTCACTTATCTCTTCTTCTTTTTTTCCTTTTTGTTTCATCCGTTTACTTCATATTAAATTAAAGGTATGAACTATTAAATCTAAATATTACGCAATTTGATTTTTAATGCATCCATTTTTCAAAAAAAAAATAAATTATTTTTAACTTGGACACCCTTCATAAAATTCTTGACTACGTCACTGCAATAGAGCCATTTCTTTACCAAACTATTAGCGGCAGATGAATTTTGGATCAAACTATTAACGATAAGGATAATTTTAGATAAAACTATTAATGGAGTGCATTTTTGTTCAATTTCACATATTATAAGGGTATTTTTTACCCTTTCTCATTTGTTAGTCATTCCTCATCCAAAATGAAGGCTAGACTTCCTCAAAGGCTCAAACTATTACTTTGAATATACTCTCTCTCTCATAAAATAAGTGTCACTTTAGCGGATCATCTCACACTTATTAAGAAAAATAACAAATAAAAGATATAGTTTACTTTGTTATCTCTTTTTGTTAGTTTTTTCTTGAGAGTCGAGTACTACTAAGAAAAAGTAGTTCTCTAATACAAGGGTGTAGTTGGAAACACAAACTATATTTTATTTTGAATTCCTGATTCTTCTAGCAAAGCGCAAGGTATATTTGATATTTTGTATGCATGATTGTTTTTACTTGTTTGATTTCAACGGCTAATTTGAGTTTTAAATATCTCCCTTACACATCTACTTGCTTATCATTATTTGTGTTTCTTTTTTATTGATTGGGATATATGCACTTTTACAACGAGAGTATATCAATTCTGAATCGCAAATTTGAGGCATGAGACTCTTTTCCCTTTATTAAAAGCAAATAAGTCGAACAAAAGGTCGGCCCAAAGGTCGGCTCAATAGCAGAATATTGTTGAAATAGGAAAAGAGCAATTTCTTAAATATGAGCAACATCCATTTAAAGTTTGCGCATAAGGAGAGGAGCACCATACTGTGGACGAAGAGCAAATGATGCAACTGAAATACGGAGAACACCACACCATTGATCTTAAATATGAGCAACATCCATTTCAAAGTTTTCGCATAAGCAGAGGAGCACCATACTGTGGATGAATAGTAATTGTTGCAAATGGAGCATGTGTATATGACGGAGAAAGTTCGAAGGAGAACTTTTGTAGTATCATTGTTATTGCCATTTTTGCTTCCATCATTGCAAAGTTTTGTCCAATGCAAATTCGAGGTCCCCCACCAAATGGAATAAAGGAGAATTGTCCTTTGGTTGCCTTTGCCACTCCTTCACTGAATCTTTCTGGTTTGAATTCCTTCGCGTCTTCACCCCATAATTCCTTGTCATAATGAATTAAGATTGCGGGCATAAGGAGAAGAACTCCAGCTGGTAGATGCAGCTCCCCTAATTTGACTTCATGTATGTTCCTTCTACTAAATACTGGTAATGGGGGGAATAGCCTTAACGTCTCGTACAATATCATTATCACCTACGGAAAAAATTGTATTGTATAGCATAAGTTAGCAGTAGAAATAGTGCACTTCTGAGAGAACTTGTGAAACGTACTTACAATTTTGAGGCGATTTAGTCCTTCCATATCTGTTTTTTCTTTTCCAAAGACCTGCAAAACCTCATCTCTGGCACGTACTTGCCATTCTGGATGTAGGCACAGCAAAATCATTGTCCAGACGAGCAGCACTGAAGTGGTCTCTTGTCCAGCAAGATAGAATAACTTGCACTCTTCAATGACTTCATTGGTTGTCATTCCGAAATCCTTGCTTCCGTGTTGTTCGATTTCTTTCATATTGGATTCAAGTAATATGCCTAATAAGTCATCTTTACTTGTCTCCCCTGCTTCCATTGCCCTCAATCTTTTGTCGATGATACGCCTAATTGTTGTTTGGACTTGCTTTTCGATTTCCAGCATTCTTTTGTTCCTTTTAGTAGGCAAGAACCTGCACAACATTTTGTTAAATGTAAACAAGAAAAGTCTTTTAGTAGAAAGTAATAAACATGTGATTTTCCACATTATTGTTATACCTTGATCCTGGTATATAAATTGAACGACTAAGATCCATTACATGCTCAGCTTGTTCTTTCTGAAGTTCAAATACTATTCTCCCTTCTTCATAACTACTCCCAAATGCAGTTCGAGAAATGACTTCACTTGTCATTAGTTGAAGGTCTGGCCATACATCGAGCTCGAATGATGTGTCCTTTGGAACATTCTCCTCCCACTTGCTTATCATTTCATTAAAACTCTGATAAAATGCTGGCAACATATTCTGAACAAAAAAAATTAATCGCAAAAAACAGTACTAGTTATCAGTGACAAAGCTACATGTCTTGAAGGGGCTTCACTTGAAACCCCAATTCCTTGGGAACAGGGTAAAAACAATTGTTTTGGGCAGAAAACTGTGAATTACGTGAAGATTTTCTCGGAATTAGTATGAAAATTTGCAGGAAAATAAGTTTCATGCGAATTTTCATACTAATTCCCATTGTAATTCACAGTTTTCTTATAGTGCATATGGATATAAACTTTTGACTCCCATCAACCTATTGTAGTGGTCATAAAGTTGGTTCAAAAGTTGCTTTAGATTTTAGGTTGAAATCTCAGGTGTGGCATGCTTGCATTGTTTTAAATCTCTTTCTTAGAATTATTGACCTTGTTTATCACAACTTCATAATGTTATGCTAATCTTAAGTCCAAGGCATGAAAATTTACCAAATTTAGTAGTAAAAAGAATATGAAGTGAATATAACCTTTAACTTCTCCACATGGAAAGCAGGATTGATGATTTTTCGGTGTTTGGTCCATTTTTCTTCCTCAAGCAACACAAGACCTTGAACAAATAACTTGCCTAATGGATTGGGATGACTTTGCTTTTGGTACACATAATTCTTTGTAAAAATCTCCTTTACATGTTCAGGATCTGTGATCAACAATACTGGATATGGGCCTAGCCATACAAAAGAACTTTTACCTGCCAGAGATATTGATTGTAGTTGGTAATTATAATTATACATGAACTTAAGGACTCTATTAAAATTCACAAATTTTAAATTCTTGATATGTCCCTACTAAGACTTTCCCTCTCTACTCATGTATCCCGAAAAGGGGTTCATCTTAACCCTTTTTATAGAAAAAAAATTACACTGTTTACATCAGGGAACATATTTTTTTTAATATTTTCAAAGAAGAACAAAAGAAACGTACCATTTTTTTTATGGAATCACAGAAAAATGGGATGATCCTTTGAGCTATATCATCAGAGAATTTGATGTGCTTAGATTTGGCTTCATTGAATTTATTTGTGAGTTCCTTAAAATCTCCGTAGAGTAATTTGTATGGATTTCCGTTAAGACCACTCTTTCTTAAGTATTTTTCAAGTTTTTTTGGCCTAAACCATGCCCAATTCAACACTTTCCATGTATATACCAACAAAACTGCAACACAAATTGCTGCTATAATCATGCTGTAAGAAATCTCCATAGAATTATTATGTAGCTGCTGTTTCGATACTAAGTACTTTATATATTTAGTTTCAAAAATAATAAATACCTTTGCCTACTTTTTTTTTTTTCCATTCTCATTATGGGAAAAACACATTACTATGGGGAAAGGTGGAAGGAGCGTATTTATGAGCTATTTATTTCATGGGGTGGAAAATGGTTGAATTTCAATGGATTGAGTCAAAATTGACAGCATCACAAACACCCAGAAACACTTATATGGATAAATATGAATTTGTTCAAATATGATTTGAGGAAAAGGATTGAACAACTTTAAAAAATAGCAAAGACTTGAAATATAATGAGGTAAAATAGTTCATGTTTGGCTAATTACATAGCTAGCTACTTTCTTTTACATAGAAAAAAGCGGGGAAGTTAGCCTAATTTATAACTTTCTAATAACATTGGTAGATACGCCTCCTCTCCATTTTCCTCAATTTCTTTCTTGGATCCGGCACATGGCATACATTACACTTAATGACTAAGATTTAATTGACCAAACAAAATATCTAAGCATGATTTAGATGATAAATACGTAGTATATTTAGTTCAGAAAAGTATTGTAATTCCACACTCTTAGCGATGTATTATCTTGTCCATAAATATAGTCAAAAATAAAAGAAAAGAAAGACGAATGTAAGATTTATTTGTCTTCTTCATCCAAAACACCAAGGCTAGATACTTATTCCTCAAAGGCACAAACTCCTATGTTGAAAAAACAACTTCCAATATACGTTTTTTCGTCTCAAAATAAGTGTTCATTTAGCTTGTTTCACGTCTCAAAATAAGTGTGTCCATTTGGCTTGTTTCAAGATTATTAAGAAAAATAGAAAAATAACAAATAAAAGGTATAGTTTGTTGAGTTACCTCCATTTATTATATGTTTTTTGAGAGTCAATTACTATTAAGTAGCAGTAGTTCTTTAATGCAAAGGTGTAATTCAGAAACAATTACTATTTTTTGTTCTGAATTCTAAAGCAATTCTCGGGATCTTCTTTGCATTTATGGACATCTCCTCTACTGAAGAGAGAAAGGTAATGAATTTACAGTTGGTTTGGTCTGCTAATCGAGACCGTCCAGTGAAAGCCTATGCAACCTTGCAACTAGGCCTAGATGGAAACTTGGTCTTGGCAGAATCTGATGGCACTCTTGTTTGGTCCACTAATACTACTGGCAAATATGTTTCTGGATTAAGCATGAAAGAAACGGGGAATCTCGTGCTCTTTGACAAAGCCAATCGCACAATTTGGCAGTCTTTCGACCATCCTACCGATTGTTTGCTCCCAGGCCAGAGTTTGATTTCTGGGAGGAAGCTCATAGCAAGCATTTCACAAACCAATTGGCGCCGAGGTTTGTTTTCTCTTTCTATTAACAATGGGACATGGAAAAGTTACATTGAATCCGATCCACCTCAAGTTTACTATGCTTCCTCTTATCGGGAGAGCTTGGATTTCAGTTTTGATGGTCAAACACTTACTCCTCTGCAAGACCCTACATTACCAGCTACATTCATGAAGCTTGAGCCTGATGGACATTTACGGGTATACCAACGGGATCAGAGGACATCTGATTGGCTAATCATAATTGATAATCTGATTAATCCATCTTTAGGGAACTGTGGGTACCCAATGGTGTGTGGAAGATATGGCATTTGTACACGTAACGCCCAATGTAGTTGTCCGTCAGATCAAAAATTCTTTAGGTCATTAGATGAGAGGAAAAACAATGTTGGATGTTTACAACTGACATCCATTTACTGCAACTCTTCCCAGTATCATAGTTTTGTCGAGCTCAAGAATACCACATATTTTGCGTTTGACTTCAGTCCTGAAGTAATTTCGAGCACATTGGAAGATTGCAAAAGGGCCTGTCTGAGAAACTGTTCCTGCAAAGCTGCGGTCTTCAAATATGATTCCTATGGGGCTACAAGTGGGAGATGTTTGTTACTGAATGAGGTCTTTTCTCTGATAGACATGGAGGACAGCAAAGTATTTCTTAAAGTGCAGAATTCCCCAAAAACACTGAGTAATAGCACCAAAATAGCTGGAGGGAAAAAATCAAGACCTCACACAGTGATAATAGCATCTACTCTTGCAGCTTTCTTTGGGTAATTTTAAGTATCACGGCTTGCTTTGTTATCTTCAAAAAGAGGACACACCATTCCACAAAGGCTGGGGATTTCATGGATCTCGAACCAATCTTACCGGGAATGCTAATTCGGTTCTCTTACAATGAGCTAAGAATAATAACTGAAGATTTCAGTAGAAAGCTCGGGGAAGGAGGATTTGGCTCAGTATATGAAGGAACACTGACTAACGGCACCAAAATAGCTGTGAAGCGTCTGGATGGTCTAGGTCATGTGATGGAATCATTCTTAACAGAAGTAAAGATAGTCGGTGGCATTCATCAAGTCAATCTGGTAAAACTCATTGGATTTTGTGCCGAAAAGAGCCAAAGACTTCTGATCTATGAACACATGATAAATGGATCACTAGATAAATGGATTTATCATAAAAATGAAGAAAATGGGCTTGGATGGCATACGAGGCAAAGGATTATAACAGATATTGCGAAAGGATTAGCTTATCTTCATGACGAATGCAGCCAGAAGATAATTCATTTGGACATCAAACCACAAAATATCCTTCTAGATAAAAAATTCAAAGCTAAGATATCTGATTTTGGGCTGTCGAAACTGATCGATAAAGACGAAAGCAAAGTAGTAACTAGGATGAGAGGAACGCCAGGGTATTTAGCCCCTGAATGGTTGAGGTCGGAAATCACTGAGAAAGTTGATGTGTATGCCTTTGGAATTGTGCTCTTGGAGATTTTGTGTGGGCGAAAGAATTTGGATAGGTGCCAAGCTGATGAGGATGTCCATTTGCTAAGTGTTTTCGAAACAAAATCGGAACAACAGCAGCTTATGGATATTGTTGACAAAAACAATGAGGATATGCAGATGCACAAAGAAGCAGTGACAGAAATGATGAGCATTGCTGCGTGGTGTCTACAGGCCGATTTCAACAAGAGGCCTTCCATGTCATTGGTGGTTAAGGCATTGGAAGGTTTGGTGTCTGTTGAAACAAACTTGGATTACGATTTCACAAGCCTACCTGAGGTTGAGGATGGCAACCAACAGAGGGAAGACACTATCAGCCTAATATTGCCTTCAATTTTATCCGGTCCAAGGTGAACAATAAGTTTAAGAGGTTGTGAGTTTTTTTTTCTTCCTTTGTATTTCCATGCTTCATCATTAGATCCATCTGTCTGTTGTACATACAGTTTCCAAAATTTCTTCCCTCAGCTTTGAATTTCTTTTCTAATTTGCATCGTTGCGTATCAATACATCTTCATATGCAGTACATTTTTATATTTCTAAGAGTAACGGGTCTACTTGATCTCTGTTAACAACAGCAAAAACTGCAGTAAAACATCTTAGTTTCGACATCGTAAGAGAAATGGAAAATCCTAAACAGACGGAAAGATAGATGAATGAGAGCTAGGAAAAAGAAAATGCTCATGATACTCAATAAGTTAATTAGACTGCGATCAATCTAACGTTCTCTAATAGACAATGGGTTGCGCTTTTCTACATTATGCTTCTGAAATAGTTTTGATATAATAAGGAATTATGAAAAGCAGAAAGTGGCTTTTTGCAGCAAATAATAAGTGAACTCAAAGTATGGACATATGGCTTTGACTCATTAGCGATTCAATCTTGATGATAAATATTACTAAGAACCACAAATCAAGTTGTAAAAATTGAAATGATACAATTTATACAGAATAAAAGTAAGCAATGGAGGAGCAATTATGCAGTCACATTGTTGGAACTTAACCAGCATGTTACCTAGGACCTGACAACTGTGATGGAAGTGGTAAACTGATACCAACCACAGCTTCCCTTTCTTGATTACTCCCGCAAACTCTTGTCTTCATTGTTGGAAATGTGAAGCTGTAATCCAAATCGGTTTCAGCAGCGACTAAACCCTGAAACACCTTAACTACCAACAACATGGAAGGCCTCTTAGTATAATCACTTTGTAAACACCAGGCTTCAATCTTCATCATTTCCACAGCCTCTTTTAATGTAGCTGCATGTCTTCACTCTTCTTGTCCACCATTTCCAAGAGTTGTCTCTCCACTGCCTTTCTCATGAACAAACTAAGCAAATGCATATCATCCTCATCTTGATGACGATCCAAATTCTTCCGGCCACAGATGATTTCCAAGATTACAACCCCAAAGCTAAACATCCACCTTCTCAGTAATGACCTCATTTAGCCATTCGGGTGCTAAATAGCCTGGTGTTCCTCTCATTGCTGTAACTATCTTACTTTCATCTTTCCCCACAAGCTTTGATAACCCAAAATCTGATACTTTTGCATTGAGTTTATGGTCAAGAAGAATGTTCTGAGGTTTAATATCCAAATGAATAATTTTGTTGTTGCAATCTTCATGTAGGTAAGCTAGTCCCTTGGCGACGTCTGATATGATTTTTTTCCTGACATCCCATGTGAGAGATTTTTCCCATGTTCCGTGAAAAATCCACCTATCTAAAGAGCCATTGGCCATGTCCTCATAAACCAAAAGCCTGTGTGATTTCTCAGCACAAAATCCAACAAGTTTTACCAAATTGACATGCTGAATGCTACCGATTGTTGCTACCTCAGCTAAGAATGATTTCTTCACATTACCGAATCCTTGCAGATGCTTCACCGCTATTTTAGTGCCATCACTCATTGTTACTTCAAATACAGAACCAAATCCCCCTTCCCCAAGTGTCTCGCTGAAATTTTCTGTCATCACAGTGAGTTCCTCGTAGGAAAATCTAGTAGGCATTCCTGGTATCTGATCAAGGAACTCCTCCTCGTCTTCCTCGAGTTCTTTTGTCCTTCTGAAAATACAGGCAAAGCAAGTTAAAACCATGAGAAGCAAACTAAATGAAGCTCCGATGGTGGATCCTACAATCGCTGGGACACGCTTTGGTTTCTTCTCTGAAGAGATAAGTGATGGAGAGGCATGTTAGTTAGAAGAGCTCTGCACCTTGATGAAAAGAGTGGTCTTATTAGGTGCTCCATAATCGTATGTGAGCGAAAACACATCATTTAACAATGCGCAGTGACCCATTGTGTTATTAGGACTACTAAATCGAAATTGAGCTGCTTTGCAAGCACAATTGCTTAAGCAAGATGTTTTGCAGTTCTCCAAATCTGTTTTGTTGGTACTGTTGCGGAAGCCAAATATATAGAGAGTGATAGAATCACAACTGCTATATCTAAATGTAGCTAATAAATAGTAAATAAGACAACAACAAAAGGAACACCAAGAATTAACGAGGTTCGGCAAACTTTTGTTTTCTTTTGCCTAGTCCTCAGACACAACCAACCAATATTTATTTCACTCCAAAAGAGTACAAGTGAAATACTACAAGAGAGAAAGAAGAACAAATGCCTTTGGAGATGAGAAGACAAGTGAGAGGTGTGTTACAAATGAATTAGGAGCTACCTATTTATAGGAGTGAATTCTTCCTATTGATGTCATCCATGACATCACAATATGTCAAAAATGTCAAGATTTACCTTGTGAAACCAATTTATGGTTCACCTAAATTTCACCTACAAAAGATGCTATCTTGACTTTTTCTACCAATGAAGAATTATCCTCCTAACTACCATATCTTCTCATTAATTCATTTTTGAATCTTGTCAAATTTAACAAATCTCCACCTTGGCAAGATTCTCCATTTTCAACTTTCTCTCAACAACAATTTTGATTGTGTCTTCAACCATAATCTTCAATGTTCAACAATGTTGATCAAGTTCAAACAATGTTGAAACTTGACCGCAGTCACCACTTTTGTCAACATATCGGCAGGATTATCCGTAGTATGAATTTTCTGTATTATGACTCCACCATCTTCTATGATTTCTCGTATGAAATGATATCGGACGTCAATGTGCTTCGTCCTTGCATGATAAACTTGGTTCTTTGCTAATTGAATAGCACTCTGACTATCACAAAATATTGTGATTTCTTCTTGTCCAATACCAAGCTCTCTAAGCAATCCTTGAAGCCAAATTGCTTCCTTCGCAGCCTCTGTAATTGCCATGTACTCTGCCTCAGTGGTAGACAAAGCAACTGTTGACTGCAAAGTAGACTTCCAACTAACTGGTGCATTTGCAATAGTAAAAACATAACCAGTAGTTGATCTTCGTTTGTCCAAATCACCTGCATAATCTGAGTCACAATATCCAACAAGATATTGACTATCTTTCTGCTCGAAAAACCAAACCAACATCTACAGTATTATGAATATACCGTAGAATCCATTTTACAGCCTGCCAATGATCCTTTCCAGGATTGTGCATGTACCTGCTTACAACTCCAACAGCGTGTGAAATATCTGGCCTTGTGCAAACCATTGCATACATCAAGCTACCAATAGCATTCGCGTATGGTACTCTTGACATATATTCTCGTTCAGCTTCATTCTTAGGTGACATAGCATCACTAAGCTTAAAATGAGGAGCAAGCGGAGTGCTAACCGACTTCGTTTTTTCATTCATACCGAATCGGTTTAGTACTCTTTTCAAATATTCTTTCTGAGATAAATAGAGTTTCTTTGAATGTCTATCTCTTTTTATCTCCATGCCAAGAATCTTCTTTGCCTCACCCAAATCCTTCATCTCAAACTCCTTTCTCAGTTGAATCTTTAGCTTCTCAATTTCCTCTTGACTTTTAGAAGCTATCAACATATCATCAACATATAGGAGAAGATATATAAAGGAATTATCTTCAAGCTTGCGCAAATACACACAATGATCGTATTTGCTTCTTATGTACCTTTGCTGCAACATAAACTTGTCAAATCGTTTGTACCATTGTCTAGAAGATTGTTTCAATCCATACAACGATTTTTCAAGTTTGCACACCATATTTTCTTTTCCATCAACTTTGAATCCTTCTGGCTGAGTCATATAGATTTCCTCTTCCAAGTCTCCATGTAAAAAAGCAGTTTTTACATCCAACTGAACTAGTTCCAAATTCAACTGTGCTACCAAAGCCAACAAAACTCTAATGGAGGAGTGTTTCACAACTGGAGAAAATACCTCATTATAATCAATTCCCTCCTTTTGAGCATATCCTTTGGCCACCAATCTTGCTTTGTAGCGAACATCTTCTTGATTAGGAAATCCCTCTTTCTTTGCAAATATCCATTTGCACCCAATTGCTTTCTTGCCCTCTGGGAGATTGGCCAATCTCCATGTATGATTCTGATGAAGAGATTGCATTTATTCATCCATGGCATTCCTCCACTTATCTTTTTGTGAACTTTGGACTGCGTCTTTATAAGTGGTAGGAATGTCATCGGCTGCAATTGAGTTAGCACAAGCCACCATATCTGTGAGTCGAGCAGGTTTTCTTATTGTCCTTTTTGGCTTGCTCGTTGCTATTGATTCAAGTTGTGGTTGAGGTTCTTGAGATGGAACCTCCTCTTCGACTGGCTCTCCTTCAAGAGGAAAATCTTCTGCTGTTTCTCGTTTGATCCCTGTGTTGGGAAAATTATCTTTCCTTCAAACTCCACCTGCTTTGAAGCACCATCAATTTGTTTGGCTTCTTCAAGTGTTACCTTATTTGTCAAGGCAGATTCATCAAAGGTAACATCCCTGCTGAAAATAACTTTTCTTGTCTCTGGACACCATAAACGGTATCCTTTGACTCCAGAAGTAATTCCCATAAATAAAGCTTTCTTTGCTCTTGGGTCCAATTTTGACTCTCTTACATGATAATATGCAATTGAGCCAAATACATGTAAAGAACCATAATCTTCAGCAGGTTTTCCATACCATTTTTCAAATGGTGTCTTCCCACCAATAGCAGCAGATGGTAGACGATTAATGAGGTGGCACGCATATGTTATTGCCTCAGCCCAAAATTCTTTGCCCAAGCCAGCATTGGACAACATACACCGAACTTTCTCCAGCAAAGTTCGGTTCATGCGTTCTGCCACTCCATTCTGTTGTGGTGTATTTCTGACGGTGAAATGTCTGACGATGCCATTTTCCTCACAAATTTTCTGAAAAAGATCATTTTTGTATTCTCCACCATTGTCTGTGCGAAGACACTTGATCTTTCTGCCACTTTGAGTTTCTATCATCGCCTTCCATTTGAGAAAAATTCCCAAAACTTCATCTTTTGTTTTCATCGTATACACCCACAATCTTCGAGAAAAGTCATCAACAAAGGTTACAAAATAGTGTTTCCCACCTAATGAAGGTGTTTTGGAAGCACCCCAAACATCCGAATGAACATAATCCAAAATACCTTTAGTATTATGGATAGCTGTTCCAAATTTAACCCTTGTTTGCTTTCCTTGATACAATGCTCACAAAACTCCAAGTTGCAAGTTTTTACTCCTTTTAGCAATCCTTGATCTGATAAAGTTTTCAAGGATTTCCCTCCAGCATGTCCCAAGCGCATATGCCACAGCTTGGTCATTTCTGCCTCCTTCTCGTCATTGGATGTTGTTGCCGCTGTCCCAATAACTGTACTACCTTGATAGTGGTACATGTTATTATTTCTTCGAATTGCCTTCATTACCACCAGTGCACCAGAGCATATTCTCATCACGCCATTATCTGCAATGACTTTGAATCCCTTTGATTCTAGGGCTCCTACAGAAATGAGATTTTTCTTCAAATCTGGTACATATCGAACATCTGTAATGTTCTACTTAATCCATCATGGTTCCTTAATCGGATTGAACCAACACCATATGCGGTAAGAGGATTATTGTTTGCAGTGTGAATAACTCCACATTCTCCTTCTTGTAAATCAATAAACCAGTCCCGATTGGGACACATATGATAACTACAAGCTGAGTCCATCAACCATACATCAGATGATTTGGATGGATCTGTTGTAACTAGTGAGTAATCGGAGTCATCACAATCACCACATTTGAATCCATGACAGCCTTCCCATTATTTGGTTTGGCTTTGCTATTCAACTTTGGGCAGTCTTTCTTCCAATGCCCTTTTTCTCGGCAAAAGGCACATTCATCTTTGCTGAGTCTCGATCTTGACTTGGATCTCCCTTTCTTCGTTCTCATATGATTTTGAGAACGACCTCTCGCAACCAGTGCTTCTGCTTCTCCGCCTTTTTGTTTTTCTCTCTTTCTTTGTTCATAACTGTATAAGGCAGAACAAACTTCTTTGAGAGATACTTCATCATTCCCATGCAGTAGAGTCGTTTCAAGATGCTCGAACTCATCGGGAAGTGAACTTAACAACATTAAGGCCATATCTCCATCCGTAAAAGTCACATCCATATTCCGCAAATCTGTCGCCAACTTATTAAAGCTGGTGATATGATCATTCATTGTGCTACCAGGAATATAAGTGAAGCGTAACAGTCTTCTTTTCATGTAAAGTTTATTTTGACTGTTTTTCTTCAAGAATTTCTCCTCCAATGAATTCCATAATTTATTTGCAGATGTTTCCTTCGTGTATGGATACTTTTGTTCTCTTGCAAGGTAAGATCGAATGGTACCGCAAGCAACACGGTTGATAATCTTCCAATCTTCTTCTCCTACACCGTCTGGTTTCTTTTCTTCAATGGCAATATCTAGCCCTTGTTGAAAAAGAACATCAAGGACCTCGCCTTGCCACATTCCGAAATGTCCTGACCCGTCAAAAATTTCAACTGCAAATTTCGCATTTGACACAATTCTTGTCATAAGCGAAGATGCCAATGATGACGTATTATTGACACTTGATGTGGACTCATCATTTTTCTTGTCTTCCATTTTACTACAAATACTATTTACTAGCTAACAATGCAAAGACCAAAGTAAATCTTTTTCTGATGTGGAAGTTCAGACTATGCTGCAACCACAGAGCATACTCAGATAATACCTTGGCTCTGATACCAATTGTTGCGGAAGCCAAATATATAGAGAGTGATAGAATCACAACTGCTATATCTAAATGTAGCTAATAAATAGTAAATGAGACAACAACAAAAGGAACACCAAGAATTAACGAGGTTCGGCAAACTTTTGTTTTCTTTTGCCTAGTCCTCAGACACAACCAACCAATATTTATTTCACTCCAAAAGAGTACAAGTGAAATACTACAAGAGAGAAAGAAGAACAAATGCCTTTGGAGATGAGAAGACAAGTGAGAGGTGTGTTACAAATGAATTAGGAGCTACCTATTTATAGGAGCGAATTCTTCCTATTGATGTCATCCATGACATCACAATATGTCAAAAATGTCAAGATTTACCTTGTGAAACCAATTTATGGTTCACCTAAATTTCACCTACAAAAGATGCTATCTTGACTTTTTCTACCAATGAAGAATTATCCTCCTAACTACCATATCTTCTCATTAATTCATTTTTTAATCTTGTCAAATTTAACAGGTACCATATTGCAAATAGAGTGGAATATAAGCTATGTATTTAAGCTCCATCAAAATATGATATTGGGAATGTTCACAAGAGATAGGTGTGATAAGCATACACCCCTGGTTCGGCTGCCAGTAATTTATTTGCTGGAGAAAGCTAGTCTAATCAACCGCGGTTTGAGGACAAGTACACTGCCCATTTGCAAAAACAGAGTAATTTCCACAGATGGTTGGATACCCGCACTCACCAATGTAGTATGTAAATAGATCAGCCTCCTCTGAACAAGATCCTCCCCAGCGATGCACCCTTAAATGCCCGTCAACCCCTAATCTCATGAATGGAGCATTTGAAAATTCGAAACCTAAGGTTAACATCTGTCTGGAACCATAGCCTTTCAAAGAAAAGCTTAGTCCAGGAAACTGGAAAGGGTTTTTCACACCAAATCTCGAGACATAGATTTGATGTGGATTTGACTCAATGTAAGCAGAAAGGCCAGAACTTCTAAAATCAAGTGTGAACATACCTTCATTCCAGTCTGTTGCTGATATGCTGGATATCAGCTTTTTTCCAGGGACCATTATTTGTCCCGGGACCGAAGTGTCTGTAGGATGATTAAAAGACTGCCAAATGATGTCGTTACTTTTGTCAAAGAGGACAAGATTTCCCATTACTGTCAAGTTGAATTCCCCCCCAACCTTTCTGCTTGTGTTTGTACTCCAAATCAAAGTGCCATCTGAGTCCATCAAGAATAAGCCTCCATCTTGCCTAAGTTGCAAGGTTGCATTGGTTCTAACCGGATTGTTCCGATTTGCTGACCATACTAATCTCGGGTAGTATAGATAAGAATCATCAATATTTGGTAATATAAGGACGCCAAAAACGCAAGCAGTACCATTGTAATCACATAAGAAACCACAGACAAACACAGTCTCGTTCCCTTCTCTCGAGAGGATGGGTGTCAGTGTGGCTCCATCTGTGGAATTCACTACATAGGAGCGGCTATTGATCCAGGAAAAGGAGGAATTGGTGATAAAAGTTTCAGAAGGTTGACAATTAATGAGATTCTGCGAAGAAAGAATGATATTTATTACAAACACCATATTAAATTCATTATGTTTAATATTTTTAGCATCATACAAACACCATATTAAATTCATTCATCCAAAGAAGGAAGTCAGCCAGCAAGCCTTTTCAAGAACTCACAAAGAAGTTTGCAGGGGACCTGGCCCCGCAAGATTGCGACGTGAAAAGGTGAAAAGACAGCTGTCAGAAAAGCTGCCACCTCTGATGCGGTAGATGCACAACTTTTCCAACAGCAGGCCTTCAACCAATGGGATGGTTTCAACGAATTTGTGGTGAATTATATTATCACTTTCCAACAAACACAAATTCAAGACTTGACAAATTAAACTTGGATTTTCTCTGAAAATTCACAAGCTTGAACAGAAAGCCATCTTCAAGGAATAACATTGCTCAACTCAACAGAAGGACCTGATAGAGTAAAGAAGAATCTTTGTTGTATTTAGAGCTTTGTGTCTATGTGCTTACATTGTAAATCTGATCCTAATCTATAAAGGATTCAGATCTTGTTTCGGTTTCTAGAAGTCTAAGTCATCTAGAATTAGGTGATTTAGTGGGCAACATTGTTGTTGCTTAGTCAAAATCTAAATCGTCCAAAGGGTGGGGGTTTAGTGGGCGGTGTGGTATTCGCTTAGGAAAATCTATATTAATCGGTGAGAGTTAATATAGTGGGTAGTGTTGTATCTACTCTGACTCAACTAAGTGATAGGAAGTATTACTTAGTATAGAGATTAGCAGGCTAGTCTCTTGGTGTAAAACTGGTTTTACTTTTGCTTGTGAGAAGATTAGTGAAACGCAGTTCGAAAAGTCCTGTTGAGACAGGTCGTGGTTTTCTTCCCTTGAGCAATGAGATTTCCATGTAAAAGTGATTGTCTCTTTTACTTTCTGTATTGTGTTATTTATTCACTGTGCATTAGTGTTACGGGGACCAGGTCTAATCTAAGATAAATGGATGCATACATTCCAACAATATATATATGGAATCTTGTTATGTATAGTTGAAGATACAAATGAGCATACAGAATTCAAAAATCAGTTTGCATCAAGCCATCAACTACACCAATATTTGCTCACTAG
The DNA here is from genome assembly GCA_022817965.1 of Solanum lycopersicoides. Lineage (NCBI taxonomy): Eukaryota > Viridiplantae > Streptophyta > Magnoliopsida > Solanales > Solanaceae > Solanum > Solanum lycopersicoides. Next base: position 91,628,341 of record CM040624.1, on the reverse strand, counting down.
TTAAAGGCATCACATTTTCTTCCACTCAGTTGACTTTCCAACACTATTTTCAGCAGCCAACTTTGACTATATTCTCATTTTGATACACACCTGAACTATTATTTTTTTGCGAACTTATATATAAACTAGAAATTGTTCCCTTTAACTATCTAAAACTATCGCCTATATGTATTAAAAGACATTCCTTTCTAATTGACTATTTTATGTGTAGTTCAAGTTAAGTATATATCAATTGAAAAATAAAGTTATCCTCAGCATGACAATAAAATAGTCTCAGGTTTTGCTCTATTCGGTCCAGGCTAGGGCTTGGCCGAGTTCGGACACGAATGAGCCTACTTACTTAAAAATAAAAATCATCAATTCAGCTCAAATATTGATTAAATTGGTAATTATTTTTAGGCATAATACATATATTGGACCCTAAACTTGGCTTCAAATTTTAACTTTGACCTCCAATTTTCATAATGCACAAACAAGCACTTTAACTATCCAACTTTTAAATAAATAAACACATGAGCCCTGCATGGCACAATACACGTAGGACACCACACAGGACAAAAAATGACATGTAGGATGACATGTAGGACATGTGTGTCTATTTGTTCAACTTTATACAAGTTTAAGTGTCTACTTATGCACAGCCAAAGTTGAAGAGTATAAACGTGATTCGAAGCCAAATTAAAGGGCATAATAATGTATGATGCCCATTTATTTTATGTTTGATATGTTAGAAAGTAAATGAAAGTCCTAGTGACCTTGATTTATTTGCAAAGTTGAACAATAATGAAATTATAACTTGGAAATGGTCAAAATGGTCCCATTAGTGGAAAGATAGAGCCCTGCCCCATTAATTTCCTTCGTACCGAACGCACTCATAGTCAGTTTGGAAAAAAAAAATAGCACATTGAAAAAGTTTTTTTGAGGCCCCTCTGGGCAAATATTTAAGATATTATGTACATTGGAACATCAATTTTGACTTGGACTTTGGAATATATGGCACATCCTATTCAGTACAAGACTTGACATGAACCTTAATGAGGAGGAAAGTGCCCAACAGTTCCAAATTAATTGTTAGTAACAATTTGTAACATCACTTGGAATGTCTTAATTCATTGAGAAAAATACTATAACGTATTTGGAAACGTTCGTTGCATGTTGTCTCAAACAAGAATGTCTCGATCTAAACTGTCATACAAGTTCAGAATTTGATATTGTGCAACATAAAAAAATTGGTACATAGAAATATGAGATTCTTACTTAACATAATGAAAAATCGAACTTATCACATATAATTATAGTTATATCGATTATGATGCTACCAAAATTTGTCCATCGCATTCTAAGTAATAAAAACCCAGAAAAAGATACTCGTAATATTAATCAAGACTACACTTATACTATACTAAAGATCTTATTACTTCTTGAACTTATTTTATATAAGTAATTTTCTAACTCTTTTTGGCTTACGTGGCACTACCTCGTGAGCCCAACGCTGGGTTGATTTTTTTTTCCAAGTTAGAGCCACATAGACTAAAAATGATAAAAAATTACTTATAAATAAGTTCAGGGGTAATAAGACCTTAGTATAGTATAAGTGTATTTTTGAAATTTCGGACATAAATCGAGGGATACTTGTGCATTTTCTTTTAAATTTATAAAAATGTTTTGACAGCCTTGTAAACACAAGTAGAAGCATACCAAATATTTCAAAAAATAATTATTTAAAATAAATTAATATAAATAACAATAATTTTGAAAAGCTCCGAACAAATCCGAATACGTTTTAGGAAACCAAAATAGTGTTTAAAATGAAAGGGACACGAACATGTCATAATCCATACTAATAAGCCGCCTATTTGGTTTTGGTTTGTTAAAATATTATATTATCTAAAATTAATTAATTTAAATAACGTATTAAAATAATTATTCACTGATGTTATAGTTAGTTATAGACAGGATAGCCCAACTAATTTAGATACGATGAACTAGGAATCTAATTTAATAAGAAATTAAATTAAATCATGAAAACAATTGAAAAAATTAAATCAATCTTAATTAATAACCCTGTCCATCGAGTTGATAGTTATATTTCACAGAAAAAAACAAAAATCAACCTTTTATTTTATTTTTCGTTTCGTAATCTGATATTTTATATTAGAATCGATTAAAATCAAATTCATATATTATAAGATTCATTTGGTATATTATTTTGCTTACCTTTTGTTTGTAATATTTACTAGTGAACCGATTCTAAATATACTTAGGTACTCATAATTATTTATTTATGTTTGGTCATGACTCATTATTTGTTCACTTTGCTAAAAGATACTAGAAAATTAGAAAAAAAGTATAATGGATTAATAATGCATATGTTTAACCTTTTCCCCCTGAATATATATAATAAATATAAATAATTGGAGTAATCATCATTTATTCATTTATAATAAACAAAAATATGAGTTATAACATGGTTGATTTTAGGAAGAATTTTTTTTTCTAATATTTTTTTGTGTGTATCAAAATCCTAGCCATCACTATATTCCCCCAATCTTATTCGGCATTTCGATGTACCACTAGAAAATCGATACTATATCTTAAAAGATCGTTATATATACGATGTATATTGTTTTAATAAACATATATTTTAGGCTTTATTTTATATTTTAAAAAACTGATGAATCGTGATTTTATTAAGGAAAGTAAAAAAAAAAAAAAATATAGCTCTTGCATTTGAACTTTCAACCTCATAAATTATTGACTCGACCCAATTATAAATTTAAGAAAATTCAAAATCTATATATGTACATACAATATAACTTTCTATTGAAAGATTTAGGTGTACATCCTACAGATAATAAATATTATATCCGAACAATTTTATTTAGAATTATATATTTAAAAACAAGGCACACTCTTTGTCATACT
>CM040624.1:91585378-91625391 GCA_022817965.1 Solanum lycopersicoides | reverse complement strand
AGCAGGGGCGGATCCACACTACACCGTAGGGGTACACATACACTCGATAATTCCGAAAAAATTATATGTATATATATATATATATATATATATATATATATATATATTTTTTTTTTTTGAAAAACTGGTAGAAATTATGATACAGTAACAATGCACCCATAAATAACATAGAAGTGCCTTTGTGCAATTGGTAGAAGGTTGAGATACCACCCAATAAACTAGAATTCGATTCTCACTTAAGCCTTTTTTTTATTTTAAGTTTACTTTAGATCTTATATTAGAGCTATATTTATATTAGTTCATCCAAAACTTTAAAATACTGGATTCGCCTCAATCAACTAGAATATATATAGGTCCCATGCCCAACATTAAGGCACATGGAATGGACCTTAAAAAAAACACTCGTCCTCTAATGTTTTGCTCTTAATTCCTTGTTCCTATATTGTCTCCTCTTTATCCACTTCAACTTTCCCTAGTAATTTATATATATATATATATATATATATATATATTATATATATATATATATATATTGTGTACCATATTTTTTTCATCTAAAATTATCTGTCGTATTTCCTTTTTATAAGTTCATTAGGTAATACTAATTAGTAGGAATTTTAATTGTTTTACCCTTTGTTAATATTTGAATAGTGGTAACATCACCATGTAATTGAGGTGTTTGTGGTTTTTAAGAGCAATAACAATAAAGGGTAAAATGAGAAATTATAATTAATTTTGTTTTGAACTTCTAAAATAAAAAATAAGTTAAAGATAATTATTTTTAAAAATCATGATAAATAATTTAACACGGGAGTAGTTATTTAATTTTGGAAAGGTTATATAATAGTGAGACTTGTCTATAACCATATTTATGGAGTATTAAAATGAAACTAAATTTTTTTTATATATTTAATCTCTCAGTAATAATTTTTTTAAAATTATAATAATCAGATAAGTTTATCTAAATAGAATTTATATGATTACCAATAAAAATCAAGAATTTATATGATTATAATAATCAGATAAGTTTAGCATTTGTTGTTTTTTCAAAAAAAAAAAATCGATTAATAGCTTGACTATTTATAGAATATAAATTAATTTAATGTAAGATCAAACAACAAATAAGCAAATAAATTTATCCTTATTATTAGTGTCTTTTAAAGTATTGGCTAACCTCAGTAAAATAGATATAGGATCAGATAAATATAGTATAAAATAAGCAACAACTTTTAAGTGGAGTCTGAAAAAAATGACATATAAATAAATTTTATTATTCCTATTATTTTTATGAAATAGAAAAATTGTTTTAAATATAACCTAAAAAACACATTTTGAAAAATTTGAAAGATAGTAACATTAATTATTTTCTCCAATAATAAATGGATAAACAATCAAAGGAAGAAAATTTGAAAATTAAACAACTATTGACTTTTCCAAAAACACATCACATGCAATACTAATAAAATTTCGTCCTATGTACTTGGGAATGTTTTTGACCCAAATTCATTAGAGAAATATTAGTTACAAACAAAAATTAGTTAAGCTATCATAAATTATGACACTTCAACAAATATAATCACTTGTTTTTTGAGAAGATGCTTAATTTTTAGTTTTGAAAAATAGTTTAGCTAAGATAAATTATGACACTCCAACAAACATAGTTACTGATCTCTCGAGAAAAGATGTGAAATATATTTAATTAAACGATCTTTAAATAAAATATGTGAAACACAAAAACGTTAGATGATAAGTTAGAAAAAATACACTAATTAATGCAATAATTATTTGAGATTCATAAGAATATGAGTTTCATTATCGTTTAAAAGATTGATCGTATATATGATTTTATTGCACTTTGTTATTGAAAATCATCTGATGAAAAATCGCAATCTAAAACATGTAAGATTTCTAACTTGAATATATTTGTATTTTCAAAATTTTAAGTTTATAATAGAGAAAATTTTAGAAATAACAAATACAATAGATATAACTTATAAGTAGGTTCTATATTAATAGTTTTGACAATTGCGCTTTATAGCTATAATTTTGTTTGTTATGGAGACTTTGGTTTGTATATCTATATCTATATGTATATTTAGCTTGTGAATATACAAATATGATAACTATAAACAAAAATTGTATTTATACATTTAGGAATTTCTTAGAACTTCGTTTATATATTTCGTTTGTCAATATATAAACATGGTAATTTATAATGAGAAACCGTACACAAATAGCTAGATTAAGCATATATAAAATTCTGAATTATACAATCAAGAACGGAATTATACAAATTAGGCGAATAGAAAGAAAAAAGAAAAAAGAAAAGCCACGTATTATAATTTTCTTAAATGATAATTATAGTACCTAATATAAACTAAATGTTTGTTGCATAATTTTTCCTTTATAATATAACTACTAACTACTTATTGAAATTGTAGAACTTCCTTTACATTAATTTATATTTACAAAAAAATAGATTCAATTGAAATTGTAAAACTTCCTTTTTACATATATTTATATTTATTAGTACCAAAATAATAGATTCAATTGAATCATAAAAAGAAGTTGCATCAAACTTTAAACCTACCATTCAATTGTTTTTCATTTTTTGGTTGAAAATAATAATCAACTATTACATTATAAATATCTTTCCTCTTTTTGAATTTTCTTAAAAAATACTTGTACAATACAAAATAAAAAATAGGAAACATAATTTATGATTGGAAAGAGAAATATATTTAAAGATGTAATAAGACTTCTTGCTACCTAATATAATTTTTGGGAAACTAAATTTAATACTTTCGGATCATAAATATGTATACGATGTATAGATAATATATAGATTTTTATATATAATAATATATATGTAATGGGAAAAAGAGAAATATATCTCTGAATTATCGTAAATGGTATGCAAATACCTTCTGTCATATTTTTGGGATGCAAGTGCCCCTGCCATCCAAACACTAGAGCATATATACTCTTTATACTAAGGACGTACACATGTCATAATCTTATCCACCGACCCGATATCGTATCGATAGATAAGGTTGTGTCACGCGTCCCTATTTAATCTTCCGTTAGAGTGATGGACAGGGGCGGACCCACATGGTGTCCGCCGGGTGCTCGAGCACCCATTAACTTCGTTACGAAATATATATATCTATGTAGAAATTGATAGGTATTTGTATAAAATTAACATAAAGCACCCAATGAATAAATGATATGGTTGACCCAATGGTTCTTGGATGGGTAGTTAAAATTTTTTTAGTTGTTACCAAGGTTCGAATCTCATTGTTAACACATATTTTTTACATTTTCACTTCAGAGCACCCACAACCTTAAAATTCTAGATCCGCCACTGGTGAAGGACATATACACTCTAGTTTTTGAAAGACAAGGGCACAAATATCCCAAAAAAATGATAAAGAATATCTGCATATGATAATTTAGAGATATATTTATTCTTTTTTCTACTTATAATATCATATTTACTAAACTAAATGACCGAAATATATATTTACTCAGTTTTCCTATAGTATTATTTTTAGGGATAAACTATTAGCATAGTGCTATTAAATGATTGGAGTTGAAATATGGAAAAGCTAAAACAGTGTGCAGCCACTGCCAAACAAAAGAGCAAATTTTCTTTTTATTATATTATATAAAAAAGGTGAATAATTATTACTATTGTTAGTCAAAAAAGCTAAAAGCTTTAAAAAGTCTATTGTACTATAAGCATTAATATATGTACCACAAAAGTTGATGAGTGCTCTAATGACGTCTAAAATTCAATAGATATAAAAAAAAGAGTATATATTATACGAGGGAACCTTAATTAAAACATTAAAAGGATAAATATAACGCATGCTTAAATGATTACGTTAGAAAAAATTATAACGAATATGACTTTTGTTAATGTTTATTGGTGATTTGTAATTTTAAAAATATTTTTTATTATTATTATGATTTAAATTAATTTGAGTTTTGTTAGAGTTATAAGAAGCAAATAGAATATTTGCATTATTACTTTACACTAATTTTTTTTTATGATCTATATTGAAAAAATGAAATCTAAATAACTTAACAATAATAAAAGGGGGTAAATGAGTCAAAATGACTCTCTAAAAAATGTAGTCAAAATATATAATGACAGTTTACATTGATTATATTCTTTCACTATTTAACGCACTTTATTTTAATTCACTCCATTCACCCCTAACACTATTTTTACCCCCACCTTTTATAATATTTGTTGGAATATTTTTTTATTTTTTCTTCAATTTTTTCATATTAAATTGACTAAAACATGACTTCTCTAAGTAGGGAAAATAAGCTAGGTTTTATAAATGATATTTTACATTAATTGTGACATGCTATTATCCAACACACATCATTTTAATTTTACCCTCGTACTCTTTATTCCCACCACCCACACACCTATCTCTATATCCACATTCAATAATATTTATCTAAATAATATATAATTTTTTTTAAAAGTATGTTTTTATCTACATAAATATTTAAGTATAAAATAGTTAAACATTCATTCCAATTATATTCTATATATAATAAAAAAATATAATAAATAATTTAAATACGGCAAAACATTTGGATATATATATAGTACAAATATTTGGTGATAGAGAGAAAATAGTAGTGGGGTTGAGAGAAAAAAAAAATAAAGCAATTATTAATTTTAGTAGAGAAGTAAGAAAAAGAGTGAAGAGTAGCAGAGGAGAAGAGAGCACATGGCCTCGATACCGCTGGGACGTCAGCACCATAATCCGCCGGAAAATCACCATCACCACCACCTTCAGCCGCCGCCGCCGCAGCTGCAGCAGCAGCAACAGCCTGTGAATCGTGAACTAGGAGGAGGAGGAGCTGCAGTAAGGAACGCCGGAGCACGACCGGAAATGGAATCCGAAAAGGTAGTTCTACTACTTTAATGTTCTCCGACTACTACTAGAGAGTCGCACACTCTTGTTCTACTTCAATTCTATATGCTGATGAAGTTTGACAGTATCGGTTTTTGTTCGTTGTGCTTCGATCTAGCTCGATCTCTTTGTGTTCATTTGTTCTCCGGTATCGGAAAGTTCGCCGGAGAATTTTCCGGCGAGGTAATTTTTTTGAGCTTGTTGCTTCAGTGAGGTGTTATTCGCTCTATATTTGAAGTTTTCAGGTGGACTTTGAGTATGAGGTGTTTTTAGTTTTGATTTCCTTTTTTTTGACATTTTTGTTGTAGCTCTTAAGATTTTAAATTAAATTTATTTTTGAGTAGCTTCTGCTTCTGGGTTTTAGTTTAATTTACCAGAAAATGATTCTTTGTTTGCTTGTGTTTGTTCTATCTGGAGTTTCTACTGTAGCTGATTGTGGGGGTATAGAGTGCATGTATAGAGTTAGATCCATGAGATTTTTTTGTGGAGTAGTGACTTCTTTATTTTGTTATCTACTTTGTGTATCTGGGATTACAAGGGAAAGGTTTTCTTGAGTTGATTAGGTAGCTTGCAAGTCCCTCTTTCAGAAAAAGCTATTTAGCTGCTTTTCTTCATCTTTAGGTAAATTGTGCTTCAATCTTTTATTGGGTTTGCTTCATGTGAATTGTGATGGCTGATTCTCCTTTAATACTGTTTTTGTCTTAGTTACAAGTCTCTATTATTTGATGCTTTCTTAAAGCCTATTTAAGTGCCATTCGCTGCTTTTCTATTATTGTTGAACAACCTGTAAGGTCCTCTGACAGGTTATGGTAAGTTGAGCTTCTTACTATTTTCTAAACGAGATGGAGTTCTTTTTGGCACTGCAATTAACCTTGCTTGGTTTGCATTGTAGGAAATGTCAGCTGCTGTTGTTGAGGGTAATGGTGCCGTCACTGGTCACATAATATCCACCACCATTGGAGGCAAGAATGGAGAACCAAAAAGGGTGTGTGCCTGATATATATCAGTTTCTTTGTTTATTTTGGAGATTCAATGTTTTGTATTTCTTGGTTCTTAGATATTATGATTCTAACCTGAAACATAATTAAGATGATTCTGATCACTGGCTTCAATGGTCGTGACTTGTGAGAGTATTAAGTAACAGAATCTGATGTGATCTTTTTCTTCAGACCATCAGTTATATGGCAGAGCGAGTTGTCGGTACAGGGTCCTTTGGGATAGTGTTTCAGGTTTGTGAGCTGACTTTATTGTAAATTTGCAGCAGTCTTCTTCTACGTAGCAATGACCTGATGTTGTTGTCTCTAGGCAAAATGCTTGGAAACTGGAGAGACTGTGGCCATAAAGAAGGTTTTACAGGACAAACGATATAAAAATCGTGAACTACAACTGATGCGCTTGATGGATCACCCAAATGTCATTACTCTAAAGCACTGCTTCTTTTCCACGACTAGTAGAGATGAGCTTTTTCTTAATTTGGTCATGGATTATGTCCCTGAAAGTTTATATAAGGTTTTAAAGCACTATAGCAATTCAAATCAAAGGATGCCTCTCATATATGTCAAACTTTACATGTATCAGGTTTGCACTTCTCCTTTCTCTTTATGCCTCTTCTGCAATTGGATATTATGTGATTCTGATAAGTTGTTACTGTCAGATATTCAGAGGGCTGGCTTACATTCATAATGTTCCAAGGATTTGCCATAGAGATGTGAAACCTCAAAATCTTTTGGTATGTGAACAGGAGCCCACTTCATTCCTATTGTATGCGAACATCAATCTAAATCTCTATCGTATGTCATTTGAAGGTTGATCCTCTGACCCATCAAGTCAAGCTGTGTGATTTTGGAAGTGCAAAAGTCCTGGTATGTCTGTTATTTCATATATTATTACGTCCTTATAAGTGCTGCATTATGCAAAGTTTCTTTGAAGGTGCTTTAGTTTCATGATAGTAGTCTGTTTTTCATGTGCTTGACTGCACGAATTGGTGCTGATTAAGGCACTGTCTGAAGACATTTCAGTTTTTAAACATTTGATACTTTTTTGACCCTTGGCTGTCAGGTTTTTAGATCTCTTGTTTGCAGAACAAGAGAAGTTTTTAACCAATACAATTAGGTTTTGACATGCGAGTTTGGATGTATTTTTACTCTTGACAGTGGGAACGAGAGCAGAACTAGTTTCTGGCATTTCAGAATTCTCTGCTCAAAAACTGCAATACTTTTCCTTGCATTTTTTTTTCTTTTTTTGCATGGCTCTTTCCTCGTGGAGAATTGTTTAGCACATAACATAAACTGAAGCATTCCATTTTGATACTAATGAACTTTTGGATGAACAGGTAAATGGTGAAGCAAATATTTCATACATTTGCTCTCGCTACTACAGAGCTCCAGAACTCATATTTGGTGCCACAGAGTATACAACATCAATTGATATTTGGTCAGCAGGCTGTGTCCTTGCTGAGCTTCTTCTGGGGCAGGTTTGTGTTATTTATCTTTGTTTGCAAGTGGATAATTTCCATCTATTATTTCATTGAAGATTGTTACTTTATTGAGCTTTCATCAATTATAAACTATGACAGCCGCTCTTTCCTGGCGAAAATGCGGTAGATCAACTGGTGGAGATCATCAAGGTGTGTCTTTATACTTCATCGTAGTAAATCTCAGACAACACTTACATGGATCTCTTTTTACTAATGAGAAACCTTACCACAGGTCCTTGGTACTCCTACTCGGGAAGAAATTCGATGTATGAACCCAAACTACACAGATTTCAGATTCCACAGATAAAAGCTCATCCTTGGCACAAGGTATTGTGTGTTATTGTTATATTTTGATAGTTATTCTGCACTAGATCATTTTCTTGTTGAAATATGTGTATGTTAACTACCCCTAAAATCAGTTTTATTTGAAACGAGAGCTAAAAGACTTTCATGGTTTCAGGTATTCCATAAAAGAATGCCTCCTGAAGCAATTGATCTTGCCTCACGGCTTCTTCAATATTCACCAAGTCTTCGCTGTACTGCAGTGAGTTATCTCATTTTACCAGTGATATTCGTTAATGTTGTTTCATCTACAAAACTGTTTGTTGTATCAGTCTATTTACCACCTTCTACTCCTTGCAGCTAGAAGCATGTGCACATTCATTCTTTGATGAGCTTCGTGAGCCCAATGCCCGTCTCCCTAATGGACGTCCATTTCCACCTCTTTTCAACTTTAAACAAGAGGTACAATTTCTGAAAACTTCTTAGTTTACTGACATTGTTATGTTTCTCTGTAACTATTATCTAGAAAGTTATCTTTTGAGTTGTTTAGTAAGTGTTGGTTCACTAGTTGAATTTATGATTATGCAGCTCTATGCATCCATCAGAACATTTTTTTCATTGATTAGAGCATTTTTTTCCCTTATCCATTATTTGAATGTTTGTTATAAATGAAAACGGAAGGAGGTATTGACGGTGAAGCGGCGCATCTTGTTCTCTTGTGAAGTGATAAATACAAGAAACAAACTATTAAAAGTAAATCCTTCTGTGAAGAAGGATTTTCAAAGTGAATAATACAAGAAATTGGTGCGTTACATATTAGTTCATGATTTCTTCATGTTCTTGTTTTCTTGTACTTTAAATGCATCATGCGTCTTGTCGGTTATCTTCTTTCTTCCGTTGCTTTTGATAATCCATTGTCTTTTCCCTCTCAAATAACACTCACTCACGCGATCTTTTGTCCTTCCGCCGCTTCAAAATGTGAGACTCAAAGATTGTCTACATGTGCATGGATCCAAGCAATCATATTAACTGTGTTTCCAATTATTGTGTAACCATTTAATAGAACTGATTTTGGTGATTGACTGTCATGAGACTTAATCTCGAGTAAAATATGGTTTTAGAAAGTAATCACATTCCTCTACATTTAGCAGATCTTTAGACATTTTCTTCGACGATCTTTAGACAGTAATTTTGGGTTCTCAGTTACTGTTAGAAATATATTGACCAATTACAGAGGTCCCTGTTATTATGAGGCTGTATTAGATATTTATTCTTATTATTGCCAGTTGGGACTCTGTGTGGTAAGGCTGGCATATGAACCTTACTTAAATTGATTCAAGAGTCGAAACTTTCCTTTATGTAAGATGTTGGGGATCATGAAAGTTATATTTATGTTCTGGCTGTTGCTTGCAGTTAACTGGAGCTTCACCTGATTTGGTCAACAAGCTGATCCCTGAGCATGTGTGGAGGCAACTTGGTTTGAATTTTCCATTTCCTGGTGCGACATAATTGTACTAATGTAATATAGAGTTGGTGTATCAGAAAAAATATATAGGGAGTCCTTGTGGATTAATGTAACCATGCATTTTGGCGTAACCAGTGGCTATGCACGCATTTAAAAGTTGTATGCATATAGCCGCTGTTTGACTTACAAGGAAGTGATCCTGTGTCTACTTATGTCCTCTTTTAGCTAATAGCGGACCTGTTGCCTCTATTGTACATTGTTTTTGATAAGAAGATTTCAGATAGGAGTATAAAGTGATAAATATTGTAATGTCTAGTTAAGCAGATTTCCTTGAGAGAGACCTTCTGGAGCACTAGGACATGTAGCTTTTGGTTGTAGTTATATTTATATGCAAGTTGTTTTTAGCTCTATTTTTATTTTTTGAATGCAAGGCATGTATGATTATTTTTTTTTCTGGTCTTTGAAGGATCCATTGGATTGTTTCTCTCGTTTCATGGTTGTATATTATGAGAGCAAAATTAGCAATAGAAACCAAAGATATTAAGAAAGAAGGTACAACAACATACCTAATACTATAAGTGGGGTTTGGAAAAAGGTAGGTTGTACGCGATCTTTCTACCTTTGTGAGGCATTCGATACAGTACTGTAAGAAAATAAATAGTAAAATACCTAGATAAATGCAAACTAAACAGAAAATTGACTACATGATAATTGAATACTTCTCTTCAATTTTCGAACAATTTCAGTCTCACTTCCCTCATCTTGTGATGTCACTCCCATTTTGCCCAGTATACAGAAGAAAAATGTACGTTCTGAATAATTTTAGAAGAAAACATGTAACTCCATCGTAGATGAAGTTATCTACTGCGTTCTCGAGGAGTCAAACTCAACAGAGTGAATATTTGATTAAATCCTATGTAGTTAAATATTGTGCTAGCTCAATACATGTAAACATGTAATGAGTAATGAGTATGATTGGCATCCATGACACTGTAAAACAGCAACAATACTTCAAAATGTTGGCATAAATATCATGTAACTACGCTGTTGTATATGAAAAACAGGAGTTACTTGACACTAGAGATGATTAATGTCTGTAATGTACCCTAAAATAACTACAACTCCACCTCAACGTTGCTAATGACTTCTACACCTTAAAATGGCTCTATTTATTACCCCTCTCCTCAGTACGATAGTTTTTAACTCAACTATTACAACATGTTGTGATCTTTCCAATCACAAAAAAATGAATTTCCACAGCCTTTCTGTAGCTGATTATTGAATCCAAGATGTTAAAGATTAAGCAGATTTAGTAACCTCATGAATAGCGTTTGCCAAGTAACCAACATTTCCAGTAGTAACTCCTGCCATACTGCACCATACAAGAAGCAAAAGAAACAGATTGGGAAAAAAAACAATCAGATATAAACTTGTATACGAATACAGGTGCTTATAAGCTTGAACTTGATGACTCAATAATTATACCTGATACGACCATTACGAGTCATGTAGATGTGATACTCTTTTGTCAATCGGTCTACTTGTTCTGGTGTCATCCCACTGTAGCAGAACATGCCAATCTGTAGGAAGTCTCGAACATTAAGGGGACGATAGGTGAATTCTTATAGTTACGTACAGTTACAGAAAGTGAACGAAGTCATTGATCTCAAATACCTGGTTGGTTATGTGTTCCCAAGATAGAGGTGAGCCCAACTTCTCAAGATTTTCCCTTAAAGCAGTTCTCATCCCGATGATACGATCAGCCATGCCCTGGAAAAGAACTCTCAAGTCATTGAACTCTTACGCTTAACATATGATGTTCTGAAAACGAGTACCAAGCTAAAGAGCAGCCAGAGCACCATCAACTTACCTTCACTTCCCCGAGCCATAGAGTTTTCAAGTTTGGATCTCCAAGGATGGTAGAAACGACAAGAGCACCATGAAGAGGTGGATTACTGTACATGGGCCTGGCAAGTTGCTGCAACTGACTTTTCACTGCCACTGCTTGTTTTTCATCCTCACAGACAACACTGCAGCAAATTGAGGCACCACAGCAAAAACATTGGAAGTCTTTTAGCTTTATCAAGTATTGACTAAAAATATCAGATCAGTGTTTGACAGGAGTCCTTTCTGACTAGTAAGAAACTTGTACACACTATAATAGAGATGAATACGAGATTTTATTATAACACAATATATGATATATGGTATAATAAAGACAATTACTAAATGTATTTACGAAGTTCAACAGAAAAGTTTTGTTCATTTGAAAGAGAAAATAATAGATCTAGAAACTACATGAAGATGATGGTAGTACTACTGATTCTGGAATCAGAAGATAATTTTAAAAGATAGATCAACTATGATTAATAGAAGGTTAGTATTACTCTCCAGATTATAACTTAACAGAACCGTTCCCAGTGTAATCCCACAATCCCACAAGTGAAGTTTTTGGTAAGGGTGGTGCTTATACAAACCTTACCCCTACATCTAGTGAAGAGAGAGAGACTGTTTCTGATACACCCTCGGCTCAAGATTTAAATAGGCCTTACCCCTACTTGCCAGATATAACTAGGCCAAATAATATATCATCTTTGGAGTAGTATTTTACCTTAGGCAACCAACTCTCTGGCCATATAGCCCCATATTTTTTGCATATGATTGGGCACATGCTATCGGATGACCATCCTCAAGAAATATCCTGATTGCCTTAGCATCCTTCTCTGGATACCCACTTGCAAATCCTTGATACGCCATGTCAAACAAAGCAAAATGTCCCTTCACCTAGAACCAATGCAATAATTCAATATGAGACTTATGACAAGAAAGAGGATATAAATATACAAGTCATTACCTTGAACTGGTGCGAGATCTCCCTCCATTGTTCTTCTGTCGGATCCACCCCAGTAGGATTATGAGCACAAGCATGAAGCAGAAAGAATGATCCTTTTGGAGCATTCTATGTACAAGAAAGTTGTAATAGGTCAGGATAAATAATGGCAATCTGAGGAAAAACACCATATCATGAAACAGTGGAACCAAAGCATAAAAAAAAAACATCTCAACTGTGTGTTTCATACCTTTATATCATCCATCATTGCAGCAAAGTCCAAGCCCTTTGATTCAGCATGATAATAGTGATATGTTTTCTCAGGGACATGAGCATCTCTCCAAATGTTATGATGACTGTCAAGAATCTCATATTAGTAAATATCAGGAGATCAGAAAAATTCATGAAGTCATTTACAAACTAATGTTTTACTGTGCTAAAAACAATCTAGGAAGATCAATCAAGAAGCTACAATGATGCATCAAATGTACTTACTTAGACCATGTAGGAACTGGAATATAAATCTGTGAATCAGGACAAAAGCGCTTTTGGAAGTCAGCAAAAATTCGGCATGCTCCAGTTCCAGATAATGCTTGAATTGCAGCAATGCGTTTATCTTTTATCAAGTCTGAGTTCTCCCCATAGGCTAACTTCAGCGACTCCTGGATCATGTTGACACTACCTCCCATAGGAAGATATTCCCTGGTGAATGATGAATTGTCCACGTGAGCACGTTATTGAACTAAAAGATATCCACATAAACCACCCTGGCCTTTTTTTAGCAAAGCTGAAAACATTTTTTTAATTCTTACTTTCAAATTCATTGCCATGTTTCCACATAAAGCATTTTACTCCGTGTCAATTAATCCAATAGATTTCTAAAGAGTGAGGACAAAATCAGAACATTTACTAATTTACATAGAGAAGTTGCAGAGTTTTACTTTAGGACACTACAAAATGTTTGACAGAAGCAGTTTTCAGTGTAAGAAGTCAATTCATTTACACTTTCAATTTAGAAAACCATTAAAAAAAGCCACTTGTTATTTTGATTATTCTTCTATCGCAATGAATAAAATATACATGTCAAATTAAAATGTATTCCATATCTAGTCAACTTCGTAAAACAACAAGAACAGATCTTTTCAAAAGTAAACGCCGCCATTAGACTATGGAATAGTAAATTTGATATAAACAATCCATCTTGGCAGAAAGGCTCTACAAAAGTATTAAGATAAAATTGGTGAAGGGATCCATCTCCACCATCCAAATAGCAGAAAAAATGAGAATAGAAAGGACAAATATCATCAAGATGCGGAAGGAGAGGAAGAAAACCTAAAGAATCAAACAGGTCAGTGGAACTGACGGGTGGAATACTAAAAAGAGATGCTTTATTATTCAAATATGCACTCACAAATACACTCATTGATGCACAATAACCAACAACAAGTGGCTATAGTAAAAGAAAATAAAGAACAGTCAGCACTGTAGGTGTATACACGGGGGTTTGATTCGGTTTTATCAAAACCAAATCAACTATATAGGTTTGATCAGTTTTTTTTTGGGGGGGTTACATGAATATTATTGGTGTCACAGCTAAATTTTTTAATAAATCAATATATATTTTGTAGCAAGTGACAGATATCTGTACTATTACATTTTGCTACACTTGTCTAACAATAACTTTTCAATGATATATGCATTCAAACTGAACAAAAAATTAATAATTTAAAACAAAAATCAAATTTAATGTAAAAATAACCTTTCAATTTGAAGAACAAATTCAAATTCCCTTCCTAGAGAAACAAAATAGAGAAATCGTAAGATTCACTCACATGTTAAAACCGCCAGCGATCCTTCGCTCTGCTTCTCTAACACACTCCAGTACCACGGGTTTTCCATTGTCATCCCTGTAAGCTCCCTTAAAATCACAAAAAAAAAAAAACTCATTCGTTTTTGCTTAATTAGATGGAGCTCATAAGTAATAAGATCAAACATGAATTTCAAATCCAAATCAATTGAGATCCACTGTGTGAATCCTCTGCATCCTTTTCAGCTGACGGATGATTATTTTACATTAATATATCAACTTATGTGTTTTAACTATAAGATTTACAGCAGTTAACCTTCTATTCAATTAATTTAAACTCACACAAAACAAAACAAAACAAGAGCTAAGCATACACAATTCCCAAATTAAGAAGCTAAATCCATGATTACAAAAACTCAGAAAACAAGGTAAAAAATAAAGCGAATCAAATCAAAGCGCAGAGCAGAGAACTTACAACGCCAACATTGACTTTGTCAGGGCTAGGATCGGCGAGAAAAGCTTCAGTAACACCGAGGATAGGATCTTTAGGAGCCGGTTCAACATTTCGCCACCAGGACGACAGAGATCGCGCTCCGAACGACGACGAGCTAAGTTTAAGGTGACGACCGGAAATAGCGGCACGGATCGCCATGGCCGGAACGGAGAGAGGATTTAGAGAAATGGCCAAATGGGAGAGGAAAATGGCGTGTTTGTAGAGGCGGTTGATAGAGATGGGACTTTATAAATAGGAGACGTAAGAGTAGTAGTGGACTGAGCAAGCCGTCAGTGTGAGTGAATGGTTTATTAATGGCTTTTGCCTCGAAAAGCGTAACGCTGTGACGAAACAGTCAAAAAATTGACGCTGTCTTTTTTGTTTTGGCTCAAAGGTTAGGGGGCAAATGAGTCAAAGGAAATTGGGTATTCATTCCTGTTGTTTACGATAGTATTTACCTCTCTTATTTTCATTTTCTGGTAACCCTTCTTTAAATCTATTTAAAATAAATATATTTAATTTAGATTTGACAATTTATCCTTCTATATAAAAGTTTAGATCTAATTTTCAACGATTTATCTCTTTTCGTTGGATCATGTTTCTTTTTCGCTTGTGAAAATTTTTAACTAAAAAAAAATCTGATCGTTCTTATCAAATTTCTCTCTTGGGGAGTTCATTTTTATCTTCTATTTGAAGAAATTGTTGACGGAAAATGATGAGTTATTGTGGGAAAAAATTTACGTGAATTGGAAATGGAGATGAAGAATTAATATTTGGTGAAAATGGTGAGTTTGAATGAAGACTTTGATCTTTGTTGAATTTTTGACCAAACCAAATCATTATATATAAAGCAATTCACCAAAATAATACATTTTTCTAAAATTTTACTAGTATAAACGTATTTCACAGTAACGTTTTAGGATATATTTCATTTTTTAAAACTAACAGCATTAGGTTGATATATGTTAATGTAAGTAACGTTTTACTCTTAAAACGTTACTGTGAGTAACGTATATTAATCTAACGCCGTCAGCTTTTAAAAAATAAAATATACCCTAAAACGTTACTGTGAAATACGTTTATACTAGTTTTGTTAAATTTTAGAAAAACATAATATTTTGGTGCATTGCTTTATATAATGACTTAGTTTGGTCAAAACCTCATATTTGTTGGACAAAAAATACATATTTGTATTGATTTATTTTTAAAGTATTTGTTAAATGAGTTGTTTTTTATATAATATTTATTAATATGGAGAAATTAATATTAAGAAGAGTAAAATTATCAAAATTAAATTAACTTATATTTATTTTAAATATATTTAAAAAATAGATACAAGTAAATAGAAACAAAGAAAATAGACTTAATACTGTATATGAAATTATCCTTATAAGTATAATAATAATCTGCCCAATCTGCTAATATTTGTATTACACTAGCATATTTTATTATTTAAAGTTAACTATTAATATCTTATCTAGTTATTTAATGATTAAAAATAATATTTTTACTAATTAAAGGAAATCTTTTTTCCTTTTTCAAATTAAAATCTTGGTCGAATAAAACTAAGAGAAAAGAAGAATCATAATTATGTCTGGAATTTTTCATACTTTGGAGTTGGAAACAATGAAGGAGTTCAATTTGAGAAAGAAGCGCTGGGATGAAGAAACGATTAGAGTTTTAATGGAGTCGAGTCAAAATTGCTCTACCTATAATCTAGCGGTAATTTTGATAAAAGATAGATCAGCTGAGATTTTATTGATTGATAAAAAAACTATTACTCGTTGTGCAACTATAAAATTCAATGAATCCAGGGAGAAATGTTTCGATAAATTATTCGTTTCATTCATGAAGCATATAGATATGAATGCGATACCTGATGTGGTGATCGCGAGCAACGGCTCTGTAAAGTGTGATTTTCGAGATTACTTGTTGCTCGAGGCTAAGAGATGGTTTATACAATCTGTTTGGAGGAACAAATCACGTATTGTTATGGTAAACAAGAATAAATTGAAGGATATTTTGAGTGATAAAATTGTGATGAATGTGATGAAGAGTAGGATGAAGAGTGAAATTAAGAAAAAGGAACTTTAAAAATTCAATCGTATGATGATAACTAAATGTTAAAAAAGGGCTATTCTAAACTTTAAAAAAACGTTGAGGGCATTTTTAAACCAAAAGGTGAAAGGAGGGCATTTTTTGAACAATTTAGAATACGTTAAGGGCATTTTTAACCCTTTTCCCTTCTAATAGTGTTGAATATGCACATGATTTACTCGCAATTGATACACTTTTAGTCACGGATGAAATATTGATAAATAATGATATTAAGCTGAGGAAGAAGTACTCAACATTGAAGAAATCTGTGCAGAATGCTGGTGGAAAAGTGCTACAGTTTAACGATACAGAAGGAGAGAGCCTTGCTCAGATGACTGGAATTGCTGTAATTCTAAGGTTTCCTATACCTAATCTTGATGATTTGGTTTTGTAATTTGCGAAACTCTCGTTAGACTGCAAGAACTCTTTTTACTTACTTTTTGTTTTATAAATCCTTATTTTGTGTTTGGTTAATTATTTTCATTATCATCTAGTGTGTTTAAATTGATTTTGCACTGAGTTGTGTTTCTTTGGCAGAACTCCAATTAAATTGGCCAAAGTTAGACTTTTGGGTTGTTCTTGTTTATTGTATTTTATTATTCATGTTACTTTTTTCGAAAGTTAATTTGATTAATTTTTAAAATTTTATATTTTAAATAAAAAAGTTAGATATTCAAAAACTATACGAAAAGTATTATAAATTGCAAATTTTTTTTCATATAATAGAAAAAATACATTATAAAATGTTAATCAAAGTTTTTATGATTTGATGAAATCATAATAAATAAAAGTGGACAGAGATAGTTAGTATCTTGACTTGCTTAACATTGATTTGCATTATTTTCTTTTAAAAAAATTCCAGCTATTTTGTGCAAATTTGGTTACTGCATTGTGTTAGATCAAGATAGTTTTTTTTTAAAGGCAAATCAAACAAACTTATTCTACAAACATTATCTTAAAAGACCAAATCCAACTAGAACTGGGAAAAAGATGTTCAAATTGCACACGAAAGGAGAAGTCCGAGTCGTTTCAAGGCCTCCTCATTTAAATATGGAGAATTTAATTTAAGTTCATATATTATATTACAATTAGTTGATAAAGAAAATTATCGTCAATTTTACTAATTGTATTTACATGTACCCTTGAGTTGATTTCCAAGGAAGCTATATGAATGAAGTTTGAATATTATATTCATTATTGTGTATGTTATTGACGTTAGGCAATCTTAGATCGTTTTTTATGTTATTTTTTTATTTTATTATTTGTATATATCACATGTTACTATACTTGCATATTGTTTTTATCTTCTCCTCAATTTGAAAAAAAATGAATTCATTGGGATTTACAATTGTTGATTTTGAAGGGTGTTTAATATCTTTCCTTCGGAATCACTTAAACCCTTACTTAATTTATTAATTTTATAGATATTTTTTTTGTTAATTAAAGGATTAGTTTCCTATTTTGCTAAAATTAGCTGACAACTCGTAAAAAAAAATTCTGAAAATTCTTTTAAATTTAATTTAATTGAATTAATTAGTTATTATTTGAATCACCATGATATTTCGTCTTATTTGAGTAAAGTAAGGTAAACAGTAACTTTTTAGTTTCACTTTTAAAAATTAAAATTATTTTACCATTAAAATGAATTTAGACATTAATCTTTTTTTAAATATCAAAACTACATAAAAATAATATAAAGAAATATGCGTCCAAAAGTATTTGAATTAAATTCATAATCAAAATTCTTATTTGGCTCTTAAAATAAAGCATTAGTTCAACAATTATTATGACCTTTAAAGGGTAGATAAATTAGTAAAATATTATCCCTAATCAGTTAATTAGCAATTGCATTTGATCAATAAGGAATTGAAGGGACAAAAGACACCCACACATAACAATGTTAAGCCTTTGATTATCACGAAAGGTTGTGATTTGGGGAGTTTAAAAAGTTATCATGTGCCGTAAGAGGTTCATCTGAATTTCATTTTTCGTAAATTAATGCAATTGTGATGTTCGGATCAACTTTCACACATCTTAACTAATTCAACGAGAAACTTGTTATCTCAATTGATAGTAAAAAAATAATAAGTATCATTTTATTCTTAATTAGTTTAATTTACAACGAATTAGAAAATTAGAGGTGTCAAACTCAATTGTACAAACCAAAAAGGGTCATCTTTAATATATTTTTTATTGTTTAAATCTTTCTAATGGATTTTATATCCTACCTATGAAATAAGTTAAACGATAATCGAAAAATATTATTGATCAATTAATTAAACACTCAATAATATAATATAGTTGATTGATTCTTGTATTCCAAATAAATTTGGGAAGTCAAATAAGTGTTTAATGTGGAATTTAAAATTTAATAAGAAGTGTAATTATGACTGTTAAGTGAGATAATATAGTTTATTATGACAAAATAATTTAGATTGAAAGAAATCATAATAATTATCTTATATAGTGAATTGCGGTTTCAATTATATATTGAATTGACGATTTAAATTGTTCTATTAAAAGTAATTGACTTACCAAAATAGCTTCGGTCTTATTTAGTAGAAAGGGATCTCAACAGGGTATTTTTGTCATTTTATCATTTGTTTTGAAATAACTAATTTCAATCATATTTATCCCACCATCGGACAATAATAAATTTTCCTAATGTTAATTATTAATCACATTATAACTTATCTTAAAACTCGCAACCAAACAAAAAAATAGATATTAACTTTCTTATCTTATAAAAATTTATGCTTTTCCGTCATATCAGACGTAAGTTCGAAAACAAAGAACAATTGAATTAGAACTTCCCTACATAACTTTGTATATCATTGTGTTGAAACTTAGTAAGAATCATGTGTTACTTATTTTACACGTGGCTTAAACTTGTTTTTGATATTATCGTTGTAAATTCTGATTAACTTTTATTTCTAGCACTTTTTCTTCCGTAATTTAAAGTAATCTTTAACAAAATGAACTCCTACATTTCTTGAGTATAATTTCACAACTAAAGCTATATGCACATTCTTTTACATATATCATTCACTAGCCACTTTTTTATTTTATTTTTAAAAAAGTAAATATATTGATTTATGAAATTTGGAATTCTTTCTCTCTTCTTCCAAATAAATTATATTGGGGAAATTTTACAAATAGCCACTAAAAATAGTTTAATTAGACTTTATAGCTATAATTTGCTAAGAACGATTTGTAACTACATGTTAGAGGAAGGAGAGAGGTGAGTGAAAGAGTGCAGAAAGCCGAATTGTATTTGCATATATGTCGACTTGTATATATATATCTTTCAGATAATGTATTTATGTAACTAGAATGCATACGTATTTGTACATCTGACAAGCGAGATTGATAGAGGGGGAGAGAGACGAACGAGATTGGGAATGGGAGAAGAGATGTGAATTGTATTTGTATATCTGTCATATAATTTTATATGTATATGTATAAGAGAGGAGAGAGGAGAGAGACGACAGAGGAAGAGAAGCCACGTAATTATAATTAAAAAGAGGTTGCGACTTGTGAGTGGTAATTATTTGAACTATATCTATGCTAGCTAATTAACTAGTATATGTTTATTTATCCGCATAATTTTCCCAATTATATTAGTTTTTTTTTTTTATATATATATAAAATCCTAGAAATTCACCAATTTCATTGTATCCTTGAACATTTTGTTAATTTGTTTGATAAAATTTCTGGAGAATTGTTTTTTTTTTTTTTAAAAAAAAGATACAGAAATATTGTTGTATATTACTAAGGATAGCTTGTGCTCTTTATCTTGTCTTAAAAAAATTAATAAAGAAGAACAAGTGCGTGATCAAATCGATCAAGTATTTAGAACAGACTATACTTCACTAGAACATAATTGCTATCAATGAGGATTGACGAGTAGGCAAACATGCGAATTGTACTAATCAAGTATGTATTGTAAAGTGACAATATGTTTATTTTCTTTTTAAAATAAACTAAAATTGAGAGAAATATTAAATATCTTTTGAATACCCATTTGAAATTTTACATATTGTTGCTCTAATGTTATAAAAGAATGTTAAATTAATTAATCAAATACAATTTACTTCCGAAAGATAAATATTTTTTCAAAATTTAAAATAAGCCGATTTTAAAAGCTCGACCAAAACAACATTCCATTGATACAAAGTCTCTACTATAATAAAGCTTCCTGTATACTAAAGAACGACTTGAAGCAAAGTATGTTCGTCATTTTGTAAAGAAGATATGCTTTTTCCATTCATTTTCTTTATTCTCTGTTCCTTCCTTTATGTCCCTTTTAAAATAGATTTCTTCACTAAACAAATTAGTAATTACAAATTATGCAGGAATTTGCAGCAAACAGTGATAACTCGAAAACAGAGGAGTTTTCAAATAATCCAGAAATTCAACAAACTGAGATAACACACGAAGAAGTTAAAGAGAGCGACAATTTAGATACTAAATGCGGAGAAACAACGGAGAAAACTGCTGAAGTTGTAATAGATATTGATAAAAAAACAGAGTGTATTGATGAAAATCAAGCAATAGAAATGGTATGTCGAATATGTCATTTGAATGATGAATCTATAGAGATTTTGCAGCTTGGTTGTGATTGTAAAGGTGAACTTGGTGTTTGTCATCGCCATTGTGCTGAAGCATGGTTCAATCAGAGAGGCAACAGGTAACACCATTCTATATTTCTGATATTCTTCGTACGATTTAACTTATACATACTGACAGGGACATCTATGTGAACATTGAGAATTCACAAAACCGACCTCAGAACAGAGTGATAAGACAGTGTTATCTTGTGATTTTACAGATCATGTGAAATATGTGGTAAGACAGCGAAAAATGTGGAAACAAGAACATTAGCAGAAAGGCAGAACAGAATAATGGTGATAGAATGGAACCAAAGGGCAGTAGAAGCCAGAAGAAGAACATATATAACCAATTCCTCAGCTGCAACACGCGATGATTGTAGATGGAGATGTCAACAATCCTGCTGTAATTTCCTGCTTGCTTGCTTCGTCATTGCCTTCACTCTCCCATGGTTCTTCCGACTTAATTTGCCATAACAAAATACACTCTCAAATTTCTCTGTTCATGTTGTAAAACATAGAACAATACTGTTAGTCAATTATACTCATTTCGCCATACCAAATGAAATGTTTCACAGGTGTGTTTGGTATGACAAAAGTCATTTCTCATGATGTGGTCATTCACATCGATATATTATGGGCAGAAATCTTCCAGTTATTTTCAACACAGCCAACTTGATGCACCTTCCGCAACAATTCATATATATGAATTGCATAATTTTTCCTATAAAGAATAAGGTGAAGCAGCACAAGTTATAGAGCACCGTCATGGTGTTAGGGAGAATAGTTTTTATTCATCTAAAAGTAATGACAAGGCTAAACCAGGGAAACAACTAAGCAGCATATGATGGAAGTTGTAGTGCTGACATAGGATGAACTTTTGCATCTAAAAGCAATGACACCAAGGTTAACAGGAAAATGATAAGAACCATATCATAGAAGTTTAATATATATAAAAAGGGAGATTATGATTCGTTCTCTTTTTTATTTTTTCAAAAAAAGAGAAAAAAAGTAACTGTCATATGATTTTGCAACTTAAAGATCTATTTGTGGTCTGAACTTTGGTTAAGCCAGTCTTTTAAGCAACATAAGATTTTCGACAATGAAGTTCACCTCTTGGTCTGGCTGGAGATTAGCATCTCTCTTCATTTGTTTAATCTGCTTCATTGACAGCTCTTATGTTTCCCTTGGATTCAGAAGAGTGTTAGAACTGGCAAAAGCATGATAAGCGGCAAATTAATTAAACTCAGGAGGAATGGAACACATTTTAACAGAGAGTACCTAAAAGAGAGCACAAAGTTCCCAGTTCATGAATTGCCACCTCAAAGTGCATGTTTGATTTGTGCCTGATAGGATGAGGCATCTCTGTTAAGTCATCCTCGAATGAATTTCTCTATGATTAATACCAATAATCCCTTCCATTTAGATATAAAAATGGCCTTAGAATGACTCATTCTAACGATCATTCTGCATCCAAAGACAGTATGAGATGATGCATCACCACTAAAGAAAAGATAAAAAGATGAGTCGTCCGTATGTGTCCTCCTGCCATCTTATCTTGTGAACTAAACAGGGACAGTTTATACTAAGAATCTAATCCAAACATATTAAAAGAAAACTCAAGGTTAACTCAACCCAAAGACGAGCAGAAGGCAATATCAGGAATAGAATCACAAATAGTAGATAGTTGAACCTAAGATCCACGATTTCATATGGACAACGAGAGGAAGAGTTTAAGGACTTCAGAAGCCTATTCAGCTTGACACAATGTAAACCATATATTGGAAAAGGCAGCGTAAGAGGTAAAGGATCATGGACCTTAAGAGGCAAAGGATCATGGAAGTGAAACAGAACAAAGAAATTATACATGGAAATATTAGCAAATTAACTAATGTTTTGGGCTTTAGGCCTTTGATTTAACAGCTGGCAGTCTACTTCCACTTCAAAATGACTGAAAACCCCCTAAATGTGGGGCATACAAAGAGCCAATGATAGGTGTTTTCCGAGACCTTTCCTATACTTAAACTTAGCAGAGAATGGCCAAAAGAGTGAAACCATACACAGAAAATCAAAAGGTAAAAGGTAGATGAAAGAGAGAAGGGATACTGCACTTAGTTGCGCAAGAGACACCTTTTCCGGGTATATCAAGTCTAAAGTGATGCAATTAGCCAAAGAATATAGAAATGTGTTTTATTGCTTTTATCCCTTAATATTCCAACAAGTAATACTACGCTTTTAAAAGACATATTAGCGTAAACTTTCCACTCACCTTCAATTAGGACAGGAAAACCAAAAAATAAGTTTCACGTAACCTAGCTGCCTATTGCAGGAGTTACTGACCTGAAAGGACGCCAGCAAGCTGCTACTGAATGTGACTAAAGTGGATCCAACCCACTACTTTTTCTTAAAGCCTTTGGGCTTTCCTGGTGTTATTGAATCTTTTCAATCTCAAATACTGTCATTCTTGCAGATTAAAGGACAAAGTTACATGTAAGAATCAACTTAGAGAGTAAGGAGTCGTTTGGTACAAAGATTGATAATGCAGGGATTAGTAATGCTGGGATTAGTAATGCAGGGATTAATAGTGCAGGGATTAGTAATACAGGGATTATTTTTATCAAGTGTTTGGTTCATTGTTTTCGACCTCATCTTATGTTTGGATTATAACTTTATAAAAAACTTTATTTCCAATTATACCCTTAAATTCTTATGCAATTGGGTTAAGGTAAATAATTGCCGGATAATTTTTTTTATGACCTTCTAACTAGCTAAGAAAAGAACAATTTTATCGTCATGTTTGCCTTTTTTTTCTTAAATTATTTGAGGATAAATAATTGTCATCTTATTTAATTGATCACTTATAAATGTCAATTTTTAATATAAAAAAAGATAAACTATCAACTTTTAAAATTGAAAATACGGTAAACAATAGTAAAATTGAATAAACCATCTACATTTACGAATAAAATTGCAAGTTGTAATTTTTGTATGTATTCAATGTTATAAATTGTTGAAAATACAAAATATTAGAAAACCGCACAAACATTTAATTATTTGTTTATTTTCTTGATTTTATGTTTTATGGTTGTGCTAGTAAATTTATTTAAATAAATTAGCTTACAAATTATTTAGACAGATTTAAATAATTTGTAAGCTAATTTATTTAAATAAATTTACTTGCACAACCATAAAACATAAAATCAAGAAAATAAACAAATAATAAAATGTTTTGAGGGATATTTTTATCTTTAGTAGACTTATCCCATGGTATTATAACCCATGTATTGCTAATACCTCCAAATAGAAGGTATTAGTAATACATCATATAATACCATGTAGGAGGTATAACTAATCCATGGATTAGTTATACATAGACCCAATTTCCTACCAAACGTAGTACTAAATAATACCATCTATAATACATGGACTATTTTATTTAATGCGGCCTACCAAACGACCCCTAAGTGGATGTAAAAGCTTTGATATAATACTACTAAACTCAGTCATTGGCTTGGAAAAGACATGCAAATTGCAATACAAAAGAAGTCGGAAATTACACCTGACCCTTTTAACTGTATTTAGCTGCTAATTCCTTTCCTGATATGGAAAAAAATTGAAACTTATACTTGTACACTTGCTTACTCCAAGGTGTATAAGCTTCTCAAATCAAGATAGCAAAGTGCTATCTTACCGAGAAAATTTACAAAATGTCAGGTGTCAAGGAGAATTACTATATAGTAACAAAATTTGAGAGAAATAAATTTCCTTTCTTTTCCTACCAAGGAAAGCTTAACTAAGTGAACGAGAAAGAAAATAGAAATTTAAACTCACCATACTAAGTTCATGGCATTTGATAGAAGAAGCTTTGGAAGCTATCTTACTTGTCCCAAATCTTTGAATTGCTCAGTCTCCTGTCATAGAGACGGAAAAGGAAAAAATTCATAACTGAAACCGGTATGAAGATCAATTCGGAAAATGAAGATGTAGGGAACTTACAACTTCAAGCTTCAATAGGCAAACTTCTGTTCAAGTAGTAACCCATTGCGCAACCGCATTAAAGTCTGCAAGTAATCATATGCATACCACAACATCAATTATCAATAAATTTGATAGCAACCAATAATTGTGGTCATTTAAAAGATCCCGAAAAAGGAACTGGCTATAGTCAACACATCTTAAACAACATCAAAGAGCAGAAAAGATAAATCTGGCTCAAATATGTAATAACACTTTATTTCTAACTACTCAGGGAAAAAGAGCAGTACAATCCTCTCCTTTGATTAATCTTCAGCCAAAAACGACAGCTTAATGATTTCAGATTCAGAGCCCAGAATGACATGCTGCAGAAAAGAGCAGTCCTTAATTGAACTGATTGTACTCTACTATCTAGCTTTGAAATTCAATACTAAACATTACAAAAGAAAAAGTGGACAGAGATTATCTGGAAGTATAAATGACTTACAGTTTTGGCCAACCTAATTGTTTCACATCTGTAATAAAGAATGCATTTACTTCCGCATAATAANTATCTTCGCAAAATTAATTATCGATAGCTGAGGGAACAGTGATTAGTCACCTTGGATATACAATAATACTCTGCCGGCAGCAACACCACCGGAAAACTTCAATACGACGGAGTACCAGTGGATTTCTGTTTCTAAATTCGGGTAATGATGGTAAGCATTTTTCATTTTGGGCTGGGCCGCATTATTGTCATTTGGGCTCTCTCTCTCTCTCAGCTCGTACTGTTTACCAAACTAACCCACTAAGTGTGTAAAAAAATATTTACGTAATGGTCAAAAATACATTTGAACTTTAAAGTGTCATATTTTGTGCGTATTTTTTATTTAAAATCATTAGGTGCTTTTACTTTTTATCTAAACGATCTATTTATCAAAATATATCTTAAAAGTATTGAGTCAGTTGCCATTTGAACGAAATTTTATGAGCAAATTAAGTTGTCACACGTCTTTTAGCAATTATTTACAAACACTTGATCTAGTCAAATTTTGACATCTGTTTTGATCAATACTTGGTGCATGAAGCAGAAATACCTAATATTTTAAGACGAAAATGTATTTTTCGTGCACACAAATTCTTAAATTGAAGCAAAAAAGCTACAACATAAATTGAAATTCAGATAGCAAAAGGAGACAATATGTAGGCTTTAGTTTAGTTGAGTCGAGGTTGTTATTACAAATAATTTTTCTATTTTTATGATACATATTATCTTTTCAAATCTCATTTGTGATAGTACACTTATTTAATTGCATGATTTACTATACAAATACGTTGAATTTTTGCTTCTAAGAATCAAAATTATCACAAGTTAGTGAAAGACACAAGACATGCTTTATAAGATATTATGATTAAAACATATAAATTTATGTCTCGCAAAAAATATATTTGCTTTGTGTGGCAAAAGTTTAAAACCGTATAAAACGGGTCAAAAGTGTCGAAGTGGCCAATTAGACTGAATATATTGTTAATTTTGCAAAAGTGAACAAATGGCCCAAACCCGACCAACTACGGCCCATAATCGTATAAGTTAGATAGCATTAGGGTTTTTCATCATCTTCTTCATCAGGCTCAGTATTCTTCAATTCTAACTGCTGCTGCAATTTCATCCAGCAATGGTATCTCTCTGCAATTTCTGTTCCGTTAGTATTTCTTATTTCTGACTGTATACGTCAATGGCGTCTAATTTCTTGTTGTGTTATAATGAGAGCAGGCTTCAGAGAAGAAATTGAGCAACCCCATGAGGGACATCAAGGTTCAGAAGCTTGTCCTCAATATCTCCGTCGGTGAGAGTGGAGATCGACTCACAAGAGCAGCAAAGGTAACACCTTTTTTTTTTTTTAAAAATAAAATCTCATGAATTTGTTATTTTCCTTTGTATTTTGATGTTGAACTAAGTTTCGTTTTTTGATACTTAAGGTCTTGGAGCAACTTAGCGGCCAATCACCTGTTTTCTCCAAAGGTAAATTTTTGAATCTTCTATGCATTTTATTAATATCAGATACCTCAGTTTGAACGCCCCTCGACTAATTCCCTGATACCTCCCACCAGCAACATGCACCACGTAACTCTGTCCTCTCCTCCAAGGCTAGAACAGATAATAAGAAATCACATTTGGAAAATCTTAATTAGCTCCATATAATAGAGATTAATTAAAGGGTGGGGTGCAATTGAATGAATAGTGCATGGTACTATTTCAAATGTGTCTGAGAATATTTTAATTGATATTTTGTGTTTCACTTTAGACATAAATTTGAAAGATCGTTTAAGTAATATATATTGTCAATTTGAATATTGCTGGTCTGGCTGACTTGTTAAAATAGCTTAATTTTTATCAGTAGCACTGAAAAGTGCTGGGTCAATATAGAAGGATTGTATAGCTGACTCGAATTAGTTTTGGGATTAAGGTGTCGTTTATTGATTGACTTATTAAAACAGTTAAAAAGTGAGGTTATGGGGAGTAACTCTCATTCTTATCTACTACATATAAAGACTTCTCTGTGGTGATGAACTAAAACCTCAGGCAATTAGCAGTGTTGGTTCCAGGTTCTTGTAATTGTACTGGATTTGTTCCCTTTAGGAGTAGTTTTTCCTTGCCAACGTAGATGTGCAACTATTTTTGCAAGATGTTGATCCAAGCTTGTGTTAATTACTTGTTGAGATTGTTAAAAATTGATAACCATGTAATCCCCGTGTTATGGTTGGCTAACTTGCTTCCTTTTGTTCGTACATTGATAAGGGTATTGGGCTATTGGCTGGTAAATTTATTACCCAATGATTTGCTTGAGTACTTTGCCTGTGGACAGTTATTCAACTAGCTTTGTTCTTATCTCAGTTGTCTTGTCCAAAGACATTATTTAATTTCTTACATCCTTGTGTGGTTCTCATCAACAGCAAGGTATACTGTGCGGTCCTTTGGTATCAGGCGTAATGAAAAGATAGCTTGCTACGTGACTGTCAGAGGTGAGAAGGCCATGCAGCTACTTGAGAGTGGATTGAAAGTTAAGGAATATGAGTTGTTGAGAAGGAACTTCAGTGAAACCGGCTGCTTTGGTTTTGGTATTCAGGAGCACATTGATCTTGGAATTAAGTAAGCAGATTGTCGTCTATTACTTTCTGTGCTTAGCTTTCACGATCTACATAATTAGCTGGCTAGCTTTATTTTACTAAGGTGGTGGTTTGTTACTGGTCTATCTTTTTTGAATGCATAACAAGAAAACTATGTTTAAGTTTTCGTCGGAACTGCATAAAACTTAGTATGCATAGTTTAAGGAAATGATTTTACAAATAGTTCTCTTTTATAAATGTTCTATTGCTTCTTATGGTTGCTGCATCTTACCATATTAAGCGTCTTAGGTTATGAATCCAGTACACATATATAAACTGTTATCTTTTTTGTTCTGAAGTTGTGTCATTTTGTTTTTTTCTTCTCTGTTTTACAGGTATGACCCATCAACTGGTATTTATGGTATGGATTTCTATGTTGTCTTGGAGCGTCCTGGATACCGTGTTGCTCGTCGCCGCAGGTGCAAGTCTCGTGTCGGGATCCAGCACAGGGTCACAAAGGAGGATTCAATGAAGTGGTTCCAGGTCAAATATGAAGGTGTTATCCTTAACAAGTCCTCAAACATTTAGTGATAAGCTTGAGAGCCAGCTTAGCAAGTTTATGCATTTTGTAGACTGATATCTATATCACTCCTAGAGGAAAGTTTTGGTGAGTTTCTATTAGTTGGTATATGAGGGAGGATGTGTCAGTTCCCATTTTGTCTTATCAGATGAACTCAATCTTTTTCTTTTTTGTTGCAATCATAGTAGAACCAGCAATCTAGTATTATAAGAGATGTTATGAATACCTTATTGGTTTCCAATTGTGGTAATGAATTGTGTTGTTTTCAACATTTTTATCAAATTGTATTTGGGGTGTGTTGGGTGTTCTATCTTTGGCATGGAATGCAACTATGCAACCCAATATATTATGACTCAGCCCAACTAATTTTATGTAGGTTGAGTAAATGATTTATTTTTCGATTTGTCCTGTTCAAATTCAGCCCAAATCGTTCTTGTACTATCTGAAAACAGTAAAGATACTAGCTACTTTGCGAAATGTAAATCCTAAAAACTATGCCAAATAACGTTAGAAATGAATTGTCTTGAACTTTTGACCACGCTTGTCCGTTAGAATTCCTTAAAGGTCAAAATTCAAAATTGTTAAAACGTTTAGTTTTGCCCACAGGGCAAACGAGGTCAAAAGGTCAAGATCCTCCTCCTCCAAGACCATCCTCATAAATTATGTGCCAAAATTGGCTATTTTGTGCACTTCTACATAAAAATAAAAATAAAAATATTACATCGAAATGTGGAAGGGGATTACAAGGTAGAGAATCAAACCCTTACCAAGTAAGTGAACGTGAAAGTTCAGGCAACCATGTCTATGGTGGTGAATGAACTTTGAATGGATAGAAATTTTCATACTTGAGATGAAGGTTGTTTACATGATAAGAAGAAAGTTGTGCAAACTTGATGGAACACTTCAAGTATAACACCACGATATTCCTCAGCATTCATAGAAACATAATAATTCAAAAGTCTCCTTAAATCTTTAGGATCACAAATCCTATTTGCAATTATCATCTGTTCAATTGACTCCCTAAAATCCTCTCTTGGATCATAAGATGATTTCTCCATAGCTATCATCACTATAAACTTTGTCTTCTCATCTCGCTCCGCCCTCCTCCTCCTTCTTCTCATCTCTTCGTTTTTCGCCTCTTCTCTTTCTCTAATCATCTTGTCTAACCTCTCTTGAACCATAGCATGTGTTAGGCTCGAAATAGTCGGATATCTACTAGAACTGGAACTTTCAGCTTCTTCTGAAGACGACGAAACACTCAGCCTACAGCTACAACACAAGGCACTGCAACCCTTAAGCTTCTGCTTCTTGGCTGCTGCTGCCTTAGAGTTCTGCATTCTTTGAGCACAGATGTATGATTTGAAGGAGAGATGTTTAAGGGAAAATAATTTATGCAATTAGAAAGTGGGGTTTCACTAATCATGATTATGTCTCAAGATTAATGAACCTGTGAAGATCACTAAGGATATAAGAGACATTCTTTTAGCTCATAAAAGCTTGTGATCATGATGTTAATTAGATATTCTTGATTTCCTTTAAAGATTTGTGTTAGGTGTCATGCTTTTTAAGATGTGGTTGAGAAGATAAGTAATCACGTTTCTCTACAATTATAAACACCATTAAAAGAAGATTGAAGAAACAGAAAAAGTTGCTAAAAAAGGTGAGAACTTTTGATTGTTTTCACATGCTAGGTGCCAGGTCCTATGTACTAGTTGATTTCAAGAATCTGGAAAAGCTATGGTGGTTGTGTGCTAGTGAAATGGCTGCTATATATCAAGTTGATGAAACAAAGGGAAGACATTATGTTGTAGGAACCACTTGGACTCATCATGGAAGATGAAAAAGCTCCTGCACAATTGGAATAAAAATAAGATTTGTTTAGGTAAACGAGAAACTCGATGGAGATGGGTCCGCCCTTCTACTCTTGTCCAGTTAATAACCAGGCCACAGGGTTCACATCCCTGACCTGTGCCTATAATCTACACATCACTTGCGACGCTCTTACCACTAGACTGAGGCTCTGGGGGCTTGAATATAAGCAAGATTGGTCTTTATTTGGAACAGCTTAGAAGAAAATGGATTTGGTTTAACCTATAGTTTAATGTGAGTCAGATTTAACTTTTCTTTGCCATAATTAACAGTTACTTTAGATAGCTCATCTTAGTTGGCTACATCAGATTTGATCTGAGACTTGCAGGGTGAATTTAATATAGTTAATTAGATCAATAAGCAAATGCAAAACTCATAAAAAACCAGAACTTTTCTCTGCACAACATAAACGCCAATTATGTAGAAATGACACAATAATAAGAGTTGATGGACAAAAACATATTTAAATTATCACCTTTACACGAGTTTCATACCTCAACTATCCATTGTTCTCGTTACCTACCTAAACTATCACTCTCTTTATATTAAAAAACACCTCGATATTGAATTGACCAAAATTATTTGTTCCAATCGACAACAAAGTATATGCCAATGCAGCATCGAGGTGAGTTTTAATACAAAGAGAGTGAACATATATTATAGATTCTAGAATACTATCATACCTTTGTATTGTTGTGTGAAGAAACTATAAAACTTGCAAAGCACATACCTCAACCACCCTGCCGGTGTGAATCAAACGACATATTCATTGCCAAGTTGGGGCGTTGGAAGTGATAGTTGAGGTATGGAACTCGCAAAAATGTGATAGTTTAGGTTTGCTTTTTACCACTAACACAAATAATAAATTTGTAAGTAGGACCTGTGATACAAAATGATTGCAAGGGAGCATGAAAAAACAGTAGGGCCTATCAAATCATGTTAAAAAAATATAAACTCAATCAGAAAGTAAGGCTAATCTGTATTCTAGGGAATATAGTATGCATGATGCTAAGCATTAGGCTTCTTTATCCACTTAAAAGCAAGTAGGTGAATGCAAAATCATAAACTACAAAGCATAGCTCAAATAATAGACTTCTTATAATAGGTATTCCTTTAATGATTAGACATCTTCCTTCTCTTATGGAGGAAATTCAAGAGTAGCCCACAAGAAAAGATTGAAACTCAATTCTACTTCACTTTTGTTAACCTTTTCCAATGTGTTTTCATTGTTACAAATTTCCTATGTGTTCCTACTATGGGTCCCCAATTGAGAACTCCAAAAGATAAAGTTAACTTCTGCAGAGAGGAAAACATTCCAGTCTTTCTTATGATCACATAAACTACTCTGATATCCACATTTTATGGTTCTAAGTTTATAATGTAAGCTCCAAAATTTACAGCATCAACTACTCCACTATCATGTTTTTTGGTACAAAAGAACTGAACTTCATGAGTTCTTGAACTGTATAATGGTTATATAATATAAGAAAAGAGATAAAAAGAGATCAAGTTAACTTTAAAATATTGGAAAAACTATAAATTATGTTCTGATTTCACACTACCACTGATTAGTAGATTGACAAAACCAGAAGGAAGATCGGTGTGCTCGTCAAGCACTGTTTCTGTCAATTTACGAGAGTAAAACCATTCAATGGAAAGTAAGGGGTTTTTTCCTGGGAGGCTGGGGTGGCGGGGAAGCTGTTCAAACAAGTATTAAGTATATGCATTTTATAAGAAAATGCCATTTTGACTAACTCATAATTTACACAATCATGATGCTTGGCACATTAAATTCACATCTCAAGACTATACAAGATCACCATGTACACCACATACTAAGAAATTCTCAATGAAGTAAACGAAGTTAAGAGGCTAAATTCAATCAAGTAACAGCAAAAACACCTGGAATAGAAGCCAGCATATGATTAAAAATAAGAACCATACCAAGTATAAGAAATGTGCCATACTTGCACCAAATAGAAATAGGCCTCTAGTAAAGTGGAAGAGGAGCAGATGCAAGTGCGACTATTTCATGGACAAGTAAGATCTCAAACTCCACGATGAGAAATAATGAGCTTTCACTGTTACAGAGTGGAGGTAACTTGAAGACACATCCCTTGCTTCATAGTCTAATTACCATGATACTGTCAGTTTACATACATTTAGTCTTTCTCTATCTGAATAAGGACAGTCATTGGTTTTAGGTAAATGCTGCAAAATATAATATTCACATGTTGACAGGTCCCCCATGCTACAAAATAGCATTAGTCTGGCAGAAGCAGAGCATGCCATTACTAGCTCAGAACATAGTAATAGATGTCGCCAAGTGGAAAAATGATAATATGGTGAAAAATGCATTATTATGCAGACTTTTTGAGTTTGAGATAGGGGACATACAACTACTTACTTTTCTTGCTGGTTAAACATCCTATTGTCACTCTAGAACGCTCCTCTAGCAAAATGCAATTAAATAGCTACTTTGGAATGATAAACATCCTACTGTCACTGTAGCAATGAAATCATATGAGCTAACTTTTACATTTTGCAATTAAGTGAAGTCTCAGTAAGTTCATGCACCAAATGGTAAAGCAGAGCAACTGCAATAAAGCTTTCCCATATGAGAGAGATCAGTAGATTTGAAGCTTTAATTCCTACATAAATTAGGAAAGATTTACGCCTGTATTTCTTCCATCCAGTCCACCCTCAATGTAGTTGACCAATCCATGTTAACTTTTAACGTTAAGCCCACATAATAACATATTAGAAGCTGTGTACAGAAAAAGTTGTAGATAACTGATATGAGGGGAGAGCCCCACAAGAATATGCAAGATGATTAGCACGACTTGGCATTTGTAGCATGCAATAGTTGTACCACATGCTGCACTGGTAGTTCGTACCCCTTCACTTTTCATTTCTGTTTACATTGTTTGTTCAGTTTATATTTGTCGCTTTCATTATAAAATAAAATGTTCTTTCTTGTTGCTTTCAACATTTCCCTTACTTCTGCAGCAGAAATGAAATTGGAAGCTTGATTTGCTACCTATTATAACTCCATGGAAGAAGCAATTAAACAAAGAGAATTAGAATCATACTCATGATAAAGAACAACTAACCAATAGAGAATTTGGAGAATTATCATTTCTTCTACATGATAGAATATTGCGAGACGAGATACAAGTTCATCATAGCAGCTAAAATTTTCCATTTTAGATTAGCTCAAACCAATCTCACATCCCTATCTCTAGTGGCAGTCATACCATTGGTTTCAAACTACAAAATCTCTCCCCTAATACAACATACCCAATAGTTCAACAGAAAAAGAATACAACCTCACAGGATAACCAACAATACAACAACAAGAATCAACAAGATGAAGCACGTTAGGGTATTACAAGTTTCTTGCCAGCATAGATGGTGTCCCCTTCAAGCCCGTTAGCGTCTTTAATTTCCTCAATTGACACCTAATGAAATCCAATCATACATTCAATTTATTGCCATGCCATTAAATGTGTAAAATAAGAAACTTCCTCCTGATATATTTTTTTCATGGGTAATGAGAAACCAAATATTCAACAAGATACTTCATTTGTCCAAAAAAGAATAATTAGTTTCCAGTGTAAAGATCAAAACATCTAAGGAAATGGACATTGATTTCCTGAAATAAATGTCTCATTTTTGCTAAATTAAAATATTTGAAAGAATATTGTTTTGTAACTTCCCAACTAGCAATGGTATCATTCATAATTTTATACTCAATCTGTCCCAATTTATACAGTTCCTTTTACTTTTTAGTCAGTATAAAAGAAAGACTTAAACTCAGTATCAAGTCAAATTAAGCGAATGCATACCCCATATTTTCTAGAGAGTCCCCAAAGAGTGTCTCCCCGCTCAATCTCTATCACATTTGTTGAAACTTCCTTCTTCTCTTTTTTTTCAGTGCAACAATTTGGTATCTAAACAGATAACAAAGCAAATACATCAATGCGAAAAACTTAAAATGATTGAACACAAATTTTTGTAAATGTACAAAATGCAATTTACAAGCAAGTTAGTCACAACCTTGACTATGAGCTCAGGCTCTGGTTGGCATTGTTGAAGCACTTGAGGCTGAGTTTGAGATGGCACTGACTCGAAAACTGTTGCCTTTACTTCACTGGTTTTACTGTTGATGTTTTGATTGTTGAACGGATTGAGTGCTTTGAGAATGCTCATCGCGATCCCCGAGACGACCACAAAACCAGCTGCCTTTGCTATGGTTTTCTCCTGATCGGAGTTGTCTTCCTCATTACCGGAGCCATTTCCCGGCGGCCGTCGATTATTCCACATCGCTCGATCGATCTGGTTCGATTTTTGGAAGAAGAAAAGTGGAAAGGGGTTTTAGGGATTTCAGACTGAGGTTTGAATTCCGAGGGAAATCACCACGCGTTTGTATCACGCGCGCTTCCCTCATAATTGTTCTCAAAAGTTAAGTCACCTAATTATTTTTGCAACTAAAGGTCCTTCTAGTTGCTTCATTGCAATGTTTACCCCCTTCATGTTTCTAACATCTCTACCCTATCCCCTTCAAGTTCTGAAAATTTCTAAAGTAGCCCCCTGAAAACTTTTAACACTGTTAACAATATATGTAGAACATTTTGGAGATACATTAATCATAACATAATTATAAAATGATACTCTCATCGTTTATTTTTACTTATATTTATTATATCAATAAGAATATATTATTAATTTTATCTATCACTATTAACATATTAAATTATTATTTTATCATATTTTACTTTAGTATTATCTATCTATTTTTCAAGAGTTAATTAATATAGGAAAAAGGCTCAAATATGCTATCGAACTTTCAGAAATGGCTCATTTATGTCATCATTTAAAAGTTTGACTCATTTATGCCATTATTTTTAACAGTGGTTTTGTAAAACCATTTTTGACACGTGGCCAATAATAATTTGGCCACGTCATTAATTTTTTTAATAAAAAAAATAATAATTCTGAAAAAAAAATTGATAAATAAGTTAATGACGTGGATGAATTATAATTGGTCACGTAATCAATCTGTTTAATAAAAAAAATTAAAATTCTGAATAAAAACTGAATTTTCTTTTTGATTCTTTTTATTAAAAGATTTGATGACGTGTCCGAATTATAATTGGCCACATGTCAAAAATAATTTTGCAAAATCACCGTTAAAAAATAATGGCATGAATGAGCCTTTTCTTTAACGGTAATGACATAAATGAGCCAAACTTTTAACTGATGGTATAAGTGAGCTTTTTCTGAAAGTTCGATGACATATTTGAACCTTTTTCATCAATATAACAATATCAATGATTAATATAGTAAAATATTTCGTGTTAATAATTATCTTTTAAAGGCATGCAAAGTTCAAGTGGATTAGTAAAATACTACCTCTATCTCTATCTAATTACTTGTCGAGTTTTGAACTAATATACTTATTAAAAAGAAATGATTGACATAGTCAGTTTATCTTTTTACATCCATTAATTATGACGTGAATGAATTAAAACTTAAATTTTCAAGAAATTTTATATTTTTTAAAGTAATTAATTGAAGATATAATAAGTAAAAAGATGCTTATTCTTTCTTAATTTGTTAAAATTTGACAAATAATTACAGATAACTAAAAAAAAAAAAGTAACTAAGGACAAATAGAGTAACATCTAAGGGTACTTTTTAAATTACAAGTTTCTTAATTATATTAAAAACATATTATATACATGTCATTAATGATATATAGTAGCGAATTCAAAATTTAGACTAAACGGTAAGTGAGATCACATGGAAGCTAAAAAGTGTTCATATAAAATATATATACTCCCTCCGTTTAAAAAAGAATAACCTCCTCTTTTTTTTAGTATGTTTCAAAAAGAATAACCTCTTTCTATTTTTTGTAATAACTTTTTACGTGGCATGTTTAAGACCACAGGATCAAAGAATAATTTTGTACATTTGACCTAACTTTAATTTAGGACCACAAGATTCAAAAGTCTTCTTTATACTCTTAAATTCCATGTCAAGTCAAACTAGGTCATTCTTTATAAAACGAAGAAAATACATTATATAAAGGTAAAATTATTCTACCAGCATAATATAACTGAAAAATTCATTAATCAACACTCCTCAAGTATCTGTCACACTGCACAGATTACTGTCATTAAAAGATAAAAATTAATTTTTGACAAAGAAATTAGAGGTGAAGCGTGCAAGTAAAATCCTCCACGTGTCATTGCTTACAATTTCACGTTCCATCATACGCCAAACTGCACAAAGATTCATTCTTTCTCACAAGGGGCCAACGTCCCTTTAGATTCTTGCAAAATTAATGGTTCACACATTGCCATCTCATCATTTTTATTAATTATTTTTATTTTACAAAAAAACAAAAATTTTCCCTCCTCATAAACTCAAATATATTCTTTAATTTCCACACAAAAATATCCCAAATCCACTATTTCTGTTTTTATTTTGATCCATTATTTGGTCAGTTCTTGATTTTTTTTTTGTAAAAAAAATGGCTCAATTGTTGTCACCTGTTTGTACAGATTCACTAAAATTACAAAACACAGTTCAGTGTTTCTATACAAGAAGTAAAGTTCCAATTTTGGGTAATAATTTTAGCTCAATGGGTGTTTTTGGAAGGAAGAGAGGAGGATTAGGTAGGATTAAAGTTGCTTATCAAGATTCTGCTGCTGCATCTGAGGAAATTGCTGATGATTTTTATGCTGTTTTGGGTTTGCTTCCTGATGCTACACCTGCTCAAATAAAGAAGGCATATTATAGTTGCATGAAATCTTGCCATCCAGATTTGAGTGGTGATGATCCCGAGACCACAAATTTTTGCATGTTTATCAATGAGGTCTATGAGATTCTTAGCGATCCAGTGCAAAGGAGAGTTTATGATGAGATCCATGGGTACACAGCCACAGCAATCAATCCTTTCCTGAGCGATTCATCGCCGAAAGATCATGTATTTGTTGACGAGTTTAGCTGCATAGGCTGCAAAAATTGTGCCAATGTTTGCTCAAAAGTGTTTGGGATTGAGGAAGACTTTGGAAGAGCTAGAGTTTACGATCAATGTGGACACCCTGATTTAATTCAACAAGCTATAGATAGCTGCCCAGTGGATTGCATACATTGGACTTCTGCTGCACAGCTGTCTTTGCTTGAGGATGAAATGCGAAGAATAGAAAGAGTAAATGTTGCCTTGATGCTATCAGGAATGGGCAGCGGAGCCATGGATGTTTTCAGAATGGCGAGCACACGGTGGGAAAAACGACAATCTAAAGTTCTGGAACAAGCTAAAGTCAGAATGATGAAGAAGAAAAATTCTGAGAAAACTGAATCATACTGGGATAACCTATGGGGTGATCGTAAAGACTACACAAAGACAGAGGAGGAAGTGGAAGATAGATCAAAACGAGCTGCAGCAGCTGCTCGAAAATGGAGAGAGTACTCAAGGAGAGGTGCTGACAAACCTCCTACCTTTAAACTTCCCGAGGCCATCTCTAATGACCATTGACATATCTTCCTAACCGACTTTGCAGTACACGGTACATGCATCTCACCTTTGTAAAATATGGTACATTTAGATATAGTATATTCATGATAGTCATGGTTCCTCCCCATATCGGTGTAATTATATAGCTAAATATTGACCTCGGGTACTTATATCTGTATGTAAGATCGTTCATAATTCAATAAAAGTTGTATGGAGAAAACAATTATTCAACCTGTGTATTCGTCGTTTGATATTCATGATTGATAGTTCTATCTGATTACCTAAGAGTGCATTTGAATGAGATCTTCCATTTTAGCACCAGAAGTGGGGAAAATCCCCTGAGATTTGTGACAACACAATATTATCTGTTGCCTCTGGGATTTGATAACTGAATAGTACAAAACAACTCATTTGTGTGATGAATAAGTACTTATTTTAGTCTGCAGTGTTCTGCATAACCCCGTATTTGCATCGATCCTCTTGTTTCACTCGAAGAGACAAAGCCAGAGCCATGATTAGGAGTTTGGGGGCGTATTTGCATTGATCCTCTTGTTTCACGCGCAGAGGCGTTGGGTTCGAAAACCACAACTCTAGCATGAAAAGTACTATTGATGCACATTTGACATGATAAATGATGGTGTATTTTCAGCCCTACTCTTCTGCTATACCTTAAAAAAAGCCTTTGTTTCTGTATGAACTTGACTTTTGTGCATAGAAAACAAAAGTTGGTAATGGTGAGAATAATATGTACCTTCTGATTATTCTATATTTTTTTCAAATCTAATTTCTTTTCACTGCTATTATGTGTGTTGACTTTGGTAAGCATATTATAAGAAAAATTCATCCATAATCTTTGCATGGCTATTATTTTAATCAATGTTTGTTACATCATATTCTATTATTCTCCATGTAAACAATACTTAGTTGACTATGGTTGTGGGGTGGGGGGTGGGGGGCATAACAATATTTTTGTTATCATAATGTGTTAAAGCCTCTTCTTCCTATTTTTAAAAGGAATTTAAGTTATACAGACTTTTATTCGTAGGTCATCAAAGATCAAGTATATTCTTTTTTACACTATGTTCGTTATCATTTTTTATGCCTATGTTTGGTGAGCTTTTCTTCGCCATGCATACTTGCAAACTATCTTCAAATATCGTTAGTGTATATAGCTTAAATTGATATAAAACGTAGTAACTTGGCACCATTATTGTTAATTTACTCCAATTATTATCCAGTTAGTTGAAAATCTAGTCACTTTCGAAATGACATAACATTTATGTTAATTTACTTTTACTTAAACCGCCTTTAGTTTTTGCATTCTTTACTCCAATCATTATCCAGTTAGTTGGAAATCAAGTCACTTTCGAAATGACCTAACATCTACATTAATTTACTTTTACTTAAATCGTCTTTGATTTTTGCATTATTTACTTGTCATGATTTAAGCACATGATATACATTATTCTCTTTGTCTCAATAAATTTTATGAATTTATCCCTCGAGATATATCATTATCGAGTTCAAAAACGTGTTTGAGAATCATTTCAATGTTAGATAACAAATCAATCAAAGTAAATAAAAAGCTTTCTATGATTAATTGGAAAAAATTTAGCCAATACAAATATATTAACAGTTAGATCAACAAAAGAAAAGGTAATCCCCTTTCATCTTCTTAGAAGATATTTCTTTGTTTCACCTCGGAGTTCAATGCTCGTATTGGAGTTCTAATCAAATTCAAATCACGCTAAAGGCAATATTCAACCAAAAAAATTTCTCCTATTCAGGACTCGAACCCGAGTTAACTATCTAACAGTAGAAGCAACAGTATGAGCCCAAAACTTCAACTGATCTTTAATTTCCATTTCATTTCCAAAATTTGAATCAAACTTCCAAATTTTGAATGAATTTTTTTTCCAGTCCTCCATTTTTTTCTTTTCTTCCCAAACACCCCATGCTTCTGAAAGATGAGGC
>CM040624.1:91390067-91584378 GCA_022817965.1 Solanum lycopersicoides | reverse complement strand
CTGTGGAGCTGCATATCCTCGTTTCTGTCAACCATATCTGTGAGCTGATCTTGTTCTGCTTTTCTCGTAAAACCAGTTAGCAAATGGACATCTTCTCATCAGCTTGTGACCAGTCCAAATTCTTTCGTC
The DNA here is from genome assembly GCA_022817965.1 of Solanum lycopersicoides. NCBI lineage: Eukaryota > Viridiplantae > Streptophyta > Magnoliopsida > Solanales > Solanaceae > Solanum > Solanum lycopersicoides. The sequence goes on along the minus strand of CM040624.1, from coordinate 91,584,249 downwards.
CACAGAGAATTTTCCAAGAGCACAATTCCAAAAGCATACACATCAACCTTTTCGTGATTATTGAGCTCAACCATTCAGGGAATATATACCCCGGCGTTCCTCTCATTCTAGTCACAACTTTGCTTTTGTCTTTCTCAATTAGCTTTGACAACCCAAAATCAGATATCTTAGCATTGAAATTTTGATCTAAAAGGATGTTTTGTGGTTTGATGTCCAAATGAATTATCTTATGGCTGCAATCCTCATGTAGATAAGCTAATCCTTTCGCAATATCTGATACTATCCTCTTCCTTTTGTTCCATGTAAGCCCATTTTCTTGCGTGATCCACCTATCCAACGATCCATTCACCATGTACTCATAGATTAGAAGCCTGTGGCTTTTTGGGCACAATATCCAATGAGTTTTACCAGATTGATATGGTGAATTCCACCGACTGTCTTTACTTCTGTTAAGAATGATTCCTTACTTGACCTACACTCCAGATGCTTCACAGCTATTTTGATTCCATTGCTCAGTGTTCCTTCATACACAGAGCCAAATCCTCCTTTCCCGAGCATTCTGCTGAAATCTTGTGTAATTATTTTCAGCTCATTGTAAGAGAATCGAGTTAGGATTCCCGGTAAGATTGGTTCTAGATCCAGAAAACCACCAGCTTTGCGTTTCTCCGACCTCTTTTGGAAAGAGCAGAACAAACTGAAAGAATCAAAATTATCCCAATCAAAGTACATCCTATGATAACTTTGTAAGCCGACTTCTGTCTAGGGGATATGACTGGTGTATTTGAGGAATTCTGCACCTTAAGAAAAACTGTTGTGTAGCTTCGAAATCCTGCTTCATTGTCTATGAGAGAGAAGACTTCATTCAGTAATAAACAGTTCCCTAGTAGACTCACACCCGGATACTGATTATAAACAGCAGCTTTGCAAGAACAGTTACTAAGACATGCCCTTTTGCAATCATCAATCTTTTTCCCCTCAAGCCAAAATATGCTCGAGTTCAATTCATCATTTAACCGTAATGAAAAATAGTCAGTATTCTTTAGCTCTACAAGACTATGATACTGCAAAGAGTCACAAGAAATGGGCGTCAGTTCAGTGCATCCGAGATCTGGATTCCTCTCATGCAATGGCTTGAAGAAGTTAACTTCAGCTGGACAAGTACATTGTCCTCCGTTTGCACAAATGCTGTATCTCCCACACACCATTGGGTAGCCACAGTCGGAGGTTGTCAAAATGTCACCAACCACTTTCCGAATAATGCCGAACCTACTGTTTTCAAGGTTGTCCAATCGGTATACGCGTAAATGTCCATCATGCCCAAGCTGTATGTATTGAGCTATCGATGTATGAGGGTATTGTAAAGCAGTAAGGGTTTGACCATCAAAACTGTAATAAAGACTATCGGGATTATCTGAAGTGTAGTAATACTGAGGTGGATCAGAATCTATGTATGTGGCTAAGCTTCCATTGAGAACAGTAAGAGAAAATAAACCTTGACTCGAATTGTCTGCTGAAACGCTTGCTGTTAGCTTCTGACCAGAAACCAAATTCTGCCCGGGGAGCAAACAATCTGTAGGATGATCAAAAGACTGCCAAACTGTGCGGTTGGTCGTATCAAAGAGCACGAGATTCCCCATTTCTGTCAAGTTTAAGCCCGAAACAGATTTTCCAGTAGTATTAGTGGACCAAACAAGAGTGCCATCAGAGTCTGTCAAGACCAAGTTGCCATCTCGGCCTATTTCCAAGGTTGCATTGACTTGCACTGGATGGTCACGATTAGCAGACCAAACTAACTGTCCCCCCTCTATAAAAATGGTCTCACCAGTGCTGTTGTATAATAGTAATACTAATGAGATGCCAAGAAAGCATTCTGTGTGATCGAAACTGCAAGAGAAGCCATAGAGGAATTGTACACTGGCATTTCCTTCCAGAAGGATAGGTGTATAATTAAGGATGTCTCTACGGTAAGTACTCCCAATTGATGGCCTGTTGATCCACAAAGTGGGAACACCGGAAATGAAACTCACTAAACGTTGAGATATCGCGAATTGTGAAGAACAGAAGAGAATATAAACAAAGAAAAAGATAGCAAAACATTGTCTATGTTCTTCCATCATTGCTTTCTGAACAAAGACAAATTAAAGCTAATAGAAAGATTATATGGATCGGTTCACTAGTTGCTACTCCGCTCTGTCTTCTTTTTCTTCTTCTTGTTGCTTATTATGTATAAGTAAATTAAGTGTACAAGTAAATTAAGCAAACTTTTGTTGACTTGTTCAGCTATTAAGTTTTTACCACTCAACTAATTGTATTTTAGAATTTACAGGTTCAAATGTATGTATTACTGTTTTAAAAGTTGCCAATTTGTTTTACATACATATGTATTTTTCGTGTTAAAAATACTGAATTCGGTTGTTTCCAAGTGTTACTACTTTCCTAACGTCTTTTCCTGTAACACTCATTTCATTCACTCAAATGTTAGCATTCGCAACAATCCGTAAGCAGATAATTATGTAACATTTACATGTCAATGTCTTTCATTTTATTTTAACAGAAATTGTTACAAATAGCAATTCATGGCACTTTCCTCCTCAATCAGGTTCAGGTCAAGTCTTCTACTGAATGGGACCAGATATTAATTATTGTTCAACTGTACAAAATAATATCTAATTAATATTAGATGACTTTTAATCACAAGGTAAAACGACTTCACTTAGATCTTTGCATCTTCCTTGGTGGTGCAGTTTCTGTGATCTTTCATCCACTTTAACGTCTTAAGTTTTTAGACTCTACGTGTGGTTTTCACTGAGTGTATTATTGTTTAATGATTCATCGAGCTGTATATTAACGTATCTTGTATCTCAAAGTTACAATCTCATCTAAGGCATAAGATTAGTGTATATATCTTCTCTCTAAGACACAAGTTATGTATAACGCAAAAAAAAAAAAAACGGAACTTATGCCTTGTTAGTTATTTTTTACCTTTTTATTTTTTTTTATTTTTTTTAATATTACGGGTATCTTTTTCTGTGTTTTTATTTAGAACGTGAAAAGACAAAATTTTGGTGGCATCATATTCGATATAACTATAATTATATGTGATAAGTTCGATTTTTCATTATGTTTAGTAAGAATCTCTTATTTCTATGTACCTATTTTTTTATGTTGCACAATATCAAATTCTGAACTTGTATGACAGTTTAGATCAGTACATTCTTGTTCGGGACAAACATGCAAGGAATTAACATTTCCAAATACATTAATTTTTCTTAACAAATTAAGAGATCCAAGTAATTAATGTTACAAATTGTTACTAACAATTAATTTGGAACTGTTGGGCACTTTCCTCCTCATTAAGGTTCATGTCAAGTCTTGTACTGAGTAGGATGTGCCATATATTCCAAAGTCCAAGTCAAAATTGATGTTCCAATGTACATAATATCTTAAATATATTTGCCCAGAGGGGCCTCAAAAAAACTTTTTCAATGTGCTATTTTTTTTTTCAAACTGACTATGAGTGCGTTCGGTACGAAGGAAATTAATGGGGCAGGGCTCTATCTTTCCACTAATGGGACCATTTTGACCAGTTCCAAGTTATAATTTCATTATTGTTCAACTTTGCAAATAAATCAAGGTCACTAGGACTTTCATTTACTTTCTAACATATCAAACATAAAAATAAATGGGCACTATACATTATTATGCCCTTTAATTTGGCTTCGAATCACGTTTATGCTCTTCAACTATGGGTGTGCACAAGTAGACACTTAAACTTGTATAAAGTTGAACAAATAGACACACATGTCCTACATGTCATCCTACATGTCATTTTTTGTCCTACGTGGTGTCCTACGTGTATTGTGTCATGTAGGGCTCATGTGTTTATTTATTTAAAAGTTGGATAGTTAAAGTGCTTGTTTGTGCATTATGAAAGTTGGAGGTCAAAGTTGAAATTTGAAGCCAAATTTAGAATCCAATATATGTATTATGCCTAAAAATAATTACCAATTTAATCAATATTTGAGCTGAATAGATAATTTTTATTTTTAAGTAAGTAGGCTCATTCGTGTCCGAACTCGGCCAAGCCCTAGCCTGGATCGAATAGAGCCAAACCTGAGACTATTTTATTGTCTGAGGATAACTTTATTTTTCAAGTGATATATACTTAACTTGAACTACACATAAAATAGTCAATTAGAAAGGGATGTCTTTTAATACATATAGATGGCGATAGTTTTAGATAGTTAAAGGGAACAACTTCTAGTTTATATATGAAGTTTGTGAAAAAATAATAGTTCAGGTGTGTATCAAAATGAGAATATAGTCAAAGTTGGCTGCTGAAAATAGTGTTGGAAAGTCAACAGAGTGGAAGAAAATGTGATGCCTTTAACTAGTGAGCAATATTGGTGTAGTTGATGGCTTTGATGCAAACTGAATTTTGAATTCTGTATGCTCATTTGTATCTTCAACTATACTTAACAAGATTCCATATATATATTGTTGGAATGTATGCGTCCATTTAGCTTAAATGGGACCTGGTCCCCGTAACACTAATGCACAGTAAATAAATAACACAAGACAGAAAGTAAAAGAGACAAATCACTTTTACGTGGAAATCTCCTTGCTCAAGGGAAGAAACCACGATATGTTCTCAACAAGACTTTTCAACAACCACTTTCACTAATCTTCAATCAAGCAAAAGTAAAAGTCGGTTACAAACAAGAGACTAACCATATAGTCTCTTCACTAAGCAATACACCCTATTAATTAGTTGAGCACGAGCAGATACAACACTGCTCAGTAAGAACCTAAGTTACCCGTAACCCAAGCCCTTACAATGAAACACCCAAAGTTTGATACGTTTCTATCAAGTTCGAAACAAATCCTACAATTTGAGAGCAATTACAAACAAATATAAAAACAGCAAATAACAAGAAGAACTGAAAGCCTTTTGATCAATATCTTGTTATTCCTGATGCTTGAAGGTATTTTCCCTTTTGAATGAATGAGTAATGTGTTGTATTTTGTTTGATATATATCATCAAGATTTGTTGTCCATCAAACAAAATAACCTAGTCGATTTTGATTGGAGAAGTACGCTGCTCCTCACCAACCTCCCTGACGCAGACAACTTTTCGCAGTTGTATGTACTTTTCGCAGATGAGACTAGTTTTATTCATATTCTGCAGAGGACTGGTTCCCTGCACTTGTGAGCATCTTGAGATGAGTCTCCTATCAATTTCCCCCTTTTTGATGATGACAAATCAACCTGCATTTGTTCCTCACACATTCATTCAAGAAATACATATTTCCAGATGTCACCTATCATTCCCCCTTAAACCATCCAGTGAAAGTTAACGCAACATTGCAACTAGGCGAAGATGGAAATTTAGTCTTGACAGACTCTGATGGCACTCCTGTTTGGTCCACTAATACTACTGGCAAATCTGTTTCTGGATTAAACATGACAAAAATGGGGAATCTCGTGCTCTTTGACAAAGACAATCGCACAATTTGGCAGTCTTTCAATCATCCAACAGATACTTTGCTCCCAGGCCAGAGTTTGGTTTCTGGGTGGAAGCTCACAGCTAGTGTTTCATCAGACAATTCGAATCAAGGTTTGTTTTCTCTTACTGTTTACAAAGGAGGCTGGTCCGCTTACACGGATACTGACCCGCCTCAATATTACTACACTTCCTATTATGAAGACAATCCTTATTTCAATTTTGATGGTGATACCTTTACTGATTTACATCCTACTAATTCGAAAGCTCAATTCATGAAGATTGAGACTAATGGACATTTAAAGGTAAACCAATGGTCAGTAATGGATTGGAATGAAATAGACATTACCGCGGCACGTGTAGGAAACTGTGAGTATCCAATGGTGTGTGGAAGATATAGCATTTGTACAAATAACGGGCAATGTGCTTGTCCACCACAGGAAAATTTCTTCAGGCCATCTTATGAGAGGAAACCAGATCTTGGATGTTCACAGCTGACTTCCATTTACTGCAACTCTTCGCAGTACCATAGTTTCATAGAGCTTAAGGATACCGCATATTTTTCATTTCAGTATAATCATGAATCAAGTTTGAGCATATTTTGGCTTGAGGAGAAAGAGTTGGAAGATTGCAAAAGGGCCTGTTTGAGTAACTGTTCATGCAAAGCTGCTGTTTTTGAATATAATTGGTATGGGAATCGAAGAGGGACCTGTTTGTTACTGAATGAAGTCTTCTCTCTCATAGACAACAACAGACAAGGAAGAGACAAGACAGTATTTCTTAAGGTGCAGAATCAGTCTTCAATCATTCCTGGAAGAAAGAAATCAAGACCTTTCAAAGTGATAATAGGATCTACTCTTGCAGCTTTCTTCGGGATAATTTTAAGCATGGCTACTTTCTTTATTATCTTCAAAAAGAGGATACATGGAAAGGATGCGGATTTTCTTGATCTGGAACCAATCTTACCAGGAATTCTAACTCGATTCTCTTACAATGAGCTGAAAGTAATTACAGAAGATTTTCAGTAGAAAGCTCGGGGAAGGAGGATTTGGCTCTGTTTATAAAGGAACACTAGATGGCACCAAAATAGTTGTGAAGCATCTGGATGGTGTAGGCCAAGTAAAGGAGTCATTCTTAACAGAAGTTAAGGCGGTCGGTGGCATTCACCATATCAGTCTGGTAAAACTCATTGGATTTTTTGCCGAAAAAAGCCACAGGCTTCTAATCTATGAGTACATGGTGAATGGATCACTGGATAGGTGGATTACGCATGAGAATCAATAGAATGGGCTTACATCAAACCACAAAACATCTGTTAGCGGAAACGTGAAATTAAAGAACAAGGAAGAACAACAATATTTAACGTGGTTCGGATCAAAATGATCCTACGTCCACCAAAGAACAACTGCACCAATATTTATTTCACTCTACAAAGAATACAAGTGAAATACTACAAGAGAGAGAACACAAATGCCTTAGAAGGTGAGAAGGCAAGTGAGAGGATGATTTGAAAATGAATTAAGAGCTACCTATTTATAGGAATAAATTCATTCTATTGATGTTATCCATGACATCACTATGTGTCAAAATTGTCAAGGTTAAGAATATGAAACCATGAAGTTCGAAATTGATAGATTTAGTGGGCGCAACAACTTCATATTTGGAAAATCCAGATGATAGCGTTACTGCGGGGGGAAGGTTCAATTCATGCTATTGACAGAAAGTACCCCGATAAGATATAAGATTCCGACAAGGAAAATATTGAAGGAGATGCATTGAGTGCAATCCAACTGTCCCTTGCACCTAACGTACTTTGTGAAGTGAGTACAAGTACCGAAGAGACGGCCAAAGAGTTATGGGAAAAGCTGGAAGGGCTTTACCAGGACCAGTCAGTGACAACAAGGATGTTATTACAACGGCGTCTTCATACATTTAAGATGGATTCAGGTACTTTGTTGCGAGACCATCTAGATGCGTTCAATAAAATTGTGATGGACTTACAAACTGCTGGAATTAAAAAGGACGAGGAGACGCTTGCATGTTCTTTGCTATTTTCATTGACTTCAAAATATCGTGATATTGAGAATTCAATGATGTATAGCAAACAACCTATTAAACTTGAGCAAGTGCGACAAGCACTAAACTCTTGTGATGTGCGGATGCATTTTAAAGGAGACAAAAGTGATGAAGCTAGTGGACTCTTTGTAAGAGGTCGTACTAGCCAATAGGGAAGGAGCAAATCGAAGTACAGATCAAAGTCTCGTGTGAACAAAAAGAATGTGGAGTGTTGGGCCTGTCAGAAGGGGCACTTTGAACGAGATTGCCCTATGTCGAAGTCCAAAGAAAAGGCGAGTACATCCATTGTTGAGAAAGTACATGATAATGATGATGATTATGTATTAACAACATCATCCAATACTGGAGTCTATGACAACAAATGGGTCTTAGACTCTGGTTGTACTCTGCATATGACATTCCGAAAAGATTGGTTCATCAGCTATGAAACAAGCAGAGGAACTGTATTAATGGGCAATAATGCAACTTGTAAAATAGTTGGCATTGATTCAGTTCATGTTCACTGCCATGATGGAATCGTGAGGACTATTACAGAAGTCTGTCATGTTCCTGATCTAAAAAAGAATTTGATCTCCCTGGGTACTTTAGATAAACAAGGCTATAAGTACATGAGTGAAGGAGGAACTATGAAAGTGACTAAGGGGTCTTTAGTCATGTTGAAGGCCAAGCTGGAGGATGGCCTCTACACACTTGCGGGAAGCACCATTATTGGCTCTGTAAATGCATCTACAGTGCAGTTATATAATGATGACAAGGCAAAATTATGGCACATGAGACTAGGCCATATGAGCGCACGAGGATTGGAGATGTTGAGCAACCGCAACCTTTTGAATGGTGAGAAGATCAGCACACTTGAATTTTGTGAGCACTGCGTCTTAGGGAAGCAGAAAAAGGTCAGCTTCAGCACTGGCAAGCACAAGACGGGAGGGGTGCTAGACTACATCCATTCAGATTTATGGCGTCCCTCTAAGCTTCCATCTAAGGGAGGAAAGAGGTATCTTCTCACATTCATTGATGATTTTTCACGAAAGGTTTGGGTGCGTTTCCTGAAGACAAAAGGTGATGCTTTTGAAGCATTTAAAGAGTGGAAGATTTTGGTTGAAAATCAAATGGAGAGGAAAATCAAGTATCTTCGCACGGAAAATGGCTTGGAGTTTTGCAGTGAAGAGTTCAATGATTTCTGCAAGGTTCATGGGATTGCAAGGCATAAGACGGTCAGACACACACCACAGCAGAATGGAGTTGCCGAGAGAATGAACAAAACTCTTCTTGAGAAGGCTCGTTGTATGCTCTTACAAGCTAAGATGTCCAAAGTATTTTGGGCTGAAGCAGTTCATACTGCTTCTCATATTGTCAATCGGTCTCTAGCATCAGCGATTGACTTTAAGACTCTGAATGAGGTCTGGTCAGGTGAACCCTCTAACTATTCATACTTGCGAATATTTGGTTGTCCAGCTTATTATCATGTTAGTGAAGGAAAGCTTGAATCAAGGGCTAAAAAGTCCATATTTGTAGGGTATGTAGATGGAGTAAAAGGGTACAAACTATGGTGTTTGTCTTTACTCAAATTTGTAGTTAGTAGAGATGTTACCTTTGATGAATCCTCTATACTTGATCCTCGTAAAATTTCTGTGGAGTTATCAAGAAATGAGAACAACGAGCAGGTGGAGCTACCGGTGGAGCTTACCAAGGAACGAGATCAAGAGACTCAAATTGATGAGTCAAAAGATGCAGATCTTGAAGAACTTGCTTTTAATGAACCATACACAATTGCGAAGGGAAGGGACAAAAGGCAAATACGGAAATCGGAACGTCTTATAAAGCAAGAAAATCTGATTGCATATGTGTTCGTAGCTGCAGAAGAAGAGATTAAGGATCTCGAGCCCTCTTTGTATGTTGAAGCGATTTCTTTCAAATATGCTGCACAATGGCAGTTAGCCATGATGGAAGAGATGGAGTCTCTTCACAAAAATGATACATGGATCTTAGTTAAAAGGCCAAAGGGGATGAGGACAGTTGGATGCAAATGGGTCTACAGAAAAAAAGAAGGTATTTCAGAAGTGGAAGATGCTAGGTTCAAGGCGAGATTGGTTGCAAAGGGTTTCAGTCAGAAGGAGGGAATTGACTACAATGAGATCTTTTCTCCAGTCGTGAAACATAGCTCAATTCGCGTGCTACTAGCATTAGTTGCACAATTTGATTTAGAGCTTCAACAGCTTGATGTCAAAACTGCTTTCTTACATGGTGATCTAGAAGAGACAATCTATATGGATCAGCCTGAAGGTTTCCTAGCTGAAGGAAAAGAAGACCATGTATGCCAACTGAAGAAGTCTTTGTATGGTTTGAAGCAATCCCCTAGACAGTGGTACAAGAGGTTTGATGCATTAATGACTACACATGGATTTTCGAGGAGTGCATTTGATAGTTGTGTGTATCACAAAAAGATGGCTGGTAACTCTATGATTTATCTATTGTTATATGTTGATGATATGCTTATTGCTGCTAACATCATCACAGAGATAAATATTTTGAAAAAACTGTTGAGCAAGGAATTTGACATGAAGGATCTAGGAGTTGCAAAGAAAATCCTTGGAATGGAAATTTCAAGAGAAAATGGTGTTGTACATCTTTCTCAGAAGAGGTACATCGGAAAAGTTCTTGAAAGATTCAATATGCATATGAGCAAGCCTGTAAGTACACCGTTAGCTTCTCATTTCAAGCTTTCAGAGTTACAAATGCCTCAATCTATGGATGAGGTGGAGCATATGTCAAAGGTTCCTTATGCGTTGGTAGCATTATGTATGCTATGGTATGCACACGTCCAGATATTGCCCAATCTGTAAGTGTGGTAAGCAAGTACATGGAAAATCTAGGAAAAAGGCACTGGGAAGCTGTCAAGTGGATATTGAGATATCTCAAAGGAACTCCTGATGTTGGCCTAACCTTCCGGAAAAGTGAAGGTATTTCAATTCTCGGTTATGTAGATTCTGACTATGCAGGGGATCTTGATCGAATGAGGTCCACAACTGGATACATCTTTACTCTCGTCGGTAGTGTCGTTAGTTGGAAATCGACTTTACAATTGATTGTCGCTTTGTCTATAACAGAGGCAGTATATATGGCAGCAACGGAGGCAGTGAAAGAAGCTATCTGGTTGAAAGGTTTGGTGGCAGAATTGAGTTCAGTTCAGCTTGAATCAATTCTAAAATGCGATAGTCAAAGTACTATTCATTTGATTAAAAATTAAAGATTTCATGAGCGCACCAAACACATTGATGTCATAGAAAAGGGAGCTATCAAGGTTGAGAAGGTTATCACAGACGATAACGCTGCAGACATGTTGACCAAAATAGTTCCGCTTGACAAGTTTGCACATTGCAAGGACTTGGCGGGAGTATGCATCAATTGATGCAACTCTAAGAGAACAACTGCTAGGTGGAGCTGGTATGTTCAACAAAGGTTTGATTCTTCTTGTTTCTTACAGTGGGATTGCCCAGTAAGCTTAGAAGTTTTGGCCGGAGTTGTTTATACGCATGCTTGAACACAAACCAAGGTGGAGATTGAAAGAGTTGGTTTTGGTTCTTGTGGAATCAAACTAAATGGAAGATGAATTAACATGAATATTTGGTAGGAAGATAATTAGTACAAAATAAAAGTCAAAGATAGTATCTTGGTAGGTGAAATTTAGGCAAACCATACCTAAATTTCACCTACCAAGATACTATCTTTGACTTTTATTTTGTACTAATTATCTTCCTACCAAATATTCATGTTAATTCATCTCCATTTAGTTTGATTCCACGAGAACCAAAACCAACTCTTTCAACATCCTATCTCAATGATAAGATATAGCAAAAGGGCTAGCGTATCTACTGAAGATTCCAGCCAAAAGATAATTCATTTGGACATCAAACCACAAAACATCCTTCTGGATCAATATCTCAATGCTAAGATATCAGATTTTGGGTTTTCAAAGCTAATTGAGAAAGACAAAAGCAAAGTTGTGACTAGAATGAGAGGAACACGGGTTATTTAGCCCCTGAATGGTTGAGCTCGGTGATCACTGAGAAAGTTGATGTTTATGCTTTTGGAATTGTCCTCTTGGAAATTCTCTGTGGGCGAAAGAATTTGGATTGGTCCCAAGCTGATGAAGAAGATGTCCATTTGCTAAGTGTATTTAGGAGAAAAGCGGAACAAGAGCAGCTCATGGATATGGTTGACAAAAACAACGAAGATATGCAGCTCCACAGGGAAGCAGTGACTGAAATGATGAGCCTCGCTGTGTGGTGTCTACAGGGCGATTTTTCCAAGAGGCCTTCCATGTCATTGGTGGTTAAGGCATTGGAAGGTTTGGTGACTGTTGAAACCAACTTGGATTATGATTTCACACACGTACCTGAGTTCGGGGCAGGAAACCAACAGAGGGAAGCCATTATCAATTCAAAAATTCCTTCAGTTTTATCGGGACCAAGGTAAACAATATGCTTAAGGTTTTAAGTATAACACTGTTGAAGTGTGGCTGCTTAACATGTGTTTTAAGTGCCGGCATTTGCATTAGGTACTTCAACTGGTAGTGCGCAGTAAGCTTATTGTCCTATTTATCGGAAAAGGTTCAGAAAGCAAGTTTAGAGTTTTCTCTATTGAACAACTGATCATGTCACTAACCCCTTTGTGGACATACAGGTTTAAGAACTCTTATAGTAGGTCGGCTTTAGGCCACTCCTACTCGCTGGCTCGATTTTCCATCTCTAGTCAATAGCTCTTTATTTGAATAAGCACAAAATTAAAAGAACATCATTAATGTATTTTTGATTATGTGAAGTTACCCAATTCCATTTTTTTAACCGAATCCAACCCTCTAAACTAAACAAAACACATAACAATTAAATCCCAAAACCAATTTATCCAATCTTCTTCATCTCAATCCTCAATGGAAACTTCATACATTTGAAACAGAAATAACCGATATATTCTTGTGGATTCATGGGCTTGTTGATGAAGACGAATGCACCATAATGGTGTTGAGAGTCCAAATTCTGGAGTTTAACATAATTGATCCTCATTGGAACCAAAGGACCATTGCCACCCACAGTTATTGGGCCTAGGGCCAAAGCACAAAGAGGTCCAAGAATTAGACAGTTCCATACTAGATTTGCTTGGGATCCAGGTTGAGTAGAGTTTATATGGTTATCATCTTCGATTTGGGAAATTATGTGTATTGTGAAGAAACTGTCTATTCCTCTCATCTTCTTTCCGAAGTCTTATACAAATATTCTCTATCCTTTATTTACTTGTAATTTCAATATCTCATTGTAATTCAGTAGCTTTCGAGTTGTAATTACTATTCAAAGTTATAATCATGTCCCGTTCTTAATAATATAGTGATCAAGTCGGATTTGTTACATTTTTGGAGAAGAAGGGGAAGGGAGCAAGAAGGGCAAGAGAGGGGAGAGGAAATAGTAGGGGCAAAATGGTAAGTCAAAAAACTAATGGTGGAGATGTTGGAATTGGGAGAAGCATCAGCCAGGTCACCGATGAATCTTTTCTCAAAGTTTAATGGTATATTTAAGCAAAATAATTTAATTAGTAACGTTGTCAAATCATAATTGACCATGGGTAAAAGATGGTTTTGGAAAATCGAAGTTGTTTTCCATTGATAAATAATGGCATGAATGAGTCTTTTCTCAAACGCTATGACATAGATGAGTCAAACTTTAAGCGGATGGTATGTATGAGCCTTTTTACAAAGTTCAATGGCATATTTGAGCATTTCTCGTTAATAAAAAAAACAAACCAAACCTACCTAATAAAATACTATTGCCAATCCATGTCAATGGAGCCTTAAAATGTATATTCAGGCGAAGTTGCTTAGTAAAATACTGTTGATGAAGACATCATAGACTTTCTCAATTTTCACAATATACTATTTTTACAAAGTCAACTTCTTTACCACTAGTATTTGCAAATTGTTATCATATGCTAAGTCGTCACTCTGCATAAATAAATGCAAGTTGTTGTAAATATATTTACTAATTTCCGCTTCCACTTTCTTGTTTAATTCTCTCGCAGGCGAATTAAAGCAATTAGAGCGAAGATGAATCAGGAAAGTTCATTGCTTCCATCCCCAGAAATTATTCGATGGAGTTATGATGTTTTCTTAAGTTTTAGAGGTGAAGATGTACGCAAAACATTTGTTGACCATCTGTACCTTTCTCTGGAACAAAAATGCATTAACACCTTTAAGGATGACGAAAAGCTAGAGAAAGTGTTATTTGTAAGTTTTGATGATGTGACAAACTCAGGGACCTTGTACTGGTACCAGGTTCCCAACATGAACAGCCCGTTGACTGCCAGCTGGAGAAAGTACAAAAGTTGGTGCACAGTCTCCAACAATGGCAGAATTGGCAGACGCGGCAGAAACGTCAGAACTTTCCAACCAATGGCATGGGTTTAAGGAAAGTGACTTGTCTATACAATGTCATCTTTCCTTAAAACTTTTTTTTAGTTTTTTTTGCAACTTGAAAAAGCACATTCAAGAACTCTTGCAAAGGCTCAGAAAATCAAGAACAAGAAATATTCAAGAACAACAGAAGCTCAAGCGTACATTGTGTAGTTGTTTAGGAATACTTTCTTCTGATCTTACATTGTAAACTGATCCTAGAACTATAAAGGAATCAGTGTGGTCTGATTTGAAATTCTAAGTTAGTTGGTTGAACTGATTTAGTGGGCAACCTGTGTGTTGCTTAGAAAATTCTAAATCATTAGAAGGTTAGTGGTTTAGTGGGCAGTCTGTTAGATTGCTTAGAAAATCCTAAGTTGTCTAGAGTGATAGCTTAGTGGGTAGAGTAACATCTACTTAGGCTCATCAAGCAATAGAGCTATTGCTTGTCTGTGAGATTAAAAACTTTTTCTCACATTTTGTGTAACCGGTTTACTTTTGCTTGTGAAGACTAGTGAAACGGTTTTTGGAAATCCTGTGAGACAGGTCGTGGTTTTACTCCCTTGAGCAAGGAGGTTTCCACGTAAACTGCTGGTGTTGATATTCTGCCTTTATTTACAGTGGTTCATATTTTGAGTGAGTCAAGGGACCTGGTCCATTGACTGATAGTGGACGCACAGATTCTAACAAGTGGTATCAGAGCGGGTTCTCTCTAGCTGGTTAACACCAAGAGAGTGGTTCCTGCATTAGAATGGCTGCTCCACTTAATCTAGAAGAAGGTCAATCTTCAACTCGACCACCTCGATTCAATGGCCAGTTCTATAGCTGGTGGAAAACCAAGAAGGATAAGTCTCTAATGTTGAAACTCAAGCCTAAAGAAGATTCCAGTGAAGATGATGATATGGCATACCTTACCAGGAGATTTCAAAAGATTGTAAGAAAAAACAAAGATTTCAGAAAGAGAGGAAATTCTCTTAGAGCTGCAACAACCAGCGATACATGTCACAAGTGTGGAAAGACTGGACATTTTATAAGAGATTGTCCGTTACTCAAAACTGAAAATAAGGACTATCAAAGACCAAAAGGTGAGAAAGAAAAACGCAGGGACCTGGTACTTGATAAAAGTGATCAAAAAGTTGCAGCTGATCATGTGGTCAAGAAAACTCTTGCTGCATGGGGAGACTCTTCCAGTAAGTCAGAAGATCTTGATGAACCAAATAATGCATCAATGGTGGCAATTCATGATGAGAATAATATATTCGATGAAATGTTTGTTGTAATGGCTCAGTCAGATGATGAAGATGCTGAGGATCAGGTAACACTTCTTGATATTAAGCAAAATTTGAATACTTATTCTTTTAAAAGACTGAGAAAATTAGCAAATGTGATGATTGATTCTGTGATTGAATTAACTTCTGAAAGAGACTCCATGAATGCTGAATTTGAAAGTCTAAGTGAAAACAGAGATAAAATTGGTGAGAAAATGGGTCAAATTGAAAGCAAAATGATTGTTCTAGAATCTGAAAAACTAGAACTCAAAAATCAATTGTATCTGATGAATGAGAAGTCTGAAAATCTGAAAGAAAAGTCTGCCAGTCTACATGTTGAGCTGGAAGAAAAACTGAAAAACTCAGAGATTAACCTTGTTTTCACCTTGGAAAAGAACAAAAGCTTAGAGAAAGATATTGTCAAACTTAAGGATGACCTTGCAAATTCCCTTAAATGGACAAAATCTTCTAAGTTGCTTTCAAATGTGACAAATCAAAGCAACTACAACAAAAAGGGTCTGGGAAGTTTGAATATTACTCCTCCTTTCAATCCTCACAGCAAATATGTCTTTGTTTCAGATAACTTGCTTTGTGTTCACTGTGGTAGAAATGGGCACTTAAAAAGTGAATGTACAGCCTGGAGAGAGTCGCATGAAAGATTCTCAAACTTCACAGAAAAGAAAAGGAGTTCAAAAGGGGGACCTGGTCCTGTTCAAAAACCCTTGATCAAAAAGAGTTTAAATTTACCTCACTGGGCGAGAAACACCTTGATTACTCCTTTATCTGCCTTCTGGGAACTCAAATTGAAATGGGTTCCCAAGTCTACTAAGTGATTCTTGCTGCAGTGAGTGAGAGGAGTAGCAGTCAAATGTTGGTACATGGATAGTGGATGCTCCAAACATATGACTGAGATACAAAAAAACTTCCTCTCGCTCAAGGCACTTCAAGGTGGAGGTGTCTCTTTTTTTTAAAAAAAAAAAAATTTTAAAGTGTTGGTAAAGTTGAAAAACGCTTCAAGAATCCATTGATAATGTGTATCATGTTAGTGCTTTGAAGTACAGTTTTCTGAGTATGTCTCAAATCTGTGTCAAGAGAAATGAAGAAAAGTTTACATCTGAGAAGTGTACTGTGGTTATTTTAACTACAAAGAAGGTGTTTCTCACTACTGAAAGATGTAAAAGCATGTATTTGGCAAACTTAGAAATATCTCATGGAGATGATCTAACATGTCTAAGTGCTCAGAATGAAAATGCTGATCTGTAGCATCGGAGACTAGGTCATGTGAGCTCATCTTTATTGATTAAGCTAGTTCCTAAGGACCTGGTACTAGGTCTGCCAAAACTGAGATTTTGTGAAAATAAAATGTGTGAAGTGTGTGTAAAAGGAAAACAGATCAGAATTTCCTTCAAGTCAAAGAAGAAAGTGACCTCGTCAAGAGTATTAGAGCTGCTGCACAGGGATCTGTGTGGACCTCTAAAAGTTCAAAGCAAAGTGAAAGAAGTAATACTGAAATATGTGTTCCTTTGAAGAGTAGAACAATGATCAGTTGCATCCGTTGACATCAAGGACAGCATGGAAACACAGTTCATCTCATCCGCTTGATAATCTCATTTCACCTCTGAATTCTGGAATCCATACTAGAATCAAAAACAAGAAATCTAGTTGCATTTTCAGCTTTTATCTCATCAATTGAGCCTAAGAATTTAAAAGAGGCATTGTGTGATGCAGACTGGGTTAACTCAATGCAAGAAGCACTACATCAGCTTGAAAAAAAAAAACAAGATTAAGCAAACCTCCAGTGTCATCTTAATCTGTCAAGGGAAGCATACAAAGGAGCTGTTAAAGAACCTTCATATGCAATCAGGTCGGACATGGTATTCAGCGTGGAAATGTATGCACAGTTCCGAACATGTCCTAGGGAATCTCCTCTAAAGGCAGCTAAGAGAATCCTGAGTATCCAAAGAAAACAGGGGACCTGGTCCTATTTTATCCTGCAGCTGAGGATGTGTGTGTAGCTGCTGCCTCCAGATTGCCCAACTTCTTCGGATAAAGCAATAGCTTGGGAATTTTGGAGTCCTCATCAACACCATTCCTTTTATGTGTGCTAAATACAAGTGCTGTCAGTATGGAAAAGAATCTTGTGCTAACTTTCTAAGAGATAATGTTGAAAAAGGAAATTTTGTGCTAACTTATTGCCCAACAGAGGAACAAATTGCAGACATCTTTACCAAGGCTCTAAGCAAAGATCAGTCTGAGATCAACAGGTTGAAGTTGGGTATGATGAACTTAAAGTAATCCCAAAATTATTCAAGCATGAAATTTCCTTAGTGACAGAAATCTGTAGTGCAGGTATCCTTTCTATTAATAATAATATGTCTTGTAAGATCAATGTTGTACCTATTGCAGGTATACATTCATAAATGATGTGCAAAAGCAAAAACATAGTCAGAACCATTCAGGAATGGTGCTTAAATTGCAGTATGGGACCTGGTCTCTCCTAAGGTTAGCTTTCTTTACATTAATTTTAAACTAGTCTAAATAGACCGTTGATATTGCCACGTGCCAGTCTTTCGTCATTCTAACCGTTAGTCCCATCGCTTGAAACTCCAAGCGATACGTCAAATCAAGGGACCTGGCACCGCTTCTCCTCTTTATAGTCAACCTTCTCATTTCTAAATCTCTTCACTCTCTCTCTTTGTTCTGAAAAACCCTAAAATACCAAATCTTATCTCTTTCTCTTTGCTGTTGTTTTTTGTTAAAAAAAAAATGTCGGAACCCTCATCCTCATCAAGAAAGATGCTTGCATCCTTGAGTGAAATCGATCCAGTTTCTTTCTATACCCCATCTCCTTCAGGATCGAAATCAATAGTTCCAACAACCTCTGAAGTCAGTCCTCCTTTAGATAACTCCATCATCCCCATTCAGTCTATAGATCTAAACAGTCCTAGTCTTCCCCTGGTACCTGGTCCTTCTATGGAAATTCTTTCAGATACCCTTTTTGAGGGTGACTTACCAGAGAGCAAAACATCTGAGTCCAATATCTTGGCTGCTAGTGAAGGACTGGTCATTGAGAGCCTCACAATTATGAGAGAAGAAGCAAGGTTGGAGGAATGTGAAAACCCCATGAATGACGATATCAGGGACACACAACCTATTTTTGATAAAACTTCGGATTTTGGGAGATACCCTTCGTCTGATTCTTCTGATGAAGAAGATGTTAATCGTCCTATTCAGTGGTCACTGCGGAAGAGAAAGGAAAATGTCTCTAAAAAGGGGAAAGAAAAGGTTGTAGAGGGTAAACCTAAACGACGGCCAGTTACTAGATCTGACTCTAAGAAAATGCTAGCCGATGCTATGAAAGCCAGTGCCAAATCTACAGCCAAAAATCAAAGTGAAAGAACCTTCAAAGTGTCAAAATTCCAAATGCCTCCGACTGATGTGGTGGAAGTTTCTGGGGAAGATTCTGATGGGGGGTCTTGTAAGAAAAGTTCAAGAAAAGTGAAACAAAATGTCCAAAAGAAGTCCAACACAACAAAATCCACAAAGGCGGTAGTGAAAAGAAAAAGGAAGAGAAAAACTTCTGCAACACAAACTGAAAAGTCTGAGCAGGGACCTGGTCCTGAAGTGCATGTGGATGAAGATGTCATCAACAAACAAGAAATTGTTGATAACCTGAGTAAACAATCTGTTTTGGCTGGAAGGGTATTCGACATGAATATTGTTCATCAACCAGGTATGGACTTTCTTCATGATATTGTAGAAATTCAATCATGGATGCATTTATTCGATTTTAAGTCTCCTGTCCTTCATGAGGAAGAGGTCCGTGAATTTTACTACAATATTACTTTTGGAGAAGATGGCAGTATAAATACCAGAGTGAAAAACATAGTTGTTCATCTTGATGAAGACTTGTTGGGAAAGATTCTTGGAGTACCTCGAGGAGGTATCAGGTCTGTGATTGGAAAAAGTTGTTCGATGGAATTTGTCACGACTTGTTCTAAACTCCCAACTACCAGGTGTGCAGGGTTATTTAAGAAACTGATGAAGAGTGAATTCCAGTTGGTTTTTGAGTTTGTTAACAAAATTCTCCTTCCAAGAACTGAAAAGAGAACTTCAGCAACTTCGGCTGATCTGTTTGTCATGGAGCTATTGTGCAAATTTGAACCTCTGGATCTTCTAGGTCTTATGCTTGAACACATGTACAAAACTGTCATCGAGAGAAAGGGAAAGCATGGTATGGGTTATGGATACTTCTTAACTAAAGTATTCAAACACTTTAATATTCCTCTTGGTGTTGGAAAAGTAGGTACAGTGAAACAAACCATCTCAGAGTCCACTCTGGTTGAATATGAGTGCATAGAAGGAAAAGCAAATCCCAAGAGCAAAGTGGCTCAACTTGTGGAGAACCAGGATCAATTGAAGCATGAGTTGGAAGAATTGACTATGAGGTTGAGTAGTAGAGATGCTGAAATTGCTATTCTTAAGGTAGAACTACTTAAGGCACAGACTATGGGACGTGGTACCTCGGTTATTCAAGAGCTGAAGCAAGAAAATGCAGAGCTGAGGGCCAAAATTGTTGCTTTACAAGAAAAAGCAATAAAAGACAATGATGATGCTAATGGTCGACTTACTCTTATCATTCAGTCCCTTTCCCATCAGCCTCCTCCTTCATAGTCGTTTTTTCTATCTTCTTTCCCTTTATGGTTCTTGTATGTGGCTTATCTACTCAGTCTGCTGTACTCTAGTTTAATTTTAATGTATTGAATGATGCCTCTGAACTGCTATTAATCTTATTCCTGTTTTGTTCTGGCAAATTGTTTATCGTATTTTGTACTCCTTTATATCTGATTGCCAAAAGGCTATGATCTTACTTGATTGCATTATTGATAATATTGGTTTACTGTGTCTCTTTTTAATGATGCCAAAAGGGGGAATTTTTATGTAAGAATGAGAGATGTACTTTATGCATGAATGTTGTACTTCAGGGATGGAAGAAGTAATTCAAGGGAAACATGAAATATTATTTCTGGGCTTGGTTTATGGTTCTTGTGAATTTTCTTGTTCACTGCAGGTATATAGATAACTGATTCAGGGGGAACAATAAACTTTGCAATATCTTGTAATCCTGTCTTGAAGTCTGATGTATGGGGGAAGAAATGCAGACATTGGTGTATGGTTTGTCATCATCAAAAAGGGGGAAAATGTTATTTGAAGTTTTGAAGTTTTGATGATTTGACAAACTCAGAGACCTTGTGAAGAGACCAGATTCATTGTGCAAATGTATATGCAACTGTTAGGTCTTTATCGACAGGGGGAAGGAAACATGGAAGAACATGTAGACACTGGTGTATTGTTTGTCATCATCAAAAAGGGGTGAAATGTTATTTGTAAGTTTTGATGATGTGACAAACTCAGGGACCTTGTACTGGTACCAGGTTCCCAACATGAACAGCCCGTTGACTGCCAGCTGGAGAAAGTACAAAAGTTGGTGCACAGTCTCCAACAATGGCAGAATTGGCAGACGCGGCAGAAACGTCAGAACTTTCCAACCAATGGCATGGGTTTAAGGAAAGTGACTTGTCTATACAATGTCATCTTTCCTTAAAACTTTTTTTTAGTTTTTTTTGCAACTTGAAAAAGCACATTCAAGAACTCTTGCAAAGGCTCAGAAAATCAAGAACAAGAAATATTCAAGAACAACAGAAGCTCAAGCGTACATTGTGTAGTTGTTTAGGAATACTTTCTTCTGATCTTACATTGTAAACTGATCCTAGAACTATAAAGGAATCAGTGTGGTCTGATTTGAAATTCTAAGTTAGTTGGTTGAACTGATTTAGTGGGCAACCTGTGTGTTGCTTAGAAAATTCTAAATCATTAGAAGGTTAGTGGTTTAGTGGGCAGTCTGTTAGATTGCTTAGAAAATCCTAAGTTGTCTAGAGTGATAGCTTAGTGGGTAGAGTAACATCTACTTAGGCTCATCAAGCAATAGAGCTATTGCTTGTCTGTGAGATTAAAAACTTTTTCTCACATTTTGTGTAACCGGTTTACTTTTGCTTGTGAAGACTAGTGAAACGGTTTTTGGAAATCCTGTGAGACAGGTCGTGGTTTTACTCCCTTGAGCAAGGAGGTTTCCACGTAAACTGCTGGTGTTGATATTCTGCCTTTATTTACAGTGGTTCATATTTTGAGTGAGTCAAGGGACCTGGTCCATTGACTGATAGTGGACGCACAGATTCTAACAGAAAGGAAAGTTCATTTCACCGAAACTCGAGAGTTCAATTGAAGAGTCAAGGATAGCTTTGATCATATTCTCTAAAAACTATGCTAATTCAACATGGTGTTTAAATGAATTGACGAAGATCATGGAGTGCAAGAATGTGAAAGGACAAATTGTTGTTCCGGTGTTCTATGATGTAGATCCATCAACAGTGAGGAAACAAAAAACGATATTTGGAGAAGCATTTAGCAAACATGAAGCCCGGTTCCAGGAGGACAAGGTGCAAAAATGGAGGGCAGCACTGGAGGAAGCAGCTAATATTTCTGGCTGGGATTTGCCAAATACTTCCAATGGGTAAGTATCAATTATGAAACCAAACTCATCGACATATGTTAATAAGTTACTCTGAATACTTTAGTTCATTTCTATTTTTCATCAGAGGTCCTTTTCCCTTTTTCATTAAATTGAATTATCGTAGATTTCTGTTCTTACTTTTCTAATAAAATCCAATAGACAACTTGAATTTATATCATAAGCAAGTTAGAAGGGAATGGATATACCCAACCTGCCAAACCAGATAAGGGAATTTATAGAGGGAGTCTCTCGGTTTACAACTATTCACATTTAACGTAGCAAATGTGGCTACGGTGGAAGACACACTTGGGGAGTTGGCAAATTACCTCTGGGATGAGGGATATATATACAATAGGAAATAGTCCGTTAGGGGTCATGCTATGAAGTTGTCTTAGTTTCTTTCTAGATTTACTCTGGAACCTCCCTCCGTTCTTATTTTGCTTTTGTTTCTGCAACAAACTCATATACAGTTGACTGATATGTTACTTATCCTTGTAGGACCAAAAATGTGAGCATTTTCTATATATGAAGATTTTACTATGCACAAAACATATTTTAAGACATCCTTTGTTGTATGCAGACATGAAGCTAGAGTAATAGAGAAAATTGCGGAGGATATAATGGCTAGATTGGGTACTCAAAGACATGCAAGCAATGCTAGAAATCTTGTTGGAATGGAGTCACACATGCACCAAGTATATAAAATGCTTGGCATCGGGTCTGGTGGAGTTCGCTTCCTTGGAATAGTGGGAATGAGCGGAGTGGGGAAGACAACTCTTGCGAGAGTTATTTATGATAACATTCGGAGTCAATTTCAAGGTGCATGTTTTCTTCACGAAGTCAGAGACCGTTCAGCAAAACAGGGAATTGAGCGCTTGCAAGAGATACTTCTTTCTGAGATCCTTGTTGTAAAGAAACTAAGGATCAACGATTCGTTTGAAGGAGCTAATATGCAAAAACAAAGACTACGGTACAAAAAGGTTCTTCTTGTTCTGGATGATGTTGATCACATAGAACAGTTAGATGCATTAGCTGGGGAGCGTGAATGGTTTGGTGATGGAAGTAGAATCATCATAACAACCAAAGACAAACACTTGCTTGTTAAGTATGAGACTGAAAAGATATACAGAATGGGAACTTTAGACAAATATGAAAGTTTACGACTTTTTAAACAGCATGCTTTCAAGAAAAACCACCCTACCAAAGAATTTGAGGATCTATCAGCTCAAGTGATAGAGCATACCGGTGGACTCCCATTAGCCCTGAAAGTCCTTGGCAGTTTCTTGTATGGAAGAAGTTTGTATGAATGGTTAAGTGAAGTGGAGCATTTGAAACGAATCCCAGAAAATGAAATTTTGAAGAAACTCGAACCAAGTTTCACTTGTCTCAACAATATTGAGCAAAAGATATTCTTAGACATTGCATGCTTCTTTTCAGGGAAGAAGAAAGATTCAGTGACCAGAATACTTGAGAGTTTTGATTTTAGCCCTCATTGGGATAAAAGTTCTCATGGAGAAATGTTTGATCACTATATTAAAAGGTCGCGTTATAATACACCAATTGATACAAGAAATGGGCTGGCACATTGTTCGTCGAGAAGATTCTTACAATCCAAGAATATGTAGTAGATTGTGGAAGCGCGAAGATATTTGTCCTGTACTTGAAAGAAATTTGGTACGTAGTTGTGAACTTATGACTTCTTATGTTATTTTCCTTTTCTCATCCGCCTTAAATACTCTTTCTTATTAGGGCACTGACAAGATCGAAGGCATGTCGCTGCGCCTGACTAATGAAGAAGAAGTTAATTTTGGTGGCAAGGCCTTCATGCAGATGACCAGTCTGAGGTTTCTCAAATTACGGAATGCATATGTTTGCCAGGGACCTGAATTTCTTCCTGATGAGTTGAGGTGGCTTGATTGGCATGGATATCCTTCGAAAAGTCTGTCAAATAGCTTTAAGGGAGACCAACTTGTTAGTTTGAAATTGAAAAAAAGCCGCATCATACAACTTTGGAAAACCTCAAAGGATCTCGGAAAACTGAAGAACATGAACCTTAGCCATTCACAGAAGCTAATAAGGACTCCAGATTTTTCAGTTACGCCTAATCTTGAAAGGCTGGTTCTAGAAGAATGCACAAGTTTGGTACAAATCGATTTTTCTATTGGAGATCTTGGAAAGCTAGTCCTGCTGAATCTGAAGAACTGCAGAAATTTAAAGACCCTACCAAAGAGAATTCGATTGGAAAAGCTTGAAATTCTCGTTCTTTAAGGCTGCTCAAAGTTAAGAACATTCCCTGAAATAGAAGAGAAAATGAATAGTTTAGCAGAACTGTATTTGGGCGCGACTGCTTTGAGTGAGCTACCAGCATCAGTTGAGAACTTTTCAGGAGTTAGTGTAATAAATCTAAGTTACTGCAAGCATCTTGAGAGTCTACCTAGCAGTATTGTTAGGTTGAAATGTCTGAAAACACTCGATGTGTCCGGATGCTCAAAACTTAAAAATTTACCAGAAGATTTGGGACTTTTAGTTGGCTTAGAGGAGCTCCACTGCACTCACACAGCCATCCAAACAATTCCGTCTTCTATGTCTCTTCTTAAAAACCTTAAGCACTTATCTCTCCGTGGATGTAATGCTTTAAGTTCACAAATAAGTAGCTCAAGTCATGGCCAGAAGTCAATGGGTGTAAAATTTCAGAATTTGTCGGGTCTTTGTTCATTGATCATGTTGGATCTTAGTGACTGCAACATTACAGACGGAGGCGTTTTAAGTAATCTTGGGTTCTTACCGTCTTTGGAGGAATTGAATCTCGATGGTAACAATTTTTCCAATATTCCGGCTGCAAGCATAAGTCGTCTCACTCGACTTGAAGTCCTTGCATTGTCTGGTTGTAGGAGCCTTGAGAGTTTACCGGAACTTCCTCCAAGTATAAAAGAGATATATGCTGATGAATGCACATCTTTGATGAGCATTGATCAACTAACCAAATATCCAATGTTGCGTGAAGTTTCATTCACAAAATGTCATCAACTTGTAAAAGATAAACAGCATACCTCCATAATTGATTCATTGTTGAAGCACATGGTCAAGGTAAGTGTGCTTCCAAGCCTCAACTCCACATGAAAAACATAAAATGAAAATTTTGTTTTATATAACTGGATCAAAGGGGCTTTTGTATTTGTACTATTTAAGGTCACATATGAATATTCTTGACAAATAACATTCTTTTCACTGTGCATGCAGGGACTATACATGAATGTCAGATTTAGTATGTATATACCTGGTGCGGAGATTCCTGAGTGGTTTACGTACAAGAGCTTGGGGACTGAATCAATCTCAGTGGCCCTGCCCAAAAGTTGGTTCACACCCACATTCAGGGGAATTGTTGTTTGTGTTGTTTTTGACATGATGACTCCTTACATTTTAGGGGAATTTAAGTGGGATAATCCCTTCATTTTTCATACTGCCAAATGCCTAAAAACTTTCCAAGGACTTGCACTGTGGTTTAGGTTAACAGGCCATGATGGTTGGATTTGCAAATTTAGCAGGTGTTATGGCGCAATAGGAAGTGAAAAAACTGTTGGTTTAGGCAACACTTTTCTAGCCCATGTACCACTTTATCACTTTTTGAATGATCCTAGTTACAATCTTAATAACTTCATTCAGCTTGAGTTTGGTGCCTGTAAATATGGCCATAAGGATGCAGTGGTCAAAGGTTTGGGAGTGCGTCTTGTGTATGAGAAAAATACCAGAAATTAGATTGAAGAGTCAAAAGTTTTCTTACGCTGGAATAAGCAGAAATGGTATATGAAAAATAAAAGCCCATCAATTGGCTCATGGTTGAACTATCTTATTATCATATCATATTATATTATATTATATCATCATATATCATATATTCATATATCTATCTATCTATCTATATTTATATCTATATCTATATCTATCTATCTATCTATACTACCTTAAAAGCATTAACTGCTAAATTGAATGTTAAATTACTATAATATTCCTAACTTAGATTGTGACTTTTTCGATGAGTTGTGATTTTTTCAAATGGTTATGATTTTTCGATGAGTTGTGACTTTTTCAAAGAGTTGTCACTTTTTCAATAAGTTGTGATTTTTCCAAATAGTTGTAACTTTTTCAACAAGTTGTGACTTTTCCAAAAGGTTCCCCTTTTCATGATTTTTCAGATAAGACACAAAAAATATTTGTTCATACTACCCTTGACTATAAATAGAGGACTTCCTCTCAATTTTCAACCACAATTTTTTCTAATCTTCTACTCTCTTCTTCTTGCACAAGTTTGGTACAAATCAATTTTTCTATTGGAGATCTTGGAAAGCTAGTCTTGCTGAATTTGAAAAACTGCAGAAATTTGAAGACCCTACCAAAGAGAATTCGATTAGAAAAGCTTGAAATTCTCGTTCTTTCAGGCTGCTCAAAGTTAAGAACATTCCCTGAAATAGAAGAGAAAATGAATCGTTTAGCAGAACTGTATTTGGGCGCGACTTCTTTGAGTGAACTACCTGCATCAGTTGAGAACCTTTCAAGATTTTGTGTATTAAATCTAAGTTACTGCAAACATCTTGAGAGAGTCTACCTAACAAGCAGTATTTCTAGGATGAAATGTCTGAAAACACTCGATGTGTCCGGATGCTCAAAACTTAAAAATTTACCAGATAATTTGGGACTTTTAGTTGGTTTAGAGGAGCTCCACTGCACTCACACAGCCATCCATTCCGTCTTCTATGTCTCTTCTTAAAGACCTTAAGCGCTTATTTCTCCGTGGGTGTAATGCTTCCAGTTCACAAGTAAGTAGCTCAAGTCATGGCCAGAAGTCTATGGGTGTAAATTTTCAGAATTTGTCGGGTCTTTGTTCGTTGATCATGTTGGATCTTAGTGACTGCAACATCTCGGATGGAGGCATTTTAAGTACTCTAGGGTTCTTTCCATCTTTGGAGGAATTGATTCTCGATGGAAACGATTTTTCCAATATTCCGGCTGCAAGCATAAGTCGTCTTACTCGACTTAAAGTCCTCGCATTGGCTGGTTGTAGGAGGCTTGAGAGTTTACCGGAACTTCCTCCAGGTATAGAAAATATAAATGCTGATGAATGCACATCAGATCAGCTAACCAATTATCCAATGTTGCGTGGAGTTTCATTTACAAAATGTCATCTACTTGTAAAATATAAACGGTGTGCCACTGTGGTTGATTCATTGTTGAACTCGGGGACTGAATCAATCTCAGTGGCTCTGCCCAAAAATTGGTTCACACCCACATTCAGGGGGTGTAATGTTTGTGTTTTTTTTTATCCCTTCAGTATTCATACTGCTAAATGGCTACAAAATTTCCAAACTTTTGGGATATGGTTTAGGTTCATAAGCCATGATGGTTTGCGGCACAAATATAGCGTTTGTATGGGCCCAATAAGACCTTCCGTTTCCTTCATTTGTACAAATGCTGTATAACACACCATTATATTGGGTACCCACAGTTCTTTAGATTTGGAGATCTACCTATTTCCAATCAGTGGTATACCCTTAAATTTCCATTGGGCTCAAAATTGATCAGCTGTTAGTCCTGGAGGGTATCGTGAAGTCGTAATGGATTGACCATCAAATATGAAATAACGACTATATAGATAGCAAAAATCTGAAGCATAGTAATACTGAGGTGGTTCAGATTCTATGTAAGTGGTCAGTCTTCCATTGAGAATAGCAAGAGAAAACAAACCTTGACTTATATTGGATGCTGAAACTTTTGCTATCAGCTTCCGCTCATAAATCAACTAATTCTGCTCAGGAAGCAAAGAATCCGTTGGATGATCAAAAGATTGCCAAATTGTGCGATTGAGATTCCCCATTTCTGTCAAGTTTAAGCCAGAAACAGATTTGACAGTAGTATTAGTGGACCAAACAAGAGTTGCTTAGTTGGACAAAAAAACATTGTAAAAACAATCATAAGGCTATTTATATAGAGAATTGCTCTTCTCTTTCACTTCTTAGCAATCCTTTTAGATTTGGAAACTTTTCCGTAAGTGTCCGTTTTAATGCGGAACTCCTTACCATAGCAAGTGGTTCCAAGTATGAGAACGTTGGGGCAAAAAAATATTATGCTTTTTTGGATTTTGATAATTGTATAAAACTTTATTTGGGTATTATAAATATGATATTTCTTTTAGGATGAGCTGTAATAATAATTGTGTTCTATACATTTTATACTAACTAGTCTTTGGACACGTGCGTTGCACGTGTATCTCTTGTGATATTTTATAGATCCATGGTGCACGTGTATTTCTTGTGATATTTTATAGATCCATTTAAATGATTAAATTTATTTTTATGATTAATATTAATTCTATTTAAGCAATCAATTATAAATTTTGAACTTTGATGAGCAGTTAGCAAACTTCCAATGAAGTCATAGATGACAAATAACTTGAGAGTAAATAAAAATACAAATTTATAACTAAACACATGTGACTCTTTTAACTTTCAAAATGATATGAGGTGACAAGGTGAAAACAGTTTCTTTTCAATAAATACATTCATTATACTAATAATTCACCATTTAATAAAGTTCTCCTAAAAACGTTTTTTTAGCATATAGTAACATGTAGGAAGTAATTTTTAACAGTAAAAGGTAAAGGGAAGGGTTAATCAGTTTCTCATTTAATTATGATTTATTTATTAGTATAGGTTAATTTATTATTTAGTACGAAGTGGTATAGGAATATTAGTATTAAGATGAAGGGTAAAAATGCAATTTAATTTTTTAGGAATATTTTGTAATTTAATTTTATAAGTTTTGGGGCTTCTCACTTATTATTATTATTATTATTATTACTAATAATAATAATAATAAACTTTACATTTATATTATTATTAATAATAATAATAATAATTTGACTTAACACATTTCCACTTTTAGTATTTAGTATAATATGATGTGATTAATATCTAATATTTAATCAATTAGATATTTTATAATATTTTATTTTAGTGTAGGAGTAAAATATTATTATTAAATGTAATAATTTTTTACTTAACACCTTTCAACATTTAATATTAAGTATAAAATGATGTGATTACAATTTAGCATTTAATTTATTAGATATTTTATAATATTTAATTTTAGTATAGGGGTAAAATCGTAATTCAACTTTGACCCTAAAACCTTCACACTTATAATAATATTAGTTTCTGATAACGTGCTTTGCACGTTGATTCCAAAATGCTTAATACAAACTTTATATTGCAAATGCTATATTTTAAATAGTACATATTATTGGATTTTTTCTGTGCTATGAAAAGAAAAATCAAAACTTACTGAAAATGAAAAAAAAAAAAGATACAGAGCTACAACTATAAGTTCATGAGATTAGAAAATCTTGCAAACTTTGATGCTACTTTACTGACATATATAATACTCTAATTTAAGGATAAATACATACTCGAACATATATAGATATATGTATATAATAAAAGTATTTATTCCATAAAATTAACGATTATGCGTGAAAAATAAAAATTAAATTGATACATATGTTGAATTCCATCATTATCAATTCAAATGCGATCAGAAGTCATGTGAGTCTTGATTTGACCCAAACTCATGATTTTTTTTTCAAAAATTAAGTAAATAAAAAAGGAAGATAAATGTATAGTAAGACCGAAGAACGTAAAAAGAAAGATGCAATATTGCACAATCAAAATCTAAAAATATGAAATAATAAACTAACAGTTGTAATACTTCGTTAAATAGCTGAAACATAAAATGATAGAGACGAAGTGAGTTAAATAAGAAACAGATTCTAAAGATTATATTGTAAAATTATATATACAAAAAGGTTGCATCAAACATAAGTAGAAAGAAAAATCTTCAAAATCAACAATAAAAATTGAGATACTAATGAAGAATTAGTTGAAGCAAAAAAAAATAGTCATATATATGTATACTAAATGTAGTGACCGGTAGTATTCTTTTTTCAACATTATTATAACTATCAAAAGTTTGAATAATCAAGATAGTGATTTTTGAGCTTCTCAATATAAAAAATAGAACAATTAAAAAAAATGGAATAATAATGAAGACTTTTAGATAGATTATAAGTAATGAAAAAAATAATTTATTAATTAAACTCAAATAAATAAGGTTCTTCAAATATATATACTAATTTAAAGGGTATTAATGCTTATCACCAATTTAAAGTGATTTAAGTAATTCAACTTTCAATTTTATTTGTTTTTCACTTTTAGTACAAAATATAATATATTTTATTTTTATATATATGTGTTTCACCAATAATTTAATTAATATTATATACTCTATGAAAAACATATATTACACATTTATTTCAGTTGTATATAACTTATTTTGCAAATAACAATTTTAAGTAATTCATATATTTTTCAACTTTTTTTTAGTTGAAAAATAAAATCCAAACATGTAAACTGTATAGAAATATACAATGTAATAACCAAAGAACAACAATAATAATAAGGCAATCATATTTTTTAGCCACAAACTCAAATGAAGGCCAAACAATAATTAGTTAGTGAAAAAATAAAAATAAACAAAACAAAATCATAAATCTCATAAATCAATAAAGACAACTAAACTAACAAACACAAAATAATAAATCTTACCTTTTTTGTTGATGGTGCTGAGAAAAAATCCAAACGAATATCATATAGTCATACTTTAAAACAATAAAAATAGATTTAAAAAAACTGACGAATTGAGATTACGCAGACATAAAAAATATAGCTAGTACTTGTTTTTTTCACGACTTCTTAGAATGGTCTTTAAAATATCTCTTGTTACATGTGAAAATAAAAAAACTAAATCAATGAACAAAACTTAAACATAAAGAAAATGAAACGATGAAATGCAATTGTTAAGGGAAAATGTTAATGGGGATAGGACTCCACAATGAGACAATGTGAACTTTATAAAAAGATTTCAGAGTCCAGAGCATATCAAAAGTCAGTGATAAATATTATTAAAATCGGAAGGTTAAGGGAACAATAATTAAAACTCAATAATTAGGGGAAGATGTAAGAGTTTTTAATTTATAATAATATTTAAGGAAATTGATGTAATTAGCTTATTTGATTAGATATTTAATCAAAATTTTATTTAGTAAAGAGTAAAATAGTAAGTCAATTTTGAATTTGGAAGCTTGCTAATAATAATAATAATAATAATTTATTATATTATATTGATGATGAATAAATTAAATATAAATATAAACTATAGATGATAAATATTGGAGTATTAAATTAGATATTTTAATTAGGAATCAATCTAAGGAAGCTCAAAAGTCATTGACATATTTATTAAAATGATACAATTTAATATTTAAATTAAATAATTAAATATTTCTATAACATTTTAATTTATAATAGGAGTAAAATCGTAATTCAACTTTTAACCTTTTTTGTTCCCACTTATAATAATATATGATATATGATATGATATTCCTTACAACTGTCTTGCTGAAAGTCCCTTCCTTTTTCCTTTTGTATAAATTTTCCATCGTTTTCAATCAGGTTCAGACCAAGTCTTCTTCTGAATCGGACCGGCTATCAATGATTGTTCAACTCTACAAAATAATATCGATTACTTTCACTTACATCTTTGCACTGAGTATGTTATTGTTTAGTGTCTTGAAATGATTCACCCAACTGTATATTAATGTATCTTGTATCTCAAAGTTACAATTAACTCCAAATTATGATATACTAAAGGTCTAGATTATTCTTTTGAACCTAAGTTCTTGACATGAATTGACTCTAGTAGTATAAGGTTAATCCGTTAAATTTTGATTACAAAGATCAATTAAGATTCTTAGCTAGACTTGAAGATTTTATTTTCATTCGTTGTTATATTTATTGGGGTTTGACTCTTAGGCCCTAACTAGTCAATAATAAGGTGCTGGAATAGAGAGAAGAAATCAACAAAATTTGTTGTACCTTTCATCCTTAAAATATTAGTAGAATTTTGTTATACTTTTCTTCCTTAACTGTGCACTAAGGAAGAAAGTGCATATCAATGAATCATTCAAGACATTTGAGTCCTTCAAGGTGCAAATCCAAAAGAGAAGTAAAAATGCCTATTCCAGATTCGACATGACCCTTCAATCTGAAAATAGTCCAATGGTTGTTAATTATAGTAGTACCACTCTTTTCATGCTCATTCTTTCTTCACAGCATCTCATTAGTTGTCAACCTTCTGAAACTTTTATCACCAATTCCTCCATTTCCTGGATAAATAGCCGCTCCTATGTAGTGAATTCCACAGATGGAGCCACACTGACACCCATCCTATCGAGAGAAGGGAACGAGACTCAGTTTGTTTGTGGTTTCTTATGTGATTACAATGGTACTGCTTGCGTTTTTGGCGTCCTTATATTACCAAATATTGATGATTCTTATCTATACTACCCGAGATTAGTATGGTCAGCAAATCGGAACAATCCGGTTAGAACCAATGCAACCTTGCAACTTAGGCAAGATGGAGGCTTGTTCTTGATGGACTCAGATGGCACTTTGATTTGGAGTACAAACACAAGTGGAAAGGTTGTTGCGGGATTCAACTTGACAGAAATGGGAAATGTTGTCCTCTATGACAAAAGTAACGACACCATTTGGCAGTCTTTTGATCATCCTACAGACACTTTGGTTCCGGGACAAATAATGGTCCCTGGAAAAAAGCTGATATCCAGCATATCAGCAACAGACTGGTATGAAGGTATGTTCACACTTGATTTTAGAAGTTCTGGCCTTTCTGCTTACATTGAGTCAAATCCACGCCAGCTCTATGTCTCGAGACTTGGTGTGGGAAAACCTTTCCAGTTTCCTGGACTAAGCTTTTCTTTGGAAGGTGATGATTCCAGAGGGATATTAACCATACGTTTTGAATTTTTAAATGCTCGCTTCATGAGATTAGGGGTTGATGGGCATTTAAGGGTGTATCACTGGAGAGGATCTTGGTTAGAGGTGTATGATCTATTTACAGAGTACATTGGTGAGTGCGGGTATCCGACCGTGTGTGGAAATTACTCTGTTTGTGGAAATGAGCAGTGTACTTGTCCTCAAACCGCGGTTGGATTTGGTCAGACTAACTTTCTCCAGCAAATCAATTACAGGCAGCCAAACCAGGGGTGTGTCCTTGTCACACCTATCTCTTGTGAACATTCCCAACATCATATTCTTATGGAGCTTAAGGACATAGCCTATATTCCACTTTATTTGCAGTACGGTACCAACAAAACAGATTTGGAAAATTGCAAAAGGTCCTGCTTAAGTAACTGTTCTTGCAAAGCAGCTCAATTTCAATTTGGTGGTCCTGGTAACACAATGGGTGACTGCGCATTGTTGAATGATGTGTATTCGGTCACGTACAATAATGGATCACCCAATAGGACCACTCTTTTCATCAAGGTGCAAAACTCTTCTAATTTACAAGCCTATCCACCACTTATCTCTTCGGAGAAGAAATCAAAGCGTGTCCCAACAATAGTAGGATCCACCATCGGAGCTTCATTGGGTTTGATTCCCATGGTTTTAACTTGCTTTGCCTGTATTTTCAGAAGGACAAAAGAACTCGAGGAAGACGAGGAGGAGTTCCTTGATCAAATACCAGGAATGCCTACTAGATTTTCCTACGAGGAACTCACTTTGATTACAGAAAATTTCAGCAAGACACTTGGGGAAGGGGGATTTGGTTCTGTATTTGAAGGAACAATAAGTGATGGCACCAAAATAGCCGTTAAGCGTCTGCAAGGATTCGGTAATGTGAAGAAATCATTCTTAGCTGAGGTAGCAACAATCGGTAGCATTCAGCATGTCAATTTGGTAAAACTTGTTGGATTTTGTGCTGAGAAATCACACAGACTTCTGGTTTATGAATACATGGCCAATGTCTCTTTAGATAGGTGGATTTTTCACGGAACATGGGAAAAATCCCTCACATGGGATGTCAGGAAAAAAATCATAGCAGACGTCGCCAAGGGCCTAGCTTACCTACATGAAGATTGTAACAACAAAATTATTCATTTGGATATTAAACCTCAGAACATTCTTCTTGATCATAATCTCAATGCAAAAGTATCAGATTTTGGGTTATCAAAGCTTGTGGGGAAAGATGAAAGTAAGATAGTTACAACAATGAGAGGAACACCAGGCTATTTAGCACCTGAATGGTTACATGAGGTCATTACTGAGAAAGTGGATGTTTATAGCTTTGGGGTTGTGATCTTGGAAATCATATGCGGACGGAAGAATTTGGATCGTCATCAAGATGAGGATGATATGCATTTGCTTAGTTTGTTCATGAGAAAGGCAGTGGAGGGACAACTCTTGGAAATGGTGGACAAGAAGAGTGAAGACATGCAGCTACATAGAAAAGAGGCTGTGGAAATGATGAAGATTGCAGCCTGGTGTTTACAAAGTGATTATACTAAGAGGCCTTCCATGTCGTTGGTAGTTAAGGTGTTGCAGGGTTTAGTCGCTGCTGAAACCGATTTGAATTACAGCTTCACATTTCCAACAATGACGATAAGAGTTGCCGGAACTAATCAAGAAAGGGATGCTGTGGTTGGTATCAGTTTACCACTTCCATCACACTTGTCAGGACCTAGGTAAGTTGCTGGTTAAGTTCCAACAGTGTGACTGCATAATTTCTCCTCCATTGCATGCTTTCATTCTGCTATAAATTGTATCATTCCAATTTTTACAACTTGATTTGTGATTCTTACTAATATTTATCATCAAGATTGAATCGCTAATGAGTCAAAACCATATGTCCATACCTTTGAGTTATCACTTATTATTTGCTGCAAAAAGCCACTTCGTGTTTTTCATAATTCCTTATTATATCGAAACTATTTCAGAAGCATAATGTAGAAAAGTGCAACCCATTGTCTATTAGAGAACGTTAGATTGATCGCAGTTTAATTAAGTTATTGAGTATCATAAGCCATTTTCTTTTTCCGAGCTCTCATTCATCTATCTATCAGTCTGTTTAGGATGTTAACAGAGATCAAGTAAACCCCTTACTATTAAAAATATAAAAATGTACTGCATATGAAGATGTATTGATACGCAACGATGCAAATTAGAAAAGAAATTCAAAGCTGAGGGAAGAAATTTGGAAACTGTATGTACAACAGACAGATAGATCTAATGATGAAGCATGGAAATACAAAGGAAGAAATAGACTATGGAAAAGGAAAAAAAAAAGAAACTCACAACCTCTTAAGCTTATTGTTCACCTTGGACCGGATAAAATTGAAGGCCATATTAAACTGATAGTGTCTTCCCTCTGTTGGTTTCCATCCTCAACCTCGGGTAGGCTTGTGAAATCGTAATCCAAGTTTGTTTCAATCGCCCTGTAGACACCACGCAGCAATGCTCATCATTTCTGTCACTGCGTCTTTGTGGATCTGCATATCCACATTGTTTTTGTCAACAATATCCATAAGCTGCTGTTGTTCCGCTTTTGTTTCGAAAACACTTAGCAAATGGACATCCTCATCATCTTGGGACCTATCCAAATTCTTTCGCCCACACAAAATCTCCAAGAGCACAATTCCAAAGGCATACACATCAACTTTCTCAGTGATTTCCGACCTCAACCATTCAGGGGATAAATACCCTGGCGTTCCTCTCATCCTAGTTACTACTTTGCTTTCGTCTTTATCGATCAGTTTTGACAGCCCAAAATCAGATATCTTAGCATTGAAATTCTTATCTAGAAGGATATTTTGTGGTTTGATGTCCAAATGAATTATCTTCTGTCTGCATTCGCCATGAAGATAAGCTAATCCTTTCGCAATATCTGTTATAATCCTTTGCCTCGTATGCCATCCAAGCCCATTTTCTTCATTTTTATGATAAATCCATCTATCTAGTGATCCATTTATCATGTGTTCATAGATCAGAAGTCTTTGGCTCTTTTCGGCACAAAATCCAATGAGTTTTACCAGATTGACGTGATGAATGCCACCAACTATCTTTACTTCTGTTAAGAATGATTCCAACACATGACCTAGACCATCCAGACGCTTCACAGCTATTTTGGTGCCGTTACTCAGTGTTCCTTCATATACTGAGCCAAATCCTCCTTCCCCGAGCTTTCTACTGAAATCTTCAGTTATTATTCTTAGCTCATTGTAAGAGAACCGAATTAGCATTCCCGGTAAGATTGGTTCGAGATCCATGAAATCCCCAGCCTTTGTCGAATGGTGTGTCCTCTTTTTGAAGATAACAAAGCAAGCAGTGATATTTAAAATTATCCCAAATATAGCTGCAAGAGTAGATCCGATTATCACTGTGTGAGGTCTTGATTTTTTTCCTCCAGACTGATTCTGTGTGTATGAGGAATTTTGCACCTTAAGAAGTACTCTCTTGTGCCATCTGTCATCGGTGTCTACAAGGGAAAAGACCTCATTCAGTAATAAACAGCTCCCTGTTCTAGTCTCATCAAGATCATATCCGAAGACAACAGCTTTGCAGGAACAGTTTCTTAGACAGGCCCTTTTGCAATCTTCCAACTTTATCCCCTCAAACCATAATTTGCTCGGAATTGTTTCACGATTGTACTCAAATGCAAAATATGTGGTATTTTTTAGCTCAACGAAACTATGATACTGCGAAGAGTTGCGTTTACATCCAACATCTTTTTTTCTTTCATCTATTGACCTAAAGAATTTTTTATCTGACGGACAACTACATTGGCCGTTACTTGTACAAATGCCATATCTTCCACACACCATTGGATACCCACAGTTCTGTGCATACACATTAAGCAAAAGATTAGATATGTCTTTCCAACTATATGTGTTCTCATCCCATTGGTATGCCCTGAAGTGTCCATCAGGCCCAAACTTCATGAATTCAGCTGGTGATGTCGGTGAGTATGGCGGAGCAGTAAGTGCTTGACCATCAAAACTGAAATACGTACTAGCTGGCCTTCTTGAAGTATAGTAAACCTGAGGTGGATTGGAATCGATGTAAGTGGTTAGGCTTCTATTGAGAATAGCAAGAGAAAGCAAACCTTGACTATGATTGGTTGCTGAAACGCTTGCTATGAGCTTCCTCCCAGCAACCAAGCTCTGCCCCGGGAGCAAAGAATCAGTAGGATGATTGAAAGACTGCCAAACTGTGCGATTGGCTTTGTCAAAGAGCACGAGATTCCCCGTTTCTGTCATGTTTAAGCCAGAAACAGATTTGCCAGTAGTATTAGTGGACCAAACAAAAGTTCCATCAGAGTCTGCCAAGACCAAGTTTCCATCTAGGCCTAGCTGCAAGGTTGCATTGGCTTTCACTGGACAGTCTCGATTAGCAGACCATACCAACTGGGGATCCATTAACCTTATCTCAGTAGAGATGCTATCCGGGAATGCAATGAAGATCCCGAGAAGGCATTCAACACTTTGGTCATCATTGCAGTAGAAGCCACAGAAGTGGTACTTATTTCCATCATTTCCTCTCAGAAGGATGGGTGTTATGTGATATGAGGAATCTACATCTAACAAATACGGCCTGTTGGTCCATGAAGTGGAAAGTCCAGCAGTAGAATTCAAATAACTGCTATTTATTTGGTACCACGAAAACTCGGATGAAGCAAACAAAAGGTGGAGACAAATGATGAATAACACAGGAAAACACAATCTCTGCATCTGCAATCATTTCTTACAAAAGCTAAGAAAACAAAATGTTTGAAATCTACACCTTCTCTGTTCTAATAATGCCTTTCTTTTGGGAACGCGTCTCTTTGGTCAATACAAGAGAGCGGCCACACACAAAACTTTCATTCCATGTGGTATTATTTTTTAACAAAAGTTTGTCTACTTTCAATCAGGGACGGAGATACAAGCACATATACAGGTTCGATGATACCAAACTCAGTAGCGTTTGCTCAAACAGTATATTCGTATAAAGAGATTTATCAAATAATGTATAAACATTAAGCTACTTAAAATCGTCATAATAAGATTCAGAACTCGTATAGTGAAAATTGTGGCTCCGTCTAGGGTATATGATAAGTGTTCATGATCTTGATATATATTCCCTTTTACACGTGAAGGATGAGTATGATATAATTATTTACTTCAAAATATTTTAAAGCAAAGTGGGAATACAGATTAATGTCTTCCTTTTTTCCTATTATTTTAATGGACACTATAAACGTTCCCTTCTATTATTCTTACAAGTTCCACCTTCTTTATTTGCTATAAAATAATAAACTAAAAAAATGAAACCCTCCTAAGCAAAAACCGTTTTTTTTGTTTGTTTGTTTTGTTTTTAGTATAAGACAAGAAGTTTCATCTCCCATGACACCTATCCTTCTTAGAACTAAAGGAATTGAAATAAGAAAATGAGAACGAAATAGAAATGATAGTACAATATTAACGAGAGAGAAGAAGATTTTTTTTTTATATCGTAAATAAATAATTTGGTTGGAGTTGATTGTTTGAAAAAAATAGATGACTTTATATTTCGACTATAAAATAGAGGGTAGAGTAAAATGAGCATCTTGTTATTTTGTTAACAAAATTGTATATATATATAATTTAGTTATAAAATATTTAAATTGATTGGTTGACTTTCTAAATGAAATATCAATAGTTGACTAACTTTGTAAGTAAAATAATTATACACCTAATATTGTAAGGATAAAACATTTCTCCGTTTCAATTTGTTTATCTGATTAATCACGAATAATAGTCAAACATTATATTTTTCGTAAAATAATGAAAACATTGATCTTAGTGTAGATAAAAATAGAAAAATAAAGTGAAGTAGCCATATTCATACTAGTTTTGGAAATGGATTGTGTTCAATTTATAGTAAAAGCATTTTGTTCTGCTATAGCTATTACTCTATTGTTGTGTCTATGGGGAGTTCTGAGATTTGGTTCAGGCCAAAGAAACTGGAGAAATTGCTGAAAGAACAAGGTGTGAAGGGCAACTCGTACTCGATTTTGTATGGGGATACAAAAGAACTTTCTCTGAGGATTAAAGAAGTTACATCCAAATCCATGAGTGTTTACGATGATGATATTGCACCAAGATCGTTGCCTTTCTTTCTTGACACCATCAACAAATACGGTATGTACATCCTACCCTTTTCAGGCCGTAGTTTGCCCTACTTGTGTTATTATCCTGTGTATGTTTTTTTTTTCTTTTTTGGCAATAAGTTGTGAATATTACCATACCAAGTCAAAGTAATACAAATTAGGGAGCATCTATACTCTTAATCCCTTTCGCTGAAGAGTTTTAAGAAAATCTAGACCTCAGAAAAACTATAGCAACTAGCTATTTACAATCTATCACATACGTTGTTGTTGTTGTTGTTGAGATGGATTGAGTTGTTTCGGTATTTTCCCATTTAGTCTTATAGCATTTGCTTCTTTGTGTGATGTGTTTTTGAAAGAAAAAAAATACCTTTAGAGAGTAGAAACACATTTTCGCCAGTATCATAGCAGCAATTTGTGTTTGACGAATGTTTCGAAAGTTGTTTCTAGGGAAAATACATAAGTAGCCTCTCAATCTATGCCCGAAATTTCAAAGACACACTTATACTATATTAAGGTGTCATTACCTCCTGAACTTATTTTATAAATAATTTTCTACCCCTTTTCGGCCTACGTGACACTAGCTTTAAAAAAAATGTCAACACACGCTGGGCTGGACCCACAAGATAGTGTTACGTAGGCCGAAAGGGGTAGAAAATTATTTATAAAATAAGTTCAGGGTAATAGGACCTTAGTATAGTATAAGTGTGTCTCTGAGATTTCGAGCATAGGTTGGGATAGTTATGCATTTTCCCCAGTTTTTATGTAAAAGTTACTTTTTCCAGCTTTTGCTACTCCTGAAAAATCAGTTATTTTCGCGTAAAAGTTTGGGAAAATGCCCTGTTTCGATTTAGAAGTTAACAGGGGAATGATCTGTATTCAGGAAAGAAATCATTTATATGGTTGGGTCCGAAACCACTGGTGTTCATCATGGATCCTGACCTTATAAAGGAAGTATTCACAAAAACATACATTTACCAGAAGACGAAAACAAATCCGTTAACCAAGTTACTTGCACAAGGACTAGTAAGAGAGGAGGGAGACAAATGGGCTAAACATAGAAAAATCATCAATCCCGCCTTCCATCTAGAGAAGCTAAAGGTTTGTAACTGCAACGGATTTTGTTTACGTTTGTGTCTCTCTTCATTACTCGTCTCTTAACCATTTCTTAAACAGCATATGCTTCCAGCTTTTTGTTTGAGCTGTACTGAGATGCTGAGTAAATGGGAAGACATTGTTTCGGTTGAGAGATCATACGAGATAGATGTATGGCCTCACCTTCAGCAATTGACTAGTGATGTGATCTCTCGAACAGCTTTTGGCAGTAGTTATGAAGAAGGTAGACGAATATTTGAACTTCAAACAGAACAAGCTCAGTATTTCATTGAAGCTGTACGCTCCGTATATATCCCAGGGTGGAGGTAAATTGATGTTCTCAAACTATAGTCATTGTACTCGAATACAAAATCTCGTTCACTTATAGCAAGATGTCTTGTTGATTGAACTATTTCGTAGTTTTTTGCCAACAAAGAGGAATCGAAGAATGAAGGAAATCGAGAAGCATGTGCAGGCTACAATTAGAGGTATTATTGATAAAAGAGTGAAGGCAATGAAAGGAGGAGAGGCGAATAACGAGGATCTACTTGGTATATTGCTCGAATCTAATTTTAAAGAAATCGAACAACATGGAGACAAGGATTTTGGACTTAGCATTGAAGAAGTCATTGAAGAATGCAAGTTGTTCTATTTTGCTGGACAAGAAACTACATCGGCGTTGCTTGTATGGACTCTAATTTTGTTGAGCAGGCATCACGATTGGCAGACACGGGCCAGAGCAGAGGTGTTACAAGTGTTTGGGAGTTGGAAACCAGATTTTGATGGATTGAATCATCTAAAAACAGTAAGTATTATCGTTCAGTGATGCTTAAATCAGATGAAAATTGCATTTTAGTTCAATTGTTTGATGTTATATATGCAGGTGACAATGATCTTGTACGAGTCGTTAAGGTTATACCCTCCAGTAATGACAGTTGCACGCCGGCTTAATGAAGATGCTGTACTAGGAGATATATCTCTACCAGCAGGCGTGCTACTCTCTTTACCAGCGGTCTTATTACACCACGATGAAGAGATATGGGGTGAAGACGCAAAGAAATTCAATCCAGAGAGATTTAGAGAAGGCGTTTCAAGTGCAACGAAGGGTCAAGTGACTTTCTTCCCATTTACATGGGGTCCTAGAATATGCATTGGACAAAACTTCGCTATGTTAGAAGCAAAGATGGCGTTAGCTATGATCCTACAACGTTTCTCATTCGATTTATCTCCATCTTATACTCATGCTCCTCATTCCGTTATAACTACGCAACCCCAATATGGTGCTCCACTTATTTTACACAAACTATAGTTTGTACTTGTAAGTAGTGCCTTGTTATATGTTAAGAGTGAGTTCAAATATGGTTAATAAAGGCTTGTAGAACTGCCTATTGTTTGTTTTTGAGTTTTAAGTGTCCAGACACTGTATGATAGTATATGGAAAATCTACAACATCCAAGTAATTTACTTTAGTATTGGATTTGGGAGAAATGGGAATTTCTAGTAGAGAAGTGTGTTGGGGTGATCATATCAAGGTTCTGTCTCAAACAAGTTGGATCGACTACATGATCATCACTTCATCATTTATACTTATCTCACGTCTTCGTAATACTAAAAAAATAAAATAAAAGTGAAAATAAGATGCGTATATTTTTCCACCTTATTTGAAATTCAGTGTTGGGCCATAAAGTTATTTTGAATTTTAAAAAAACACCTTAACTTTACGGGTCCTATTACCACACAAATGTATTGAATATATTTGTAAAAGGACCATTCTGAGTCATTTTCTCACCAGGCAAGAAGGTGTAAGCATTACCTAGCTAGTATTGAATATCTTTCTTTTCATTTCTTTTTGTTTCCCATTTCTCGGTTTTTCATGTCTCTTCGATTTCTTGGTCAAGCGATAGTAGAGAGGAGATCATCGGCTTTATTCTTTACGATTCTAGGTCAATTTTTTTGGAGGAATAGTTGAGTAAACATGGAATTAAAGGTTAACAAGTTAGGATTTTCTTACATAATTTGAAAAAGATCATATTTGTAAGAAGAAATTAAACCTTATCATAAAAATACCTTGATTTGTCAAAACTAAATGAAATTTAGAAGAAATTAAACCTTGAACAATTTCAAATTAAGTTTTTTTTCGACTGAATATTAAAAGCTAATAGTTTTTGGAGAAGATGATGAATTCACGAGAGAGAACAGTTCCAGCGGCTCTTTTGAGTTTGTTTTGGGAAGATGATGAATTTAAATGAAGTAAATAATTAGTAAAGAAATAAATTGAAACGTGGCACCTTTTAAATGGTTTTTAGCACAAAGATAGACCTTGTTGAGAAAATGGGTCAAATTTGTCCTTTTACAAAGATATTCAATATTTTATTGGGATAATAGAACGCTCACAAAGTTAAGTTTATCTTTTTAAAATTCAAGACAACTTTGATATTGACTTTATGTCTTTTCTCAAAAAAATAAAATAGTGACATGTCTGCAGATTAAACATATAACGAATTTATTTTAGTTAATCTCGATGGTTACAAAATTCAGACATCAATAAGCATATTAAAAGGTCATACGGTGCGATAAATTTAGCAATTTATACCACGCTCTGCTAGATTCAGCAGATCATGGTATTAAAAGTTGATCAAATTCTCACAACTTTATAATAGGCATAATACATAAATATACCCTTTAACTTAACCTAATTTTATATTAATGCCCTTCAACTTTGAGTGTGCACAAATAGGCACATAAACGTGTATAAAGTTGAACAAATAGACACACGAGTCCTACATGTCACAATACACGTAGGACACCATATAGGACACAAATTTCCATGTAGGATGCCATGTAGAACGTTTGTGTATATTTATTTAATTTTATACAAATTTAAATGTCTATTTGTGCACACTCAAAGTTGGAGGACATAAATGTGAAATGAGTTCAAGTTGAAGGACATTTTTATGTATTATGCCTTTATAATATATGCTATTAAAAGTTGATAAATTCTCGATATTTTTCAGAAACACAATGCTAAATCTTATTGTGTTTTTAGATTCAGATGCAAACCCACTGCTACAATCAAGCAACAATAAACTCTCAGTGTATATTTGCTCAAGAAGAATGAATTACTACCCCGACCATGGATATCAAGATCCTTCAGTTCCCTGTTCTTTGGATCAAGCGACAAAAGATATGTAGGATACTGCACAACGAGAAATTCCCCATTTCTTATAAACCCAATAGCATTGATAATCCTACCATTCAAATTCACAACGAATTCCTCCATTCACGACTCTGTTTTACTATACTAGTTGAAAATCCGATAATACCACTATGAAATAATTAATGATTCAATTATTTCATAGTTGTGTTGTCTGGGTATGAACCAGTATGGTAAAACAGAGTCATGGATGGAGAAATTTGTTGTGGATCTGAATAGTGGGATTAGCGATGCTATTGGGGTTCACGAGAAATGAGAAATTTGGTAGTGCTATATCCTAGATATCTTTTATCATGTGATCCAGAGAGCAAAGAACCGAAGAATCTTGATATCACGGATAATTCATTCTTATTGAGCAAATACGTTGAATGTTTCGTGTTGTTTGATTGAAATTGTAGAGCTGCATCTAAAGCTAAAGAATAATTAAAATTTAGCGTTGTATTTATGAAAGCTTATTATGCAGGATAGTGTTGGAGATCCATATGGAGAATAGATAAAACACAAAAGAAACTAAAGAATGATTGTCTCAATTTATTCATCTAAATACATAAGAATAGATCAGTATTTATACACAAGAAAAAATATTCTACATTTAATGTAAATTATACAAATTTAATGTGCATAATATTCTAAAATTAATGCTACACAATAGTCTACACTGAATATAATATCTAGCATATCTCTTATAAATATTATATTGTCAAGATATTCTATATATTAAATTTCGGTTAGAATTAGTTTCGGTATTAATTACATAATTATAATTTTGGTATAACTTTATTTGTAAATCAAATAAACCCTAAAAATCAAATTTGCTATGTAGTGTAATATCACGATTCGAGACTATTCCTAGTCGTAACACGATACTTGGAGTCAATAATAACCTCAAGTTAACCCTAAAATTCATATATATAATAATTTAATATAACCATCATTACGAAAGTTAAACTGAGATGAATAAAAAAGAACTGAATAGTCAATAATAAAATTCATTTGAACAAATCATAAAACTGAAACTACTGTCTCCGATTGCTGAAAAATGATGACATACTCCAATTGACATTAAACTCGATCGGTCCATCACAAATCGGCTAGCTC
Source organism: Solanum lycopersicoides (assembly GCA_022817965.1). Classification (NCBI taxonomy): domain Eukaryota; kingdom Viridiplantae; phylum Streptophyta; class Magnoliopsida; order Solanales; family Solanaceae; genus Solanum; species Solanum lycopersicoides. The sequence goes on along the minus strand of CM040624.1, from coordinate 91,539,893 downwards.
ATTGCTTATCCATGATTGATGTTAGTTATTTAAGTATTTCGCGGTCTATTTATCTATTTTGTACATTTTAGCAAACTTAGAGGGTTAAAGTTTGTTCAAAACTATAAATATGGAACCATTTTGTCATTTCTCGTATACTATATATATATATATACTACTTCCTCCGTTTAAAAAAGAATGACCTCCTTTCTATTTTAGTATGTTTCAAAGAGAATTACCTCTTCTTTTTTTTTTATAACAACTTTTCACGTGGCATGTTTAAGGCCACAAGATCAAAGGACAATTTTGTACATTTGAACTAATTTTAAATTTAGGTCACAAAATTCAAAAGTCTCTTTATATTCTTAAATTTCGTGCCAAGTTAAACTAGGTCATTCTTTATAAAACAAAGGGAGTATAATAATTCCTTATACGGCGCCTCTGTTTTTTTTTTCCTCTGACAGAAGAGAAGTGAGGAACAAAAAAACAACAATGGGTTCATTGAGTGGTGGAAATGGAAGTATATGGGGAATGGGATTTTTCCATTCTCAAGAATGGAATTCTGGAAGAAGAAGGAGGAGAAGTAATGGGGGAAAATCGTCAAATTCAGATTCAGTGGATGCAAATGGTGGAGCTGGTTATCGTTTTCCTTTGAAGCAAGCTATGACTGCTAGCTCTCTTGCACTGACTGGTGACACCATAGCTCAGCTTCGTGACCGGTGGCTCAAGAACAAAGATAATCTTCCTGACCCATCTCATCCTAAGGTTAATTTTCTAAAAAAGATTGGAATTTGGTGAAATTTAAGGTTGCTTATCTAGTATTGTAACCAAATTTATTGGATTTTGGAGTTGTGGGGTTTGAAATGTTGGTGTTTCTTGAAAGCCCATTTGGATTTGTTGAACTCATTTTGGGAATTTGGGGAACTTTATGAAGGTCATGTTTGGTAGTTGTGATAATGTGAATTGTCTGTTTGTTAGTTCATGACTTGGTAAATTTGATTGTTTTTTATTTTTTGTCTAACAATGAGTTGGGTTGAGAAACTCAGATGAGATCATATTAAGTTAAATTTTGACTGTTGATGTGACAAAGTTTCGGCTACTCTGCTTAGAGTAGGACAGATGTGCCAAATTTGAATACTTGACAGTGAAGTGAATAGAAAGTGGAGAGAAGGTTGGTTACATGGTAAGAGAAGTTTGAATAGGGTGAAATTTATGCATCGAGAGAAGTATGAAGAGCTGATTGATATTCCGTGGTAAAAGAATAGTTTTTGAAGCAATTCATGTTAATGTGATCATAGTAAACACGAAAGAGTTCATTCTGGAATAATTGCTGTTCTTTAATAATCATATAAAGTATGTATTCCAAACCAATAATGATGTATCAGTTTGAAACTGATATTTATGGTCTAAGAGGTAGTTAGGATTCAATTGAAAATGATGTTAAGATATGATGGAAAAAGAGGTTTGCCGTCTAACGAAATTTATGGTCTCAGGTGTCATTAGAATGTCATTGTTGTCTGCAGAGTGTATCTGTATTGCACATAGATTCTTGTTGCTGTCCGAAAGGTAGTTCATATTTTAGGGATAAAGTATTGCCTTGAGGTGGTCCTTTTGTGGAAGCATGAGTGTGATGCCTCCCTGTGCTTTCAAGAACAACCAAGCAAAGTGGGAGGCAGGAATTAACAATGTCCGTATACGTGCCTACTTCCACATATCTTGTTTCAGCATATATTCTGTGCAGTTCCAGTGGAACAACTTATTCCTAATCAATAGGCTCATTAGGCCTGTCTTTTTTTTGCCCCTAGTGTATGTGCTTTTGGCTCTTAGCTCAATCCATATGGGTACTTACCTATGCTTTTTTTATGTCTTCTCACCGTAGTTGTCTGTCTTTAATTAGGTTACATTTCCTCATTCTCTGGCTCTGTTATTGAACTATAGACTTACATGACCCAAGGAGTAATTTCATATGGTATGTAATTTTACCTTAAGTAGCCAAATTAAAAAGCTTAAGAAAAGATTGTTTCAGAGACAACCTTAGACTCCCTTCAGCTGGTGCTTTACCTGCTTTAATCTCTTTTCGAAGATTAATGTTCTGTCTATCACTAGTCTCGTTTGAGGTTTTCAAAACATTAGCTGCTGAGAATTTCCGGTTTTGAAGAGCATCATGCTAAGAACATGTTTTCATAAAATAGTTTACATGCACTCTACTATGGTAAATCTCTTTGGCACATAGTGTTTGAAAATCACAACATGTACTATATATGTGTCCCTTCTGTTTCCCCCCTTATCAGTAACAACACTTAAATTTCTAATTAGGTTATAGCCATTGATCCTCTATAGACAACAGGCTTGAATACAATGTATTTCCATTGGCTTTTATCTTCCTAAGCACAACATTTGGATGGTCTCTTCGGCCATCACTCTTCCAGTGAATTATTATTGACCTGCCAGTGTCTATTAACTAATCCATGCGAAGATATACAATATCGCATGCTTCCATAAAGAGAAAAAAATAGCACGCAAAAAGAAATTCTAGATTTATTGCTTATATTTGTGCTGTTGACACTACATACAATTAGGAAAAAGGAAAGGGATTACTTGCTAATCAGCTTCTTCTTTTGTTCTCTTTTGCATGTTGGGACTAGGGGGGCTAGAGTTTGCATATCCTTTGATATTTGATTATTTTATTCTCACAAGGGTGGAGTGGGTGAGGGGTGGGGGTTAATTAGGAAGTACTCTCTTGTACTCCTACCAGAGAAGAAGCAAATGGAGAAATCTTCTCCCATGTGGTGCCTAGTGCTGCCCTCATCTACAGACCAAGGAAAAGGTCAATACCCCATCCACCTTTAGCACCCTCTCAAGCTTCACAACAAACGTTCCTTGATTGATCACTACACCACAAGCCAACTCCATTTGTGTATTTGCAACCTTACAATCACTTGATCTATATATTATGTACAATTACTTGATAAAAGATTTGTCTTTCTGTCAATATTTGTTGACCAATCAACCCCTTTTGGGAAATTTCATATTCTTAATGAACTATTTAAAACGGTGATCATTGGATTTTCTGTTCTTAAATATAATATCCAGCTTTCGGTGTTGATGCTAGTTGTATTCTGAATTGATTCTCACATTTTGGAAATAGCTTATCTATATGTTTGCTAATACATCTTAACAGCTAAAGATTTTGCATGTCTTATGACGTACTCAAAGAAAAGAAGAAGATTTTGCATGTTGTCTGTTCTCTCATAAAATGGCTTCTCTTTGTATCTGATTCACTGAATTAAGAATGTAACTTGGGAGTATTTACACACTAATTTGAATTTTTGTATTTGACCAAAATCTTGTTTTAGGATATGATTGGTGCACTCCTATCTGAGCATGACTGGCTTCGGTCAGTCCGGATGGCTTCATATGGATTTTTGTTATATGGTCCCGGTACTTATGCATGGTACTCGTATCTTGACAGATGTATGCCCAAGCAAAGCGTGGAGAATGTAATGATGAAGGTAGTTATGCTTCTGAGAAGAACTTCTATACGAGTTTGACCTGTCCCTCTAACTAGTACCTTTAATACTCTTTGTTTCAGGTTTTATTAAACCAAATAGTGCTAGGTCCTTCTGTAATAGCTGTTATCTTTGCATGGAATAATTTATGGCTGGGGAAACTTTCAGAACTTCCAAACAAGTATCAGAAAGATGCCCTTCCAACTTTATTGTTCGGTAAGCACTTCCACATGACATACCTTTATCGGTTGCTTTAACTCCTCCTTGTGAAGTTTGATTTAATCCTTCATTCTCTTTCAGGATTTAGGTTCTGGATCCCTGTCAGCATTTTGAACTTTTGGTATGTCTTTTGCTACTCCTTAGCCCCTTCCCCAACCTCATCCCAAAATATGGACAGATATAAAACAAAAACTTCTCATAATCTCTGTTAATTTAGTCGTAATGGAGATCTTCTCATTCTCGTAAAAATGTTTTTTCTGAGATCATAGATGTTATTTTTACATCATTTGCTTAGATATCTTCTCTATTTCCCTTGCATACCATGCTCGCTACCTCAATTAATATCGAAGCCGGAAATCACATCTAAACTGTTCTGTTTCTGGAGCTGTTTTTCACATTTCATATTTCTTTGCATTCAGCATTTAGTCAGCAATACAGTCCATATGTTGGTAGTGTTACCGTGTTTAGCGCTATGATTTGTGCACCTGCAGTCAGTTGTACTGGCTTATAGCCTATAAGATTGTTTTCTGAGAAGTTAGAGTGTTTTGCTTTTACATAAATGACTTGTCGCGCATCTGCATTGGGTGTGAGCATGCATGTAAGATTATCTCCACGAAGAATATGTCATCACGCGCAGCCCTATCGCTTGATCCCGCAGAACAACTTTTTTTGTCATCAGATTGTGAGTTGGCAGTTGTAAATTTCTCTTTGTGGGATGCTGAAAGGATTTTCACTTGTGGTATGGTGTTATTAAATTTTATTGATCTTTATCATCAGACAAACTGTTAGCATAAGGCACATGTAAATCACATGTTTCTCTCTTTCCACCTATTTGGTTCCGAAAACATGCTACTGTTAATATCAGTTTATTCAGGTTCAGTTATGTGGTTATACTAGTAACTGAATAGTCTTTAGTTTAACGAAATATGACAACTTCTGTGTTGAAAAATCATAGGGCAATTCCTCTTCAAGCTCGTGTTGCGTTCATGTCTATGGCCTCTATATTCTGGAATTTCTGTTTGTCAGCAACTATGAGCAAGTAACTGCCGTCCAAAAGATTCGCAGGAAAGAGCAGGTTAGTGCACACGCCTAGCCCAGTATTTGAGTCTTAGTATATGTCATGTCACATATTAAATATTAATCTGCTAATTTTAGGATCCCGCAACTGATATAACCGCCTATCAAGACAGAGAAAATGATGTCTGGAGGCAACAGTTGAGACCATTCTGATTTTCCAAAAGTGGCTCGCACCAGGTTCTACAGTGCCTCAGCTCGCACTAACTACATATGATTTGTTTCGTATTTGCTACAAGTTCTCCAAGAATATAGTTTTCTTCAGTTTACTAGTGCTATAACGAAAGACATCTGATTAGCTTGTTCGACCAATTCTTCTGTTGATTTGCTTTCTTTTATCTGGTTTTTGGCCTTCTCTTCCCTGTCTACACAATTTATAAACAAGTGCTGCTACATTTTATATACGAAATCATCATGTCAAATTCTTGTGTTTGTTGAGTGTGTTATTATTATATCTTTGATAAGCATGATGTCAAAGTCATATGTATCGGTTACTACTCAATTTTAAACTAGTTGAGCTCGACTATATGAATCCTCCGTGAACATTCTACTCCTCTAGCTTCCGTTCTTTAGAATTTGATTCCTTTCTCACTTATGACGGTTCTGCTTCTGCAATTCCAAGTATCTTATTGATCAAAACTGTGTAAAACGAGTAGACAGTGAAAGACAGGAATTGTCATCCGTTGATCTTGCTGCACCTGGAAAGTCACTTAAGGGTGTGTTTGGTATGGAGGAAAATGGAACATGCGGAAATAAGTTGGTTTCTTATTTATTTTTCTGGTGTTTGCCTCCGTCCATCTTTAATTGTCCAATATACTCTTTTGGGACGTACAATCATACTACTTGTCAAGTGTATAAACATAATTTATCATTTTGTGTCTACTTTACTATTGTTATTAAATGTACTATTCATTTTTCAAAGTCTAAATGACTTCTTCCTCCGTTCACTTTTAACTATCATGTTGCGTTTTTAAAAAAAAAATCAATTTAACTAATTTTCAAAGTTAAATTAGATTACATTAATTTGATATTTTAAACAAAAAATTTAGATATTCAAAATATATACAAAAACTATTATAAATTGCAATTTTTTGCATATCAATATGATGAAAAGATACATCATAAAATTTTAGTCAAAGTTCTTTTAGTTTGACTCTAAAAAGAAAACTATGACAATTAAAAATGGATGGATAGAGTATTTAATAAGGGTGCTTTGGTAAAATTACATCTATCATTTACTTGCTTTCTAATTTTTGTATCAAGCTACTAGTGGATAGTTATTTTAATAAGTGTGAATTAGGAACTAGGTGATAAATTATTGGTTGATTTATAAGTAAAAATAACATTTTTTTAAAGAAAATATTTTTTCAATCAACGAGAAAATTCAAAAATGTTTTCCTCCGTATCAAACACACCCCTAATTTAAATGATAAAAGCATCTATCTCCATATCCAAGTCACTTATACCAACTACACAACACACGGCCAAGAACCTTTTGATTCTTTGCTTCTCTATTACTTTAATCTGTCACATACAAGCAAGCACCTTTTGATTGAGAAAAAGAATAACAATTCACCTCAACACACAGTATTATACTTTATAGTAGTAATTTAAAGAGAAACTCAAAAGCTGCTATACATCAAACATGTTTCTCCCAAAACTGAAATAAGAATACAGAGAATTTACAAACATGAACAGCAACAGGCCTCATAATTTTACACAATGGAGCAATGGAGAGTGGCATGATCCTAATTCACATGGACCTGACCACACATGGCAACCTATTTTCCCTCGTCCTCCGCCTCCACGAGATATCCTCAGGTATTCTCGACATGATACATAGATATACATGTTAGTTTTTCAGTACTGAGAACTTTAAATCATGAATCCGACTCTAAGGAGAACTCCTATATGATAATAGTGTTTTGTGTTTGCACAGAATCCTAGACGTGTCGTTCAGGATCCACCGTTGCATGTAACAGACAGACCATTTCTAGTACCTACTGGTGCAACAAGGTTAGCCTTTCTTCTATCTTTTTTTTTTTTTGTCAGAATCCAAGATTGATCATTTCAAGAACTACTTGCAGTTATCCATATCCAGGCCAACCACGACGTAGGCTAACTCATCCTCCTGTTCGCGTTCTACTCCATAACGATGATGTACCAAGACATGGATCATATCAGAGACCAAGCCAACTTCCATTCGATTCTCCTCCTCCGTGGTTTATTCAGAGCAATGAAACGTCGAGGAATGAATCCAAACTGAGCCCAAATGAGCAAAAGGCAACCTTGAATAAGCTCAAGAAACAAATCTACAATCCTGTACAAGCAAAAGTGGCAAAACAAGTTAACCTTTACTTTAGAGGCTTGAACAATACTACCACCAACGAATCGATCAAGGACAAGGATGAGGATGGTAAAAGATGTTCGATTTGCTTGGAAGATTTTGAGCCTAAAGAAATAGTGACAGTCACACCATGTAGTCATATGTTCCACGAAGACTGCATCGTTCCATGGGTGACTAATCATGGCTCGTGCCCTGTCTGTCGATTTGCTATCTGTGAAAGAATGAAACAGGACACAACAGACTCATCGACGACAAGGACTAGTAGAGCTACAAACACAATGCCACCACATGAATTGATGATGGAAAGGGACCTGATTACTGTAATGAGAGCATTTGATGAAACTTTTGAATTGGATCAAATTAGATCCTTTCTCTTACCAAGATTAACAAGAGGCTAAGTGTAGGTTGCTTAATAAGTTGTTAAGCTAATGTAACTTTCTTTTGGTTTATTCACTTTCTGTTGAAGCAGATAATACTTGTATGAATACACAATGACAACATGAATTGAATAAAAAAAAATGTCTCTTTCACAACTTGATGTGTGTACATGTTTTGATAAGGTATAGATTCTACTATTAAGTGGAGATTTGTCAAGCTATTTTTAACTACTCCCTCCGCTATAAATGTGGCGCTTTTCGAATTTCGAGATTCAAATTAGTCTTGCTTGGATCGTAATTTTCTCATATATCTTGAATTACGAATAGTTGTAACTTATAGTAATTTTTAGGGAAAATTATTATACTATGTCCGAAATTCCTGAGACACACTTATATTATATTAAGGTCCTATTATCCCCTGAACTTATTTTATAAATAATTTTCTATCCCTTTTCGGCCTACGTGGCACTAGCTTGAATAAAAATGTCAACACGCGCTGGGCCCACAAGATAGTGTCACGTAGGCCAAAAGGGGGTAGAAAATTATTTATAAAATAAGTTTAGGAGATCATAGGACCTTAGTATAGTATAAGTGTGTCTCAGATATTTCGGACATATATCATGGATACTTGTGCATTTTTTCTAAGTTTTATGTAGTTTTATCTTGAGTTGCTTATATATAAAAAGCAAGTTGTTCATCAAAAGTAACAAAACCTAATACTTTTAGGAGGACTAATTTCCAATTAAAGGTCTTGTTCATATATAGTCTAAATTGTTTCATTGAATCATACTAATTAAATTATAAAGCTACCAAACTTTAAAAAAAAATCATCCTACTCTTAATTTAATTAACTCTTCTAATAACGGATTTAAGATTTGAAATTTGAAAGTACTGATTTTATCTTTTGAGTTACTGAGTTTCATATTAGTAATAATTTTGTAAATATTTAATAAATCTTTTTCTGTAACAAATACAAGATCTAAACCAATATTATTTCAGTTCTATCAAATTTATTTCTAGGTTGTGATACAATGCAAAAAAATTAAGTAACAATCAACATAAATATTACATTTAACTAACAACACATACAAAGAGAAAATTACAAAAGTTATAATTCCACCTACACCTTGTTTGGAAGGTAGGTAGTTATCTATCGTATAATATTACATTATTAGCTAAATCCTTCGTTTAGTAACCACGAAAAAATTTATTTTGTGTAATGATCGATTTTGTATGATTGTGTTATTACCTTGATGTTTTCTTTTCATAGTAATTGTACGTATTCTACAATTTCTTATAGATTTATCTTTCAAATTATATAACGAAAAAAAAAATATAATATTTCCAAACATTATTTCACTAAACAACACAATATAATACGATACATTATTAAATAAGACGTAACAACCCGCAAATAAAGTGGTAAGCTACTTGTATGGTTATGATAAAACCACCAAAGGCAAGAAATGGAAACAATTTGACTAAATTTGTGGCCACTCAGATTGATGAAAATCTGCCATGAAAATCCAAAAACATTCTCAGAAAATATATCTCAGAATCATCCATTGAGATAAAGCCACGTACACAAATCCCAAACCACATCTGTTCCCTCTAAATTAACCTCACAACTCATCTTCTTCATCATCATCATCTTCTTCCCTTACAACCCTTTCTGTTACTGAGTAATCTTTCCTCTTTCAACTTTATCAGGTACTTTCTCTCAACTCTTCTACTACCAACAGACTTGTATTTGAATGGTTTAGTTCTGAATTTCAAGTTACTAGCTGTACTTTTATGTTTGGCTCAGAAGGTGTTTGTTATAATGCCTCAATGAATGATCTTTCACCTGTAGGCTGTAGTTTGGAAATGAAAAAGACACACCCACATCGAGATTTGGTTTAGTTTGATCTTTAGCCCCTACCCCCACACACAAAAATATGCACTTTGGCGCGAATCTGGATTAGTTGGGCTCTAAAGTGGGTACTGGATAGTGGGTGGAAAAATCAAAAAGAATATGCTTTGGCTTAGTTTCTTGAAATGGGGGAAAATGGGTTTTTGTTTACTTCAAGGTTGGTTTTTTATTTAAATTTTTGACATAACAAAGCTTGTTGTTACTTCTGTCTCTATTATATCTTGGCTAATGATGAGGGAAATGATACCCAGGTGCCAAGCTAACATTTTTCTAGAGGAAGTGTTGAAATTGGAAATAATTGTTTGTTATACTGGATGGAAAAACCATAAAGAATATAGCTTTGGCTTAGTTTCTTGAAGTGGGGGGAAAGGGGTTTTCTTTTTATTTCAAGGTTGGTTTTTTATTTGAATTTTTGACAGAACTAAGTGTGTTGTTACTTGTCTCACTTTGATAGCTTGGATAATGATGAGGGAAGTGATACCCAGATGGCAAACTAACATTTTTCTAGAGGAAGTGTTGAAATTGGAAATAATTGTTTGTTATAATGCCTCAGTGGATGATCCTTCACCTGTAGGCTGTAGTTTGTACATGAAAAGAGACACCAACATTAAGATTTGGTTTAGTTTGCACTTTAGCTTTGATAATAGACTTTTCGATATGTGAACCTGGATTAGTTGGGCGTTGAAGTGGTTATTGGATACTGGGTGGAAAACCAAAACCAATATAGACTTGGCTTAGTTTCTTGAAATGGGGAAATGATATTTTTTACTTGAAGGTTGGTTTTGGATTTGAAATTTTGGCATAACAAAGTGTGTTGTTACTTGTCTCACTTTCATATTTTGGTTAATAATGAGGGAAGGTACCCAGGTGCCAAGCTAACATTTTTCTAGAGGAAATGTTGAAATTGGTTGGTTAAAGTGTGATTTTTACTGAAGGATGGTTCTCCTTCACTCTCTTGCAAATGGCACAATTAGAAATTGAAAGAAGCATTGGGAATCATGTCTCTTTTTTACTATCTATGAAAATGTGAAGATTTGAGGATTTTGATATTTTATGAGTTTTTAGAACTTAAATGGAGATTCATGTTTTAAAGTAAACTTCTTTGTTATACTTGTATTTAATTAGTCTATATACATGGTAAACCAATAGAGTACAGATGTGTGCTAGTATTGTTATGTATTCTTGCAGTTCCTTATTAATTTTTCATTTATTTTGAAGAATATGCATGAATAACCAATACCTATATCAGATCTGCTTGATACAGGTATTCTAAAAGTAAATGATCCATGTAATATAGGTTAACCTCAAAAAACAATTGTGAGGCATTTACATGCCATCAATAAAGGGGACTAGGAGTTTTTTTCAGATGAAATAAACTTAAAATGGGTTGCAGAATTGTCATCATTGAGATCAGTGGTACTTGAGATGAAGAACACAAAAGGGAAAAAGTTGGCATCCCAGTGTTTTCCCAATAATTTTAGAAGTGATTTAAATGGGCACGATGCCAGTCCTTTGCCTGATTGATTTATGTCCTTGTAACTTGCAGTTATCAACTTTATCATGTCTCCTTTGCAGATTTATCATTAGAAGTGAACTGTGCAGGTTCTTGCGTCTTTTCTGAGTGTTCAACATGGCTACTTCATCAGTATGCATAGCAGGAAATGATTTATCTACCCATAGAACACAGAAAGTGTTTAGGAAGGAGATCTATGGCAGAAAAATTTTATACTCCTCAAATATTCCATCATCTAGGAAAACATCAAGAGTAGTTGTAAAAGCATCCCTTGAGCAAGGGCCACATGAAGGAAGAAGAGGCTTTCTCAAATTATTGCTTGGAAATGTTGGGCTTGGAGTGCCTGCTTTGTTAGGTAATGGGAAAGCCTATGCTGATGAGCAAGGTGTTTCTAACTCAAGGATGTCTTATTCTAGATTTTTGGAGTATCTGGACAAGGATAGGGTGCAAAAAGTAGATCTGTTTGAAAATGGAACCATAGCTATTGTAGAAGCTGTATCTCCAGAATTGGGAAACCGAGTGCAAAGAGTTAGGGTACAACTACCTGGACTCAGCCAGGAACTCCTTCAAAAGTTCCGGGAAAAGAACATTGATTTTGCTGCTCACAATGCTCAAGAGGACTCAGGTTCTCTCATCTTCAACTTGATTGGAAATCTGGCTTTCCCGCTTATTTTGATTGGTGGTCTTTTCCTGCTATCAAGGCGGTCTAACGGAGGAATGGGAGGTCCTGGTGGGCCTGGTAACCCACTAGCATTTGGTCAATCAAAGGCTAAGTTCCAAATGGAGCCAAACACTGGTGTGACATTTGATGATGTTGCTGGTGTTGATGAAGCAAAACAAGATTTTATGGAGGTCGTAGAATTTTTGAAGAAACCTGAGAGATTTACTGCAGTGGGGGCTCGTATTCCAAAAGGTGTTCTTCTTGTTGGTCCTCCTGGTACTGGGAAAACCTTGCTAGCAAAGGCAATTGCTGGTGAAGCAGGTGTTCCATTTTTCTCAATTTCAGGTTCAGAATTCGTTGAGATGTTTGTTGGTGTTGGAGCCTCTCGAGTCCGTGATCTTTTCAAGAAGGCCAAGGAAAATGCTCCTTGCATTGTATTTGTTGATGAAATTGATGCTGTTGGGCGGCAAAGAGGGACTGGAATTGGAGGAGGAAATGATGAAAGGGAACAGACCCTGAACCAACTATTGACTGAAATGGATGGTTTCGAAGGAAATACTGGTATAATAGTTGTTGCGGCAACCAATCGTGCAGATATTCTCGACTCTGCTTTGCTGAGGCCAGGACGATTTGATAGACAAGTAAGCATCTGTCCTTGCCTCCGGTTTTCAACTGACTTTTGCAAGAAACTAAAATTTACAGCTCTTATGTAGGTATCCGTGGATGTCCCAGACATCAAGGGAAGAACAGAGATCTTAAAGGTTCATGCCGGCAACAAGAAGTTTGATTCAGATGTGTCTCTTGAAGTTATTGCCATGAGGACACCGGGTTTCAGTGGAGCAGATCTTGCTAACCTCTTAAACGAAGCAGCCATTCTTGCAGGTCGACGTGGTAAGACAGCAATCGCATCCAAAGAGATTGATGATTCAATTGATAGGATAGTGGCTGGTATGGAAGGAACAGTCATGACTGATGGCAAGAGCAAGAGTCTGGTGGCATATCACGAAGTTGGACATGCTATCTGTGGGTGAGTGCTGCACCATTAGCTAGTTACTCCTGGCTCCTGATTTGCATCTATTATATAAGCACTTTTTATAACAATATTATGAGTTTATTATTGTGTTGGCATTTTAATTACCCAACAGTGATTTCAGCAGAATATCCTGGTGAGCCTCTAATGGCACTATGTGTTCTTTGCCATGCAGAACTCTCACTCCAGGGCATGATGCTGTACAAAAGGTCACTCTAATCCCACGTGGTCAGGCAAAAGGTTTGACCTGGTTCATTCCTGCAGATGACCCAACCTTAATATCCAAGCAACAACTCTTTGCTAGAATTGTTGGTGGACTTGGTGGAAGAGCTGCAGAAGAAGTGATCTTTGGTGAACCTGAAGTAACCACTGGTGCTGCTGGTGATTTGCAGCAGATCACTGGTTTGGCAAAACAGGTATACATGCTCACTGCCTTTTTTGTGTTAAGGATTCTGGAACGGAATATGTGTTGAGGTAATCTGTGGAGACTAGAAATTCTACAGAGTGATTGATTTGAATTAACCTCTACTCCCCCCTTTCCTTCAAAAGATTATAGAGATAATGAGCAATATAATTAAACCCTCCGTTTCAATTTATGTGGTATAGTTTGAAAGATTCTTGGGTTTGTGATCTTAAACATGCCATGAAACTTCTGTGGCTATAAAGTTAAAATTGTTTTCAAATATAGAAACGTGACATTCATTTTGGATAAGACTAGCAACAAAATAGTGCCACATTATTGAAACGGAGCGGGTAGTTTTATCTTCTTTTTTAAGTCTGAAACTTATCATTCTGAAGATCTCGTTCCCGATGACTTAGTCCTGTAAAATGATATACTGTGTATGCAGATGGTTGTCACTTTTGGGATGTCTGAACTTGGACCATGGTCCCTCATGGATTCTTCAGCCCAAAGTGGTGATGTAATCATGAGAATGATGGCCAGGAACTCTATGTCAGAAAAGCTAGCTGAAGACATTGATGTTGCTGTGAAGAAGCTTTCAGACAGTGCATATGAGATTGCATTGAGCCAAATCCGCAGCAACCGTGAAGCAATTGATAAGATTGTGGAAGTCCTTCTTGAAAAGGAGACGATGACTGGAGATGAATTCCGTGCTATTCTCTCAGAATTTGTTGAAATTCCTGCTGAAAACCGCGTCCCTGCTGCTGTACCTACCCCAGCAGCTGTATAATAGCTTGAACATATACTGCAACTTGTACAATTCATATACACTTATCCACCTAATTAATCTAGAGTATAAACAATATAGACTATAAGAAAGTTAAAAACACTTTTGTGCATTTGTGTATGAAGTTTTCACATTTGAAATAGAACTAGTCTTTTCTTCATTGTAATGCTATGAGCTGTTTCCCTTGCTTTGAGCATTACTCAGTGCTCAAACTCCTTGTCACGACCCAATTCATCGAGGGGCTAGTTTAAACATCAGATACGAATAAGCTCTTGTCCTCGAGCCTTTCATAGCAACAACAACATACCAATATGATTCCAAAAGTGGGGTATGACCCGGAATGAACTACTACTTTTTTCTTTCGAGATAAGTGATCTAAGAGGAACTATCTTCAACTATACATTGTTTTATCTATCTACTTAAACTATCGCTCGTGTATATTAAAAAAACACTCTGACGTTGAGTTTACCTACACACGTGCTTGTTAATGAGTGAAAACAATATCTAGCCATAGAAGTTCAAACAATGATCTTTGCTTAAAAAACCGATCGGATTTAGTGTTTAATTTTCTTAGTCGATATACAAAATTATACTGTTACATATATTACAATAATTTTAAGTGATTATGTGGACGACAAGTTAAATTTTTAGATTAAAATAAATAAATCAATAGACAACTTATAAAGCTATGCCAAAATAAGCTCAAATGAATGGGACAGTCTTGTTTGAGACCTCTGAGATTTCTTCCCCTCCGATCAGCAAACACTCGCCGGTTCTCGGCAGCCGGCACTGAGCTTTCAATTCTATGTTCTCAAGGTTACGTAAAAGAAGCTTTCAACAAGTTCTCTTTCTTAATATGGGACAACCCATCGCATTTCTCTTACCTTTTACAAGCATGCATCCAAGAAAAGTCATTTTTCCTCACCAAACAGCTGCATTCTCTCATAGTAACATCTGGGTGTTTCAGGGACAAGTTTGTTTCCAATCACCTGCTCAACGCTTACTCAAAATTGGGTCAGCTAGATATTGCAGTTACGCTGTTTGATAAATTGCCTAAAAGAAATATAATGTCTTTTAACATTTTGATTGGTGGGTATGTTCAAATTGGCGATTTGGATAGTGCCTCTAAGGTTTTTGATGAAATGGGTGAGAGAAATTTGGCTTCTTGGAATGCTATGATTACTGGGTTGACTCAGTTTGAGTTTAATGAGAGGGCGTTGAGTTTGTTTTCGCAGATGTATGGGTTGGGTTACTTGCCTGATGCATTTACTCTTGGAAGTGTTTTAAGAGGTTGTGCTGGTTTGAAGGATTTGCATAAGGGCAGGCAGGTTCATTGTTGTGGATTGAAATTGGGTTTAGAGGGTGATTTTGTTGTTGCAAGTTCGTTGGCGCACATGTATATGAGGTCTGGTAGCTTAAGAGAGGGAGAGATTGTGATCATGTCGATGCCAGATCAAACTATGGCAGCTTGGAATACTCTTATTGCTGGTAGGGCTCAGAATGGGTGTTTCGAAGGTGCATTGGAGCTGTATAATTTGGTGAAAATCGCTGGGTTTAGACCGGATAAGATAACGTTCGTTAGCGTGATCAGCTCGTGTTCAGAGCTGGCTACAATAGGACAGGGGCAGCAGATTCATTCTGACGTTATAAAAACTGGTGCAATTTCTGTGGTTGCAGTTGTAAGTTCCTTGATTAGCATGTATTCAAAATGTGGATGTTTAGATGAAGCTGAGAAGATTTTTGAGGAAAGGAAGGAAGCTGATCTTGTTTTGTGGAGTGCTATGATTTCTGCTTATGGGTTTCATGGTAGGGGAAAGAACGCAGTTGAGTTGTTTCATTGTATGGAGCAAGAAGGACTAGCACCTAACCATATAACTCTCTTAAGTTTGCTCTATGCCTGTAGTCATAGTGGGATGAAGGATGAAGGGCTTGAATTTTTCGACTTGATGGTAGAAAAGTACAATGTGGAGCCTCAACTGGTGCACTATACATGTGTGGTTGACCTCCTAGGAAGAGCAGGCCGTTTGCAGGAGGCTGAAGCTCTTATTAGATCTATGCCTATGAAGCCAGACGGTGTCATATGGAAGACGTTGCTATCGGCCTGTAAAATTCATAAAAATGCAGATATGGCTAGAAGTATAGCTGAAGAAGTTTTGAGGATTGACCCTCAAGATTCAGCTTCATATGTGCTCCTAGCTAATGTTCAAGCATCTGCTAAAAGATGGAAGAGTGTTTCTGAAGTGAGGAAATCAATGAAGGATAGGGGAGTAAAGAAAGAACCAGGAATAAGCTGGCTGGAGTTGAAGAACCAGGTTCACCACTTTATCATTGGTGATAAATCTCATCCACAATCGGACGAGGTTGATGTATACTTGAAGGAATTGATTGCAGAACTGAAGTTAGAGGGCTATGTTCCTGATACAGGATCTGTTTTGCATGATATGGAATTAGAGGAAAAAGAGTATAACTTGGTCCATCACAGTGAAAAATTAGCCATTGCTTTTGCGCTGATGAACACCCCGGAGGGTTTTCCAATTAGGATCATGAAGAATTTACGAATTTGTGGTGATTGTCACATGGCTATTAAGTACATATCGAAGATGAAAAAACGAGATATAATTGTACGCGATTCCAGTAGGTTTCATCACTTCAAAGATGGATGTTGTTCTTGTGGAGATTATTGGTGAGGAGGTTGCATTTGACAATCTTACTGCTGGTAATAGTCATTCACTCTCCATTACTTGTAACATTATTCAAAACTTGAAAGAGATTCTATAAAGTTCCATTCATATTGAAAGGCCAATGTTGACATATGAAACATTGAAAGGCCAATGTTGACATACACTGAATTTCATTAGCTTCAAAATAACTTCCAAGTATATTCTCTAACCTTGGAAACAGCCTCACAAGTAAGGGTAAGGCTTGCGTACGGTTCTTCACACCCCGCTTATAAAATTAGCATATGTTGACACATGAAACTAGTTTGCACACCTGTTCACTGCATAAGGAATGTTGCAATAATGACAAGACAATTATATCAACTAAACAAGACATTTAATGTGCATGATTTGCTTTACTGTGTACATACATACATACATAGCTTTTCTAAGTTGGATACAAGTTTTTCTACAGCAGTGCTTCTAAATTCCAGCACTGTATTCTGTTACTGCCTTAGTGCTAGTATTTGCAGTAAAATTACTTACAGACCCAAAAAAAAAAAAAAAAAAAATCTAATGGATAAAGGGTTCACTCGACAGGAGTGGTAGCCAAGTGCTGGTCATGGATACTTAGAATTTAGAACATGATAAACTTGGTATCAGAGCCTACGATAAGTGGCAGAGCCCTTTACGAGTAGAAAACCCTAGACTCTGAAAACGAAATTTCTTTTCATCAACTTATATCCACACAATGCATTTGATAGGACCATAAAAGAGCAGAGAAATCTTCTCAATTCACATCATTAAACCATATACTGTACAGCAAGAAGACTACCAAAACCATTGACTCAATCCAACATAGTTGATGCTTATTGCTAGTCACAGTCATGCCCACTGACACAAATGCTAATCTAAACTAGGTCCACATGCGACCAACTTTGAAAAAGAGAACTTCAATATACTATCAATGCAAGTATCAAGCAGCCACAAAGCAGTCTTCAGTTAAAGCTTTGCCACCACAATTGGTGTAAACAAACCGAACAGCGAGAACTTCATTTAGTTCCAGCACAATTCAGGAATGATCAAATCTTTCGTCTGTACTGATCTCTGCCTCATTTGGTCTTACAGAAACCATGTCTAACATCTTCGGCTCGTCCCATCCCTCTTGTAGTTCTCTGATTCGGCATAAATGATAGTCGCCTTCCAGCACTTGATGGTTTCTTTTCAATCAGTCTTAAGAATGTGCATTCAATTCTATGTTTCTCCCCTTCTCAGAGATATATTACATCCAGGCTAATGTAAAAGAATAGAACAATCAGAAAGGAAAGAATGATTGAACAGAATTTGAGATTCCACTGTCTTAAACCTCGAAACCGAACTCAAATGGACAATGTGCCATCTTCAGATCTGGAATATACATTCAGTAGAGAAGGTAACCAAAGCAAACAAAACATCTGGTCGCTACATTCAGTCGGAGTCCACAGGTTCATCATCGGAAGTCACTGGAGTATCAGTGGCATCAGCAAGGGAGTCTAGCATAAGCACCACCTCGGATGTGTCGTCCAAGTAATACTTTGCTTTGCTAGGTTTTTGTCCAACTGTGCAAGCAAATACCTTGGCATCATATGAAATAATATTTCTGGACAAAGCATCGCCAATGATTTCAAACATATCTTCATCTGATCTATCATCACCAATGCAAAGCACAAAATCCGCCAGTTTTCCTTTCTCCGCTAAAGATGTAAAAACTTTTTCTGCAACTAAACCTTTGGTGACCCCCTAAAATGGAAAGAGAAAATTAATGTTATTCAGAACACATGCTAGGATCAACACATTAGTGACTGCAACCAACGCTAAAAATACACGTCAAAAAGCATTAACGAAAACGATATATTCAAGATACTCAAGAATTTGACAATAGCAATCAGAATAATGAAAAAGAACACACTACTATTGTTGTTAAAATTATGACGTTAACAATATCTTTTTCTAGACAGGAAATATGTGCCAGGTAGTCACTTGTCACTAGCAAAGAAATTGCAGTTCTCAACCAATTACTTGAGTAAATACTAAAGGCTCTTTAGCTGGCAAATAACCTACGCATGGATTAATGGCACATCAATTTAAAAATAACATTTTATTTTCTTTGGCGATGGATGTATTGATGCAGCAAATACAAAGGGAGGTGCTTTGGTGCATTTGGAGATGACTTAGTACTTGTTGACGAGACGCAGAGTTAACGACGGGCTAGAGGTCTGGAGACAGATCACGGAGTCTAAAGGTTTTAATGTGAGTAGAAATAAGGCAGAGTAAGTAGAGTGCAAATTCAGTGTTGTGACACGCGAAGGTAATGTGGAAGCGAGGTTGGATTCTCAAGTCATCTCCACGAGAGGGAGTTTCAAGTACCTTGGGGCTATTATCCAAGATAATGGGGAGATTGATGAGAATGTCACAGATAGCATTACAGGTGGTAGTTAAAATGAACGCTAGCATCTGGTGTGTTTTGTGATAAGGTGACACCAAAAGTTGAAAGCAAGTTAAAACATTGTTGTATGGGGCGGAGTGTTGTTGGCTAGTCAAGAACTCCCATGTGCAGAAGATGAAAATTGCGGAGACGAGGATGTTGAGATGGATGGGTGGGCTTACTTAAGAGAGATATGGTCAAAATGAAGATATTTGGGAAAAAGTGGGAGTGGCCTCCATGTCGGACAAGATGCGGGAGGCAAGGCTGAAACGGTTAGAGTATGTCAAGAGGAGTTCCACAAGACACGCTAGTGAGGATGTATGAGAGGCTGATGTTAGGGCTAGAGGAGAGGTAGAGTAAGGCAGGCCAAAGAAGTATTGGGGAGAGGAGTTTAGGCAGGACATGGCAAGTCTTCAGCTTACACCAAGGGTCATGGACATGACCCTTGATAGGAGGGTGTAGAGGTTGAGAATTAGGGTACAAGGCTATAGTAGGTAGCCTTGCATTCTGTTTTTCCTTTGAGTAGCATTAGTATTAGTATTAGTATTATTGAGATGGTTCGCATTCTGTTTTTCCTGACGAGTAGCATTAGCATCAGTACAAGTCTTGTGCTTTTTATTATCATGTTGTTGTTACTGCTTAGTGATTATGTTTCCATATATGTAGTGTTTATGCTTGCCTTGAGTTGATGGTCTACCAGAAACAATCACTCTACCTGCACAAGCTAGGGTACGTTCTACCCTCCCAACACTCCACCTTGTGGGATTACACTCGGTATGTGGTTGGACTAAACATAACCTATGCATTTAAAATGGAGGATGATAATACTGAATTACATAAAGGGATAGCTAATGGAGATTGATGCAAGCTTGAAAGTATTACCATCCGCACTTACTAAAAAAGAATATACACCATCCTTATACGCAATATAACCAACAAGTCACCCATAAAGCAAATGCCATACTTGGGGCGTGTTTGGTACAAGGAAAACATTTTCTTACTTATTTTCTAGTGTTAGGTAAGTAAACAAAACATGTGATCACAAGAACATTTATATGTAATCAAGCAAAACACTTTGAGGGTGGGATGGGGTGGGAAGGTGAAGTGGCAGGGACGAGGAGTGAGATTGTCAAGGGGTGGGGTTAGCAGCTAGGTGGGTGGGAAGGAGACAATGAACTTGTTCCCCAGAGAAAATGCTTTCCAAAATATCATGACCAACCAAACATGGAAAAAGCAGGAAACCTCCTAACTAAACACACCCTTAATGTGGAGATCAGCACAATTATCATATACAGGAAACCAAAGGATGTATAAGGTTCTACGGTAAACACGATCATATTTCTCATCTAAACACCGATGGCTAATAAAAGCGTTTTATCCAGATTACAGGGAAGTGGAAACCAAACACTGTTTTTGGGAGAGGATACTCATCAATACGAGAAGGGGTCATTTACTAAGGTCACTAGGTAACATCTCTGAAGTGTAAATCTTGGAATTCAAGCAACAAATATGAATGAACACATGCAAATTGGGATGAGTAATACGTACCTGAGGCTTTACTTCCACAATGTGCTGACCGCTTTTCACGGCAACCGGTTCATTTGCTAAAACACTCTCCAGATGATCAAGCATCTCCTTTGCCTGAGAAAACCCAAATCCAGAATCCGCATCACGATACTGCCACACTATAGCACTTTCCTTTCTTTCTATGCAAGAACCATCTGTAGCGTCTGTATAGGATTGCATCACGGGTTCAGCAAGTTGCATCCAGCCAAAATCAGAGGTCTGACTGCATACTTCCCATTTCTGTTCTAGTTCCCATCTGCATTGTCAGACTAAAAATTAGCAAACACAAAAGAGAAAAAGATTGACCTGGCAAACAACAAACCCTAATTCTTGCACAATAGAGATTTGAGAAGGCACTGGGATGATTGGATTAATAAACTAATTGGAATTTGGAAGTACTGAAAAATGTAAAAGCTGCATAGAATACTAAAGATAATTCTAACAGCTATATCAAATGTTAGGGGCATCCTAAAATGATGAGATGAAAATAACCGATATCACTTTTGCTTCATTTGAAAGAAAACTCCCTTCTTTTTTTTGATAATGGTATCAGCTCTAACACCGAGTGAGTGTTGCTTTACCAGAACACTAGACTTGTAGACACCATACAAAAGGTAGATACAGGAAGCAGGAATAGTCCATATCAAGACCACAGCAACTAGAATGATTGATATTTTGGATAACGTAACCAAAAGAAGCACTAGTCATTTAGACACCAGAATGCAGGAAATATTGATATCAATCGACATTGTATAGGGAAATAGAAGAAACAGACCTCAAAAAGTAGCCATGTTCTGCTGCAAGTCCTAGTTTTCTACAAGGAGAAAACCACTTGGTTAGGCTTTCCCTCCCTCTTCCACTAACAATGAAGACTGTGTTGTTTGGATCACCAGAAAGTTTATTCAGGATGGAGATAACATTAGCACTAGGAGACTTAATGATAGAATTCTGTGGCATCACAGTTCCGTCATAGTCCAGGAATATGGCCCTGCTCTTAGACTTGATATAAGCATTCACAATATCATCAATTGACAGCTTCCTGAAGTTGGGATCTAGGGAAACAACTCTAAACCCAAAGCCTAAACCAATGCCATAGCATCTTTTCCTAAAGTGATCAGCACAAGTTCTCTCCATATCTTGCAAGAAACTTTTCGACCAATAAGCAACATCGTGGGTGCTGACATAACGGTAATGCTTCTCATGCCGTAGCTGTTTCTCTTGTTCAGACATTGATACAGCCTCATTCATTGCCTCAGCAGTTGCCTCAACATTCCATGGATTAATACGGATCGCCCCACTTAAGGAAGGAGAACACCCAATGAATTCTGACACAACTAGCATGCTCTTGTCAGGTCCACCTACACCTGAATCTGTTTCTGCACCCGATACACCCTGTCGACAAACGATGTATTCATATGGAGTCAGGTTCATCCCATCCCTAACAGCTGTGACAACAACACATTCAGCAACACTATAATAAGCCATGCGCTCGCTACTTGACACAGACCTATCAATATAAACTATAGGTTCATATCCAGGCTTGCCAAATTGCTTATTAATCCTCTTGCAGCTTTCCTGTATCTCAGCCTGTATTTCCTCTAAATCTATTCCTTTACCCCTCATAGGATTGGCAATCTGAACAAGCACAGCCTGCCCTTGCCAACTGGGGTGCTGTTTGAGCATGTGCTCCATCGCTAGAAGCTTTAAGTTGATACCTTTGAAAATATCCAAGTCATCAACTCCAAGCAGAACAGTTTTTCCTTCAAATTGTTGTTTGAGCTCCTTAAACTTCAGCTCTTTATCTGCAATTTTCTTCATAGACTCAATGTGACCCATATGTATCCCTACGGGCATAATCTTGATACCTACTGTCCTTCCATAATATTCCAATCCTATATAACCTCTTTTAGACTGGTACTCTAAACCCAACATTCGACTGCAACATGAAAGGAAATGTCGAGCATAGTCAAAAGTGTGGAATCCAACAAGGTCAGAACATAGAAGAGCCTTAAGTATTTCCTCTCTAACAGGAAGTGTCCTGTAAATCTCAGATGAAGGAAATGGACTGTGAAGGAAAAACCCAATCCTCAATCGATTGAACCGCCTTCTCAAGAACGTGGGCAATACCATTAAATGATAATCATGAATCCAAACAAAATCATCCTCAGGATTAAGCACCTCAACCACTTTCTGTGAAAACATCTTGTTGGCAGAAACATATGCTTCCCACATAGAACGATCAAAGCGGCCTCCATGGTCAGGTGAAAATGGTAACATGTAGTGAAAAAGTGGCCACAAATGCCTCTTGCAGAACCCCTCATAGTATTTTTCCACAATATTAGGTGGAAGAAACGTCGGCACACATCTGAATTTATCCAAAAGATAGCTAGAAACATCATCCTGTTCAATTGGATCAACATCAACAGATAAAGACCCAACAAACAATACTTCCATATCTTCAGGTAAACCATCCTTAAGTCTCAAAAGCAAAGAATCCTCATTCCAACTAAAACTCCAGCCCTTATTATCCGGTCTCCTTTTCGCTTTCAATGGCAACTGATTCGCCACAACAATCATCCGATCACCAGCAAGTGAAGATTGATTATCAGAAGAAACACTAACAGCCTGGTCATCATCGAGTTCACATATACTCCCAGGCACTGTCATTACCCGCGACATCCGTCGCCTGTCCCTCTCTCTTCCCATTACAGGAAAATTCCCAGATGCCAAATCCAAAAGATTTGTATACGATCTAGACATCATTCTAACAAAGATTCTTGACTTCCTCTAATTTGGGAATTTCAACTTTCTGCAATTACACCAAACATTTCAAGTTTAACAAACAAACCCTAACTCAAGAACATCAATATCATCCCATAGAACCTAAAAACCAAATCACACCACAAAAAGGGCGAATAAAAGCTGTTTTTCTTAATCAAACAGAAACCCATTTAAGTAAAAACATACAGAAATGATCTTACCCAAATGAAACTAAACACCCAAAGTAAATCAAGAATCTTAAAAGTTCAAGTGTCAAAATCATATAAAATACACAAAAACAACAACATGGGGTTGCCAGATTTTACCTCTAAGATTCAAAAAGCAGCAAATCTTGGATCTTTTTCAGTGAAAGACTCGATCTTTAGAGTTGAAGGGGGTGGATTTTAGGGTTTGATAAAGCATAAAAACAACAAAGATTTGGGATTTGCTCTCTATATATGTGGGGAGAAAAAGGAAAAAAAAAAGTGATCTCCAAATGGGTACAAAGAAAGTTGCTGGATTATGAATATCCAGAGAAAAAATTTTAAAAAAATTTTATTTATTTTTACATACAAATTGAGTAGTTATAGCTGATCTTACAAGGAAAAAAAAAGATTCTTTTCTTGACTCTGACCTAAAAAATTAAATTAAATTAAAAAAAAAAACGTGCAATGCATACGTGAAAGTATATTTTGTATTTTAAAAAATAACCAATTTTTGGATTGTTATTTTTTTTAATTTTTTTTTTTTGAAGCTAAGGCAACCGAAAGGGGGCAAAAAAGGGGAGGGATAAAAGAAAAAAAGGTACAAAAATAATTGAGTAAATTGGCTTTTTTTTTTAAATGATGGTAGTGTTCGAGCCGATTTAATAGATAATGTGTGAGTTAATTCAGATATGCTATTTTCATCAATAAAAATATAAAAGATTTGTTCTTCAATCAGGAGTTTGTGGAACTGTGGGATGAAGTTGCGTACAATAGATATTTGTGGTCTAGTCGTTTCTTGGATCCTACATATGGAGAAAGGCTAGTGTACTGCACTGTCATTTTTTATCCTTCAAGACTTACGTAGAAAAGAACTATCTAAGAATCATTTGATTCAAAACTAGTTAAGATTATCTCGCGAGTTTAATTAAAATAGATAATGTCACCCCTTTAATATAAGATGATAATTGCATAATTTTGTGCAATTTTTTTTTAATGATTTTAGCTAATATTCATAATTAAATATAGACAAATTTACTCCCAATTTTATATAGTGATAATCGCCAATCCTTATAATCATACCATCTTTAGGATCGTTTACTATTAATAATAATGAATTGTAATATTAAAATTAATAATGATGGAATTATTTATCGTCTAGTGAATACATAAAATATATAATTGTCTATATAATATGTTTATTTGGTATAAACTATACAAAGTACGTAGGATAAATATATATTTTTTTTAATTTAATTATGATTTTAGGAGAAGGAAAATTGTGTTGTTTTTAGAGTTCACACCTAGGATTATTAATTCCAAAATTATTATCATAATACAACAATTATGAGATAGGCTTACTTGATTGAATTGGATATTTATGTGTGTCCGACCACTTAATAAAAATATTAATATTTTGACAGCCTAAATATTGAGGACCTTACATTTGTGTACTAAATCTAAAAAATTATAAATTATAAAATATTATGTGTTCTATACATGTTAAAAATTGACAACTCACCCAAAATTGTTTAAGAGATAATGGGAGTAAGAAAATCTTTGTTGAATGTGATTGATGTTGTCTAAAATGCTCAATAGTCTAAAATTATATGTTTTTAGTAAAAGTGAAGAAAATTATAGCAATCCAACACTAAAAAAAAAAAAATAATAAAGTTTTTTTTATCTCTCATTCGATGTTTAATACTTAGGTTGTAGTTCGATTATATTCAGACTCTCATATTACACGATCTATTTTAAGGATTCAAACTCAAATTCTCTTATTAATTATGAACAATATTTCATCTTTAAATATCCATTTTGTGATGTGATTGTTTTGAATTTTTATTTTTATAAGGTCTATTTTTAAAATTTTAAATTTGAAATCTTAAGTTAAAAATAAAATTAAAAATATATTTTTTACGACTCGATAACAAATTACTTAGTAATTGACAACCACTTCATTAAAGGGATGGCGTAACATATAATTATTGAATTTTAATGATGTCATTCAAGTCTCAACGTGCAATTGTTGAATAATAGTGTACTAATTTTGTACGTCCAAATGAAATACTGAAATTATTGAATATTTTTTTTCATTTTTAAATATATATATAGGCAAGTGAATCTGTCATTGCTAAAAATGTTAAGGAATAGTTTTAATTAAATTTAAATAAGTTAAAATTAATGAACAAAATTACAATAGGTAAACAAGTCATAATTTAGGTTCAAATTAGTTGGATTATAACTCAATTAGTTCAACTCTATTACTTTAAATTATTTAATTATCTAATTAATAATTACAGGTCAAATAATGCTACTCCAAATAAGCAATTAGAAGGATTTAAAATAAGAAATGCAAATAAAATTTCCTTCTCTTAAAAGGAATTATATAATACTGTTTGATTAGGTATAAAGTTTAATAATGAAAAATTGATTTTTATTTTTAAAATAGTTTATGAATATTCGTGTGGATATAAATTAAATTATTAAAAATAAAATAATAAATTTAATGTTGAATTGTAATTAGATATAAAAAGAAAATTATAAAAAAAATTGAATTGAAACAAAAATATAACATAAATTGAAACGAAAAAAATATTCCACTTGCTCTTGTCAATACACACGCATAGACCGACCACATAAATTAAACATAGCATTATAAAATGAATAATAAAAATATTGAAGACTATTAGAATACAAGTTATATAATACATGTTAATATTACTTATAAAAGATAATAACTATTTATTTTATTAAATTAATTGAGATACGTAAAAGATGAAACGAACTATACGATTATTATAGGAAAAAAAAAAAGTCATAATATTAGACTATGGTGGATACTTTATGGTGAGTGCTTATATGGGTGCTTGTTGTCTTGCCAGCACAGACCCCAACACATGGCAGCTGCTAGTGGCTGGTTGTGAATCTTTTTATGATATTGTTCATAAATAAATTAATGTGTGTAAACGTATCAATTTCATTTTTCGAGAGTCAATTTAATTAAATTTTTAAAAGTTAATTAGTTGTGGTGAATTGAAACATAGATAATTAATCTAAGATAGAGAGAGTAACATGAAAATATCTATTTTAGAAATTATCGATATAAAACATAATTATGTATTTTTACATAGCGCACTGTAACAATAACATATCAATGCGATCTAACACAAGAAAGAGAAAAAGTACTCGATTTTCTACTAACTATTTACCTTAATCTTTGACCTTATATGTTTACATATCTAAGATTACGTTCTCAATCTACTAACGATGTATCATATCATGTCTACGCTTTATATGAATAAAATGAAAAATGTCAATAAAACTAGAAAAGACAAATGTCATATAATTAGGTTGATTGATCCTTAAACTTTGCCTAAATCCTCTTTAGCATTTTTTTTTATTTTTTTTTAAGTGTATTCTTATTGTTCTTAGCTTTAATTTTTAGCTTATATGCTAAAGTAACATACAAACAAAATACTATGCTTTTTTTTTCTCTTTATCACGAATGAAAGCAAGTTATCAATAATTTTGACCTTTTTGGATAATAAAGAGGATGTGATTGATTGACAAAATTCAACCATGCAAGCAACCAAAATAAAGAGAAAGGCCAAGCAACTGAAAAAAATCTACAAGAGTTTAAAAAGATTGGCGGAATCAGAATTTTTAATAAGGGGGTTCAAAATCTGGAGAAGTAAACATAGGAACTAGTTGAAGGGACTTGAATATCTATTATATAAACCTAAAAAATCATTTTAACCATATATAAATAATAATATTTTAACCGAAAGGGTTCAAATGAGCCCTTAACAATGTTGGTTCCTCCCTTGATTGGTGCTCGTTTGAACATAAATTTGGTTGCAACTTTCTAAAAAATATATACGGGAGAATAGTATTTAAAAGTTAAAGTTGTACTTAAATATGTTTTTACTTAAAAAAATTTAAAGGTTCATAAATAAGCAAAAACTCAATTCATTATAATCAAATAGTGCTCGCTTGGCAGATGGATAAGATTTAAGTTATTTATATATTTTATTTGTATAATTTATATGAAACTTTGATAGGTAGATAAAAAATAAGTTATCATATATAAATTAATATGAAGTTTGATTGATTTAGAAATCCGCTAAACTAATACATGAATAAATCATGAAGAAATTTTTGTGTTATTCCTACTTAATATAATACATAAATTCACTTATAACTAATAACTAATTCTTATATTATTAATATCTATATAATTTTGATCGGCTACGAAAGGACACTTTAATGTCCTAGAATATGATGTCTATATTATAGTATTTCTGCTTATTAAATTGTCGATAGGCTTTAAAAATAATTATGTTATAAAATGGCTGCATTATTGGCTAAAAATATTTATGGTTCATATGAGGTGGCTATAACAATTTTAATTTATATTTTTAAAAAAGAAAAACTAGAAGCAGTATTACAGTTAATATCGAGTATCAATTATAGGAAAATATACAACTGGCAAAATAATTCAACAAATTGATCCATATATAATATAATATTTTCACGATATTTAAATTCCAATAAATGTGTAGATACACCAATTGAATATTGATGCGGTGTGAATGTGTTTGAGTTGTCCGGTTGGCTTTTATTTTTATATCGTCTTGAATAATTTAATTATGATTTAAATTTGAAAATTTGAGTTATATTAAATATTCAATTTTTAATCATGATATCAGAATCATACTTATCTTAATTCTTAATTTACTTAATATTGTATCCTCATGCTATAATATTCATGCTTTGATTGACAAATTTAGTTATATATGGTACGAGTGTCGAGTTTCTAAATCGTCTCCTTAGTTACAAATGATATATTTACACAATCTTGAACAGTTCTCATTTTGCAAAATAATTGCTTAGCGTAATTTAGATAAGTGTTATTTTCTTATCAAAACAAGAAGCTAACCTAAAGTCTATCTAAAAATAATATTTACATCAAATTGAATAATCGCAAGATATGTATTATATATATGTAGGTGCATGTACTCTTCTGCACCTACATCATTTGGCTTGTGCAGAAGATGAGACACATAGTATTTACGTGTTTTAGAACTTTTAGAACGGACAAGAATAGTATGTGTATCCAAATAAGATCTTATATTATCAGAAGAAGCACACATCAAGTTAGATAAAGTAAAGAAGTGTCACGTTACGTTGATCCGTTAACATCTTATTTTTCTATTTATAAGTCACGACCTATTTTAATCTTTTTAATTTCATATAGAGAAATTATTTTCTCCATTTACTAGATTGCAACTACTAACGAGTAACGAAGGAATGAGAAGGAAAAGGGTGACAAACATCAAATAGATTAGAGTTTTCATTTAAATTGTAGATTTTTCAATTAGAATACACGTCTCTACCAATTATTATTAAATAATTATAAATTTTGTTATGCTCTTAGCTTGAATAATGACCCACCCACATGCCTAATAAAACATCCCACTTATTGATTTGTGTGGTTCTAATTATACGCCTAAACAAAAGTTTTAAATTATTAATCAATTTTTTGTTCTTCCTAATTTATCCTTTGCCTTTTGAAGTTTGTGACTTATCTTAAAAAACTCAATTTTTCATTAATTTGAATACAATATTTATATTAAATATTAAACATTGAAGCAAAACCAAGGTGAATTTATTATATATTTATTTTTATTAAATTACTTAAATATAATTTTTTTTATATGATTGATAATATTCTTTATATGGAATACTTTTCCTTTTTAAGGTAATAATATTATTATCAATAATTGTGGAGTATATATTGACCATTCATATTTGTCACTTTAATTAACTTTCCAAAAGTTTTGGACCCAAAAAATAAATAAAAAATAAAAAACTTTCCTCATACTTCAATTCCTTTTTTTTTTTTTCATTCCTAAAAAATATTTTCTTAAAAAGTATTATATATTAACAAATGTTAATATGAATTTGATAGAATATTCTTTCATTTTTAATTAACGATTTTCATTTGAAAATTTTAAAATGAAATTATTTTATTTTTTCATATATCACGTGAGCCGTCACGAATTTAAATTTAAAAATATAAAATTAAATCATAGAACCTAAAAGGGTAGTTTCGTCATTTCCTTTTTATGAATTTGCTATTTCGAGCTGTTCCTAGAATATAGACAAAGAGTCCTCACCCCATTTCTCCGCCTTGAAGAATTTTTTTTTTCTTCTTCAAAACTTCTTCAAAATTGAATCTTTTCAGTGAACTTTTACTTTTTGGTCAATCAAGAAGTGAAATTACAGAGCAAAAACAGATATAGTTTTGAGGATGGCAGGTTATAGAGGTGATGATGAG
The DNA here is from genome assembly GCA_022817965.1 of Solanum lycopersicoides. NCBI lineage: Eukaryota > Viridiplantae > Streptophyta > Magnoliopsida > Solanales > Solanaceae > Solanum > Solanum lycopersicoides. Next base: position 91,510,092 of record CM040624.1, on the reverse strand, counting down.
TATGATTACCTTTTCAAGCTTGTGTTGATAGGTGATTCAGGTGTGGGTAAATCTAATCTGCTTTCCAGGTTCACCAAAAATGAATTCAATTTGGAGTCTAAATCAACTATTGGGGTTGAATTTGCAACCAAAAGTCTTAATATTGATGGGAAAGTTATTAAAGCTCAGATTTGGGATACTGCTGGTCAAGAAAGGTAAAGGTTGAATCTTTTTAATTTTTTTTTTTTTGGTGATATACTTTAGATATATATGTTAGTTTTTGTGTTTCTGTATCTGGGGTTTTCTTGTTTTTGGTTTATGGCTTGAGTTTTAGTGTTTTTTGTTGATTAGTAGCATAATCTTGGTGTAACAGTCTTTTTATTAGTGATTGAGTTTGCATCTGTTTATTTTGAAGTTGTGTGGGGTTGAAGAGTAGTGTTAATAGTAATAACAACATACTGAGTGTAGTCCTACAAGTGGGGGTCTGGCTCAAGTAAACGTATATAAGGGTTGTATGAAGTGGTTATATTTATGTGTTTGGGATTTAGGCAAGTGAGAATTGCTTGTTTATGATTTGTGTCTTGAGTTTTAGTGTTTTTGTTGATTGATTGCATATTCTTGGTGGAACTTGCTGTAACAGTGCTTGAGCTTGCATCTGTTGATTGGTTGCTTATTCAAGAGTGGTATTAACAGCAACAACAATATACTGACTGTAGTCCCGCAAGTAGGGTCTATGGAGGGTAGTGTGTATGCAGTCTTACCCCCTACCTTGTGAAGGTAGAGAGGCAGTTTTTGAAGGATCCTTGGCTCAAGTAACCGCATATAAGAGTAGTATTAAGTGGTTGTTTTTTTGTGTGTTTGCGATTTAGATGAATGAGAAGTGCTTGTGGGTTTGTTGGTTTAATCTTATTTTTAGCAAGGTTCTTGAAATGATGTTGTGTTTATTGGTATTTTCTAAGAGTGTCTAGATGTGCTATTGTTGCTTGATTGGGATTTCTCGTCTTTGGGTGTGATATCTGTGTTCTTAATTGAAATTTGAGGGACATGGACGGCTTACTGCAACCAATTATATATTAAAAAAGAAGAAAAATCTTCCGTGTTTGGTTCATGAAAAAGAATCAGATTTGATCATGAGAGCATTTTGAAGACATAACAAAGTATATCAAAGTGTGTTACCCCAATGGACTTTAAGATGAGATGATCACGCAATTCAACATTTGTGCAGGCTATGTGTGCTCCTAGTTGTTTAGATGCTATTGTGATGTCAATCTTAAAGCTAGTTTTAGATTGTAGTATCCAAAGTTGTTGTTTTAAGATAACTTATTCAGTTCCCACAGTAGTACATTGGCAGGGTATGTTTTTTCCAATATGAAAAATTAATGACCAAAGTAACTCAATATTTCCTCATAATTTTTTAAATCCTTGGCCATTTTATTGTTTGACTGGTTTCTAGCTTATTTTCTTTTGTGTGTGAATATCTGATATCTGATACTCATAGCCCGACTAGTTTAGATTCGTGTTGCATAGGACCATTAGTTAAAGGTCTGGTATCCCATCCACTTCACTACACCTTTGATTTTAGACTTTTTACTGTGATTTCTTAGATTTTCTTTTACCAATTTAGGAAATCAAAGAAGAGAACTTGACGTTATACGTTAAAAAGGAATTGAAATCTTTTACAGGCATGGTTGATGTGTAGACTAGAATGTATTCTTTTTCGCTAGCAAATGCTTCCACTGAATATGAAATAGCTTTACTGAACTGACCAATGTAAAATATACTCCATTTCTAGATGACACCATTACTCTTTGCGGAATAAGATGGTTTTTTTGTTTGGTTGTAATTTGTAAAAACTATGAATTAATTGTATTTTCTCTTGTAGTTTCTACATACCGGATAGTATGAGTTTCTCCTTTTTGATTTCCTTGAGTAGATTACTGATGATTATAAGACATACAAAACATGTTAATAAAAAGGAGTAGAGAAGTGTATGCGAAAATTCGAAGTACATACTTAGTTTCAAACTAAACTGTCATTTTGAAATATAGATGTTTTACATGGATTCTTCATTAATCATTATCATCAATATACGTGTTTGAATGATTGTGACATGGGCATGGTTACTTTGTGTAGATTCTTCAGATACACTCAAAAGTAGTGAAAAGTCTATAAGTACACGTACAAGATACATATGCACATCATAGGGAATAATAAATCTTTGGATTAGCTATAAACTAAACCAAGACGCCCTCAAGGCCTAGCTCGAGTGGCAAAAGGTGGAGGATTTGTGACTTAGGTCGCAGGTTCAAGCCCCACACCATGCAAAGCGAAGCCTGGTATTTAAGTGGAGAAGGGTAGAGGGGTGGGCCCATTATCCACCGAGTTTAGAAGGTTGTGATTGGTCCAAGGGGCGGTCACAGACAAATAAATAAGTGAAAGTTATATTTCTAAGTGATACAACTTAAAGTACTGACAAAAAGAATTGAGATACAACTGAAGGTAACATTCAAACTTCTATAGGATTTTTTTAGTGACGGTGGTTTTCAGGCCATTTTGAGCCACCTGTTACGTTCTAAATCCATCAGTATAGATATCCGGTAACTGTCTATCAAAGCTTAGACAAATGGGAAGATGTCACCCTACATTTTTTTGCCTATGCTATGATTTGATCCCAGAATCCCATGGTTTTAATCTATTTCATTGACACTACCCCGACTGTTTATAACTTCTATTGTAGTATGGTAAGAGGAGTATAGTAGATATTTGGTATGGGCAAAAAAGAATCTCAGATTAATCATTTCTCCAAAAAGTAGCGAATGTGAAAGAAATTAGGCAAACCAAAAAAAGTGATGATTTCAGTATAGGGAGAAATTTGGAGAACTAAAAAAACTGAGGATATGGTTTACATTATTGGCTACCAGGCTTATGAATCATAAGTGTGGATCAAATGCCACGAGCAATGGTATCGCGTCAAGGTTGTCCTTTGCGTGTTCTATACTTATGTTGCTTACAACAAATAATAATTTTTTGGGTGGAAACACAGTGCAGTTTTAATGATGGGGTGATTGAAGCATGTGTAGCTGGCATGATAAAAATGTGAGGACTGAATTAAGAGGAACGTAAAATACAGTTGCACCTGTTTGAACACCCTTGCATATCTTTCTGATATGATGCTTAAGTTTGTAAGCGGCCTTTATCCTATTCATTTCTTGAGAATATTCGAAGCTATGCGTATTGGTTCTGCCAGTGTTTTTGTTGGCACATTCAGCCTCTGGTTCACCACCTTTTAATTTTTAAATAACATCTTGTACGCTTCTCAATGTCAAGGACGTGATCCACTCTGGACGAAATATTAATCGTACTTCCTTCTTATTACAAAGCCATCATTCTGTTCTATCCTCTATTGTTGTTTGCATGCAAAACCCTTTTTCTGAGATGAAATACATTGGCACATAAGAGGTAATCGCTGAGCATTCTCATCTCTTGTGAGGAGAAAAAAATTATTTTCTTCTCTAACTATTCCACGCAAGGTGCTATTTTTATGTCTGATATATTTATCCACAGTAACCCCAGTTTCCTACTTAGAGCTTAAAGATAGCGACTGAAGAAAGATGGAGTACCCCTCATCCTTCTGGGCCTTTTTTTGGTCTTATGGTTTCTTGGTTTCTTGTCCTATTGTTTTTTTTTAATTCTCCTATAGGCCCTGCAATGCGCGACTCCAGATTAGTTGGGCTCCAATGCGGATATCAAGCACTGGCTGGGAAACCAAAGAAAATAGAATTAAAGAAAGTTAACTTTGTGAATAAAATGGGTCACGTATTACTGGTAAACTACAGTGTTCGTTATTTTTCTTGATCAGTAAATTTAATATTCATTATATTCAAACTCAGTTGTATATACAGATTTTTCGTTTACTACTAGTTTTTGTTTGTTTTTCTTCCCTCTTGGTGTCGCCTCCCTCCCTCCTTCCCCCACATTATTGACGATCTGTGGTGATGGTGAATGGTGTAGTTGCTTGTATGCAACTTATTGTTACTGTTGTATAGAAAGGGAATATATTGGGATGCATCCTTGTTCCTTTAAGTTGTTGTACTATTGCTTCAGTTTTTCTTCTTCATACCAGGTATCGTGCCATTACGAGTGCTTATTATCGGGGAGCTGTTGGTGCTTTGCTCGTATATGATGTTACTCGACATGTTACCTTTGAAAACGTCAACAGGTGGTTGAAGGAATTGAGAGACCATACTGACCCTAACATTGTAGTCATGCTCCTAGGCAACAAATCAGATCTCCGACATCTCGTGGCTGTTTCAACTGATGAGGCTAAATCTTTGGCAGAGAGGGAAGCCCTATACTTCATGGAAACTTCTGCATTAGAAGCAACCAACGTTGAAAATGCATTTACTGAAGCTCTCACGCAGATATACCGGATCGTCAGTAAGAAAGCAGTCGAGGCAGGCGACGAAGGTGCTACTTCATCTGCACCACCTAAAGGACAGACGATTAACATTAAAGATGAAGGATCTGCTTGGAAAAAGTTCGGGTGCTGCTCGAGCTAGGGCTCAAGGAAACTACGTAAGACAATAGCTCAAGCTTTATATATCAGTTGTAAATTGTCATTAAATCAATGATTTCCTCTCCTGTTTTCTCTCTCTCTTTGGGTATCGAGCTCGTGGGTATAAGATTTATTCTGTAGTCATGAGAATACGCGAAGTAGCGTTCTCATGAAAAATTCCGGAGGAGGAGCAGGTACTGCAGTTTCTAATTACAGAATGTCTAAACAAGGTCTTAGTTTTATGTTTTCTGGGTGACGGCTTGAAAAACTGGAGAGATATTTGCAATAACCAGTTACCGATATCTTCTTTTGTGTCGAATTTACGTCTTCATTATTTTTTCCCCTTTAAAACTGTATTTTCTGAGTAGCAATGTTTGTTGTTCATGATATGTGCAAGATCAAAATTTGAAATTATGCAAGTGCAACATATTTTATGTAGTTTGAAAAAACAAATAAAACATGTCAGGGTCTGCCCAGAGTTGATGAAGTGGATGGAGATAAAAATATTAGTAGATGATTTCTGTTATACATCTCAAAGCTTTGGTCGATAGAGTTATTCGGTAGTTGTGTTAACGGAAGGTAGGTTATGTTTGGTGGAATAATTGAGGTGCGTATGAATTAGTGAAATAATTGAGTTGTAATCAAGTTTATCCAAATAATAGTTAAGTTAGTCACATAAAATATGTGACATTTCATTTAGCTATACTCATTTGGTCTAGTACGTCGTAACACTTCAAACATTTTCTACTTGAAATTGATGCATATTTTCAAATTTTTTAAAAAATAATAATTTTATATGACTAACTCAACTATTTAATAGACTAATAAAAGCAAGCATAATCTACTTTTTCAAAATTTGAATTAAAAAAATATCTAATTGGAACACTTCATTGAGAATCGAAGCGTCCAATTAAACCACAATATTTATCCGAGAAAAATGAAGGTTGTGATAGAAATTGTAGCCGATATGTATTACACATGTTTGTCATATGTTGAATATAGTTTGTGTTTTTAAAAAAATATTTGTTTTTATCAAACAGAAAAATGGCCTGTCAAAAAGGGGACCAAAAAATTATAGCAAGTGGACAATCATTTCTTGCAAAGCCGCCACGCACCAAATATCTTTCCACATTTGTAAAGCAATAAGTAACCCTCCAAAATGTGAACAAGAGAGTGGTCTTAGCTTTTTTATTACTATTCGATAATTTTGACTAACATAATGAAAATTTTAAATTTATAATTTTCAAATTTAGACTATAATTTTATCGTAAAAATTACAAAAAGAGCTCAATGGCTTCAAGTAAAAATCACATCAAAGTATATTTTTCTTTTTTTTTTTTAATCTACAAGATCTTTACATAAAAATAAAATAAAAAAGGTCACGAAGAACGTGTAACCAAAAAAAAAAAACGTAAGTCAGGAAGGTAATTAAAAAGAATTAAACAAAAATAAAAATTCGTATAGCAATTTCAGTGAAAAATTGACAAATGATTTGTTATCCTGTACCTCCGCAGCAGGGAGTTTCCACACTGTACCGCCGGAAAACAACTGAACATTCCGGCAATTCACCTAGATCACCGTACAACGACTGATCCTCCTCCCGAATCGGCAACATTAACGCCACGTCACTGTCGTTCCACGTGGATCCCGCCATTGACGACGACGTACTCTCCATAAATGTAGTAGTTGTTCCCATATCGGAAAACCAACCTAACTCACCGGCGAGCTCTGAAAATCCATTATCATGTTGATAAGTAAATAGATCTGGTTCTTCCGGAGATGATTTGTCTATTGCGGTAGAGTCCGTGGCTACAGCCGCCGTTGCATTGTTGTCTCCGGCAGTGCCGGTAGAGGTAGTGGGTGAACTGGTTGTGGTAGTAGGGTGGTTGTGGTGGTGGTGTTTGGCGGCGGCGGCGGCCGGGATTTGGTGGTTGTGCTCGGAGCAATAGGTAATGAGAAGCATGGTGGGGTCCAGGCGGCTACGCTCGACTTGTTTTCTGGCGGGACAGCCTTTGGAGCTACTGCATCGATAATATCCCCTGCACATGAAACACATGTTAAAATTTTAAAAAATAGAAGTAAATACTACAAACTCATAGCCCACCAAAACTTTATACTAATATAATATTTTAGCGGAATTGTAGTAACTCAATCGATTGATTATGACGTATATAACGAGGGTTTCATTTCTTTAGATATAAAATCAAGACAATTATGAATTTAACATAAATTATTAATTTCGTATCTGAACTATTCACCGCCTTAAAAATCATTTTTTTACTTGACTAACTAATGTAGATATACCTCGATTCGCAACATGATATAACAAGTAGTCGCAAACTCTTATAAGAGCACGAGACATGTAATAATAAGCCGAAAAAGTGTTGAAAATATCCCTAAGCTAGACGAGCATTTAGAAGTGTATTTCACTCACGTTGCAAGATTGAGAGTATATTTTATGTTTAGTTAGTCAAGTAAAGAGTTATTGTTTAGACTGTTAATAGTTCATGAATAAAAATAATAATTTACAACAAATTTAAAGATGTTTTCAATATAATGATTACACGATTCTTTATTTTGTAATCTCTTTCCCTATTTCCTTTTTTTCCCTACTCATAGTATTTATTGTTATTTCTTGAAGAAATGTACTCCCTCCGTCTCATTTTATATGTCACCTTTCGAATTTTAAAAGACAAACAAGTCTATCTTTGATCGTAAATTTTTCATAGATCTTGTAAACATTTTGAATTATCAAGTATTATGACTCATAATACTTTTTACATAGTTTACAAATATACAAATTTCATTTCAAAAAAATTAAAGATTCCATGCGCAAATTTTCGATCAATCTTAAACTGTTTGACTCTCAAAACATAAAATGTGTCATATAAATTAGGACAGAGAGTATAATTTTATACACATAGTTTAAACAACATTTTTATAAATAAATATAAATACGTCTAAGTTTGAAAACAATGAGTGTTTGTGCATTCACCATCAATCATGGAATCCACATTAATGAAGAAGAAAGTGGCTATATTACTAATTGGACATTGTAGAAATCGAGGTTAGATCAAGGTTGTAGAAGTTCATTCAAAGTGGCTATTAAAAAAATGAGAATCTTAAAGGCCACTATGCACAAAATCTTATCTAGTGGTGTAAATGTGTAAATGTTATCAATGTGGCCATACTATGAAAATCAATAAGACCAAATGATTATTAAATTAAGGAACAATGTGTTGAAAGAGTCTACTATAAGAGACAGCTATATTAATGTTATATGCAAAATTAATACCTTATTTAATGGCATAAATGCTTCATTTCTAGAAGTAGAAGCAAGTACCATGCAACATCCTTATGTTAATGTTAGTTTTTTTTGTTTTTCCGTCGAGGTTCGAGTAAATTTATATTTGAGTCGGAAAGATAGTTTCTTATTAGAGTTAAAGTTTTTTTATTAATTCTATATTAAAATTTCTGATTAATAATGAAGAAATACTTATCACTCCACCATAAGTCTAATGGATTATTGTGCTAGCTCTTAAAATAGGTAATGTGGTAAATGTGCAAGTTATATTACTTTTTAGAAAAATAATATTAAAAAATAGGAATTTGTATATTTGATTAATTAATTTTAAAATACTTTTATCAATATTAATTTATGTTATTTAAGGGTCCAAAAATGCTTCATTGAAAACTTAACTTTTTTCAACTTCTAAAAATTAATTTGTGCTATTACTCAAAAACACCTTTTCCCCCCTAATAATTTGGTTAAATACCTAATTTTTCTAAAAATAAGTAAATTTGACTTTTGGTGAGTCTAGCCCTACAAGCTACTAGCTAGAAGCAACAATTTAATTTGCAACATTTTTTTCTAATGGTAATAATTGATAAAAACTTTAGCATAAATGTTCATAAATACTTTTTGAAAAGAAAATTAATTCAATCAATATAATTCAAGTTTTTTTTTTAAAAAAAAAAAAACTTTATGCCTAGCGGCTTTCATTAACAAAGTGGCTAATTCCTCTACCCGACATCTCAAATTACTATCGTGAATATTTTACCTGTTATAATATTTGAATTGTCATAACATCACTCAGAATCTAAATATCGTAGTCTTTGAAAACAATAAGTATGAGATAAATTTTGTTTTCATCTTCTAAAACAACAAGTAATTCAAAATAACTGTCATTTCAAAAATTACGACAGATAAATTGAGACGGAGCGAATACTTACTAATCACCATAAAAGGAGCGTGATTAACAAGTTTTAAGTAAGCGAGTGAGAAGTAGTAGTAACTAGCAAACACAAAATTCAAACTACTACATTAATTAATTACATTAATTAATTACTACTCTAATTAATGCAATGTTTTTGGTCTATAATAATTTAGTCATTAAACCTATCGGATAAGTATAAAAACCTTTACCAACTACCCCCGGCGGCAACTACAAAGAAAATCCAATTATTATTACCAAAAAAAATCTTTAATTAATTTTTTTTATTACACTAATTATGAATTTCATTTTTTTATAAAAAAAATTTAAACAATAAGTAAAGATTAATTTAATTTAATTATAATTACCTGGGATAAGGTGATCCTTTAATTGGTTTTTGTCCATATTTTCTCCAAGACCAAGAATCTTGTGGTGGATAAACTTCCCCTTTACTTCTTGATCCATCAACTTCAATTATTGGCACTGAAATTACTTTCTTTTTTGCTCCTCTCCTACTATAAAATTAACAAAAAAAAATCGAAAATTTTATTTTTTGATCAAATTTAATAACAATAACATATTCAGTGAAATCTCATAAGTTAAAAAAAATAAAATCGAAACCCCACAATTCAATTATGAAAATTAGTCGAGCTGTGTACAAGCTGATATCGAGACATAATAATAAACAAACCTTTTTCTAGGTGATGGCATACTAACTTCAGCCGCTTCATCACCGGAAAAACAAGAATCAGCAGCATTATCCGGTGGAGTTCCGGTGGAATCTTCTTGTTTATGAAAAAATGGATTTTTGTATAAACTATCTTCCATGACCAAAAAACAAAAATAACTTATATAACTTAGAAAAAAGAAGGAAAATAAAAACTTTTTGAGGATTAACTAATTTTTTTTTTATATCATTTAGAAATTAGAAGGAAAAAATGAGAGAAAATAAAAATTTTGCTAAGAAAGAGTTGGTATGAAGTGGGGAAAAGTAGTGGAATTTATGAAGTTATTTTGGGTTTTAATACTTTATATTATAAAAATATATGAAAGAGTCATATAATGACAGATTGGCAAAAATATAATTTATTAAGGACGTGCAAGCAATTAAACATGATAATGTGACATAAGGTGACATGTTCATATGTTAGATTTATTTAATTTATTTTATTTTTGCTAAGGGGCCCTTTGTCTTTAATATAATTGAGCCTCCGTCCATATTTGTTTATTTATTTATATATCCAACTTGGTTATTGATATTTTGTCTTGTCATTACTTTACTACAATTATACTATACTACAATTAATTGAGAATTATTTTATTTATCCTTTTTTATTAGTAATCAGAAATAATTTTCTATCTTCGTGAGATAACAATATATCTTATATTCTATTCTTTTTAAATCTCACTTACATTTTACTGAAAACATAATTCTTATTATTATTATAGTATATATTACTACTCTTTTAGTTATTTGTTTTTCGATCTCTATTATTGTTTGTTATTCCTTATACTTCAATTATAATAGTAGATGTTTTTTTATAAATTCTTTTATGATGTCTTTATTTATCTTTGATTTTTCACTTCTAATATTTTTTCCCTAAAAGCTTATCTTTGAGTCGAGAAACTATAGAAAATATCATCGATCTCTTTCTCCCAATGGGGTAAGGTTAACGTACACAATACACCTCTTCAAACTTTACTTATGTAGTTACACTGAATATGCTATTATAATTATATAGAATAAAAGGTATAATTAAGTAGTTTCAGAATATTAAAATTTGTATAATGAACATCGAGTTAATATATACTCATAGTTGATTCGAGTATTAAAATGTTATAAATATTAGTAAAACTTACACATATATAATATTTGAATTTTTTAAATTTTACTCATAGACGACACTTCAGATATTCTTTCATAATAGCATATATATTGAATTATTGATGATATAAAAAATATTTATAACCAACTTTTGAGAGTTTCTCAAAAACAAGTTTTCTATCTTTACGATGTGAGAATATTTATCTTTTTGGTATAAAATTAGATTTAAATATTTATTGTGTCAGATTTTTTTGGGTTATAAATAGATAGATGTTATAATACGTTAACTTAATATGATAAAGTAAAAGTCTTTGATATATTTTTAATTAATGATCAAAAATTGAATTGTAAAACAGATGTCATCAGCAGAATGGACTTGGCTATGCTATTGGTTTATGCCTGGACTTTTTGTGAAGATGAGAGGATAATTAAGTTGGGAATATTATTTTAATTTTTTGTACTTATATGACTATATGAAAAATATTAATTTCTACCCCAAAACATACGGCTAATGTAAATAATTATGACTATATGTTCATTAATTAGTCCAACTTCCTTTTCTTCTTTTTTTCTAAGTACACAATTAGGGTAAAATGATGTTCCTTTCTTCACATACATAAATTTGGTAGGTAGAAAATCAATTAAATGAAATGTTAAAAACGGTTTATATAAGTTGTGGTGGATTGTTAGGATTCATTTATTTTTAATTAGAGATTTTAGATTCGAATTTTAAAAATTAAAAGAAAAAAATATGTTGGGAGCTTCACCACTAGAAATTAATTAGCCATTTAGAGTTTGAATCTGAATTCAGTTTATGCTTCACTATAGTTATTAACACACACAAAAAAATGTTACTAAAAAGAACTTATTGGACATGAATTTTAGAATCATAATTTGAAATCTACGTTTGAACATGTATTTTGTGATCGAGTTTGAATTCCAAATCTTCAAAAAGCATGATTTGAAATTTCAAATCATGATTTTAATTTTTACTTTTCAAATGTAAGGATCTTTTAGGATATGTGATATGGAATTGTGATATGTAATCAGATTGATTTGATGTAAAACTCTGTTTGGACATGCAATTTAATATTTTTTTTTAAATCGTATTTTTTCTTATAAAGATGAAAACCAAATAAATTGTGAAAACTAATAAGTTTTTTCCAATTCATAAACAATTTCACCGAATAAGTAATCTATAGGTAAAAAAAAATCATGTTTTAGTATACAATTTAAAAAGTCAAAAGAATATAAACAATAAAATTCGAACTCTAAATCAATATAATTTCAAATTATGAATATCCGATAGACTTATTTCACTTTTTAACATAAAGTTCATAAGAAACATGGAAAAAACATGTAATTTATTCAGTGGACATATGAATAATTTTTAGGAAGTTCTTGATAAGACATATACGTTTAGTAGGTCTAATCGATTCCAACTGTTGGGTAACAAAAATTATATAAGCATTATCTTTTATTCTCTCTGGGAAAAAAATAACGTGAAATGATAATTATAATAATATGTTAACACAAATTTAAATTAATCAAACTTAATAATGGATTATTTATAGTATAACAATCTTCTTCTTATTATTAAATCTTGGTATCTTTGTTGTTCTTGCTTTTGAGACATCTCTATTAGTATATATATATGGTTGTTACAACAGATAATTAAGTTTTTAGGTCTGATAATTAGTGGCTTAAATTAAATTAATTTAAAAAAAACAGCCTAACCTACCATACATATTCCAGCTAATCAAGATTTGTTCTAAAGAGAAAAGTAGAGGTATGTATTCACAAAATGTTCAATTATGCCATCAGTTAAAAATTTGCGTTAAAGAAAAGGCTCATTCATGCCATTATTTTTTAACGATCATTTTGCAAAATCATTTTTGATACGTGGCCAATTATAATTCAGCCACTTCATCAAATTTTTTAATAAAAAAAATTATAATTCTGGAAAAAAAATTAATTTTTTTATTAAATAAATTGATGAAGTGGCCGAATTATAATTGGCCACGTCATCAATTTTTAAATAAATAAATCAAAATTCTGAATAAAAATTGATTTTTAAAATACAATTGATTTAGTTTGATTTTTTTTTAAATTCCGTTGTATTGGATAAAATAATATGAATTCAATATAATCGTTATATTTGAATGATAAAAAAAAAAATAGTAAGTAATTATGAGTAAAGAAAAAATAGTAATATCAAATATCTTAAATGTCTTTGATTTACTTTCAATTTGAATAATTGAAATAATGGACACTATTGATAAGATTAGATAGTAATATATATTTAAATAATGAGATAGTCAAATACACTACTCATAAGTATAAGCTTGCACACCTAATATATAATTAAAATATAATGTAGGTAGTTACTATATGCTAAGAATCAAATATGGTTTGGACAAAGAGAATAAGCACATATATTATATGCATATTTTTAATAATTCATTTTTTTAATGTTCACTAAATATTTATTTTTAAAAAAAAATTCATCCAAATCAAATACTGCACAACCTAGAGAAAAGAAACATTCCATATATAATATTTTATTAAGGCAAGTTATAAAAATCATGAAGTTATGGTTCACATTATGTTTTGTCAATTGATTAATTATTTTGAAATAATAGAGTCCAATTTTGATGACATGTTACTTAGAGCACAAGTTTTTTAATTTCTTTTTTTTTAAAAAAGTTAGATTAAAGATGGGTCATTTTTGAGCTGATTTAAAAAATTTATCTCTTAAATTTTTTTATTTTTATTTTATACTTTAGCATTTTGAGTAATAAAAAAGTGACACAAAATATCTTTGAAATCCGGACAAAAATGCTTGGCATAAATTTATATTTTTATATAAAAAAAATTATGTGTTACAATACATATGAGCAACGGCAAAATTAAAATTTTTGTTAAAGATGTTTAAGATCTAATTTATATATGAAAATGTATATTCCATATAACTTTTTTCATAAAGGGTGTATGATTGACCATCTTTTACTAATTGTAATCGTGTCACTGATAACAAGTACAAGACTTAATTTCTATACATCTTATGCTATTTCAAACCCTACTAATTATGTCGTAAGAGGTATAACCTAATTTTCTTAATTAGTTATACTTAACAAGGCCAAAGTTATGACACTTAATTTCTATATATACATCTTATGCTATTTCGAAACCTATAAATGATCAAATAACTAATAGTATATACGAGTGAGTTAGGTGGGAGTTTGTGAATTCAGATGAACTCAGTAATATTTTTTTTTATATTATGTATTTGTACTAGCTAGAAAACTAAATAAATATATGTATGTATATTAACTGGTAAGCTCCTAAAACTAAATTGATTGATAGCTTAGTGATAAGAAATAGATCGTAAAAGCACGTTCATGCTAGAATTATGAATACGAATTCCGCAACTTTCAAACTCTAATCTGTCTCCGCCTCCTATAAGAGAGAGTGATCTCTACATTAATTAACTGACAAAAACTAAACAAACCATGCTTCAAACCGTGTCTTATACGTGTTGAAATTGACAGTTTTTGTAAATAAATTACAAACATCGACTAATTGTTAATAATAGTGTCCTTAATCTACTACTATCATCCTTTTAACTTATAAAATTATTTTATATATATATATATATATATATTTACCCGTTAACTTATTTTGTAATGTCTAAACAAATCTGAAAAATTCCAACAAAAGTTTTTTTAAAGATTAAATAATAAAATTATCCTTCTTATTTATGATTTCTAAATAATGTAAAATAAACGGAAGGAGTGATAAGTCTTTTTTTAATTGCAAGTTTAATATATTTTTCCGATATTTGCGCAGATCTAATCAACAGCTTAGCTAAGATAACAAATTTTATTATTCATATTATATGTTAAAGTCAACTGTTCACAAAATGCGCTTATTAATTTATTATTACAGATTTGGAACAGCCAAATACTTAAAGAATAATAATAATAAGGCAAAAATATAACAAACGAATTTGTAGAGATGTATAATTCGAAAAAGAAAAAAAAAACCAAATCTTTTAGAGTATAATCAAATAAGATTAATTTAATAAAATGTATATTTTCTTTAAAAGAAAATATTATGTCATCATGAATCAAGTAAAATGAACAGAGGAAGGCAACCGTCGAAGATTAAATAATTTGATTAATGGAACGTCTGATAAATAAAATAATATCCACCAATTACATTTTTTAATGGTTACTGAATTTCATAAACATGTAAAAAGATAACTTTATTAATTATAATAATAGGAAGAAGGTTGTTATGCGGTAAACTATTTTTATAGAAGAAAATAAAAATTTACAATTAAAAACAACATAATTAAATGATTTTTGTTTTACAATATTTGTTAACAACCAAATTATTAGATGATTAGTTCTAGCAGGATTATAATATTAGACTTGTGTCAACTACTTCATTCGAAAAAATTTACAAAATTTTGATTAAAAATATCTAAATTCGATATTTATACATAATTAATAATTATATTATTCAATATAGTCAGGTTCATAAATTAAGGTGAAAATGTATATTAGTTAACTATAATTTATGACACGGTTGTATGTGAAGATATACATAGGAGAAATCACTTTATGCTGTGTTTATAATTAAAGATTAGATATTTAATTAGTATGATCAAAGATATGTGTCATGTATTTATTAGATTAATATAAATAACTGGCGCGAAATTTTTTTCTATGAATCTATCGATCTAAATATGCATTTTTCATGCCCTTCTACATTTGTAACCAAAATTTTAGATTATTAAGAATTTGTTTATACAACTTCAAGGCCATAATAAACTTTTAAGAATATCTTTATAAATTATACAACAAATTTTTAAATGAAATATCTCAAAATTAAAGTACCAGATAAAACAAAAATGTGATTTTAGCAACTAAGTGAAAGCATAAATATTGTGGCTAAGTTAATTAATTAACAAATAAAAGAGATTCATTAGAGCTAATTTACAAGTTTTTTTTATTTTTATTTTTGTTTAAGTTGAATTAATTAATAATTTGTTGGCTAAAAGTCAGAAAGACCGGTTCTTGCTCCGCTTAATACTCACAAGAAGAGAAAAGACGTCAAATTATTATAATTAGCTAATTAATTATTTTTCATTATTCCTCAAAGAAAAGATTTGATCTTCTTCTGTTTAATAATAATAATTATTATATTACATTTTGTATTAAAATCATTACCGTCATCAATAGCGATAGGATAATTCGATATGTTCAAGTCTTATTCTTTCTTTAAAAAAATATTTTCATTTGTGGCTTGGTATTTGTAATATTGAGGTCAGATAAAATTTGGATTTGTGTTAGAAAATTCCAAAACAAGGAATGAAGTGTTTTTTGATAAAGTTGATCACATATCTAGATTTGAACCAAAAACTTCTAATCGAGAACGAAAGATACTCACATCTCCATTAAAAAATATTTCTAGACCTCTATTGGTATTGTGATTTGTTTTTTCGATTGAAATATTTGTAAGCCTTTACTTAAATTTATTAAGACGTGTGTATGTAGTGGAGATGAGGATATAACGTAGATTAGAATGATTAGATAGATATGTGGATATACTACGAAAAATATGATTAGGAACGAAATTTTATGGTGAGATGAACTATGGTGTGCGAGGGAGGGGGGGGGGGGGGGATGGTGATTACACAAAGCATGACACCAATTCAGTTTAGTATGAATATTACTGTACATAAAATAATATGGAAGTCGAAGATTGTGATAGAGAAGATTATAGTAGGTGACTGAAGAGGCAGGGGGCTAGTCATATCTCATCTCCTCTATATTAGTAGTAGGGGTAAAACATATTCGCATCGGATGTTTAAACCAAGTAAATACATGCATTGACTTGATGTAAACACCCGGTGCGAGTAAGTTTTTTCCTTAGTAGTAGAATTTAGAAGTCGTGTTGTTTCTTATTCTCCAATGTATATTATTGTTTTTTACTTCATTTGCCTTATATTTTGCTATTTTGTTGTCATATTTTTTTGCAACACTACTTTGATAACTTCTCTATTGAGTTGACAGTCAAGCAGAAACAATCTCTCTACCTTACAAAGACAAAAATAAATAAAATTTATATAAACTCTATCATTTTCACACTCCACTTATAAAATTATATTCATATATTGTTATTTTTGTTGTAATTAATTTAATAAAAATAAGTATCACTTTTTTTGAGTAAGTTAAACGTCCGAAATTGATTACTTTGACTCTCACTAGAAAAATAAAATTGTAAATGACAAAGAAAGGGATAGGATATTGAATGATAAGGGATAAAGAAGAATTGACCTAAATAGATGTCCATCTAACGGATTAAATTGGGGAAAAAAATGATAGGTGTATAATGTATTTTTATTTCTTTGTAATTAATGTATATTTATATTTCAATCGATTATTTGTGTAAAGATCCCGAAGATAAAGAAGTTGAAATGATAGAGATAGGCTAATGGGCCAAAACAATCATTAATGGGCTGAGAAATTGGGCCTATAAAGTTGGAAAATGCAAAAGATGGTTAATTCAGGCCCATTTCCTCGTACTTAAAGCCCACTGATATGGAGGAGTGAATGTAAGACGAAAAAAATTGATCGATATATGAATACACTTTTAAGTTTGTCATCAACTATGAGATAAACATTTTAACTACGACATCTCTTTTTAGCAAAATCATATCTCGTGTACACTCACATTGACATGGCAAAATGTGTGTATTTCATTCAAATTTAAGTAACTGAAGTCCTCAAAACTCATATTTTTCTTTTTTTTCTTACAATAGAATATAACTCTATCACCGTCATTCAGGAATGAAATTTTATTTTGTGTCTAACAAAACTAATGTTTGTCATATGATCCTTCTCATTGATTGACAAGTGACATTGTTTTTCTCCTACCAAAAGAATAGAAAAAAGAAATAATGGTTTCTCCTTTGTTTTTTATAATGAAATACTTTTTCCGACCCCTTTCATAGAAAAGGAGAAATTTATTGATATATTTATTGAATCTGTGAGATCGTAAGATGTAAACACAATGTCTACAATGATCTTACCCTTAATAGGCCTCTTTTTTTTTTATACTACACAAAATATTGTCAATGTTTACTTTTTTCTAAACCAATTCTTCCTTTACTTTATGTCCAAATTTATACAATTGTATCTACTAATGTGGTGATGATTAATCTTTGGAAAATAAACATATATTTCAACAAAAACAACTTTTAGCGGCATTAAATATTGACATTAATAAAGAGTGCTAAAGTCTTTACCGGCATTAGTTAAGTGCCATTAGAACTAATGTCGCTAAAGGCTTTAGGAACATATACAAAGATTGTCAATTGCCGCCAAAAAATACATATAGCTTAATTACTGCTGATGATTATTTTTGTTATAGTAATATAAAAACTCTATTAATAATGTATCCTACATTGAACCGGGTCATACTAGTTCAAGTTACGTAGTCTATAAGGGTATCATTGTAATTTGGACTTTAAACTCGAATTTTACTTTTTCTTTAATAAATTACAAAATTTTGCTATCGGTAGAAGCCTAATTAAAAATAATATTGACTAGTGGAATAACTTTTGGTAAGGAGTGTTTAACTCAACAACAATAATAATATGATATATGCAGTGTAGTTCACAAAGTATATTTAAACAGACATAATATATGCAATTCTTATTCTTACCTCAGAAATATAAAGATTATTTCGATAGATCTTTAGAAAATGCTTAACTTTCGAAAGTAAATTATTTAATATAAATCATGATTAATCAAATCCTAAATTGAGTACCGAACATTACATAGGAAATTTCTTTTGATGGTGAATATTCATCCTAATGGAATCAAATTGTACTTACTATATCTTTCATTTAATTTATTACTCCCTCCGTTTTAAAAAAATAATCTTTTTTTTTTTTAGTTCGTTTAAAAAAGAATGACCTCTTTCTTTTTTAATAACATTTTAATTTCAATTTGTCACGTGACATGTTTAAAGCTACAAATTTGAAGAACAATTTAGTATATTTGACATAACTTTGATTTAGGACCACAAGATTCAAAAATCTCTTTATATTTTAAAATTTTGTGCCAAGTTAAACCAGATTTCTCTTTTTAAAACATAGAAAATAAAAGAAAATGACACATTAAATGAATAAATAAATGTGTAAAATTCTAAATTCGAAGTATTTTGACAGTTGGACTAAATCAGGGACAGTACATAAAAGGGAGAAAAAGTAAGTCTCTATCACGTGGTAAAATTTAGTATATACTTAGATTTGAAAAAAGAAAAAAAAGTGAAACGTGATAAATATTTTGAAACGGAAGAAACGATGAGAATAAGGTTACTAAACCTCCTCAAAATTATATTATTAAATATGATTTTTATTATACCAATGCAATACATGCACGCTACATGTTTAAATTTATAGTTTATTTTATTTAATTTTAATCAATTAACATATATTTTATTTTATTAAATCACATAATAATAAATTTTGATATAAATATTCGATACTAATAATTTTTTCCGCATCCACACTGTATAAATTCGATTTCCATAAAGTAACTCCTATCACATGCTTCACTTCTTTTTACATGCTACATGTGGATAATTATCTCAGATTTACCTTGGCTTTAATAATTCACATGAGTACTTTATAATAAAATTTTGAAAAACAATAAACATATAAAGAATCATTGTGAATCATGTGAATGATAGTTTATATTTACCTGTCCTCTTCACGTGAACGTCATTTATTTTAAAAAATTATTTCATGTTTGTCTACTTTTGGTACGTGATATTTAGCCTAGAGTACAGCCAATCAAAGAAGAAATATCAGTCAAAATAAATTAATATGGAAGGTGAACCTACTTAATTAATTTTAATTTGGTTAAAAGTTTTTAGTCAAATAGTCAAATATACACGTTTTATTAGTGGCATTATTTATCTCACGTGTAGTATACTAAAATTATGGGCTCCTTTATTATTTTATTATTTAGAGAAACACGTAAAGATATAAGTATAGTTTAAATTTCATTTTACGGGTGATTTAAATTCGATATTGTTACATAATTTGCCGGCGTTACTATTGGACTTTTTTTTTTTTTTGACTAATAACAAAATATTATTATAATCATTTCATGCTGTGATAAAGATTAAAAATTTAAAGGGTAAAATAGGTATTTATTTTGGCCTTTTGAATGACCTTTTGAGTGTAATTGCCTTAACTAAGTTATTTTTTTGTCACAAACAAAAGACAGGTGATTTTATTAGATAAGTTTATACAGTAAAAAGTAAATATTGCGAAAATGAAGATGTAGTGAGATGGATGGATGAGTGCACAGAGAGATAGAACTAGAAATGGAGATATATGCGAAACAAGGTCGTGGGATCGGAGTGGCCTTGTTGGAGGTCAAGATGAGGGAAACAAAAATGAGATATATGATTCGGGCATGTGATGAGGATCACAGATGCACTAATGCTTCAGTGTGGAGGTGTGGGAGGTTGACTATGGATGATTTTAGGAGAGGTAGAGATTAGAGATAGATCAAATAAGTATTGGGGAGTGACATGAGACAATTTCTTCTAATCGAGGACATGACCTTAGATAAAAGATTACGAAGAGTAAGAGTTTGTAGGTTAATTAGTAGGTAGTTCTGTTATTATATGTTGTTTTCTATACTTCGATTATTGCATTATTTTATGGTATATTATTGTTCCTCTTTTCATATTGCTTTATCATGCTTTATATATTATAATATCAGGACTTTTTCACTTTCGTTTTTTCTTTTTCAACTATTTTGTTTTATTTTTTCTCGAGTCAAAGGTCTATCGAAAATAACTTCTCTGCCTTCTAAGATAAAAGTATAAATCTGCGTACCAATTACATTATATTTTTTTTCTACTATTTATTAAATTATATTGAGTATGCTTTGTTGTTATTTTTATGCTAGGCCTAGTAGTGATTAAGAAATGTAAATTAAAGACTTATTCCATGACAATAATTGACATACGGTATGCTTTCCATGCATTCTATTTGATAATAACAAAGAAGAAAATTATATTCTAATCATATTAGTTGTTTATAAATTGCTATTAATAATAAAATACTCCTAGTAGTACAATTGTTTTAACAAATTTTCACAAACTCCCAATGTGGAATATAGGCTCTTGGCTTAGGTTCACACTTTCTTTTGTCTTTTCTCGAAAAGTCGTTTACAGTCTTCTGTGAGTCCCTACTTATGGTAGGTAACAGACCCTCGCCATTGCGATTATCATCCCTAATCAGAAAGAGTTTTTGTTTGCTTTCACGTATCTCAAAGGTTTAATTTGATAAATAAAAACTTATAATCCATCCTAATAACTATCACCACCATTTACATAGGTTAATTAAAAACTTATAAAAAAATCTGATTTTAATTTTCGTAATATTTAATCGTGTATATATTTAATTTTTAATTATTTTTTTTATATTTTCTTATGAATAATCGAATCTTTTTTAAAGTATTAAAAGTGTCTGCACTATATATGTGAAACTTGTATAGTTAACTCTTTGAGGGCAATATATACCTTTTAAAACATTATAAATATATTAATATAATTATTACCTTAAAGAATCAAAGTATATATTTTTATTCGTCGAAGGTTAAACATGTTAAGTCAAACATAATAAGGACCAAAACAAGAATTTAAACATTTTAGAGATCAAAATATTACTCTTGATGTCTTAGTTTATATGATTCACTTTTTTTTTAGTTTATATGATTTACTTTCTTTTTAGTCAGTCTCAAAAAGAAATATATATTTCTATATTAAGTAACACTTTGACTAAAAAATATTATTTTTATCCTTAATGAAATGATTTATAGCCACACAGATTTCTATCATTTATTTTAGACTTTAAGTTTATTTAAAAAATTATTTCATTTTTAAATTTTATACTGAGTCAAACTAACTCATATAAAATTAAACGAAGAAAGTATTGTTACTAAAATGAGAAAAGTAGTGTTTACAATACTTTTTTGTGCGGCTTTATAGTTATACATATAAGATCAAAGATAGGTCATAGTATATATTACCGTTTGAGCAGTAAATGACTTATTTTAGTTTTAAAATAAATCTTTATTTGGAAGAAAAAAGAAACTATTGGACACCATCTTTATAATATCACCAAGTAATATGGTGCGGCCGATATGACTACTTCTTTCATAATTACAAATCACAGATTTGAGCCTTAAAAATAGAAAAATCCTTGATAGAAAATGATTCCTTTCAAATAGAATCCTCCTCCGTATAATTTGTAATATTAATATCTGAACGGAAAATCAAAAAATATATTTACAAATGATGTGGATTTTTTTATTTCTTTCAAAAGATTTATCCACACACCAATCAAATAATCTATTAGTGATGAAAAAAAGTTAAATATGTGGATGAACTCTTTCCTTACCTACTCCCGCGCCACAATCCCTTTGAAATTATCAAAACTTAGAGGAAAAAAAAAGAGTTTTTTAAAAAACAATATAATATATAAACGGGCTCTTTAAACTGATATTTATATATATTTTTTAATTTTGTGCGTGGACGAATAAACACTTAAATTTATATATAATTATATAAGTAGGCGTGCGTATCCTACATAGCATAATACTGATCAATTTGAATATATCGCATCGTAACAAATATCAAACATTACTAAATACACCATATTTAGTATTATTAGCTATTAATACAAGAACAAGCTCAACCATCAATAAAAAATTATCAAAATAACAATTTCGAACATTACTAATACAACATATTCAATATTATTATTATTATTATATTTACGTTACCAAACATCCCAAAAAATTGTGTGTGGAATAGAAAAGGTGGATTTTCTTTTATGACTGTGACTTACGAGTCAACTTTCGTGCACCTTAATCAATTTTAAGGGATACTTGCTATTACCTATCCCCCACCAGCAATAGATATCAGGTAATCATATCTAACTAGGCTAAAACAAATAAAAAAAATCACCTAATATTTTTCTTTTTTCTTTTTTTTTATTTTTGTTGAATTTTAAACCTGAAACGAATTCTCAATCTCTTCATTAAGCACTAGGTCACGCTCCGAAAAAATGTGGATTTTACTTTAATAAAGTGAGCATAATTGCAATTTGCAAAAGTTTTTTTTAAAAAAATAAATAAATAAATAAGATTACCCTTTATATAATGTTCCCCACTAATAATTTACCATTTCATCAACTTCTAAAACCTATCTCTAAACCCCCACAAATCTTCTTCCTCCTTTGAGCCTCCATTAATGGACGTTGAAGAATTCCTTAACCTCTTTGATTTTCACTGGTTTGAATATCAAATTCTCAAACCCAAACACCCCTTTTCTACAACAACCCCAATTCTTGAAGAAACCCCAAAACTTTCAAAAACTCCAACTTTTATGGTCAGATCTCACAGTGACCTCTGTTTAACCTCTAAAGATTACACCTTTGATTCTATTTCAGAGAAATCACAATCCCCATCTCCAAAATCTGTTCTTGCAGCTAAACTTCAGCCAATTCTGTCTGGTAAAGAATACAATGCTTCCCCTGAAGCAGCTGTTAAAAACAGAGCAAATTGCAGAAGCAGAAAGAAGAAGAGTAATAACAGTAAAAGTTTATCAGAGCTGGAATTTGAAGAGCTAAAAGGGTTTATGGATCTTGGATTTGAGTTTTCAGAAAAAGATAAAGATTCAAAATTGGCGTCAATAATTCCTGGATTGAAAAGATTAGGAATGGAAAATGAAAGGGGTTTTGATGAAAATGATGAAAGTGGAGTTTCTAGGCCTCATCTTTCAGAAGCATGGGGTGTTTGGGAAGAAAAGAAAAAAATGGAGGACTGGAAAAAAAATTCATTGAAAATTTGGAAGTTTGATTCAAATTTTGGAAATGAAATGGAAATTAAAGATCAGTTGAAGTTTTGGGCTCATACTGTTGCTTCTACTGTTAGATAGTTAACTCGGATTCGAGTCCTGGATACGAGAAATTTTTTTGGTTGAATATTGCCCTTAGCGTGATTAAAATTTGATTAGAACTCCAATACGAGCATTGAACTCCGAGGTGAAACAAAGAAATATCTTCTAAGAAGATGAAAGGGGATTACCTTTTCTTTTGTTGATCTAACTGTAAAATATATTTGTATTGGCTAAATTTTTTCCAATTAATCATAGAAAGCTTTTTATTTACTTTGATTGATTTGTTATCTAACATTGAAATGATTCTCAAACACGTTTTTGAACTCGATAATGATATATCTCGAGGGATAAATTCATAAAATTTATTGAGACAAAGAGAATAATGTATATCATGTGCTTAAATCATGACAAGTATAATGCAAAAATCAAAGACGATTTAAGTAAAAGTAAATTAATGTAGATGTTAGGTCATTTCGAAAGTGACTTGATTTCTAACTAACTGGATAATGATTGGAGTAAAGAATGCAAAAACTAAAGGCGGTTTAAGTAAAAGTAAATATGATTGGAGTAAATAATGCAAAAACTAAAGGCGGTTTAAGTAAAAGTAAATTAACATAAATGTTATGTCATTTCGAAAGTGACTAGATTTTCAACTAACTGGATAATAATTGGAGTAAATTAACCATAATGGTGCCAAGTTACTATGTTTTATATCAATTTAAGCTATATACACTAACGATATTTGAAGATAGTTTGCAAGTATGCATGGCGAAGAAAAGCTCACCAAACATAGGCATAAAAAATGATAACGAACATAGTGTAAAAAAGAATATACTTGATCTTTGATGACCTACGAATAAAAGTCTGTATAACTTAAATTCCTTTTAAAAATAGGAAGAAGAGGCTTTAACACATTATGATAACAAAAATATTGTTATGCCCCCCCACCCCCCACCCCACAACCATAGTCAACTAAGTATTGTTTACATGGAGAATAATAGAATATGATGTAACAAACATTGATTAAAATAATAGCCATGCAAAGATTATGGATGAATTTTTCTTATAATATGCTTACCAAAGTCAACACACATAATAGCAGTGAAAACAAATTAGATTTGAAAAACATGTGAAAAATATAGAATAATCAGAAGGTACATATTATTCTCACCATTACCAACTTTTGTTTTCTATGCACAAAAGTCAAGTTCATACAGAAACAAAGGCTTTTTTTAAGGTATAGCAGAAGAGTAGGGCTGAAAATACACCATCATTTATCATGTCAAATGTGCATCAATAGTACTTTTCATGCTAGAGTTGTGGTTTTCGAACCCTACGCCTCTGCGAGTGAAACAAGAGGATCAATGCAAATACGCCCCCAAACTCCTAATCATGGCTCTGCCTCTTCGAGTAAAACAAGAGGATCAATGCAAATACGCCCCCAAACTCCTAATCATGGCTCTGCCTCTTCGAGTAAAACAAGAGGATCGATGCAAATACGGGGTTATGCAGAACACTATTAGCTTACTGCAGACTAAACAAGTACTTATTCATGATACAAATGAGTTGCCTTGTACTATTCAGTTATCAAATCCCAGAGGCAACAGATAATATTGTGTTGTCACAACTCACAGGGGATTTTTCCCACTTCTGGTGCTAAAATGGAAGATCTCATTCAAATGCACTCTTAGGTAATCAGATAGAACTATCAATCATGAATATCAAACGACGAATACACAGGTTGAATAATTGTTTTCTCCATACAACTTTTATTGAATTATGAACGATCTTACATACAGATAGAAGTACCCGAGGTCAATTTTTAGCTATATAATTACATTGATATGGGGAGGAACCATGACTATCATGAATATACTATATCTAAATGTACCATATTTTACAAAGGTGAGATGCATGTACCGTGTACTGCAAAGTCGGTTAGGAAGATATGTCAATGGTCATTAGAGATGGCCTCGGGAAGTTTAAAGGTAGGAGGTTTGTCAGCACCTCTCCTTGAGTACTCTCTCCATTTTCGAGCAGCTGCTGCAGCTCGTTTTGATCTATCTTCCACTTCCTCCTCTGTAGAAACCAAATCAAATTAGCTACATCGATAATATGCATTAGCAAGAACATTTAGGCTTTTTTTCTACCTGTCTTTGTGTAGTCCTTACGATCGCCCCATAGGTTATCCCAGTATGATTCAGTTTTCTCAGAATTTTTCTTCTTCATCATTCTGACTTTAGCTTGTTCCTGCAGTAACTTACATGTCATACAAGTTTTCTATCTAATCACAATGCTACAACTATCAATAGGAGGAAAATCGAGAAAAATATCCCGTATAGAAACAACTTTATGTATCCCTCTACCATTAACTAACAATATTCGAAGCAATATCTAATGTCATGGAAAATTTTCTGCTCAAAAGGAGACAAAAATGAACAACGAATAGAGGAAACTGCAGCACCATGTCTAAATTTACTAGAACGTAAACTTCATAACCCATGAATTATGAATAGCCAAAAAAAATCTAGAACATGCATAAAAGTAAACCATTTGCAACACGTACCACGTGCGCCCTGACATATATAAAATACCACTGTCCGAAATATTGTTAACAAGAAATTCGAGATTTTGTATATAAGTAAAAAAAAAAAACTGCAAGATGAATATAACAAGATAGGTAAAGGTATACTTTAAACACTTGAGCAAGGAGTTCATACCAAGACTTTAGATTGACGTTTTTCCCACCGTGTGCTCGCCTGCATCATAAAGCATTTTGACATGATTCAAATGTGCGAAGGGGAATTAGAGAAGAGAAAATCATTAGCTGAACTTTATATGCAAAGAGCTTCACTATCAGAACATTTCTTATAAATAACGACTTGCTAATTCAGCCAACTGTACAAATCATTCCGAGAGTGTGGGCAAGCCATCGTTTCACTTAGAAGTCCAAACAAAGAAACAGAACTAATGGTGGTCTCGAAAAAATGAAATAACAGAATAGTTGTAGATAACATGTGGAACACTGTAAGCTGCAACAAAATTATGGACATCTCAAGGACAAAATATAATGATAACATCAACTAGAAATTAAACTCATATGGACAAAAGAGACAAAAAACGGAATTACGGTTTACCATTCTGAATACATCCATGGCTCCACTGCCCATTCCTGATAGCATCAAGGCAACCTATTGACACATAAAATACACATGTTACACTCAATACCAAGCTAAAAAGAAGATCAAACAAGATTAAGGAGTAAAGTTTAGCAGCATATGTTGTTTAGTTGATAGAGTCATTTGAAACTTGTCAACTCAAACGGAAGCAAATATTTGGATAATCTAGATGGATCGCAGAATACCATCTCCAAACACGACAAGAAGCAAGTAGAATCTATATTTAATTGAAAGCAATACATCAAAGCATTTCTCCACAGCTAGTCTGATTAACCAACTGTTACTTCCAGAAAATCCCTTTTACCTGATCAAAAGCTACAGACAGACCTACTAAAACATTCACCCTTCAGCATAACATTCAAAAGGATCTCACAAGAGAGAGAGAGAATATGTTATCTTTGCAGTAGATGGAAGATCATATTCCAATTATTAGGCCACCAACTTAGATAACTCTGCAAAGGAGTAGTCTGTCGCATACTCTTCTAACCCTTGGCCTGCCTGATTAGTTAAAGGCAGTTTACTAGACTTTAAGGAGAATGCAAGGGATTTCGAATACTACAACTTTTTTGGTCGCGTAGAGTTGAGTGAGATGATCTCTTATTTCGTGTTCATAGAACTTTTCGGTGATTAGGCAAGTTCAGTCAGCAAAAAGCATAAATTTAGGTTATTGATATCCAAAGTATTACATGGATGTATTAGGCTATTGACATCCGGGGTCTTCAGCTAAAAGCATAAACTTAGAATTGATCTGGCAACAACTCGTGAAGTCATCGAGCATTTTAGAGCAGCAAAAAGGAATATAAACTGCATATGTGATGGACATAAATCACCAAGATAAATGAGAAATGTAGCTCACATTTACTCTTTCTATTCTTCGCATTTCATCCTCAAGCAAAGACAGCTGTGCAGCAGAAGTCCAATGTATGCAATCCACTGGGCTGCAAAGAGAAAGAACTAGTGATTTGACTAGCAATATCATTTGATCCTACAAATCGCGTGAGATGGATATAGCAGAGTACCAGTTAAAACCGACAAACAAATTGAAATGGAGGGAGTATGTAATTCTTTTCCAATGAATGAACACAAAGTCATCAGATGATAAGACATAAATCAAGTTTCCTTTCCTCTCCTTTTGGACATGTAGCCTTAGCATAAGAATCTTTGTTAAAACTAACAATGCAGATATTCCCAGAAGTTGAAGCAAACTTACTTACATCAGTCTATCAAAATTCACAAATGACACTCTCCCATACTCTGCTAAGTTCAAGCTTATTTGACCAGCTTATAACTACTTATGAGAGGGGAAATAGATAGAATAAACATTGCGGTCTAAAGGAGATACACATTTGAACTATACTCTAGTGACTCAAATCTCAAGTTGTTTTATAGTCATACTTAGCGGGTGTCATAAGCATTTGATAGAGCAAGAATATGATAGTTGAAAGATCTCATAGCAGCATGACAAAAAAAATGACGAAACAAGATAGCATAGGAGATGCATCACATTTATAAGCTCTTGCCAATCTGCAGTATCATTTTTGCAACTTTATTTGCTATGTATCGTGATTTTACCACATTGAGAGACCAGAAAGGAAATAATAACTACATGTCTTTTCTTACTTGAAACTTTTCATTGCAAAATTATATTAGGTCATTAGCAGAACGGATATATAAGTTCGAAACAAGCAACTACATCTATGAAGCAAGAACCTACCAGCTATCTATAGCTTGTTGAATTAAATCAGGGTGTCCACATTGATCGTAAACTCTAGCTCTTCCAAAGTCTTCCTCAATCCCAAACACTTTTGAGCAAACATTGGCACAATTTTTGCAGCCTGTGAAGGAGAGAGAGGTGTTCTAAATCATACTTTTTCAAGAACGAGCTGCAACTTTTTTTTTTTTAATTTCAATGAATTGGCAAACCATCTGTAACATAGTTCAACAAATTTAGAAATAAAAATTAGAATTGGAAGTACAATGCTTTGCACTTAGACTATACAAAAGCTATGCTCTTCTTTCTATATACTTTTAAGCATTTAGACACATTGAGACGTGAAACATTCTCGCTTCCTAGCCTTGTAAAAAAGCATGATTTGGTGACAACAAATGCGTCGGAGGTGATCAGATGACAACTAGCTTCTTTAATTAGTACAGACACGGCCTTTAAGATTTCAGCATCAGGAAAAGGAAACTGAAACTATGGAAGATATGTGTTTCAAAATATAGTTAATTAACAAGTTAACTAATAGATTATGAATAACCATCGACATATTTTAACTGGAACAACAAATAGGACAGCTACTTGAAAGAGACATGAAGTGGAACAAAAAAAAAGATTAACAAACAAATAAAATGTGAGACTATAATACCTATGCAGCTAAACTCGTCAACAAATACATGATCTTTCGGCGATGAATCGCTCAGGAAAGGGTTGATTGCTGTGGCTGTGTACCCATGGATCTCATCATAAACTCTCCTTTGCACTGGATCGCTAAGAATCTACAGTATCATAATGATTAGAAATTGAAGTTCCAGATAAAACACATGGATTGTCAAATTGTGAAGCACCCACCTCATAGACCTCATTGATAAACATGCAAAAATTTGTGGTCTCGGGATCATCACCACTCAAATCTGGATGGCAAGATTTCATGCAACTATAATATGCCTTCTTTATTTGAGCAGGTGTAGCATCAGGAAGCTAGCAACATAACACACATTATAAGTTAACGACATATCCTTTAGCATGACCAAAGAAAACAAAGAAAAGGAAACGGGCAAGAGAAAAACAAAACAAACAAATTATGCTAGAAATGAGCATTTTCCATGTCCTGCACCGGGGCGGATTTAGAGTGTGACCTATGAGTTTACGTGAACCTAATAACTTTTGCCCTGACCTTGTATATGTATTAAGAAATACACTAAATATCTGTAAATATTTTATCATGAAATCAATTGTTATTATATGTTAACTTGAGGTCATTATAGGAACTCATAAACTTCAAATCCTAGAATTCCCTCTAGATTCCTGCAAATTGAGCTTCTTGAATCTTGATAAAGTATAAACTCATGGTGTATCTTCCTTAACAGTATTAATGATGCTTGGTAGCTGATTAAAATTATGCACGTATTAGTTATTCCATCTTCTCCCCGCATAAGATTAATAACAATTCCCTCATAACTTATACATGTATTAGTTATGCGAGTTTCTAAAATGCAAGCCAAGCATCATATCAATTTTCACATGAATAACTTACTTCCTAACTAGCTACCGAACATTATACAACTTACACAAAAATATCATATCAATTTTTACATGAATAACTTACTTCCTAACTAGCTACCAAACATTATACAACTTACACAAAAATATCATATCAATTTTCACATGAATAACTTACTTCCTAACTATCCACCGAACATTATACAACTTACACAAAAATTACTACATAAATAAATTACCTCTTTACTGAGAAATTCATTGCAAGTAATCACAAAAACAGAAACTACAACACGAAAAGCAAAAAAACAGCTTCAAATGGCCTTACCCCATACACCAAGCAGCAATAAAAATTTGATCTTTGAGAAGTAAAATGCAAAAAAAAAAAGTTGTAAATTACCAAACCCAAAACAGCATAAAAATCATCAGCAATTTCCTCAGATGCAGCAGCAGAATCTTGATAAGCAACTTTAATCCTCCCTAATCCTCCTCTCTTCTTTCCAAAAACACCCATTGAACTAAAATTATTACCCAAAATTGGAACTTTACTTCTTGTATAGAAACACTGAACTGTGTTTTGTAATTTTAGTGAATCTGTACAAACAGGTGACAACAATTGAGCCATTTTTTTTACAAAAAAAAAATCAAGAACTGACCAAATAATGGATCAAAATAAAAACAGAAATAGTGGATTTGGGATATTTTTGTGTGGAAATTAAAGAATATATTTGAGTTTATGAGGAGGGAAATTTTTTGTTTTTTTGTAAAATAAAAATAATTAATAAAAATGATGAGATGGCAATGTGTGAACCATTAATTTTGCAAGAATCTAAAGGGACGTTGGCCCCTTGTGAGAAAGAATGAATCTTTGTGCAGTTTGGCGTATGATGGAACGTGAAATTGTAAGCAATGACACGTGGAGGATTTTACTTGCACGCTTCACCTCTAATTTCTTTGTCAAAAATTATTTTTTATCTTTTAATGACAGTAATCTGTGCAGTGTGACATATACTTGAGGAGTGTTGATTAATGAATTTTTCGTTAAAAAGTTATATTACGCGAGTAGAATAATTTTATCTTTATATAATGTATTTTTTTTGTTTTATAAAGAATGACCTAGTTTGACTTGACATAGAGTTTAAGAGTATAAAGAAGACTTTTGAATCTTGTGATCCTAAATTAAAGTCAAGTCAAATGTACAAAATTGTCCTTTGATTTTGTGGTCATAAACATGCCACGTGAAAAGTTGTTACCAAAAATAGAAAGAGGTTATTCTTTTTGAAACATACTAAAAAGAAAATGAGGTTATTCTTTTTGAAACGGAGGGAGTATATATATTTTACGGAAAAGGGTTAAAAATACCCTTAAACTATCTGAAATAGCTCATATATACCCTTAAACTATATTTTGGCTCAAAACTACCCTTCACGTCAAACATTGGGTCAAAAGTGCCCTTCTAATTAACGGAAATTGTTAAATTCCATGTGGATGCCACATGGCACGCCAATAGATTTCCACTGCCACATAGACTAAAAGGAAAAGGGTCAAAACTACCCTTAAAATATCCCAAATTGCTCATATATACCCTTAAACTATATTTCGGCTCAAAACTACCCTTCTCGTCAAACTATTAGGTCAAAAGTGACCTTCTTATTAGCGGAAGTTGTTAAATTTCACATGTGCCACATTGACTAAATCCCTAAATCTTAAGTACTCATTTTCCCCTCATTTCATTATTTTCCAGAAACGATTTCACCCCTTCTCCCTCATTTCGCGGCTAAGGTTTCACAGTTTTCTTCGTCGCTGGGTTTCAAAGTGGATATTCGTGGTTGTAGGTTAGTAAACTTTTTTCTTATTTTATTGTGTTTACAACCACGAAATTCCACTTTGAAACTCAGCTCCGAAGAAAGTTATGAAACTTTGGCCGCAAAATGACGGGAAAGTTCTGAAATTCTAACTATCATACTTTGAAATCGTAAACGTAATAAAATAAGAAAAAATATTTACTAACCTACAACCATGAATATCCACTTTGAAACTCAGCCTGAAGAAAGCTACGAAGCCTTAGCTGCAAAATTAGGGGAAAGTTGTGAAATCCTAACTATCATGCTTTGAAATCGTAAACATAATAAAATAAGAAAAAATATTTACTAACCTACAAGCATGAATATCCACTTTGAAACCCAACCACGAAGAAAAGTATGAAATCCTAGTCGCAAAATGAGGGAGACGGGTGAATATATCATTTTTGAAAATAATGAAATGAGGGGGGAAGTAATTAGGATTTAGGGATTTAATCTATGTGGCAGTGAAATCTTATTGGCATGCAATGTGGCATCAGCATGACATTTAACAACTTTTGTTAATAAGAAGGGTACTTTTGATCCAATAGTTTGACGGAAAGGGTAGTTTTGAGCCGAAATATAGTTCAAGGGTAAATTTGAGTTATTTCAGATAGTTTAAGGGTATTTTTGAACCTTTCTATTTAGTGTACGTGGCAGTGGAATCCTATTGGCATGCAATGTGGCATCCATATGGCATCCACGTGGCATTTAACAACTTCCGTTAATAAGAAGGGTACTTTTGACCCAATAGTATGACGGGAAGGGTAATTTTGAGCCAAAATTAAGTTTAAGGGTATATATGAGCTATTTCGAATAGTTTAGGGGTATTTTTGAGCCTTTTCCGTATATTTTATATGAACACTTTTTGGCTTCCATGTGATCTCACGTACCGTTTAGTCTAAATTTTGAATTCGCTACTATATATCATTAATAACATGTATATAATATGTTTTTAATATAATTAAGAAACTTGTAATTTAAAAAGTACCCTTAGATGTTACTCTATGTGTCCTTAATTACTTATTTTTTTTTAGTTATCTCTAATTATTTGTCAAATTTTAACAAATTAAGAAAGAATAAGTATCTTTTTACTTATTATATCTTCAATTAATTATTTTAAAAAATATAGAATTTCTTGAAAATTTAAGTTTTTAATTCATTCACGTCATAATTAACAGGGGTAAAAAGATAAACTGAATATGTCAATCTTTTTTTTTTAATAAGTATATTAATTCAAAACTCGACAAGTAATTAGATAGAGATAAAGGTAGTATTTTACTAATTCACTTGAACTTTGCATGCCTTTAAAAGGTAATTATTAACACGAAATATTTTACTATATTAATCATTGATACTATTATATTGGTGGGAAAAGGTTCAAATATGCCATCGAACTTTTAGAAAAAATTTGGCTCATTTATGTTATTACTGTTAAAGAAAATGCTCATTCATGCCATTATTTTTTAACGATGGTTTTGCAAAATCATTTTTGACATGTGGTCAATTATAATTCGGCCACGTCATCAAATCTTTTAATAAAAAAAATAAAAAAAAACAAATTTTATTTTGATTACGTGACCAATTATAATTCATCCACGTCATCAACTTATTTATCAAAAAAAAATAATTCAATTTTTTTTCTTCAGAATTATGATTTTTTATATTAAAAAATTAAACGTGTCAAAAATGGTTTTACAAAACCACTGTTAAAAAATAATGGCATAAATGAGTCAACCTTTTAAATGATGGCATAGATGAGCCATTTCTAAAAGTTTAATGGCATATTTGAGCCTTTTCCCTATATTGATTAACTCTTGAAAAATAGATAGTTAATACTAAAGTAAAATATGATAAAATAATAATTTAATATGTTAATAGTGATAGATAAAAGTAATAATATATTCTTATTGATATAACAAATATAAGTAAACGATGAGAGTATCATTTATAATTATGTTATGATTAATGTATCTCCAAAATGTTCTACATATATTGTTAACAGTGTTAAAAGTTTTCAGGGGGGCTACTTTAGAAAGTTTCAGAACTTGAAGGGGATAGGGTAGAGATGTTAGAAACATGAAGGGGGTAAACATTGCAATCAAGCAACTAGAAGGACCTTTAGTTGCAAAATTAATTAGGTGACTTAACTTTTGAGAACAATTATGAGGGAAGCGCGCGTGATACAAACGCGTGGTGATTTCCCTCGGAATTCAAACCTCAGTCTGAAATCCCTAAAACCCCTTTCCACTTTTCTTCTTCCAAAAATCGAACCAGATCGATCGAGCGATGTGGAATAATCGACGGCCGCCGGGAAATGGCTCCGGTAATGAGGAAGACAACTCCGATCAGGAGAAAACCATAGCAAAGGCAGCTGGTTTTGTGGTCGTCTCGGGGATCGCGATGAGCATTCTCAAAGCACTCAATCCGTTCAACAATCAAAACATCAACAGTAAAACCAGTGAAGTAAAGGCAACAGTTTTCGAGTCAGTTCCATCTCAAACTCAGCCTCAAGTGCTTCAACAATGCCAACCAGAGCCTGAGCTCATAGTCAAGGTTGTGACTAACTTGCTTGTAAATTGCATTTTGTACATTTACAAAAATTTGTGTTCAATCATTTTAAGTTTTTCGCATTGATGTATTTGCTTTGTTATCTGTTTAGATACCAAATTGTTGCACTGAGAAAAAAGAGAAGAAGGAAGTTTCAACAAATGTGATAGAGATTGAGCGGGGAGACACTCTTTGGGGACTCTCTAGAAAATATGGGGTATGCATTCGCTTAATTTGACTTGATACTGAGTTTAAGTCTTTCTTTTATACTGACTAAAAAGTAAAAGGAACTGTATAAATTGGGACAGATTGAGTATAAAATTATGAATGATACCATTGCTAGTTGGGAAGTTACAAAACAATATTCTTTCAAATATTTTAATTTAGCAAAAATGAGACATTTATTTCAGGAAATCAATGTCCATTTCCTTAGATGTTTTGATCTTTACACTGGAAACTAATTATTCTTTTTTGGACAAATGAAGTATCTTGTTGAATATTTGGTTTCTCATTACCCATGAAAAAAATATATCAGGAGGAAGTTTCTTATTTTACACATTTAATGGCATGGCAATAAATTGAATGTATGATTGGATTTCATTAGGTGTCAATTGAGGAAATTAAAGACGCTAACGGGCTTGAAGGGGACACCATCTATGCTGGCAAGAAACTTGTAATACCCTAACGTGCTTCATCTTGTTGATTTTTGTTGTTGTATTGTTGGTTATCCTGTGAGGTTGTATTCTTTTTCTGTTGAACTATTGGGTATGTTGTATTAGGGGAGAGATTTTGTAGTTTGAAACCAATGGTATGACTGCCACTAGAGATAGGGATGTGAGATTGGTTTGAGCTAATCTAAAATGGAAAATTTTAGCTGCTATGATGAACTTGTATCTCGTCTCGCAATATTCTATCATGTAGAAGAAATGATAATTCTCCAAATTCTCTATTGGTTAGTTGTTCTTTATCATGAGTATGATTCTAATTCTCTTTGTTTAATTGCTTCTTCCATGGAGTTATAATAGGTAGCAAATCAAGCTTCCAATTTCATTTCTGCTGCAGAAGTAAGGGAAATGTTGAAAGCAACAAGAAAGAACATTTTATTTTATAATGAAAGCGACAAATATAAACTGAACAAACAATGTAAACAGAAATGAAAAGTGAAGGGGTACGAACTACCAGTGCAGCATGTGGTACAACTATTGCATGCTACAAATGCCAAGTCGTGCTAATCATCTTGCATATTCTTGTGGGGCTCTCCCCTCATATCAGTTATCTACAACTTTTTCTGTACACAGCTTCTAATATGTTATTATGTGGGCTTAACGTTAAAAGTTAACATGGATTGGTCAACTACATTGAGGGTGGACTGGATGGAAGAAATACAGGCGTAAATCTTTCCTAATTTATGTAGGAATTAAAGCTTCAAATCTACTGATCTCTCTCATATGGGAAAGCTTTATTGCAGTTGCTCTGCTTTACCATTTGGTGCATGAACTTACTGAGACTTCACTTAATTGCAAAATGTAAAAGTTAGCTCATATGATTTCATTGCTACAGTGACAGTAGGATGTTTATCATTCCAAAGTAGCTATTTAATTGCATTTTGCTAGAGGAGCGTTCTAGAGTGACAATAGGATGTTTAACCAGCAAGAAAAGTAAGTAGTTGTATGTCCCCTATCTCAAACTCAAAAAGTCTGCATAATAATGCATTTTTCACCATATTATCATTTTTCCACTTGGCGACATCTATTACTATGTTCTGAGCTAGTAATGGCATGCTCTGCTTCTGCCAGACTAATGCTATTTTGTAGCATGGGGGACCTGTCAACATGTGAATATTATATTTTGCAGCATTTACCTAAAACCAATGACTGTCCTTATTCAGATAGAGAAAGACTAAATGTATGTAAACTGACAGTATCATGGTAATTAGACTATGAAGCAAGGGATGTGTCTTCAAGTTACCTCCACTCTGTAACAGTGAAAGCTCATTATTTCTCATCGTGGAGTTTGAGATCTTACTTGTCCATGAAATAGTCGCACTTGCATCTGCTCCTCTTCCACTTTACTAGAGGCCTATTTCTATTTGGTGCAAGTATGGCACATTTCTTATACTTGGTATGGTTCTTATTTTTAATCATATGCTGGCTTCTATTCCAGGTGTTTTTGCTGTTACTTGATTGAATTTAGCCTCTTAACTTCGTTTACTTCATTGAGAATTTCTTAGTATGTGGTGTACATGGTGATCTTGTATAGTCTTGAGATGTGAATTTAATGTGCCAAGCATCATGATTGTGTAAATTATGAGTTAGTCAAAATGGCATTTTCTTATAAAATGCATATACTTAATACTTGTTTGAACAGCTTCCCCGCCACCCCAGCCTCCCAGGAAAAAAACCCTTACTTTCCATTGAATGGTTTTACTCTCGTAAATTGACAGAAACAGTGCTTGACGAGCACACCGATCTTCCTTCTGGTTTTGTCAATCTACTAATCAGTGGTAGTGTGAAATCAGAACATAATTTATAGTTTTTCCAATATTTTAAAGTTAACTTGATCTCTTTTTATCTCTTTTCTTATATTATATAACCATTATACAGTTCAAGAACTCATGAAGTTCAGTTCTTTTGTACCAAAAAACATGATAGTGGAGTAGTTGATGCTGTAAATTTTGGAGCTTACATTATAAACTTAGAACCATAAAATGTGGATATCAGAGTAGTTTATGTGATCATAAGAAAGACTGGAATGTTTTCCTCTCTGCAGAAGTTAACTTTATCTTTTGGAGTTCTCAATTGGGGACCCATAGTAGGAACACATAGGAAATTTGTAACAATGAAAACACATTGGAAAAGGTTAACAAAAGTGAAGTAGAATTGAGTTTCAATCTTTTCTTGTGGGCTACTCTTGAATTTCCTCCATAAGAGAAGGAAGATGTCTAATCATTAAAGGAATACCTATTATAAGAAGTCTATTATTTGAGCTATGCTTTGTAGTTTATGATTTTGCATTCACCTACTTGCTTTTAAGTGGATAAAGAAGCCTAATGCTTAGCATCATGCATACTATATTCCCTAGACTACAGATTAGCCTTACTTTCTGATTGAGTTTTATATTTTTTTAACATGATTTGATAGGCCCTACTGTTTTTTCATGCTCCCTTGCAATCATTTTGTATCACAGGTCCTACTTACAAATTTATTATTTGTGTTAGTGGTAAAAAACAAACCTAAACTATCACATTTTTGCGAGTACCATACCTCAACTATCACTTCCAACGCCCCAACTTGGCAATGAATATGTCGTTTGATTCACACCGGCAGGGTGGTTGAGGTATGTGCTTTGCAAGTTTTATAGTTTCTTCACACAACAATACAAAGGTATGATAGTATTCTAGAATCTATAATGTATGTTCTGTATTAAAACGCACCTCGATGCTGCATTGGCATATACTTTGTTGTCGATTGGAACAAATAATTTTGGTCAATTCAATATCGAGGTGTTTTTTAATATAAAGAGAGTGATAGTTTAGGTAGGTAAAGAGAACAATGGATAGTTAACGTATGAAACTCGTGTAAAGGTGATAATTTAAATATGTTTTTGTCCATCAACTCTTATTATTGTGTCATTTCTACATAATTGGCGTTTATGTTGTGCAGAGAAAAGTTCTGGTTTTTTATGAGTTTTGCATTTGCTTATTGATCTAATTAACTATATTAAATTCACCCTGCAAGTCTCAGATCAAATCTGATGTAGCCAACTAAGATGAGCTATCTAAAGTAACTGTTAATTATGGCAAAGAAAAGTTAAATCTGACTCACATTAAACTATAGGTTAAACCAAATCCATTTTCTTCTAAGCTGTTCCAAATAAAGACCAATCTTGCTTATATTCAAGCCCCCAGAGCCTCAGTCTAGTGGTAAGAGCGTCGCAAGTGATGTGTAGATTATAGGCACAGGTCAGGGATGTGAACCCTGTGGCCTGGTTATTAACTGGACAAGAGTAGAAGGGCGGACCCATCTCCATCGAGTTTCTCGTTTACCTAAACAAATCTTATTTTTATTCCAATTGTGCAGGAGCTTTTTCATCTTCCATGATGAGTCCAAGTGGTTCCTACAACATAATGTCTTCCCTTTGTTTCATCAACTTGATATATAGCAGCCATTTCACTAGCACACAACACCATAGCTTTTCCAGATTCTTGAAATCAACTAGTACATAGGACCTGGCACCTAGCATGTGAAAACAATCAAAAGTTCTCACCTTTTTTAGCAACTTTTTCTGTTTCTTCAATCTTCTTTTAATGGTGTTTATAATTGTAGAGAAACGTGATTACTTATCTTCTCAACCACATCTTAAAAAGCATGACACCTAACACAAATCTTTAAAGGAAATCAAGAATATCTAATTAACATCATGATCACAAGCTTTTATGAGCTAAAAGAATGTCTCTTATATCCTTAGTGATCTTCACAGGTTCATTAATCTTGAGACATAATCATGATTAGTGAAACCCCACTTTCTAATTGCATAAATTATTTTCCCTTAAACATCTCTCCTTCAAATCATACATCTGTGCTCAAAGAATGCAGAACTCTAAGGCAGCAGCAGCCAAGAAGCAGAAGCTTAAGGGTTGCAGTGCCTTGTGTTGTAGCTGTAGGCTGAGTGTTTCGTCGTCTTCAGAAGAAGCTGAAAGTTCCAGTTCTAGTAGATATCCGACTATTTCGAGCCTAACACATGCTATGGTTCAAGAGAGGTTAGACAAGATGATTAGAGAAAGAGAAGAGGCGAAAAACGAAGAGATGAGGAGAAGGAGGAGGAGGGCGGAGCGAGATGAGAAGACAAAGTTTATAGTGATGATAGCTATGGAGAAATCATCTTATGATCCAAGAGAGGATTTTAGGGAGTCAATTGAACAGATGATAATTGCAAATAGGATTTGTGATCCTAAAGATTTAAGGAGACTTTTGAATTATTATGTTTCTATGAATGCTGAGGAATATCGTGGTGTTATACTTGAAGTGTTCCATCAAGTTTGCACAACTTTCTTCTTATCATGTAAACAACCTTCATCTCAAGTATGAAAATTTCTATCCATTCAAAGTTCATTCACCACCATAGACATGGTTGCCTGAACTTTCACGTTCACTTAGTTGGTAAGGGTTTGATTCTCTACCTTGTAATCCCCTTCCACATTTCGATGTAATATTTTTATTTTTATTTTTATGTAGAAGTGCACAAAATAGCCAATTTTGGCACATAATTTATGAGGATGGTCTTGGAGGAGGAGGATCTTGACCTTTTGACCTCGTTTGCCCTGTGGGCAAAACTAAACGTTTTAACAATTTTGAATTTTGACCTTTAAGGAATTCTAACGGACAAGCGTGGTCAAAAGTTCAAGACAATTCATTTCTAACGTTATTTGGCATAGTTTTTAGGATTTACATTTCGCAAAGTAGCTAGTATCTTTACTGTTTTCAGATAGTACAAGAACTATTTGGGCTGAATTTGAACAGGACAAATCGAAAAATAAATCATTTACTCAACCTACCTAAAATTAGTTGGGCTGAGTCATAATATATTGGGTTGCATAGTTGCATTCCATGCCAAAGATAGAACACCCAACACCCCAAATACAATTTGATAAAAATGTTGAAAACAACACAATTCATTACCACAATTGGAAACCAATAAGGTATTCATAACATCTCTTATAATACTAGATTGCTGGTTCTACTATGATTGCAACAAAAAAGAAAAAGATTGAGTTCATCTGATAAGACAAAATGGGAACTGACACATCCTCCCTCATATACCAACTAATAGAAACTCACCAAAACTTTCCTCTAGGAGTGATATAGATATCAGTCTACAAAATGCATAAACTTGCTAAGCTGGCTCTCAAGCTTATCACTAAATGTTTGAGGACTTGTTAAGGATAACACCTTCATATTTGACCTGGAACCACTTCATTGAATCCTCCTTTGTGACCCTGTGCTGGATCCCGACACGAGACTTGCACCTGCGGCGACGAGCAACACGGTATCCAGGACGCTCCAAGACAACATAGAAATCCATACCATAAATACCAGTTGATGGGTCATACCTGTAAAACAGAGAAGAAAAAAACAAAATGACACAACTTCAGAACAAAAAAGATAACAGTTTATATATGTGTACTGGATTCATAACCTAAGACGCTTAATATGGTAAGATGCAGCAACCATAAGAAGCAATAGAACATTTATAAAAGAGAACTATTTGTAAAATCATTTCCTTAAACTATGCATACTAAGTTTTATGCAGTTCCGACGAAAACTTAAACATAGTTTTCTTGTTATGCATTCAAAAAAGATAGACCAGTAACAAACCACCACCTTAGTAAAATAAAGCTAGCCAGCTAATTATGTAGATCGTGAAAGCTAAGCACAGAAAGTAATAGACGACAATCTGCTTACTTAATTCCAAGATCAATGTGCTCCTGAATACCAAACCCAAAGCAGCCGGTTTCACTGAAGTTCCTTCTCAACAACTCATATTCCTTAACTTTCAATCCACTCTCAAGTAGCTGCATGGCCTTCTCACCTCTGACAGTCACGTAGCAAGCTATCTTTTCATTACGCCTGATACCAAAGGACCGCACAGTATACCTTGCTGTTGATGAGAACCACACAAGGATGTAAGAAATTAAATAATGTCTTTGGACAAGACAACTGAGATAACAACAAAGCTAGTTGAATAACTGTCCACAGGCAAAGTACTCGAGCAAATCATTGGGTAATAAATTTACCAGCCAATACCCTTATCAATGTACGAACAAAAGGAAGCAAGTTAGCCAACCATAACATGGGGATTACATGTTATCAATTTTTAACAATCTCAACAAGTAATTAACACAAGCTTGGATCAACATCTTGCAAAAATAGTTGCACATCTACGTTGGCAAGGAAAAACTACTCCTAAAGGGAACAAATCCAGTACAATTACAAGAACCTGGAACCAACACTGCTAATTGCCTGAGGTTTTAGTTCATCACCACAGAGAAGTCTTTATATGTAGTAGATAAGAATGAGAGTTACTCCCCATAACCTCACTTTTTAACTGTTTTAATAAGTCCATCAATAAACGACACCTTAATCCCAAAACTAATTCGAGTCAGCTATACAATCCTTCTATATTGACCCAGCACTTTTCAGTGCTACTGATAAAAATTAAGCTATTTTAACAAGTCAGCCAGACCAGCAATATTCAAATTGACAATATATATTACTTAAACGATCTTTCAAATTTATGTCTAAAGTGAAACACAAAATATCAATTAAAATATTCTCGACACATTTGATATAGTACCATGCACTATTCATTCAATTGCACCCCACCCTTTAATTAATCTCTATTATATGGAGCTAATTAAGATTTTTCAAATGTGATTTCTTATTATCTGTTATTATCTGTTCTAGCCTTGGAGGAGAGGACAGAGTTACGTGGTGCATGTTGCTGGTGGGAGGTATCAGGGAATTAGTCGAGGGGCGTTCAAACTGAGGTATCTGATATTAATAAAATGCATAGAAGATTCAAAAATTTACCTTTGGAGAAAACAGGTGATTGGCCGCTAAGTTGCTCCAAGACCTTAAGTATCAAAAAACGAAACTTAGTTCAACATCAAAATACAAAGGAAAATAACAAATTCATGAGATTTTATTTAAAAAAAAAAAAAAGGTGTTACCTTTGCTGCTCTTGTGAGTCGATCTCCACTCTCACCGACGGAGATATTGAGGACAAGCTTCTGAACCTTGATGTCCCTCATGGGGTTGCTCAATTTCTTCTCTGAAGCCTGCTCTCATTATAACACAACAAGAAATTAGACGCCATTGACGTATACAGTCAGAAATAAGAAATACTAACGGAACAGAAATTGCAGAGAGATACCATTGCTGGATGAAATTGCAGCAGCAGTTAGAATTGAAGAATACTGAGCCTGATGAAGAAGATGATGAAAAACCCTAATGCTATCTAACTTATACGATTATGGGCCGTAGTTGGGTCGGGTTTGGGCCATTTGTTCACTTTTGCAAAATTAACAATATATTCAGTCTAATTGGCCACTTCGACACTTTTGACCCGTTTTATACGGTTTTAAACTTTTGCCACACAAAGCAAATATATTTTTTTGCGAGACATAAATTTATATGTTTTAATCATAATATCTTATAAAGCATGTCTTGTGTCTTTCACTAACTTGTGATAATTTTGATTCTTAGAAGCAAAAATTCAACGTATTTGTATAGTAAATCATGCAATTAAATAAGTGTACTATCACAAATGAGATTTGAAAAGATAATATGTATCATAAAAATAGAAAAATTATTTGTAATAACAACCTCGACTCAACTAAACTAAAGCCTACATATTGTCTCCTTTTGCTATCTGAATTTCAATTTATGTTGTAGCTTTTTGCTTCAATTTAAGAATTTGTGTGCACGAAAAATACATTTTCGTCTTAAAATATTAGGTATTTCTGCTTCATGCACCAAGTATTGATCAAAACAGATGTCAAAATTTGACTAGATCAAGTGTTTGTAAATAATTGCTAAAAGACGTGTGACAACTTAATTTGCTCATAAAATTTCGTTCAAATGGCAACTGACTCAATACTTTTAAGATATATTTTGATAAATAGATCGTTTAGATAAAAAGTAAAAGCACCTAATGATTTTAAATAAAAAATACGCACAAAATATGACACTTTAAAGTTCAAATGTATTTTTGACCATTACGTAAATATTTTTTTACACACTTAGTGGGTTAGTTTGGTAAACAGTACGAGCTGAGAGAGAGAGAGAGCCCAAATGACAATAATGCGGCCCAGCCCAAAAATGAAAAATGCTTACCATCATTACCCGAATTTAGAAACAGAAATCCACTGGTACTCCGTCGTATTGAAGTTTTCCGGTGGTGTTGCTGCCGGCAGAGTATTATTGTATATCCAAGGTGACTAATCACTGTTCCCTCAGCTATCGATAATTAATTTTGCGAAGATATTCATTTTGATTGTTGGCTCTAATCTTTTCCCCTTTTTTCCTCATTTGAAAATTACTAGATTTCATTTTTTCCTGAAAGTCATTGAAGAATTGTATTGTTTCATGATTGTTACTTCTTATTAGATACCCTACAATGGGTGTTAATTCATTTTTGTTTTTAATTGCTTGTTTGTTCCTCGCTCTGTACATAACGGACAATGGTTGAAAGGCTCATTTCATTACTTGTATTAGCTAATAATAGCAATGCAAATGTTGTTATTCTTATCAAAATACAAGAAAAATCATAGCTTTTATAATTCAAACTACATTGTTGCTTTCTCCAAGTTTTGAATTTTTAAATAATTTGGCACTGTTTACTTACAAATGGACGATAAACTAATGCAATTGAGAAAAAGAAAGCACCACGCTTGTGGTTTACTTGGAGCAGCACCAGCTTGGTGTTGTAAGTGGATTAATATAAAGGTAGATTGAGTTATAATTATCCTTGCTTATGTTGCTCAGACTCTCCAATAATGTGGTTGCACCCTTGTCGGATCCTCCAAAAGTGCATTAGTTGGAAGGA
This sequence comes from Solanum lycopersicoides, assembly GCA_022817965.1. Taxonomy (NCBI): domain Eukaryota; kingdom Viridiplantae; phylum Streptophyta; class Magnoliopsida; order Solanales; family Solanaceae; genus Solanum; species Solanum lycopersicoides. The sequence goes on along the minus strand of CM040624.1, from coordinate 91,466,121 downwards.
TCCGTCATGCACTCGTCGGCATTTTTGAAGAATCTGAGCAACATAGAATTCCTCACTGATATTACTTATGATTATCAATGAAAACCTTTACTTCTGTGCCAATAGATGATTTCGTGTTTTGTGTTTTCACTTTGATGGATTTAAGAACTTTTATAACTCATAACAATCGTCCAAGAAGAACAGTGAGGGCTGCCTTTCATACAATGATTTTGTATTGCACTGTGCATGTCCATCTATGGATTTGAAGTTTTGAACTGAAAAATGCTACTCTTTTGTACTTCCGAAAGAAAGAGTTGATATTTGAAAAGGATTTGTCTGATAGTTCGTTCAAAAATGATTCAGGTCACAGGTCTTAACTCCTGGATTAGATGTGGAGTATCAAAGGTAGACTTTCAACAAGGTTAATGAATATTTGTGTAGCATCTCTTTGTAAAGCGAAACAATTGGAGAAAGCTGAAGTTGTAATAGTTGATGGCATAAGAATTGGAGTACAACCAGATGTGGTCACTTATAATACACTGATTACCGCATATTGTCGCTTTGTTGGCATTGATGCAGGTTATTCCATCCTTTATAGGATGAAAGAGGCTGGAATTTATCCTGATACTATTACATATAACTCTTTAATAGCTGGAGCTACCAGATATTGCATGATATCTCGATGTTTCGATCTGTTTGAAGAAATGCTTGAGATGAGTATTCTTCCTGATATTTGGAGTTACAATACATTAATGCATTGCTTCTTTAAATTGAGAAAGCCAGATGAAGCATACAGGGTTTTTCAGGATATTCTTTTGAAAAATATTTCTGTTCATCCAGCAACATTCAATATATTAATTAATGGTCTTTGTATGAATGGATATACAGAGAATGCCTTAATGTTATTTAGGAGTATAAAACGTCATGGATTTATTCCCCAATTAGCAACTTACAACATTCTTATTCATGGGCTGTGCAAGTCAGGACGGGGTAAAACTGCAAGAGAATTTCTCAACGAGCTGGTAGAATCAGGTCATATCCCCAATGCCATCACTTATACGACAGTAATGAAATGCTGCTTCAGATGTAGACAATTTGAAGAAGGCCTTAAGATCTTTGCAGAGATGAGAAGGAAAGGATATACATATGATGCCTTCGCTTACTGTACGGTTGCAAGTATGTTACTTAAAACTGGGAAGATGAATGAGGCCAACGAGTACCTGGGCTATATAATTACAAATGGTTTTGACCTTGATATGGTGTCTTTTAATACCATTGTTAATCTATATTGTAAGGAAGGTCAGCTGGATAATGCTTATAAACTGTTACATGAGGCAGAAAAAAAAGGGTTGGAGTCTGACAAGTACACCCACACTATCTTTATTGATGGCTTGTGCAGGACTGGTAATTTCAAGGAGGCCCAGCAACATTTGGACTATATGAGTATGATGGGTTTTGATTCTAACTTGGTTGCTTTGAATTCTTTTATTAACGGGTTGTGTAAAGCTGGTCACCTTGATCATGCTTTACGGATGTTTGAATCAATGGATGCCAAAGATTCTATTACTTACTCCACTATGGTGCATAGTCTTTGCAATGCCAGGAGATTCCGTGCAGCATCTAAGCTATTACTATCGTGTATAAGAGGTGGCATGAGAATTCTTAAATCAGATAAACGTGGTGTTATTGATGGCCTTTGTGGTTCTGGATATTCGCAAGAAGCAAAGAAGGTCCAGTCTAAAATTCGATTGGCTAAGATACTGCAAAATTAATAAGGGATAATGTTCAACTTTGCCACCCAAGTGTTAACCTTGTTTAATTGCCTAAGGTTTTGCATTATAAGTCTTTATGGAAGCTTTAAAACCTCAGGGATCATGCAACTGAGTATACAACCTACATTACCCAATTTTAAGTCAAGTTCTTAATCCTTTTGTAAGAGGCAAACGCATGACACTGCTGTGAAGAGGTTGTGAATTCTATACCTTTCCTCGTCCAAAAGATAGTGATGACATGCTGTTGAAACTGTGAAGAGTTATTACAACCATAACAACAACATATACCTAATGGGGTCCGGGCAGGGTAGAGTGTATGCAAACCTTACCCCTACCACATGGAGGTAGAGAGGAGGTTTCCGGAAGACCCTCGGATCAAGACTTATTATGCGGAAGTAAATGCATTCTTTATTACAGATGTGAAACAATTAGGTTGGCCAAAACTGTAAGTCATTTATACTTCCAGATAATCTCTGTCCACTTTTTCTTTTGTAATGTTTAGTATTGAATTTCAAAGCTAGATAGTAGAGTACAATCAGTTCAATTAAGGACTGCTCTTTTCTGCAGCATGTCATTCTGGGCTCTGAATCTGAAATCATTAAGCTGTCGTTTTTGGCTGAAGATTAATCAAAGGAGAGGATTGTACTGCTCTTTTTCCCTGAGTAGTTAGAAATAAAGTGTTATTACATATTTGAGCCAGATTTATCTTTTCTGCTCTTTGATGTTGTTTAAGATGTGTTGACTATAGCCAGTTCCTTTTTCGGGATCTTTTAAATGACCACAATTATTGGTTGCTATCAAATTTATTGATAATTGATGTTGTGGTATGCATATGATTACTTGCAGACTTTAATGCGGTTGCGCAATGGGTTACTACTTGAACAGAAGTTTGCCTATTGAAGCTTGAAGTTGTAAGTTCCCTACATCTTCATTTTCCGAATTGATCTTCATACCGGTTTCAGTTATGAATTTTTTCCTTTTCCGTCTCTATGACAGGAGACTGAGCAATTCAAAGATTTGGGACAAGTAAGATAGCTTCCAAAGCTTCTTCTATCAAATGCCATGAACTTAGTATGGTGAGTTTAAATTTCTATTTTCTTTCTCGTTCACTTAGTTAAGCTTTCCTTGGTAGGAAAAGAAAGGAAATTTATTTCTCTCAAATTTTGTTACTATATAGTAATTCTCCTTGACACCTGACATTTTGTAAATTTTCTCGGTAAGATAGCACTTTGCTATCTTGATTTGAGAAGCTTATACACCTTGGAGTAAGCAAGTGTACAAGTATAAGTTTCAATTTTTTTCCATATCAGGAAAGGAATTAGCAGCTAAATACAGTTAAAAGGGTCAGGTGTAATTTCCGACTTCTTTTGTATTGCAATTTGCATGTCTTTTCCAAGCCAATGACTGAGTTTAGTAGTATTATATCAAAGCTTTTACATCCACTTAGGGGTCGTTTGGTAGGCCGCATTAAATAAAATAGTCCATGTATTATAGATGGTATTATTTAGTACTACGTTTGGTAGGAAATTGGGTCTATGTATAACTAATCCATGGATTAGTTATACCTCCTACATGGTATTATATGATGTATTACTAATACCTTCTATTTGGAGGTATTAGCAATACATGGGTTATAATACCATGGGATAAGTCTACTAAAGATAAAAATATCCCTCAAAACATTTTATTATTTGTTTATTTTCTTGATTTTATGTTTTATGGTTGTGCAAGTAAATTTATTTAAATAAATTAGCTTAAAAATTATTTAAATCTGTCTAAATAATTTGTAAGCTAATTTATTTAAATAAATTTACTAGCACAACCATAAAACATAAAATCAAGAAAATAAACAAATAATTAAATGTTTGTGCGGTTTTCTAATATTTTGTATTTTCAACAATTTATAACATTGAATACATACAAAAATTACAACTTGCAATTTTATTCGTAAATGTAGATGGTTTATTCAATTTTACTATTGTTTACCGTATTTTCAATTTTAAAAGTTGATAGTTTATCTTTTTTTATATTAAAAATTGACATTTATAAGTGATCAATTAAATAAGATGACAATTATTTATCCTCAAATAATTTAAGAAAAAAAAGGCAAACATGACGATAAAATTGTTCTTTTCTTAGCTAGTTAGAAGGTCATAAAAAAAATTATCCGGCAATTATTTACCTTAACCCAATTGCATAAGAATTTAAGGGTATAATTGGAAATAAAGTTTTTTATAAAGTTATAATCCAAACATAAGATGAGGTCGAAAACAATGAACCAAACACTTGATAAAAATAATCCCTGTATTACTAATCCCTGCACTATTAATCCCTGCATTACTAATCCCAGCATTACTAATCCCTGCATTATCAATCTTTGTACCAAACGACTCCTTACTCTCTAAGTTGATTCTTACATGTAACTTTGTCCTTTAATCTGCAAGAATGACAGTATTTGAGATTGAAAAGATTCAATAACACCAGGAAAGCCCAAAGGCTTTAAGAAAAAGTAGTGGGTTGGATCCACTTTAGTCACATTCAGTAGCAGCTTGCTGGCGTCCTTTCAGGTCAGTAACTCCTGCAATAGGCAGCTAGGTTACGTGAAACTTATTTTTTGGTTTTCCTGTCCTAATTGAAGGTGAGTGGAAAGTTTACGCTAATATGTCTTTTAAAAGCGTAGTATTACTTGTTGGAATATTAAGGGATAAAAGCAATAAAACACATTTCTATATTCTTTGGCTAATTGCATCACTTTAGACTTGATATACCCGGAAAAGGTGTCTCTTGCGCAACTAAGTGCAGTATCCCTTCTCTCTTTCATCTACCTTTTACCTTTTGATTTTCTGTGTATGGTTTCACTCTTTTGGCCATTCTCTGCTAAGTTTAAGTATAGGAAAGGTCTCGGAAAACACCTATCATTGGCTCTTTGTATGCCCCACATTTAGGGGGTTTTCAGTCATTTTGAAGTGGAAGTAGACTGCCAGCTGTTAAATCAAAGGCCTAAAGCCCAAAACATTAGTTAATTTGCTAATATTTCCATGTATAATTTCTTTGTTCTGTTTCACTTCCATGATCCTTTGCCTCTTAAGGTCCATGATCCTTTACCTCTTACGCTGCCTTTTCCAATATATGGTTTACATTGTGTCAAGCTGAATAGGCTTCTGAAGTCCTTAAACTCTTCCTCTCGTTGTCCATATGAAATCGTGGATCTTAGGTTCAACTATCTACTATTTGTGATTCTATTCCTGATATTGCCTTCTGCTCGTCTTTGGGTTGAGTTAACCTTGAGTTTTCTTTTAATATGTTTGGATTAGATTCTTAGTATAAACTGTCCCTGTTTAGTTCACAAGATAAGATGGCAGGAGGACACATACGGACGACTCATCTTTTTATCTTTTCTTTAGTGGTGATGCATCATCTCATACTGTCTTTGGATGCAGAATGATCGTTAGAATGAGTCATTCTAAGGCCATTTTTATATCTAAATGGAAGGGATTATTGGTATTAATCATAGAGAAATTCATTCGAGGATGACTTAACAGAGATGCCTCATCCTATCAGGCACAAATCAAACATGCACTTTGAGGTGGCAATTCATGAACTGGGAACTTTGTGCTCTCTTTTAGGTACTCTCTGTTAAAATGTGTTCCATTCCTCCTGAGTTTAATTAATTTGCCGCTTATCATGCTTTTGCCAGTTCTAACACTCTTCTGAATCCAAGGGAAACATAAGAGCTGTCAATGAAGCAGATTAAACAAATGAAGAGAGATGCTAATCTCCAGCCAGACCAAGAGGTGAACTTCATTGTCGAAAATCTTATGTTGCTTAAAAGACTGGCTTAACCAAAGTTCAGACCACAAATAGATCTTTAAGTTGCAAAATCATATGACAGTTACTTTTTTTCTCTTTTTTTGAAAAAATAAAAAAGAGAACGAATCATAATCTCCCTTTTTATATATATTAAACTTCTATGATATGGTTCTTATCATTTTCCTGTTAACCTTGGTGTCATTGCTTTTAGATGCAAAAGTTCATCCTATGTCAGCACTACAACTTCCATCATATGCTGCTTAGTTGTTTCCCTGGTTTAGCCTTGTCATTACTTTTAGATGAATAAAAACTATTCTCCCTAACACCATGACGGTGCTCTATAACTTGTGCTGCTTCACCTTATTCTTTATAGGAAAAATTATGCAATTCATATATATGAATTGTTGCGGAAGGTGCATCAAGTTGGCTGTGTTGAAAATAACTGGAAGATTTCTGCCCATAATATATCGATGTGAATGACCACATCATGAGAAATGACTTTTGTCATACCAAACACACCTGTGAAACATTTCATTTGGTATGGCGAAATGAGTATAATTGACTAACAGTATTGTTCTATGTTTTACAACATGAACAGAGAAATTTGAGAGTGTATTTTGTTATGGCAAATTAAGTCGGAAGAACCATGGGAGAGTGAAGGCAATGACGAAGCAAGCAAGCAGGAAATTACAGCAGGATTGTTGACATCTCCATCTACAATCATCGCGTGTTGCAGCTGAGGAATTGGTTATATATGTTCTTCTTCTGGCTTCTACTGCCCTTTGGTTCCATTCTATCACCATTATTCTGTTCTGCCTTTCTGCTAATGTTCTTGTTTCCACATTTTTCGCTGTCTTACCACATATTTCACATGATCTGTAAAATCACAAGATAACACTGTCTTATCACTCTGTTCTGAGGTCGGTTTTGTGAATTCTCAATGTTCACATAGATGTCCCTGTCAGTATGTATAAGTTAAATCGTACGAAGAATATCAGAAATATAGAATGGTGTTACCTGTTGCCTCTCTGATTGAACCATGCTTCAGCACAATGGCGATGACAAACACCAAGTTCACCTTTACAATCACAACCAAGCTGCAAAATCTCTATAGATTCATCATTCAAATGACATATTCGACATACCATTTCTATTGCTTGATTTTCATCAATACACTCTGTTTTTTTATCAATATCTATTACAACTTCAGCAGTTTTCTCCGTTGTTTCTCCGCATTTAGTATCTAAATTGTCGCTCTCTTTAACTTCTTCGTGTGTTATCTCAGTTTGTTGAATTTCTGGATTATTTGAAAACTCCTCTGTTTTCGAGTTATCACTGTTTGCTGCAAATTCCTGCATAATTTGTAATTACTAATTTGTTTAGTGAAGAAATCTATTTTAAAAGGGACATAAAGGAAGGAACAGAGAATAAAGAAAATGAATGGAAAAAGCATATCTTCTTTACAAAATGACGAACATACTTTGCTTCAAGTCGTTCTTTAGTATACAGGAAGCTTTATTATAGTAGAGACTTTGTATCAATGGAATGTTGTTTTGGTCGAGCTTTTAAAATCGGCTTATTTTAAATTTTGAAAAAATATTTATCTTTCGGAAGTAAATTGTATTTGATTAATTAATTTAACATTCTTTTATAACATTAGAGCAACAATATGTAAAATTTCAAATGGGTATTCAAAAGATATTTAATATTTCTCTCAATTTTAGTTTATTTTAAAAAGAAAATAAACATATTGTCACTTTACAATACATACTTGATTAGTACAATTCGCATGTTTGCCTACTCGTCAATCCTCATTGATAGCAATTATGTTCTAGTGAAGTATAGTCTGTTCTAAATACTTGATCGATTTGATCACGCACTTGTTCTTCTTTATTAATTTTTTTTAAGAGAAGATAAAGAGCACAAGCTATCCTTAGTAATATACAACAATATTTCTGTATCTTTTTTTTAAAAAAAAAAAAAACAATTCTCCAGAAATTTTATCAAACAAATTAACAAAATGTTCAAGGATACAATGAAATTGGTGAATTTCTAGGATTTTATATATATATAAAAAAAAAAAACTAATATAATTGGGAAAATTATGCGGATAAATAAACATATACTAGTTAATTAGCTAGCATAGATATAGTTCAAATAATTACCACTCACAAGTCGCAACCTCTTTTTAATTATAATTACGTGGCTTCTCTTCCTCTGTCGTCTCTCTCCTCTCTCCTCTCTTATACATATACATATAAAATTATATGACAGATATACAAATACAATTCACATCTCTTCTCCCATTCCCAATCTCGTTCGTCTCTCTCCCCCTCTATCAATCTCGCTTGTCAGATGTACAAATACGTATGCATTCTAGTTACATAAATACATTATCTGAAAGATATATATATACAAGTCGACATATATGCAAATACAATTCGGCTTTCTGCACTCTTTCACTCACCTCTCTCCTTCCTCTAACATGTAGTTACAAATCGTTCTTAGCAAATTATAGCTATAAAGTCTAATTAAACTATTTTTAGTGGCTATTTGTAAAATTTCCCCAATATAATTTATTTGGAAGAAGAGAGAAAGAATTCCAAATTTCATAAATCAATATATTTACTTTTTTAAAAATAAAATAAAAAAGTGGCTAGTGAATGATATATGTAAAAGAATGTGCATATAGCTTTAGTTGTGAAATTATACTCAAGAAATGTAGGAGTTCATTTTGTTAAAGATTACTTTAAATTACGGAAGAAAAAGTGCTAGAAATAAAAGTTAATCAGAATTTACAACGATAATATCAAAAACAAGTTTAAGCCACGTGTAAAATAAGTAACACATGATTCTTACTAAGTTTCAACACAATGATATACAAAGTTATGTAGGGAAGTTCTAATTCAATTGTTCTTTGTTTTCGAACTTACGTCTGATATGACGGAAAAGCATAAATTTTTATAAGATAAGAAAGTTAATATCTATTTTTTTGTTTGGTTGCGAGTTTTAAGATAAGTTATAATGTGATTAATAATTAACATTAGGAAAATTTATTATTGTCCGATGGTGGGATAAATATGATTGAAATTAGTTATTTCAAAACAAATGATAAAATGACAAAAATACCCTGTTGAGATCCCTTTCTACTAAATAAGACCGAAGCTATTTTGGTAAGTCAATTACTTTTAATAGAACAATTTAAATCGTCAATTCAATATATAATTGAAACCGCAATTCACTATATAAGATAATTATTATGATTTCTTTCAATCTAAATTATTTTGTCATAATAAACTATATTATCTCACTTAACAGTCATAATTACACTTCTTATTAAATTTTAAATTCCACATTAAACACTTATTTGACTTCCCAAATTTATTTGGAATACAAGAATCAATCAACTATATTATATTATTGAGTGTTTAATTAATTGATCAATAATATTTTTCGATTATCGTTTAACTTATTTCATAGGTAGGATATAAAATCCATTAGAAAGATTTAAACAATAAAAAATATATTAAAGATGACCCTTTTTGGTTTGTACAATTGAGTTTGACACCTCTAATTTTCTAATTCGTTGTAAATTAAACTAATTAAGAATAAAATGATACTTATTATTTTTTTACTATCAATTGAGATAACAAGTTTCTCGTTGAATTAGTTAAGATGTGTGAAAGTTGATCCGAACATCACAATTGCATTAATTTACGAAAAATGAAATTCAGATGAACCTCTTACGGCACATGATAACTTTTTAAACTCCCCAAATCACAACCTTTCGTGATAATCAAAGGCTTAACATTGTTATGTGTGGGTGTCTTTTGTCCCTTCAATTCCTTATTGATCAAATGCAATTGCTAATTAACTGATTAGGGATAATATTTTACTAATTTATCTACCCTTTAAAGGTCATAATAATTGTTGAACTAATGCTTTATTTTAAGAGCCAAATAAGAATTTTGATTATGAATTTAATTCAAATACTTTTGGACGCATATTTCTTTATATTATTTTTATGTAGTTTTGATATTTAAAAAAAGATTAATGTCTAAATTCATTTTAATGGTAAAATAATTTTAATTTTTAAAAGTGAAACTAAAAAGTTACTGTTTACCTTACTTTACTCAAATAAGACGAAATATCATGGTGATTCAAATAATAACTAATTAATTCAATTAAATTAAATTTAAAAGAATTTTCAGAATTTTTTTTTACGAGTTGTCAGCTAATTTTAGCAAAATAGGAAACTAATCCTTTAATTAACAAAAAAAATATCTATAAAATTAATAGATTAATTAAGGGTTTAAGTGATTCCGAAGGAAAGGTATTAAACACCCTTCAAAATTCACAATTATGAATCCCCAATGAATTCATTTTTTTTCAAATTGAAGAGAAGATAAAAACAATATGCAAGCATAATAAACATGTAATATATACAAATAATAAAATAAAAGAATAATATAAAAAACGATCTAAGATTGCCTAATGTCAATAACATACATAATAATAAATATAATATTCAAACTTCATTCATATAACTTCCTCGGAAATCGACTCAAGGTTACATGTAAATACACTTAATAAAATTAACTATAATTTTCTTCATCGACTAATTATAATATAGTATACGAACTTAAACTAAATTCTCGGTATTTAAATGAGGAGGCCTTGACACGACTCGGACTTCTCCTTTCATGTGCAATTTGAACAATTTTTCCCAGTTCTAGTTGGAATTGGGGTGTGTTTCGTATGGAAGAAAATATTTTTCATGGAAAATGTTTTCCTAAAAAATGTTTTTCCGGAAAATAAGTAGATTTTGGACTTATTTTCTCATGTTTCGTTGGTGAGTAGAAAATGTTTACCGGAAATGATTTTTAGTATTTGATTTATGAATGAAAAATGTTTTTGAGAGACATATTTTATTTTTACTAGAGTAAAAAATAATTTATAAATTGAAAAATATTTTTTAAAATCAAAATTATTATGTGGTGGGGTGGGGGTAGTGGGTGGGGGCGAGGGAGGGGGGTAGGAGTGGAAAAAAAATTGAAGTTGTTAGTATTTTTAAAAAACAAAATTAATTTTTTTGGGGTTGGGGGCTGGTGGGGGTGGCGGGGGGTGGGGGTTAGGAGTTTAAAATAATTTTTTGAAGTTGAAAATATTTAAAAATAATTTTTTGGGAGGGGGGTTGAGGGGGAGGGGGGGCTGGCAGGTGGGAGGGGTCAGGGATCGGGTGAAAAAATAAATTTTGAAATTGAAAATATTTTTAAAAAATTGATATTTTTCCAAAAAAAAAATGTAATTTGAAATTGAAGGAGAGTTTTGGAAAATGTTTTCCTTAATTTTTGAAGGGAAGTCATTTTTCTTAATTTTGAGAAAAATGAGTTAATTTGAAAAATATTTTCCAAAACTTTTGTCTAACCAAACAAGAGAAAAGTGAAAAATATTTTCCATACCAAACACACTCTTGGTCTTTTAAGATAATGTTTGTAGAATAAGTTTGTTTGATTTGTCTTTTTAAAAAAAAGGCCAAATCCATCGGTGGCCTCCTAAAGTTGGCACGAAATTTCACTTAGACACCTCAACTGGACGATGTTCACTTTAGACACCTCATGTAAGGTTTCGTTACGTCATTTTAACACTTTTTTTTCAATAAGCAAAAATATATAATGTGTGTGCATTACACTCGCGAGTGACCTGTAAAGTGTCCAATAAAATGAGGACAATTGTCATTTCCCCCCAAAATAATTCTTAAACAATGAATTTTGATAAAATCAAAAAGATAACCAGTGAATTCATGACAAGTGGCATTTTGCCCAAATAATTACAAAAGGAAAACTAAATCATTTTTAGAAAGAAGTGTTTTGCAGAATATCAAACCACCCCTATCCCCCCACCCCACCACCTGCCCACCAACACCAATGTCTTCTCCACCAAAATCAAATCCACCCCTACCCCATTCTTCTTTTCCGCCATATCCGAGTTCTCTCTTTTCTTTAAAGATTCAAAATATATTAAATCATCCTCCCTATAAAATAAACATTCTATGGAATTTGAATGATTTGAGTGAAAAATAATTCCTATTCTAAATCTGTAGCGGAGTAAAACAGAAAATTGAGAAAAGTAGGACCAATTAAAATAAAGAAATTTATCTTCAATATCATCATTGGAAACTTAAGTGCAGGTGCCGTTTCCCATAGAGAGTTAGAGACTAATTAGAGCATAAAATACATAATGGAATCTAAGCAAGAGATAAAAAGGAATTTTTGAGAGAGTTAGATCTAACATGAATCTGAGGGTTAAACTATCAAGCAACAAAATTGTTTATATTGATTTCAATCATGATTTTGAACCACATAATTCAAATGAGCCCTGATTTAAAACAAATAGTTAATTAATTTGACTATTAAATTATAGATATATATTTAACTCTAAAATTTCTTTCAACACTTTTTCACCATGGAAGAAGTTTAAATTTATGAAAATGGTAGTTGAAAATAGGACAAGACAAAAAAGAAATTAAAAAAAAAGGCTAAATAAAGCTCTGACGCGCTGTTAGTGAGTGTTATACACTTATTATGCCATGTCAGCGAAAAGTGTAAAAATGACACAACGAACTCCTACTTAAAGTGTTCAAATTAAACAAAGATTACTTGAGGTGTCTAAGTGAAAGTTAGTGCCAACTTTAAGGGGCTGCCGATGGGTTCACCCTAAAAAAAAACTATCTTGATCTAACACAATGCAGTAACCAAATTTGCACAAAATAGCTGGAATTTTTTTTAAAGAAAATAATGCAAATCAATGTTAAGCAAGTCAAGATACTAACTATCTCTTTCCATTTTTATTTGTTATGGTTTCGTCAAATTATAAAAACTTTGATAAACATTTTATGATGTATTTTTTCACCATATGCAAAAAAAATTATAATTTATAATATTTTTCGTATAGTTTTTGAATATTTAAATTTTTTATTTAAAATATAAAACTTTAAAAACTAATCAAATTAACTTTCGAAAAAAATCACAAGAATAATAACATACAATAAACAAGAACAACCCAAAAGTCTAACTTTGGCCAATTTAATTGGAGTTCTGTCAAAGAAACACAACTCAGTGCAAAATCAATTTAAACACACAAAATGATAATGAAAATAATTGACCAAACACAAAATAAGGATTTATAAAACAAAAAGTAAGTACTTGCAGTCTAACGAGAGTTTTGCAAATTACAAAACAAAATCATCAAGATTAGGTATAGGAAACCTTAGAATTGCAGCAATTCCACCAGCATTCTGCACAGATTTCTTCAATGTTGAGTACTTCTTCCTCAGCTTAATATCTTTATTTATCAATTTTTCATCAGTGACTAAAAGTGTGTCAATTGCGAGTAAATCATGTTTATATTCAACACTATTAGAACCATAACATACTCTATCACATTTAGTTATCATCATACGATTGAATTTTTTCAAGTTTCTTTTTCTTAATTGTTGCGGAAGCCGAATATATAGAGAGTGATGGAATCACAACTGCTATATCTAAATGTAGCTAATAAATAGTAAATGAGACAACAACAAAAGGAACACCAAGAATTAACGAGGTTCGGCAAACTTTTGTTTTCTTTTGCCTAGTCCTCAGACACAACCAACCAATATTTATTTCACTCCAAAAGAGTACAAGTGAAATACTACAAGAGAGAAAGAAGAACAAATGCCTTAGAAAATGAGAAGGCAATTGAGAGGTGTATTACAAATTAATTAGGAGCTATCTATTTATAGGAGTGAATTCTTCCTATTGTTGTCATCCATGACATCACAATATGTCAAAATGTCAATATTTACCTTGTGAAACCAATTTATGGTTCACCTAAATTTCACCTACAAAAGATGTTATCTTGACTTTTCTACCAATGAAGAATTATCCTCCTAACTACCGTATCTTCTCATTAATTCATTTTTGAATCTTGTCAAATTTAACATTAATTTCACTCTTCATCACATTCATCACAATTTTATCACTCAAAAAATCCTTCAATTTATTCTTGTTTACAATACGTGATTTGTTCCTCCAGACGGATTTTATAAACCATCTCTTAGCCTCGAGCAACAAGTAATCTCGAAAATCACACTTTACAGAGACGTTGCTCGCGATCACCACATCAGGTATAACATTCATATCTATATGCTTCATGAATAAAAACGAATAATTTATCGAAAAATTTCTCCCTGGATTCATTGAATTTTATAGTTGCACGACGAGTAATAGTTTTTTTATCAATCAACAAAATCTCAGCTGATCTATCTTTTATCAAAATTACCGCTAGATTATAGGTAGAGCAATTTCGACTCGACTCCATTAAAACTCATCCCAGCGCTTCTTCCTCAAATTGAACTCCTTCATTGTTTCCAACTCCAAAGTATGAAAAATTACAGACATAATTGTCTTGCCGCTAACACGAATGATTGAGCGTTCTTTTTCATAATCAATGGCTGTGACTTTGATTTCGATACTGATTTGAACTCGAGCGGGGAAAGTAGTAACGTGATCGTCATTAGCGATAAGATTGAAAAAAAGCCTATATCGTCTGTTTTTTCTGGAAGGATTTTGATTGTGCCGGGTTGATTTGGCACTAATTTTTCACCTGAAATCTTCATTTTATTTGATTAATTTGTAAAAAATGTTGTGAAGTTTGTATGGTTTGTGTGTTCATTATTATTATTATGCTGGTTTATATAATGTTTAATTTTATGTTTATCTTTTAATTGTTGGATTCAAATTGATTTTTTGTTTTGAAATGTGATTCTTCTTTTTTTCTCAGTGTAATTCCACCAAGGTTTTATTTTGAACAAGGAAAAAAGATTTCCTTTAGTTCGTTAAAATATTATTTTGGGAAAAGGGCTAAAAATACCCCTGTACTATTTCAAAAGGTTTAAAAATACCCTTCATTTACCTATTGGGTTAAAAATACCTCTCAGTCAACCTTTTTGGTCTATTATTACCCTTTAAACTAACATTCTTATATTTTTTTATTATTTTTATAATTAATTATTACGTGGTGTCTTTCTATTGGTTAAAGTAAATTACAACCTACCAACTCTTCTACCCTCCCGACCCGACCCGACCCGACCCAATATCCCTGACCCAAACCCAATTAAAAAGATCCATAGAATTAAAAAGATTGAATCATCTTCTCTCCCTAAACCTAATATACTATTTTTCTTCTTTTCCCTTTTCTTGTTAAACAATTTCAAGATCAATTTCACCCAAAATGGCTTAAATTTTCTGTGCAGTACTTTGTTGAAGTTGAGGAATTCAAGTGGGAGCATTGATTTTTGAAGTCTTCTCTCTTCTAAGTAGGTCGTTTTTTCATTGTCATGGCTTATGGTTTCTGATTTTATTCATGTAGTAGTGTTACTTTCTAGAGATTGTTATATTTTGAATGTTTTTACATCTTTCTTTACTTAGTTCTTGACTTTTAGTGGTCCCTTTTCAATTGTTATTATCTGCACATTGATTTTTAATATTTTTTATATTGTATTTATTTATTGATATGGTGTATTATCTTTCTCTTTTGCAATAGTTTATTCAAAAAATATTTTGCTTATTTATCTATAATTTGTCATGGAGTCTTTGTCGTATTCTTGTCTGTATTTTAGGATAATAAATATTGATTTTTTAACCTATTCTTTCAATGGTGCTGATGGGTCCCTTTTCTTATTTATTTTTTCATGTACTCTTTTTGAAGAATGATTGAGAAGGTCGATTTGGTGTTTAACTATGGAGGCAAGTGGGTGTTGAAACCTGAAGTGATGTATCTTAAAAAATTGAATCACATGATGCAAGATTTTGATGTCAATTTACTATCTTACATCGACATTTGCGCAGAGTATACTGAGAAGTTAGGTTTCAATATTGTTAAGCAGGTACTAGTAAATGGACCTTCTGGTAGATACTTTCTGATTGAGAATGATGCATGCATTATAGCACTACAATCTTTATTGTGTACCCAGTTCTGTGAGCTTCAAATATATGCCGTGGATGAGAATGAATTATTTGTTCCATCTCCTAGCATTATATCATTGCAATCCTTGTTATCTAATCAGGTCAGTGAGCTTCAATTGTATGCTACAAATGAAGGTGAACTATCAATCTCTACTCCTAATATCATTGATCAAAATGAGCGTCATAATATTGTTGTAGATGTTGGAACAGATTGTGATTCATCTGACGAGGAGAAAAATTTTGGACTTAACTCTAGTGATCGTGACAGTGAAGAATTAGAACTCTTTAGAAAGGAAAGAACTCAAGATGTTAATGAAAGTCTTGACAAGTTTTTGCACTTGGAAAAAGGCATGAGTTTTAAAAATTTGTTTGAAGCTAAAAGGGTTGTGGGATTCTATGCAGTTGCTAATAAGGTTGGCCTTAAAGTTAAGCAATCGGACGCTACTAGACTTAGATATGTGTGTGATACGGGATGCCCTTTTGTGTGCTTGATATCTAAGGATAATAAAAATCAAGGATTTAAAATCAAGACTTTGGAGACAAAACATAAATGTGATCCAGCATTTCATAATAGAAGAGCTACTCCCGATGCTTTGGCACATTATTTCAAAAACAAAGTCCAAAATGATCCTAAGTACAAGATCAAACAAATGAGGGTGGACGTGGATCAGAAATTTAAACTCAATATTAGTTATTCTAAGATGAAGAGAGTTAAGAAACTTGTCTTAGAGAAATTAGAGGGTAGCTTCATCGATGATTTCAATAGGTTAGAGGCTTATGCTCAAGAATTGAAGGATAGTAATCCTGGTACAGATGTTGGTTATCAAGCATATCAAAAAAATGCTTTAACGGAAGGAAAAAGGAGATTTTGAGAATGTAGGTGTGTTTTCAAGCTTTGAAAAGTGGCTGGAAAGCAGGATTGAGGCCTCTAATAGGTTTGGATGGCACATTTTTTGAAAGAAAAATGTAAGGGAATTTTACTGGTTGCTATGGCACAAGATTCAGCGAAACACTTTTATCCACTTGCTTGGGCAAGTGGTGGATAAGAAACAAATAGAACTTGGAAGTGGTTTATGGAACTATTGAGATCTTCTTTAGAGTTGAGGGAAGGTGAAAGAGTTACATTTATATCAGACATGCAAAAGGTTATAGATTCTCAACTTTATGTATATTTGTGTTGTAAGTTTTTTTAATTACTAATCTTTTCTTATTTACTAAACTGTTTGGATTATAGGGGTTGATTGGTGTTGTTGATGATGTATTTCCTAAATCACATCACAGATGGTGTGCTAGACATATAGAAGCTAATTGGAGTAAGAACTGGAGGGCGTACTAATGAGAAAATTAATGGTGGTGTGCTTGGAGCACTTATGGAGAAGAGTTCAGTGACCAATTGACAACTTTAGGACTGTTTCTGAAATGGCTGCGGAAGAACTAATAGGCTACCCACCCCAAAAATGGTGTAGAGCTTATTTTGACACCAAATGCAAGAATCAAATGGTTGACAACAACTTTACAGAATCATTCAATAAATGGATTNGCATTTCATAATAGAAGAGCTACTACTCCGATGCTTGGCACATTATTTCAAAAACAAAGTCCAAAATGATCCTAAGTACAAGATCAAACAAATGAGGGTGGACGTGGATCAGAAATTAAACTCAATATTAGTTATTCTAAGATGAAGAGAGTTAAGAAACTTGTCTTAGAGAAATTAGAGGGTAGCTTCATCGATGATTTCAATAGGTTAGAGGCTTATGCTCAAGAATTGAAGGATAGTAATCCTGGTACAGATGTGGTTATCAACATATCAAAAAATGCTTTAACGGAAGGAAAAAGGAGATTTTTGAGAATGTAGGTGTGTTTTCAAGCTTTGAAAAGTGGCTGGAAAGCAGGATTGAGGCCTCTAATAGGTTTGGATGGCACATTTTTGAAAGAAAAATGTAAGGGAATTTTACTGGTTGCTATGGCACAAGATTCAGCGAAACACTTTTATCCACTTGCTTGGGCAGTGGTGGATAAAGAAACAAATAGAACTTGGAAGTGGTTTATGGAACTATTGAGATCTTCTTTAGAGTTGAGGGAAGGTGAAAGAGTTACATTTATATCAGACATGCAAAAGGTTATAGATTCTCAACTTTATGTATATTTGTGTTGTAAGTTTTTTTAATTACTAATCTTTTCTTATTTACTAAACTGTTTGGATATTATAGGGGTTGATT
The DNA here is from genome assembly GCA_022817965.1 of Solanum lycopersicoides. Taxonomy (NCBI): domain Eukaryota; kingdom Viridiplantae; phylum Streptophyta; class Magnoliopsida; order Solanales; family Solanaceae; genus Solanum; species Solanum lycopersicoides. Next base: position 91,448,331 of record CM040624.1, on the reverse strand, counting down.
GGTGTTGTTGATGATGTATTTCCTAAATCACATCACAGATGGTGTGCTAGACATATAGAAGCTAATTGGAGTAAGAACTGGAGGGGCGTACTAATGAGAAAATTAATGTGGTGGTGTGCTTGGAGCACTTATGGAGAAGAGTTCAGTGACCAATTGACAACTTTAGGGACTGTTTCTGAAATGGCTGCGGAAGAACTAATAGGCTACCCACCCCAAAAATGGTGTAGAGCTTATTTTGACACCAAATGCAAGAATCAAATGGTTGACAACAACTTTACAGAATCATTCAATAAATGGATTTTAGAGGCAAGACACAAGCCAATTATCAAGATGTTGGAAGAGATAAGAGTCAAGGTATTTAACTATTACTTTGTCTTTGATAATTTTTTTCATTATTAGAGTTCTTGTCACTTATATTACTATCAATTTTTTGTATTTAACATTGTTGTGTATAAAATTTTAAGCACACTCTGTCATTATTAAAATATTAATGTGTACAAGTTAAAAGTAAGATGATATATTATCAAAATTTGATGTTTGGAAGCTGTAAATTTTGCTTCTCTGTCCATTTTTTTTTCTTTTTTCAGTTTTGTTTCACAAACTTAGAAAATATCTCAAGATTAAATTTCAACATCATTGCTATCTTGTTTTGATTGTCATTTACATTAGCGGGTGGAAAGTAAATATATGTCATCATTTCTCAATAAAGTGCATTAAAATTGCTCCCAGGTTCGCAAAGGTATTTCTCGTTAGAATTATATTATTTGTTAATTATGGAATTTTCCTTGTTTGAAAGGTAATGAAATTACTGAAAGATCGTGAGGAGGAATGTAGAAATTGGAGAGATGAAATTAGTCTATATGCCAAAGATTTGCTGACTGATTATCGAGAAATAGCACAAGGGTGTGAAATTCATTTTAATGGAGACTTTGGATTTGAAGTGCATGAAGGTGATGACAAACATACTGTCAATCTTCAATTAAAGAGGTGCACATGCAGGGTATGGGATTTGACAGGAATACCATGTTCCCATGCCATCAAAGCTTTCATTTACCAGAAAAAAAATCCGATGAGCGAGGTGCACTGATGGTACTCGAAGGAAGCTTACATGTTAGTTTATATGCATAAACTACAACCAGTTAGAGGTGAAAAATTCTGGAAAGTGAAACCAGAACATGCAATGGAACCACCGAAAATACATAAAATGGTTGGTAGACCAAAGTTGAAAAGAAAAAGAGAGAAGGACGAGGCAAGGAAAAGAGAGGGGGCTTGGTCATCTTCAAGAAAAGGACTTTTAATGACATGTGGATATTGTGGTAATAGAGGTCACAACATCAGAACATGTCCTTTGGTAAAATATTGTTACTTTTGAATGATTATAAACTGAAACATTCTTAATTTTATTGCTTGTTTGATTCGGTGAAATATTCATGATCATTTTTGCAGGGGAATGAGAAGACGAAGAATATGGGAGAAGGATCTTCCCAGAAAGTGCAAGATGTGACACCACACGAGAGTCAGACTTCTGAACAAGAACAACAATGCGCTCAACATTCAACCATCGTTGATGATGAATGGGAAGGTGAAGAGAAAGATGAAGATGAAGACGGCCAACCAATTTTGAGGCCGAAGGTGGTATCTGAAGCAAGGACTAGGCTTCAACAAAAAAAATTACAACGAAGGCCAACAGGTACTAGAAAAATTAGCTTCAAGGGAGATGAATTTGGTGTCGTAGAGCCTACCAATCTGCCTTACTCACCAAACAAAGTTACCTGGAAAGGCAAGGCAGCAATGACCTCAGACCAACTGGTTGCAGAGAAGGAAAAAAGAGTTGGTAAATTCAAGACTAAGAAGGCAAGATTAGAGAAGAAATGACCAACACTTAGAAAACGTACATATTTTTGCGGTGCTAATTCAAGAATTTGCTAATTTGTTGAATGATTTTGTATTGACTCATCCCAAATTATTTTTGTAGTGCTCAACATAAGGTGAAGTACATTGTGAATTTGTGGATGCAACATGTCTTGCATATTTCAACTTATTTTTGTATGAATAAAATATTCAAAATGTATTGCAGTGGCTAGATATTTTTAATGTGCACCATTTACTACCCCTCATAACTTATATCGTCGTTTATTGGCTAATACATGTCTAACTTTAATAAGTTTAACTAAAACATTTGTATTAACTTATCTAGAGACTCCAAAAGTGCTTAAACAGTATTTTTGCTTAAAAACACTTAAAATAAGTCAATTTTATGTGTATTATACCAATAAGAATGTCAATTTATTGATTTGTAAAGATAATTAGTTTGGCATATAAAGAATTACTTCTAAACCAACACAATAGATACTACACAATGCTGCCACAAAATGACTTAACACTTACCTGGAAAAATAAAATTCAAGTTTCAAAACTATTCTTATAGTTGTTAAACATGACAAATTAACCAAAAACATAAAATTGTAAAAGCATTGAAGAATAACAAGTCTATGAAATTAGAATAAAAATAGCTTCAAATCCAATACCTAAACTCGATAAAACATAACCTAAATTCAACCAAAAACTACACAAAAACTATAAAGAAAAAATAGCAGCAAGAACTCAACTAAAGTGCACCATTATGAGATTAAAAATATGGTCCAAAAATGAACACAAAATTGATGCAAATTCATTTCATTAGCGACGAAATACATTACCACGAAACTTGCGAACTAAACACAATTTTGCTACCGTACCAACAATAATAGAAGTCACAATTAAGAACATTATATGAACTAGAAACCATCAACAATTTTTCATATCACAGACTTATCTAGAGAAAAGTAACAAAAACAACAACTTCAAGACATCATCTTCAAAGAAAAAAAAACAACGCATGACCATAGCACAATATTCCTCCATCGCTTGTCTTTGAACTCCAAATTTGAAACTTTCTTCTCCAAGGTAGATACATAATTCAAATTTGTCAATTTAGACATATCATTCACATCTTCCTTAACATGTTGCGTTCTTGACGAATGACATCCAATGATTTTTTTAAATGTAATAAGCATTGTCACATGAGATGGAAATTGGTATTTACCTTGCCATTCTCAATAACGACAACAAATCATCTCATAGCTACAACAAACCTTTGACCAAGGTTTCGCAGCGGTAAAAATCTTGGCAACCATTCAAGACTCTCCTACATCACGATAAGAAGACTTCAAAAATCAATGCTCCCACTTGAATTCCTCAACTTCAACAAAGTACTGCACAGAAAATTTAAGCCATTTTGGGTGAAATTGATCTTGAAATTGTTTAACAAGAAAAGGGAAAAGAAGAAAAATAGTATATTAGGTTTAGGGAGAGAAGATGATTCAATCTTTTTAATTCTATGGATCTTTTTAATTGGGTTTGGGTCAGGGATATTGGGTCGGGTCGGGTCGGGTCGGGAGGGTAGAAGAGTTGGTGGGTTGTAATTTACTTTAACCAATAGAAAGACACCACGTAATAATTAATTATAAAAATAATCATAAAAAATAAGAATGTTAGTTTAAAGGGTAATAATAGACCAAAAAGGTTGACTGAGGGGTATTTTTAGCCCTTTTCCCTATTATTTTTAATCATTAAATAACTAGATAAGATATTAATAGTTAAATTTAAATAATAATGTCATAATATATATATTTGACCCTAAACTAGACTTCAAAATTTAATTTTGACTTCCAACTTTAGCACAAACAAACACTTCAACTATCCTACCTTTAAATAAATAAACACGCAATTTTTAAAGCCAAAAAGAGTGAAATGCAAACACTCCCACGTGTGTTAGTGAGTCACTCAATGAATACCAACTAATTAAATATTTTACATGTCATATTAGAATTAAAAAATAAAACAAAATGAGATTTTGATTTGAAAATATAAAAATATATATAAAAGGAATTCATTAAGGGCAAAATTATCATTTCAACATATTTCCGTTTTGGACCTTAAAAATTACACTTCACTTGCGCATTTTACTAGGTAAAACTTTAGTATTTATTTATTAAAAATTTGAATAATTAAAATATCTATTTGTGCACAATAAAAGTTGAAAGTCAAAAATAAAATTTAAAGTCAAATTTAGAATAGGTGGGCAGATTATGATTATAATAATCAATTTCCTTTGACTCTTTTGCCCTTGAGCCAAAACAAAAAGACAGCGTCAATTTTGTTTACTGTTTCGTCACAGCGTTACGCTTTTCGAGGCAAAAGCCATTAATAAACCATTCACTCACACTGCCGGCTCGCTCAGTCCACTACTACTCTTACGTCTCCTATTTATAAAGTCCCATCTCTATCAACCGCCTCTACAAACACGCCATTTTCCTCTCCCATTTGGCCATTTCTCTAAATCCTCTCTCCGTTCCGGCCATGGCGATCCGTGCCGCTATTTCCGGTCGTCACCTTAAACTTAGCTCGTCGTCGTTCGGAGCGCGATCCCTGTCGTCCTGGTGGCGAAATGTTGAACCGGCTCCTAAAGATCCTATCCTCGGCGTTACTGAAGCTTTTCTCGCCGATCCTAGCCCTGACAAAGTCAATGTTGGCGTTGTAAGTTCTCTGCTCTGTGCTTTGATTTGATTCGCTTTATTTTTTACCTTGTTTTCTCAGTTTTTGTAATCATGGATTTAGCTTCTTAATTTGGGAATTGTGTATGCTTAGCTCTTGTTTTGTATTGTGTGAGTTTAAATTAATTGAATAGAAGGTTAACTGCTGTAAATCTTATAGTTAAAACACATAAGTTGATATATTAGTGTAAAATAATCATCCGTCAGCTGAACATGATGCAGAGGATTCACACAGTGGATCTCAATTGATTTGGATTTGAAATTCCTGTGTAATCTTATTACTTATGAGCTCGATCTAATTAAGCAAAAACTAATGAGTTTTTTTTTGTTGTTGTGATTTTAAGGGAGCTTACAGAGATGACAATGGAAAACCCGTGGTACTGGAGTGTGTTAGAGAAGCAGAGCGAAGGATCGCTGGCGGTTTTAACATGTGAGTGAATCTTACGATTTCTCTATTTTGTTTCTCTAGGAAGGGAATTTGAATTTGTTCTTCAAATTGAAAGGTTATTTTTACATTAAGATTGATTTTTGTTTTAAATTATTAAATTTTTGTTCAGTTTGATTGCATATATCATTGAAAAGTTATTGTTAGACAAGTATAGCAAAATGTAATAGTACTGATATCTGTCACTTACTACAAAATATATATTGATTTATTAAAAAATTTAGCTGTAACACCAATAATATTCATGTAACCCCCCAAAAAAAAACTGATCAAACCTATATAGTTGATTTGGTTTTGTTTGGTTTTGATAAAACCGAATCAAACCCCGTGAATACACCTAAAGTGCTGACTGTTCTTTATTTTCTTTTACTATAGCCACTTGTTGTTGGTTATTGTGCATCAATGTGTATTTGTGAGTGCATATTTGAATAATAAAGCATCTCTTTTTAGTATTCCACCCGTCAGTTCCACTGACCTGTTTGATTCTTTAGGTTTTCTTCCTCTCCTTCCGCATCTTGATGATATTTGTCCTTTCTATTCTCATTTTGTCTGCTATTTTGATGGTGGAGATGGATCCCTTCACCAATTTTATCTTATACTTTTGTAGAGCCTTTCTGCCAAGATGGATTGTTTATATCAAATTTACTATTCCATAGTCTAATGGCGGCGTTTACTTTTGAAAAGATCTGTTCTTGTTGTTTTACGAAGTTGACTAGATATGGAATACATTTTTATTTGACATGTATATTTTATTCATTGCGATAGAAGAATAATCAAAATAACAAGTGGCTTTTTTAATGGTTTTCTAAATTGAAAGTGTAAATGAATTGACTTCTTACACTGAAAACTGCTTCTGTCAAACATTTTGTAGTGTCCTAAAGTAAAACTATGCAACTTCTCTATGTAAATTAGTAAATGTTCTGATTTTGTCCTCACTCTTTAGAAATCTATTGGATTAATTGACACGGAGTAAAATGCTTTATGTGGAAACATGGCAATGATTTTGAAAGTAAGAATTAAAAAAATGTTTTCAGCTTTGCTAAAAAAAGGCCAGGGTGGTTTATGTGGATATCTTTTAGTTCAATAATGTGCTCACGTGGACAATTCATAATACCAGGGAATATCTTCCTATGGGAGGTAGTGTCAACATGATCCAGGAGTCGCTGAAGTTAGCCTATGGGGAGAACTCAGACTTGATAAAAGATAAACGCATTGCTGCAATTCAAGCATTATCTGGAACTGGAGCATGCCGAATTTTTGCTGACTTCCAAAAGCGCTTTTGTCCTGATTCACAGATTTATATTCCAGTTCCTACATGGTCTAAGTAAGTACATTTGATGCATCATTGTAGCTTCTTGATTGATCTTCCTAGATTGTTTTTAGCACAGTAAAACATTAGTTTGTAAATGACTTCATGAATTTTTCTGATCTCCTGATATTTACTAATATGAGATTCTTGACAGTCATCATAACATTTGGAGAGATGCTCATGTCCCTGAGAAAACATATCACTATTATCATGCTGAATCAAAGGGCTTGGACTTTGCTGCAATGATGGATGATATAAAGGTATAAAACACACAGTTGAGATTTTTTTTTATGCTTTGGTTCCACTGTTTCATGATATGGTGTTTTTCCTCAGATTGCCATTATTTATCCTGACCTATTACAACTTTCTTTTACATAGAATGCTCCAAAAGGATCATTCTTTCTGCTTCATGCTTGTGCTCATAATCCTACTGGGGTGGATCCGACAGAAGAACAATGGAGGGAGATCTCGCACCAGTTCAAGGTAATGACTTGTATATTTTTATCCTCTTTCTTGTCATGAGTCTCATATTGAATTATTGCATTGGTTCTAGGTGAAGGGACATTTTGCTTTGTTTGACATGGCGTATCAAGGATTTGCAAGTGGGTATCCAGAGAAGGATGCTAAGGCAATCAGGATATTTCTTGAGGATGGTCATCCGATAGCATGTGCCCAATCATATGCAAAAAATATGGGGCTATATGGCCAGAGAGTTGGTTGCCTAAGGTAAAATACTAGTCCAAAGATGATATATTATTTGGCCTAGTTATATCTGGGAAGTAGGGGTAAGGCCTATTTAAATCTTGAGCCGAGGGTGTATCAGAAACAGTCTCTCTATCTTCACTAGATGTAGGGTAAGGTTGTATAAGGACCACCCTTACCAAAAACTTCACTTGTGGGATTGTGGGATTACACTGGGAAATGTTCTGTTAAGTTATAATCGGGAGAGTAATACTAACCTTCTATTAATCATAGTTGATCTATCTTCTAAAATTATCTTCTGATTCTAGAATCAGTAGTACTACCACTTCATGTAGTTTCTAGATCTATTATTTTCTCTTTCAAATGAACAAAACTTTTCTGTTGAACTTCGTAAATACATTTAGTAATTGTCTTTATTATACCATATATCATATATTGTGTTATAATAAAACCTCGTATTCATCGCTATTATAGCGTGTACAAGTTTCTTACTAGTCAGAAAGGACTCCTGTCAAACACTGATCTGATATTTTTAGTCAATACTTGATAAAGCTAAAAGACTTCCAATGTTTTTGCTGTGGTGCCTCAATTTGCTGCAGTGTTGTCTGTGAGGATGAAAAACAAGCAGTGGCAGTGAAAAGTCAGTTGCAGCAACTTGCCAGGCCCATGTACAGTAATCCACCTCTTCATGGTGCTCTTGTCGTTTCTACCATCCTTGGAGATCCAAACTTGAAAACTCTATGGCTCGGGGAAGTGAAGGTAAGTTGATGGTGCTCTGGCTGCTCTTTAGCTTGGTACTCGTTTTCAGAACATCATATGTTAAGCGTAAGAGTTCAATGACTTAAGAGTTCTTTTCCAGGGCATGGCTGATCGTATCATCGGGATGAGAACTGCTTTAAGGGAAAATCTTGAGAAGTTGGGCTCACCTCTATCTTGGGAACACATAACCAACCAGGTATTTGAGATCAATGACTTCGTTCACTTTCTGTAACTGTACGTAACTATAAGAATTCACCTATCGTCCCCTTAATGTTCGATACTTCCTACAGATTGGCATGTTCTGCTACAGTGGGATGACACCAGAACAAGTAGACCGATTGACAAAAGAGTATCACATCTACATGACTCGTAATGGTCGTATCAGGTATAATTATTGAGTCATCAAGTTCAAGCTTATAAGCACCTGTATTCGTATACAAGTTTATATCTGATTGTTTTTTTTCCCAATCTGTTTCTTTTGCTTCTTGTATGGTGCAGTATGGCAGGAGTTACTACTGGAAATGTTGGTTACTTGGCAAACGCTATTCATGAGGTTACCAAATCTGCTTAATCTTTAACATCTTGGATTCAATAATCAGCTACAGAAAGGCTGTGGAAATTCATTTTTTTGTGATTGGAAAGATCACAACATGTTGTAATAGTTGAGTTAAAACTATCGTTATGAGGAGAGGGGTAATAAATAGAGCCATTTAAAGGTGTAGAAGTCATTAGCAACGTTGAGGTGGAGTTGTAGTTATTTTAGGGTACATTACAGACTAATCATCTCTAGTGTCAAGTAACTCCTGTTTTTCATATACAACAGCGTAGTTACATGATATTTATGCCAACATTTTGAAGTATTGTTGCTGTTTTACGGTGTCATGGATGCCAATCATACTCATTACTCATTACATATTTACATGTATTGAGCTAGCACAATATTTAACTACATAGGATTTAATCAAATATTCACTCTGTTGAGTTTGACTCCTCGAGAACGCAGTAGATAACTTCATCTACGATGGAGTAGCATGTTTTCTTCTAAAATTATTCAGAACGTACATTTTTTTTCTGTATACTGGGAAAAATGGGAGTGACATCACAAGATGATGAGGGAAGTGAGACTGAAATTGTTCGAAAATTTGAAGAGAAGTATTCAATTATCATGTAGTCAATTTCTGTTTGTTGCATTTATCTAGGTACTTTACTATTTATTTTCTTACAGTACTGTATCGAATGCCTCACAAAGGTAGAAAGATCCGCGTACAACCTACCTTTTTCCAAACCCCACTTATAGTATTAGGTATGTTGTTGTACCTTCTTTCTTAATATCTTTGGTTTCTATTGCTAATTTTGCTCTCATAATATACAACCATGAAACGAGAGTAACAATCCAATGGATCCTTCAAAGACCAGAAAAAAAATAATCATACATGCCTTGCATTCAAAAATAAAAATAGAGCTAAAAACTTGCATATAAATATAACTCCAACCAAAAGCTACATGTCCTAGTGCTCCAGAAGGTCTCTCTCAAGGAAATCTGCTTAACTAGACATTACAATATTTATCACTTTATACTCCTATCTGAAATCTTCTTATCAAAAACAATGTACAAAAGAGGCAACAGGTCTGCTATTAGCTAAAAGAGGACATAAGTAGACACAGGATCACTTCCTTGTAAGTCAAACAGCGGCTATATGCATACAACTTTTACATGTGTGCATAGCCACTGGTTACGCCAAAATGCATGGTTACATTAATCCACAAGGACTCCCTATATATTTTTTCTGATACACCAACTCTATATTACATTAGTACAATTACGTCGCACCAGGAAATGGAAAATTCAAACCAAGTTGCCTCCACACATGCTCAGGGATCAGCTTGTTGACCAAATCAGGTGAAGCTCCAGTTAACTGCAAGCAACAGCCAGAACATAAATATAACTTTCATGATCCCCAACATCTTACATAAAGGAAAGTTTCGACTCTTGAATCAATTTAAGTAAGGTTCATATGCCAGCCTTACCACACAGAGTCCCAACTGGCAATAATAAGAATAAATATCTAATACAGCCTCATAATAACAGGGACCTCTGTAATTGGTCAATATATTTCTAACAGTAACTGAGAACCCAAAATTACTGTCTAAAGATCGTCGAAGAAAATGTCTAAAGATCTGCTAAATGTAGAGGAATGTGATTACTTTCTAAAACCATATTTTACTCGAGATTAAGTCTCATGACAGTCAATCACCAAAATCAGTTCTATTAAATGGTTACACAATAATTGGAAACACAGTTAATATGATTGCTTGGATCCATGCACATGTAGACAATCTTTGAGTCTCACATTTTGAAGCGGCGGAAGGACAAAAGATCGCGTGAGTGAGTGTTATTTGAGAGGGAAAAGACAATGGATTATCAAAAGCAACGGAAGAAAGAAGATAACCGACAAGACGCATGATGCATTTAAAGTACAAGAAAACAAGAACATGAAGAAATCATGAACTAATATGTAACGCACCAATTTCTTGTATTATTCACTTTGAAAATCCTTCTTCACAGAAGGATTTACTTTTAATAGTTTGTTTCTTGTATTTATCACTTCACAAGAGAACAAGATGCGCCGCTTCACCGTCAATACCTCCTTCCGTTTTCATTTATAACAAACATTCAAATAATGGATAAGGGAAAAAAATGCTCTAATCAATGAAAAAAATGTTCTGATGGATGCATAGAGCTGCATAATCATAAATTCAACTAGTGAACCAACACTTACTAAACAACTCAAAAGATAACTTTCTAGATAATAGTTACAGAGAAACATAACAATGTCAGTAAACTAAGAAGTTTTCAGAAATTGTACCTCTTGTTTAAAGTTGAAAAGAGGTGGAAATGGACGTCCATTAGGGAGACGGGCATTGGGCTCACGAAGCTCATCAAAGAATGAATGTGCACATGCTTCTAGCTGCAAGGAGTAGAAGGTGGTAAATAGACTGATACAACAAACAGTTTTGTAGATGAAACAACATTAACGAATATCACTGGTAAAATGAGATAACTCACTGCAGTACAGCGAAGACTTGGTGAATATTGAAGAAGCCGTGAGGCAAGATCAATTGCTTCAGGAGGCATTCTTTTATGGAATACCTGAAACCATGAAAGTCTTTTAGCTCTCGTTTCAAATAAAACTGATTTTAGGGGTAGTTAACATACACATATTTCAACAAGAAAATGATCTAGTGCAGAATAACTATCAAAATATAACAATAACACACAATACCTTGTGCCAAGGATGAGCTTTTATCTGTGGGAATCTGAAATCTGTGTAGTTTGGGTTCATACATCGAATTTCTTCCCGAGTAGGAGTACCAAGGACCTGTGGTAAGGTTTCTCATTAGTAAAAAGAGATCCATGTAAGTGTTGTCTGAGATTTACTACGATGAAGTATAAAGACACACCTTGATGATCTCCACCAGTTGATCTACCGCATTTTCGCCAGGAAAGAGCGGCTGTCATAGTTTATAATTGATGAAAGCTCAATAAAGTAACAATCTTCAATGAAATAATAGATGGAAATTATCCACTTGCAAACAAAGATAAATAACACAAACCTGCCCCAGAAGAAGCTCAGCAAGGACACAGCCTGCTGACCAAATATCAATTGATGTTGTATACTCTGTGGCACCAAATATGAGTTCTGGAGCTCTGTAGTAGCGAGAGCAAATGTATGAAATATTTGCTTCACCATTTACCTGTTCATCCAAAAGTTCATTAGTATCAAAATGGAATGCTTCAGTTTATGTTATGTGCTAAACAATTCTCCACGAGGAAAGAGCCATGCAAAAAAAGAAAAAAAAATGCAAGGAAAAGTATTGCAGTTTTTGAGCAGAGAATTCTGAAATGCCAGAAACTAGTTCTGCTCTCGTTCCCACTGTCAAGAGTAAAAATACATCCAAACTCGCATGTCAAAACCTAATTGTATTGGTTAAAAACTTCTCTTGTTCTGCAAACAAGAGATCTAAAAACCTGACAGCCAAGGGTCAAAAAAGTATCAAATGTTTAAAAACTGAAATGTCTTCAGACAGTGCCTTAATCAGCACCAATTCGTGCAGTCAAGCACATGAAAAACAGACTACTATCATGACGCTAAAGCACCTTCAAAGAAACTTTGCATAATGCAGCACTTATAAGGACGTAATAATATATGAAATAACAGATATACCAGGACTTTTGCACTTCCAAAATCACACAGCTTGACTTGATGGGTCAGAGGATCAACCTTCAAATGACATACGATAGAAATTTAGATTGATGTTCGCATACAATAGGAATGAAGTGGGCTCCTGTTCACATACCAAAAGATTTTGAGGTTTCACATCTCTATGGCAAATCCTTGGAACATTATGAATGTAAGCCAGCCCTCTGAATATCTGACAGTAACAACTTATCAGAATCACATAATATCCAATTGCAGAAGAGGCATAAAGAGAAAGGAGAAGTGCAAACCTGATACATGTAAAGTTTGACATATATGAGAGGCATCCTTTGATTTGAATTGCTATAGTGCTTTAAAACCTTATATAAACTTTCAGGGACATAATCCATGACCAAATTAAGAAAAAGCTCATCTCTACTAGTCGTGGAAAAGAAGCAGTGCTTTAGAGTAATGACATTTGGGTGATCCATCAAGCGCATCAGTTGTAGTTCACGATTTTTATATCGTTTGTCCTGTAAAACCTTCTTTATGGCCACAGTCTCTCCAGTTTCCAAGCATTTTGCCTAGAGACAACAACATCAGGTCATTGCTACGTAGAAGAAGACTGCTGCAAATTTACAATAAAGTCAGCTCACAAACCTGAAACACTATCCCAAAGGACCCTGTACCGACAACTCGCTCTGCCATATAACTGATGGTCTGAAGAAAAAGATCACATCAGATTCTGTTACTTAATACTCTCACAAGTCACGACCATTGAAGCCAGTGATCAGAATCATCTTAATTATGTTTCAGGGTAGAATCATAATATCTAAGAACCAAGAAATACAAAACATTGAATCTCCAAAATAAACAAAGAAACTGATATATATCAGGCACACACCCTTTTTGGTTCTCCATTCTTGCCTCCAATGGTGGTGGATATTATGTGACCAGTGACGGCACCATTACCCTCAACAACAGCAGCTGACATTTCCTACAATGCAAACCAAGCAAGGTTAATTGCAGTGCCAAAAAGAACTCCATCTCGTTTAGAAAATAGTAAGAAGCTCAACTTACCATAACCTGTCAGAGGACCTTACAGGTTGTTCAACAATAATAGAAAAGCAGCGAATGGCACTTAAATAGGCTTTAAGAAAGCATCAAATAATAGAGACTTGTAACTAAGACAAAAACAGTATTAAAGGAGCATCAGCCATCACAATTCACATGAAGCAAACCCAATAAAAGATTGAAGCACAATTTACCTAAAGATGAAGAAAAGCAGCTAAATAGCTTTTTCTGAAAGAGGGACTTGCAAGCTACCTAATCAACTCAAGAAAACCTTTCCCTTGTAATCCCAGATACACAAAGTAGATAACAAAATAAAGAAGTCACTACTCCACAAAAAAATCTCATGGATCTAACTCTATACATGCACTCTATACCCCCACAATCAGCTACAGTAGAAACTCCAGATAGAACAAACACAAGCAAACAAAGAATCATTTTCTGGTAAATTAAACTAAAACCCAGAAGCAGAAGCTACTCAAAAATAAATTTAATTTAAAATCTTAAGAGCTACAACAAAAATGTCAAAAAAAAGGAAATCAAAACTAAAAACACCTCATACTCAAAGTCCACCTGAAAACTTCAAATATAGAGCGAATAACACCTCACTGAAGCAACAAGCTCAAAAAAATTACCTCGCCGGAAAATTCTCCGGCGAACTTTCCGATACCGGAGAACAAATGAACACAAAGAGATCGAGCTAGATCGAAGCACAACGAACAAAAACCGATACTGTCAAACTTCATCAGCATATAGAATTGAAGTAGAACAAGAGTGTGCGACTCTCTAGTAGTAGTCGGAGAACATTAAAGTAGTAGAACTACCTTTTCGGATTCCATTTCCGGTCGTGCTCCGGCGTTCCTTACTGCAGCTCCTCCTCCTCCTCCTACTTCACGATTCACAGGCTGTTGCTGCTGCTGCTGCAGCTGCGGCGGCGGCGGCTGAAGGTGGTGGTGATGGTGATTTTCCGGCGGATTATGGTGCTGAGGTCCCAGCGGTATCGACGCCATGTGCTCTCTTCTCCTCTGCTACTCTTCACTCTTTTTCTTACTTCTCTACTAAAATTAATAATTGCTTTATTTTTTTTTTCTCTCAACCCCACTACTATTTTCTCTCTATCACCAAATATTTGTACTATATATATATCCAAATGTTTTGACATATTCAAATTATTTATCGTATTTCTCTATTATATATAGAATATAATTGGAATGAATTTTTAACTATTTTATACTTAAATGTTTATATAGATAAAAACATGCTTCTAAAAGAATTTTGTATATTATTTGGATAAATATTATCAAATGTGGATATAGAAATAGGTGTGTGGGTGGTGGGAATAAAGAGTACAATGGTAAAATTAAAATGAGGTGTGTTGGATAATAGCATGTCACAATTAATGTGAAATATCATTTATAAAATCTAGCTTATTTTCTCTACTTAGAGAAGTCATGTTTTAGTCAATTTAATATGAAAAAATTGAAGAAAAAATAAAAAAATTATTCCAACAAATATTTATTAAAGGTGGGGGTAAAAATAGTGTTATGGGTGGATGGAGTGAATTAAAATAAGGTGCGTTAAATAGTGAAAGAACATAATTAATATAAATTGTCATTATGTTAACTGTAGAATATATTTTGACTACATTTATTAGAGAGTCATTTTGACTCATTTACCCCCTTTTATTATTGTTAAGTTATTTAGATTTCATTTTTTCAATATAGATCATAAAAAAGGATTAGTGTAAAGTAGTAATGCAAATATTCTATTCGCTTCTTATAACTCTAATAAAACTCGAATTAATTTAAATCATAATTATAATAAAAATATTTTTAAAATTACAAATCACCAATGAACATTAACAAAAGTCATATTCCTTATAATTTTTTCTAACGTAATCATTTAAGCATGCGTTATATTTATCCTTTTAATGTTTTAATTAAGGTTCCCTCGTATAATATATACTTTTTTTTTATATCTATTGAATTTTAGACGTCATTAGAGCACTCATCAACTTTTGTGGTACATATATTAATGCTTATAGTACAATAGACTTTTTTAAGCTTTTAGCTTTTTTGACTAACAATAGTAATAATTATTCACCTTTTTTATATAATAAAAAGAAAATTTGCTCTTTTATTTGGCAGTGGCTGCACACTGTTTTAGCTTTTCCATATTTCAAATCCAATCATTTAATAGCACTATGCTAATAGTTTATCCCTAAAAATAATACTATAGGAAAACTGAGTAAATATATATTTCGGTCATTTCGTTTAGTAAATATGATATTGTTAGTAGAAAAAAAAATAAGTATATCTCTGAATTATCATATGCAGATACCCTTCATTATTTATTTCGGATATTAGTGTCCTTGTCGTCCAAAAACTAAAGTGTATATGTCCTTCACTCTAACGGAAGATTAAATAGGGACGCGTGGCACAACCTTATTCATCGATACGATATCGGATCGGTGGATAAGATTATGACATGTGTACGTCCTTAGTATAAAGAGTATATATGCTCTAGTGTTTGGACGGGAGGGGCACTTGCATCCCAAAAATATGACGGAGGGTATTTACATACCATTTACGATAATTCAGGGGTATATTTATCTTTTTCTCTTATACATATATATTATTATATATAAAAATCTATATATTATCTATACATCGTATACATATTTATGATCCGAAAGTATTAAATTTAGTTTCCCAAAAGATATACTATTAGGTAGCAAGAAGTCTTATTACATCTTTAAATATATTTCTCTTTCCAATCATAAATTATGCTTCCTATTTTTTATTTTGTGTTGTACAAATATTTTTTAAGAAAATTCAAAAAGAGGAAAGATATTTATAATGTAATAGTTGATTATTATTTTCAACCAAAAAATGAAAAACAAGTGAATGGTAGGTTTAAAGTTTGATGCAACTTCTTTTTATGATTCAATTGAATCTATTATTTTGGTGCTAATAAATATAAATATATGTAAAAAGGAAGTTTTACAATTTCAATTGAATCTATTTTTTTGTACTTAATATAAATTAATGTAAAGGAAGTTCTACAATTTCAATTAGTAGTTAGTAGTTATATTATAAAGGAAAAATTATGCGACATACATTTAGTTTATATTAGATACTATAATTATAGTTTAAGAAAATTATAATTCGTGGCTTTAATTTTCTCATTTTTTTTTCTATTCGCCTAATTTGTATAATTCAATTCTTGATTGTATAATTCAGGATTTTATATATGCTTACTCTAATTATTTGTATACGGTTTATGAAAATTATAATAAATTACCATGCTTGTATATTGACAAACGAAATATATAAACGCAGTTCTAAGAAATTCCTAAATGTATAAATATAATTTTTGTTTATAGTTATCATATTTGTATATTCACAAGCTAAATATACATATAGACAAAAATATACAAACCAAAGTCTTCATAACAAACAAAATTATAGATATGAGCGCAATTATCAAAACTATAAATATAGAGCCTACTTATATCTATTATATTTGTTATTTCTAAAATTTTCTCTATTATAAACTTACAATTTTGAAAATACAAAAATATTCAAGTTAGAAATCTTACATGTTTTAGGTTGCGATTTTTCATTTGATGATAATTAATAACAAAGTGCAATAGAATCATATATACGATCAATCTTTTAAACGATAATGAAACTCATATTCTTATGAATCTCAAATAATTATTGAACTACTTAGTGTATTTTTTTCTAACTTATCATCCAACGCTTTTGTGTTTCACATATTTTATTTAAAGATCGTTTAATTAAGTATATTTCACATCTTTTCTCGAGAGACAGTAACTATGTTTGTTGGAGTGTCATAATTTATCTTAGCTAAACTATTTTCTAAAACTAAAAATTAAGTATCTTCTCGAAAAACAAGTGATTATATTTGTGGAAGTGTCATAATTTATCATAGCTTAACTAATTTTTGTTTGTAACTAATATTTCTCTAATGAATTTGGGTCAAAAACATTCCCAAGTACATAGGACGAAATTTTATTAGTATTGCATGTGATGTGTTTTTGGAAAAGTCAATAGTTGTTTAATTTTCAAATTTCTTCCTTTGTTTGTTTACCCATTTATTATTGGAGAAAATAATTAATGTTACTATGTTTCAAATTTTTCAAAATGTGTTTTTTAGGTTATATCTAAATCAATTTTTCTATTTCATAAAAATAATAGGAATAATAAAATTTATTTATATGTCATTTTTTTAGACTCCACTTAAAAGAGTTATATAAAGTTGTTGCTTATTTTATACTATATTTATCTGATCCTATATCTATTTTAGTGAGGTTAGCCAATACTTTAAAAGACACTAATAATAAGGATAATTTTACTTGCTTATTTGTTGTTTGATATTACATTAAATTAATTTATATTCTGTAAATAGTCAAGCTATTAATCGATTATTTTTTTTTGAAAAAACAACAAATGCTAAGAATAAATTTAAAAATAACAGTTATTTCTTAATTTTTATTGGTAATCATATAAATTCTAGGGAAAAGGGTCTGATATACCCTTCAAATTTGTCATTTAGAACTGATATACCCTTTGTTATGAAAGTGACTAATATATACCCCTATTTATAAACAAATGGCTCACATATACCCTTATCCTCTAACGGAAATGGAAAAAAATATAATTTTAATCTAACTTTTTATTATTTTTTTCTAAAAAATATAATCCTATATGAGTAAATTTAATCCTCGTCAAACATAATTTTTTTGACTTTCTTTTTGTTTCAATGACTAATTTAGAATTATTATTTTGATAATCAAATCTATTTGTGTTTCACTAATATTCTTGTAAAACTTATTGTAGATGACCAAATTTTTTTCTTCGAATACAAAAATCAAATTACAATATAGACAAAAAAAATAGTTTAATTTTTGTTTCTTCAAACTAAGGAATGAAAGAAAAAAAAATAAAAATAAGAATAAGAATAAAAAACTCAAATAATTATAATAAAAGAAGTCAAAAAATAATTTATGTATGAAAAAAATTAAAATATACCTTGAACTTTGATAGAAGAATCATATATACCCATAAATAATTTTTTAAAAAAAATTAAAATTAATAAATATAAATTTAAAACTATTTCTTTTAACTTCCGTTAAATGAAGGGTATATGTGAGTTATTTTATAACGGCGGGGGTATATGTGAGCCGTTTGTATAACGGTAAGGGCATGTATGAGTCACTTTCATAACGAGGGGTATATCAGCTCTAAATGACAAAGTTGAAGGGTATGTCAGACCCTTTTTCCTAAATTCTATTTAGATAAACTTATCTGATTATTATAATTTTAAAAAAACTATTACTGAGAGATTAAATATATATAAAAAAATAGTTTCATTTTAATACTCCATAAATATGGTTATAGACAAGTCTCACTATTATATAACCTTTCCAAAATTAAATAACTACTCCCGTGTTAAATTATTTATCATGATTTTTAAAAATAATTATCTTTAACTTATTTCTTATTTTAGAAGTTCAAAACAAAATTAATTATAATTTCTCATTTTACCTTTTATTGTTATTGCTCTTAAAAACCACAAACACCTCAATTACATGGTGATGTTACCACTATTCAACTATTAACAAAGGGTAAAACAATTAAAATTCCTACTAATTAGTATTACCTAACGAACTTATAAAAAAGAAATACGACAGATAATTTTAAATGAAAAAAATATGGTACACAATATATATATCTAGATAGATATATATTTAAAAAAAAAATAGTAAGGAAAGTTGAAATGGATAAAGAGGAGGAGACAATATAGGAACAAGGAATTAAGAGCAAAACATTAGAGGACGAGTGTTTTTTTTTAAGGTCCATTCCATGTGCCTTAACGTTGGGCATGGGACCTATATATATTCTAGTTGATTGAGGCGAATTCAGTATTTTAAAGTTTTGGGTGCACTAATATAAATATAGCTCTAATATAAGGTTTAAGGTAAACTTGAAATAAAAAAAAGTTTAAGTGAGAATTGAATTCTAGTTTAGTGGGTGGTATCTCAACCTTCTACCAATTGCATAAGGGCACTTTTATGTTTTTTTTTGGGTGCATTGTTAACTATATCATAATTTCTATCAATTTTTCAAAATAAATATACATATATACATATGATTTTTTCGGAAGTTACCGAGTGTACGTGCACCCCCACGGTGTAGTGTGGATCCGCCCCTGCTAGTTGACAAAGAGTGTGCCTTGTTTTAAATATATAATTCTAAATAAAATTGTTCGGATATAATATTTAATTATCTGTAGGGTGTACATCTAAACCTTTCAGTAAAAAGTTATATTGTATGTACATATATAGATTTTGAATTCCTTAAACATATAATTTAAGGTCGACTCAATAATTTATGAGGTTGAAAGTTCAAATGCAAGAGCTATATTTTTTTATTTTTTTTTTGACTTTCCTTAATAAAATCAGGATTCATCATGTTTTTAAAATATAAAATAAAGCCTAAAATATATGTTTTATTAAACAATATACATCGTATATATAACGATCTTTTAAGATATAGAGTGTGTTTGGTATGAAGGAAAACATTTTCTGGAAAATGTTTTTCCAATTTTCCCATGTTTGGTTGGGACAAAAGTTATAGAAAATGTTTTTCAAATCAACTCATTTTCCTCAAAATTAAGGAAAATGACTTCCCTTCAAAAATTAAGGAAAACATTTTTCAAAACTTTCCTCCAATTTCAAATTACATTTTTCTTTGAAAAAAACATCGATTTTAAAAAAATATTTTCAATTTCAAAATTTTATTTTTTCACCCGATCCCTGACCCCACCCCCCTCACCGGCCAGCCCCCCCCAACCCCAACCCTCCCAAAAATTAACCCACTACCCCCCACCCCACCCCACCACCACGCCCAAAAAATAATAATTTTGATTTTAAAAAATATTTTTAATTTTATAAATTATTTTTTACTCTAGTAAAATAAAAGATGTCTCACAAAAATATTTTTCATTCATAAATCAAACACTAAAAATTATTTCTGAAAAATATTTTCTACTCACCAACCAAACATGAGAAAATAAGTCCAAAATCTACTTGTTTTCTAGGAAAACATTTTCAATGGAAAACATTTTCCTTCGTACCAAACACACCCATAGTATCGATTTTCTAGTGGTACATCGAAATGCCGAATAAGATTGGGGGAATAGTGATGGCTAGGATTTTGATACACACAAAAAAATATTTAGAAAAAAAAAATTCTTCCTAAAATCAACCATGTTATAACTCATCTTTTTTTTTATTATAAATGAATAAATGATGATACTCCAATTATTAATATTATTATATATATTCAGGGGAAAAAGGTTAAACATATGCATTATTAAAATCCAATGACACTTTTTTTCTAATTTTCTAGTATCTTTTAGCAAAGTGAACAAATAATGAGTCATGACCAAACATAAATAAATAATTATGAGTACCTAAGTATAATTAGAATCGGGTCACTAGTAAAATATTACATACAAAAGGTAAGCAAAATAATTACCAAATGAATCTTATAATGTATGAATTTGATTTAATCGATTCTAATATAAATATCAAATACGAAACGAAAAATAAAATAAAAGGTTGATTTTTGTTTATTCTGTGAAATATAACTATCAACTCGATGGACAGGGTTATTAATTAAGATTGATTTAATTTTTTCAATTGTTTTCATGATTTAATTTAATTTCTTATTAAATTAGATTCCTAGTTCATCGTATCTAAATTAGTTGGCTATCCTGTCTATAACTAACTATAACATCAGTGAATAATTATTTTAATACGTTATTTAAATTAATTAATTTTAGATAATATAATATTTTAACAAACCAAAACCAAATAGGCGGCTTATTAGTATTGGATTATGACATGTTCGTGTCCCTTTCATTTTAAACACTATTTTGGTTTCCTAAAACGTATTCGGATTTGTTTGAGCTTTTCAAAATTATTGTTATTTATATTAATTTATTTTAAATTAATTATTTTTGAAATATTTGGTATGCTTCTACTTGTGTTTACAAGGCTGTCAAAACATTTTGATAAATTTAAAAGAAAATGCACAAGTACTCCTCGATTTATGCTCGAAATTTCAGAAACACACTTATACTATACTAAAGTCCTATTATTCCTTAAACTTATTTTATAAGTAATTTTCTATCAATTTTAGTCTATGTGGCTCTAACTTGAAAAAAAAAAATCAAACAGCGTTGGGCTCACGAGGTAGTGTCACGTAAGCCAAAAAGAGGTAGAAAATTACTTATAAAATAAGTTCAGGAAGTAATAGGATCTTAGTATAGTATAAATGTGTCTGAGATTTCGAGCATAGGTTGAGGGGGTACTTGTGCATTATCCCTAAATTTAATATTCATAAGTTTGTAATATTAAGTTCAAGATATTTATTTCTACCGTTGTTTTAATTTTTTTTAGGGAAAATGCACAAGCACCCCCTAGACTATGACCGAAATTCCAGAGAGACACCTTAACTAAACTAAGGTCCTATTACCCCCTGAACTTTTTTTTTATTTTGTGCACCTTTTTGACTTATATGGCATCCAAATATCTCCCATGCGCTTCAATCGCGTCGAGTCGCGGACTGTTCCACGTAATATAAAAAGTGTATAAAATTACAAAAAAAATAAGTTCAGGAGAGTGAGTAATAGGACCTTAGTATAGTTAAGTTATCTCCCTGAGATTTCGATCATAGTCTCAAAGGTACTTGTGCATTATCCCAAAAAATTATTACTACTTCCTTCATCTCTATTTACTTGTACATGTTAACTTTATTCAATATTTATAAGTTTGTAACATTAAGTTCAAGATATATCGTTTATATTAAAATAGCCTTTAATCTTATGATTTACAACATATCTAATGTTTAAATTAAAAAAATAATTTTAAAAATAATTTTTTTTGATAAACAAACTAAAATACAAACAAATTGAAAGTATTATCAATACTTTACAATAGATTAAATGGAACTATTATTAATATCTTCCGCATGTTACAGTCTAAAATCACAACATTATTATAATTCATACAAACTGTATCTTATTTAGTATAATAACTAATACAACTAGCCGCTAGTAAACCAACTCTAGACAGCAATTTTATTCTACATAATATATAAATATATCCTTTTAACTTGATTAAAGTTAATAATATTTATGTATTTCAATTTTGAAAAGCACAAATTGATACACTAAAACGTGTATTATTTGTACATACTCAAAACTGAAAATCATATATATTAGAAAATGATATCAAGTTAAAATACATATTTATGTCGTTAATTAATAGCTCTGCAATTCCTTCTGATTTCACCATTAGTTCCGGTAAGTGGGCTAAGATTCCCCATTTTGACTATAGCAGATGCAAAATCCCTTTTAAAAGCTTCACCATCACTGCTGTAACTCTTCACTAATGAATCCTGAGATCCGCCATTAAACAATTCCTGATCCGATTGAAGCAATCCACGCCGAGCTTCTAAGTTCTGATAATATTTATTATCGAATTGGCTCGGTGTCTGGATATCTAACGGGGCCAAATTACTGTCGCCGCCAGATGCAGGGCACGTGGCCCTGAGTGTGGCGGCGAATTCTGAGTTGATGTTGGTGGCGTTGTTGACGCGGTTGCGGAAACTGGCGCACCGGGCTTGGCCGATTGTGTGGCTGCCGGAGAGGGCGGTCATTTCGGCGGCGTTTAGGCCTTTAGCGGAGAACATGGAAATCAAAGTTGAAAGGGTGGAAGTTGGCATAGGGATTTGGGCGTTGGCGGCGCTTAGGCTTGCGGTTCTCGCGTCTCTTCTGCCCAATTGCACGGTCCATGATGGCCCTCCTAGCTGTGTAATAATAGGAAAAATTAGGATTTGATTGATCGAAAAAGGACAAGAAATTTCTCGTTTTAAGTTCTCTTATTATTATTATTCGCTATTAGTTTTATAAATTTTTAAAATCTCTCATTTCATGCATCAAATCAATATATCAGCGCATCAAATTAATATATCTTGCGTATCAAATTAATGTATTATATATAAAATGTATATCATATTAGTGTATCATGTATAAAATATAATATATCTTACTTAACGATTAATGTATCTCGCACATCAAATTAATGTATCAGCGCTTATATTATTGTATTAGTTTGAGGAATTTCTGTAATTATAAGTTTATAAGAGATAAATGGTAATTCTACCTTAAAAGTATGTAATTTATGTCATTTGCATCTAATTTACAAAATATATGTGTATATAAATGTATAAGTTATGTATATCTATAAATTGTCTCTATCGTATTTTCTAATTTGACTTCAACTCTCATGACCTTTGATTTTTATTACAATACACACTTAAATTTATATAAAATTGAACAAACGAAAATATATATTATACATGACAATTCACATTGAAATATATGTACATACTTAGTTGGTTGACTATATACAATATTTTCTGTTTTAGGAATTAACTTAATCCTCTATTCTATTTGCTGGTACTTGATTTAAGAAAGAGATAACTTTTTTTTTAAAAAAAAGGGTAGTTTAGAATATGCTACTTTTTCATTTTAATTTATTTAATGAGATTTACTTAGACTAGAAGTTCAAGAAAATAAATCGTCTTTAAATAAAAATTTGTGACATTTTTTGAGATAAACCGAAAGAAAGTATGCCATATAAGAAGATGGATGAAGTATGACACTTGTGTGGCTACAAAAACTTCTTATTAAGAATAAATATAAGAAATTTAAAGTTAAAATTATTTTCAAATATGAATATAATATTTTTTTTAAAATATAATATCTAAATTGAAACAATTAAAGTACGTCTATATATATATATAGATATTGATAGTGCAAATTAAAAAACTTTCATGCCGTTAAATAGTAATATTGACATGTAATGAGGTATTCTTGCACCAACATAAGTATAGTATGTATGTTTACCGATGCAACGCCTTTTTGGGCAGCAAGAGCGAGTATGTCTGCACAAGAGACAACATTAGGACAAGCAGCTTCAACTTGAGTTTTAATGGTGTCTATCACTTCAAATCCTCTTAAAGAGTTCATGCTAGGATTTGCATTCTTCTCTCCTGTAAATGATGATGTATCATCCAGTAATATTGATGCATCACATCCCTAATTAAGTAACCATACAAAGAAAAAAAAAAAAATGTTAGAATAATATACACACGTACAATAAATCGAAATAACAAAAATTAGCCTAATTTATAATTTTTCATTTATAAGTCATAAGTCTATCCAAACAGGTAGAGGCGTAGCCACATAGTTTCGGCGAAAAAAATTATCATATATAAAGTAAAATGATATACAAAATGATTAAATAACATATTTTGGACACCCTTAACATAACAAATTGATATTTCTAAACACCCTTTGTTAAAATTCTGGCTCGCCACTGCAAACAGAGGTGGGCCCACCCTTGGTTAAGGTGTGTCAAATAACACTCCTTCGTCAAAAAAATTACATAGTATATAAAGATTAAATTTTGATTCAACAAATATATATATATATATATAAGTATTGATATCTCTTTAAGCAAGTTAAACGTTTAGACTATTATTTATCATTACTATTCTTTAATGAAAATTCTTCGTAAAAATATTTAACTTACGTTAACAAAGCAATCATGGAAAAATAAGCGAAGAACAGAGGCACCAAGTCTGGCCTCTCTATTCACAGCTTCTTTCATTGCGTTGCCAACAATTGTTTTTAGATTAGGGCACGAAGACCCATAATAATTGGATGACAATTGGGCATTGCTAAAGCAAACAAAACCAAATAAAACACACAAAAATGCCAAAATGAGGTTCTTAGTTAGGGATGCCATATGCTTAAATATGGATAATAACAACGTTTTTTTTTTTACTACTAAATGAGAATGTGAATTGTGATGAGAAAGCAAGCACGCATGAGGCCCTTTATATACAAGTTTCTCTTTCTATAAACTACGTCAGCAAGTTAAGATTTTCGATTCAAAACTTCAAGAACCGACCACATGAATTAGTTAAAGAAAATTCAATATTAAATATTATATATATAAAAAATAAATTTAACTCATGTATAAGAAAATAAAGATTTTTCAATCTTGTAGGCGTAATTAAAGTTATGTTAAATGTACTAAAATGTCTTTTAATCTTGTGATCTTAGACAAGTCAGTTGAAAAAAAAAATCTTTTATAAACAGGCTAAAAAAAAATCATTCTTATTGAAACAGAAATAGTATAATTTTCACGAAAGAAAATTTGAATGAACCCCTGACCATAAATTCGCTCCGCCATTGAGGTATATGTTTATTGGGAAACACAAAATGCTAAATCTGCTTAACTTTAAATTTTATAATTTACTCTTCTTTAGTAAGTACGTATTACTAGCTAGAGAGTAAATAACATGTGTACAAATTAAAAGTCTAGTATATATATTCAAACTTAGCTGCCGAAGCGCGTTAGCGTGATCTCAATAATACATTGTACAATATATATTTGAGAAACGTATTAAGGTTCTATTTTAACATGATTTGAAATTAGACGGATTTGAAATTCGGACATACTTAATATTTCTAATAAATATACATAAAAAAAAACTTATAAATTGTTGAAACTGTCATTTTTTTTCATAATGCTTATACAGTTTAAGTATCAAATGATCACAAACCACAATTCATAAGTGAGAAATCAGGAATATCTTTGGGATGTTATATTAATAAGTCACGTATATTTTTATGTTTGTTTTATAGATAAATGTTTATAATTAAAAACTATTAAATACACTATTCAACAATAATAACAAAGCTAATTATTCTTTTAACATAAACATTTCACATATGATAATATACGTACAAACAATCTCTTCAAATCAAGTAATCATTTCTTTTTTAAATACAAAATTTAGAATGATTAGCTTCTTTCTTAATACAAAATTTAAGAAGTTGGATGTAGGTAGTACGTGTAGAGTTAGTGGTAGGCTAAAAAAATATTGGGCAGA
Source organism: Solanum lycopersicoides (assembly GCA_022817965.1). Lineage (NCBI taxonomy): Eukaryota > Viridiplantae > Streptophyta > Magnoliopsida > Solanales > Solanaceae > Solanum > Solanum lycopersicoides. The sequence continues at coordinate 91,422,187 of CM040624.1, read as the reverse complement.
GGTGATTAGTCATGACATAGTGCAACTTCATGACAGAGGATATGACTATACACAAGAAGAATTCGCGTATCAGAATAAAAGGTTAGTAGGGGTAAAGTGTTAGTATCTTACATTGTGGAAGTTTAGTGTCTGTCATAGGACCAGTGTCGCCTTATAATTTTTATCATATGTTGTTTATTGTATTCCGATTATCACATTATTTTATTATTGTTAATTACTGTTTTCTCTCTTATGCGTTCTCCGACATAATAAGTTGTCATAATTTAGGCCCCTTGAATGGGTTTCAAACACCTTGAATGAGCCAGTACTCACATATTCGAATCTCTCCTTTTTAAAAAAAGTTTTTGCTATGTAATTACAAGATATTCTTTGTGAAATTTCTGATTTTACGACAATAAAAGAGACACCAAAATAAACTATATAAGGTAGGGTCCCTTATATTTTGATTTCCAGTTTTAGGATAAAATTACAAATTCAGAAAAGAGTAGGAAAATACATGCAAAAGAAAACAAAAGTTATAGGTGGATCTCATTTTCTTGTAATTAATGACATGACGTTTTATTCAAAAAATTGCCAATCCCTTTTGATTTATTCCAATTTTCGTCACTTTATTTCACTTTTTCAAAAAAAATGTTAAATGCAGATAGCCGCCGGCATGTGGTAATAAATTTTATTCAAATAATATATTTATATTAATAAATTAATTAAATATATAAATTTTAAAATTCAATTATTATTTCTTCAAATCATCATTATTATAAAGTGCAGAACCTATTAGGTTGAAATCACAAGTGAGTTTGGCTAATTTCATTTACAATTTGTTAACTATTGCAATTTATAGTTTATTTATGTAATTTCAATATGTGTGAAAATAATTCAAAAAAATGAAAACTTATATTTAAATTTATATCAAACATTAATCAGTTTGATCCTTGTACTTCGAATCGAAGCTACACAATATAAAATAAATAAATATTCTTACGCGAAAAAAAGTCTATACTAGTTACTAACTATACATCTGACAGAGCAAGAAATGTTTAAAATATTAGATCATTTTTAAAATAGTTTTAGGTAATATAATTAATTGTATTTGATAAATCCGGTAACATATAATAAACGATAAATAACATATTATAACAAAACTGAATTAAAAAAAATCTTATACTATCAACGCTTATAACTTAAATCTGACGCGATATTATTAGAAAATGCAACATAATTAGGCAGTTGGATTCCCATGCATTGAAAAATAGAGAGATCTTATTGAATTTGTTGGTTCCTATTTCCCACCTAGCTAGCTTAAAAGAACGTTATATGAAAAATTATATTATTTATATATAGTTAATATTTTTTTAAAAAAATATACGTATACTAACATTAAACCTTTTTAATTTCTTTGTAAGTTTATTTTTATATTTTGACGTGAAAATTCGGACTCATATATTTTGACAAACTCATGAAGACTAGTTTTTGTTTTTTTATGGACTTATTTATATATAGTTGGACCAAGTCTATTTTAATTTTATTATTTGAATAAGCAAATTGGATATGTTCATAGTGTTAACAAACTTTTACCTGCTCAAAACATTTTCATACAAATTCAATTGTAAAGATATATTAGTAAATCATTTTTTATGTGAAAGAAATCATAACAACTAGATGTTTCTTTGTAGTTTTTGAGACTCACTTTATTCCCCATTAATCATACTATTTTACATAGTCATTTGATTATGTTCTTTTCATTTTTCGAACATATTTATTTGGAATATAATGGAACTAAGATATCATGTTTTTTTTAAATAAAATAAATAAGCTTCGAAGTTTGAACTGATAAAAATCTAAAAAAATGAGTGAAGTGGCTCAAACAGAGTCGGATTCGAAATTTAAATATTAAATCCTTAAGAAAATGAGTGAAGTGGCTCAAACAGAGTCGAATTCAAAATTTAAATATTATGATTTATGAGTTCAAATTTAGGATTTTGCTACGACATAATTTGATTTAATGATTTATATTTATTATTTATAGTTATTTAATAGATTTTAACACATATACATCGTCCCAGAATTAGCATTTGTTAGGCTAAAATAATTCAAAAATATTAGAGTATCTATTTTGTGCCAATCTCGATTTTCTCCAAAAGATCTCACACTATTAATTAAGATTATCCACCATTGATTTTATAAGTAACTTTTTTTTTCTTTTCAACTATTAAGGTGAGATTTTATTCGTACAATTAACAAAAAAATGATTTAAAATAATCAGCTATTTTTAGAACCGCTTACTAAAATAACAACCAATGTGTCCAAAATTCCTGAAGTTTGAACTTCTCAAAACTTAAAAATATTTTTCTGCTTTAATTTAAATTGCGTCAGTTCAAATTTGATTTTAAAAAAAATTAAAATCGAACAAACTCCAAGAACTATCATTAGACTAAAAATATTTGACCATATAGTAACTTTAAATCGTTATAGGAACCATAAACTTCAAATCCTAAATCTGCTTCTGACCAGGAATACTCAAATACAATCCCCATATTAGATGGGAGCTTTAACATATTAGAAAAGATTACATCAGCTAATTTGGTCCATCAAATTATGTTAGACTAAAGCTACTCAATGAAAGGGTTCCAGGAGTGGCTATTAGTCCATAGACAAACTAAGTGGCTATTAGTTATAGAAGTCTAAGTCTTAGGAGATTGTGTAGCATGGGGGGAGGGGGACTGAGTGGCGTGAAAGCTAGACGAGCTACCAGGCTTCACAGTTGGTCGCGGTTGTTTCACCAGTGGAACCAATGACTGCACAACGTCTGCCATCAGTGGCCTGTAATCAGCCTCGGGTTGTACACACATTGCAGCAATAGCAGCTACTTGAATAACTTCTTTCATTGAATACTGACCCTCCAGCGCTGGATCCATTATCTCTATGACTTTTTCCCTATCAGTGAGACGGGGCAATGCCTAAGAATAGGAAGAGGTCAGCTAGAGAAATGTTTCAATTCACTAGCGCGGCCTGTGGGGCATTAGACAGAAGAATGTCTGAAATGTAGGATAGTATGCTTACAGCATTTACGAGAACCTACCCAAGAGACAAGAACGCCTTCGCCAGGAGATCTCTTCATATCAACTGGAACTCTCCCTGTCAACAACTCTAAGAGGACAACCCCATAACTGTAAACATCTGATTTGGTGGTCAAGTGTCCTGTTAGTGCATATCTGCAATGGTTCAATGGAAGAAATCGACATTGATACGTTAAAATCTCACATAAAAAGGTACTGGTAAGTTAGGAGAAGACAGCATCTCAATGATTACGCATGGAACTGCTATAATCTAACATAATTCAGCTAAATGAAGGGTTCTTACTCTGGAGCAACATATCCTTGTGTTCCCAAAACTCGGGTAGAGACATGTCCACCAGCTTTATCAGATCCAAGCTTGGCCAATCCGAAGTCAGAAACTTTGGCATGGAAATTTTTGTCCAAAAGAATATTGCTACTTTTGAGGTCTCTATGTATAACTGGGGGATTGACATGCTCATGTAGATATTCCAAACCTTTAGCAGCCTCCAACGCTATTCTTAACCGGGTCTTCCAGTCCAACTTCGGACAAAAATTATTGGAACCTACAGATTGAAGTGTAACACTTCCATTAATAACTTGATGACTTGAAAAGAAAAACTTGAAACAATGTGAAAAGAATGTATAAGAATAGATATAGGTCATTCGACACAACATGGACCAGTACACAGTACGCAGTAATTTCACATGCCAGTACGTAGAATTTCAGGAAAATACTTCCTTCGCTGTTGGTATTAACATATAATTTAGCGTGTGGTTTTCTACACTTCAGAGAATAATCTCAATTACTGACGAGGACACCATAAATAATCACTCAATTATGCGTGACAAACTTTGATATGCCTCAGAATGTCACTTGACGAGGATATCTCTTCATTACTACCATATCTATGAAGTATATTTTCCACATTGGCTTTTCGAGCAGAGAAGGCAGGCTGGTACTAGATTCCAAAAATGCCCAAAACCATATACAACTGAAAACCAAACATACCTTTGATTGGATACAAGTGCTCCTGTAAACCACCATTTGCCATGAACTCATAAACAAGCAATTTATGGCTGCTTTCTGAACAATAGCCAATCAATGACAGCAAATACGGTGAGCGCAAGCGGCATAGCAGCTCCACCTGATATTTGATAAAAGCAATTATTCACCAAAGTAAAGGAGAGGCAATAAAACAACATCTAAAAGAATAATCAGAGTCCTTTAACTCTTCTTGGAGTTTCAAAAAAGGGTCAAACTGAAACTCTGTACTTCGTAACTGTTTGACACACGGGTTGAAAAAACTTAGAAAATCATACAACATTGGAAAGGCTATTAGCTGCAATTTGCTTTATATTAGATTGACATCCTAATGTGAAATCTTTCGAAGATCAGGACATTTGTGTATTTGTTTTCTTGCTAATGACGGCAATATAACATCTTCTTTTGGATTATATTGAATTTATATTTGCAATTACCTCCACTTTAAATTCTTCCTCCCCTGTTTTCCAGCCTGATCCATCAGCTTAATTGCAACCTTCCTCCCATCTTGAAGTACTCCTCTATACACTGACCCGAAAGCACCATTTCCAATCACATTAGATTTTCCAAATCCACCAGTTGCTGAATGCAGCTGCTTAAATGTGAAAACCTGAAGTCCCTTCTCTGCAATAACTTTCAGATTGGAAAAACTATTGCCCTTGTCCTCACAAGCACTCTCGGTATCTGGACAGAGTAACAAAAATGTATCAAGACTATAGCTTTCCCAAAACCCGAACTGACACAGAGAAAAACCCAATGCAATAGGTGTAAATTGTGCCTTAGGAAGCACTTTCTATGCAACACAAGGCACAAGCCAAACAGTTTGTGCTAGTTTAATAAACAACTAATACAGCACGGTGTCTAGGGTGAAAAACTTGTGCATTAAGAAGCATTTTCTCAGTATAACAAGCTGGAAAATTAGTACTAATTCTGTTAACAACTACTAAAGCACAGTGAGCAGGGTGTAAATCTGGGCATTAAGAAGCATTTTCTCAAGATAACAAGCCGCAAGATTAGTGCCAATTCTATTAATAACTACTAAAGCACGGTTAGCAGGGTGTAAATTTGTGCATTAAAAAGCATTTTCTCAGTATAACAAGTACGAAGATTAGTGCAAATTCAATAAACAACTACTAAAGCACAATCAGCAGGGTGTAAATTTGTGCATTAGGAAGCATTTGTTCAGTAAAAACAAGTTTAACAGTTAGTGCTAATCTTAATCTGCAATTAAGACTCAATTCCAAACTAACTAATCAAGGTCAGGTAGAGAAATCTTCTCCATTAAGTTAAGGAAACTCTTCAACTAAGGCATTTTACTCAGAATTTCAACATTATGTAACCAACATTAAATATTTTCCATTTGTCACAATGACAACGTATGTTTCTTCTTTCTTTTACTAAAATAGAAAAAACTGACCCCTACCCCACCCTCCCCTTTCTTCTTCCCCCTTAGCTCAGTGCAATCCCTTTCCAACCCATATCTTCATAAAAATCAAAACTTTCTGCAATATATTCAAGAACCCCAAAGCCACAACTCCAAAATATGTAATGCAATCTTTCCATTTGTCACAATGACAATGTGTGTATCTTCTTTTCTTTTCCTAAAAAGGGAAAAACTGACCCCTCTCCCCACCCCTTAGCTTAGTGCAATCCCCTTTCAACCCATATCTTCATAAAGATCAAAACTTTCTGCAATACATTTCAAGAACCCCACAGCCACAACTCAAAAACCATGTATGCAATCCTTTTCATTTGACACAATGACATTGTGTGTTTCTCTTTTCTTTAACTACAATAGTAAAAAACTGACCCCCACCCCCATACCCTCCCTCCCTTTCTTCTTTCCCCTTTTAGCTCAGTGCAATCCCCTCTTGACCCATATAAACATAAAGATCAAAACTTTCTGCAATATTCAAGAACCCCAAAGCCACAACTCAAAAAATATATCTAATTCTTGAAATACTTGTAACCAACTTACTAAAACTGTAAAGACAAAGACTTACAAGTGCGGTTCTTGAGACGCTTGGCAACTTTATTACGGATATAACAATAGTAACTAAAGGCTACAAACAAAGAAGCAACGGCAAGAGAAGCAAAGACCAGTATAGTAACAGCAATGGTCCTTTCTTTCTTATGGTACTCATCACTTTCTGCTTCCATTGGTGCTAGCAAAAAAAAGGGAAAACACCCAAAGAAGGGTTATAGAGAAGCCATTAAAGAGAGAAGTTTAAGAAGTACTATACTACTCCTGTGATTTTGACAAGACTAAATGGGACTGAGTCACAAAACAGTCTTTTTTTCTTCTCTCTCTCCTCTCTGATTTCTCATTTTTTTTCCCAGGTGTGTATTTGTCTTCTTTTGTGCTATGCGCGAGGGGAACAGTGTACAAATAAGATACAATTATATTTTCTTGCTTATAAGTCCCTAGACTCATTGTGGCTATAAAAAAGAATGTTTGTCTTTATTATTACTAATAAGAAAAATTAAATAAATTATCAAAACTACACCTTTTTTCCGACTTTCGAGTTTTATATCTCAACTATTTTTTTTCATGTATTAGCTTTCATAAACTCAAGAAAAAAATGTACTCCCTCTACTTCAAGAATTTGTTCGGCTTTATTTTCAAGGGTCGAGCTAGCAATGGTCAATTTCTTTTTTTTTATGGAAAAATATATTATTTATATGTGATTTATATTACTTTTAACTTGTATATATATAGTAGAAGTTGGATTCTTTTTTAATGAATCCCTAAGAAAACCTTGGTTCTTCTGCTAGTTCGAACAAATACTTTTTATTTGATTATTCTTAATTAAATATTTCATATGACATGTTTAAGATCATGTAACTAAAAAAATGTTTTGATGTATTATACATACTTTTAGTGGATCATTGAATACAAAAATCTTTTTCATTTTAGTTAAATTGTGTCNTTATGTTATTTTCAAATAATATATATTACTCTTTCTGTCACGTATTATGTGACACAAATGATTGGTCCCAAAAGAAACTCAATCTCCTTTATGATTTCAATCCAATTATATATCTAGGGTTTCGTATTACTCATTTTCTTTTAATTTATGTGACACAAATTTAATTTAAAGAGTCAAGCAATATTTTATATAATTTTTAAATGATTCAAGTTATTAATTTCATTTATAATATTTTATATAAAAAATTTAAACACAAATTATATGTCATTTCTTTTGTCTCAATTTATGTGACACTGATAAAATTTTGAAAATTAATCAATTTTTTTTTATGTGTCTTATAAACATTTTTGGTTGTTGATTATTGTGATTTATAGAACTTTCACATCATTTTAAAATAATACATGTTAGTCACATTGTCTCAATTTATGTAACACAAATAAAATTTTGAGAGTTAATTGAACTTTTTATATTTTTTAATTTTTAAATTATTAATTATTGTTATTTATATTATTCTTTTTTTAGAATTTCAAGTAATATTACTCTCTTTATTTTAATTTATGTGATATCAATAATTATTTTTTTAATGTGAAATACTAAGCTATATAATGCTAAGAGAGATAGGGAAAAAAAGACAGAAAGTTGTGAAATAATTTGAATGAAGATCATTAATGATTTGGGAAAAGGATCCAATCCAGTAATAAAGCCTCTCGAGTAATCCTCAATGGCTCACTGGATTAAAGCCACATGGTTTATATATTTAAATTTAATGGTCTAGGATAAATTTATGTTATAGTATTTGAACGTCTCTTTTATTTATCTTCTCAAATAATATATTTAAATTAATTTCGATAATTCTTTTCATCTTTTGTTGCTCAGATCAACTTCGGCTGAGATGTCAATTATCACCAATGTCACTACTTACTTAAAGGTTGAAATATGATTTTGTCCTTGTAAAGAAGTTTACATAGGCTAACCTCCATCTTAAAATACAAAATAAAATGAAATAGGGTACCCTAAATCCAATAACAGAATTGAATTCAATTTTGAAGAAGTAAAATGAAGTTAGAAAACTATCTATACTCCGAAATCTGATCGATGTCTCGATAATTACATGAACAAGAGAGTAGACGAAAAAGTAAACTGTCATCTGAATTTGAAAGCATGAAAATTAAATTATTATTGGGAGATGAATTAAAACATTAACAGTCAATCAAAGAGAACAAAAATAGTAACAAAAACCAATAATCTGATTTTGGGATAAATTAAAAGGCTAGGTGAGATTGTCTTTATTGATTTGTCATCTTATTCATGACAAAATTCACCTGAACCATTAAATGTATAATCAATCAGGTAACTTTAATCTAGTGCAACATTAAAAATTATCAGATAATTTATTACTAGTCTGAATTCTTTCACTATGATTTGAGCAATGGAAAAGGGATCGACATTAATATTATCATCTGATGGAACCTACACGTTAGGGGCCACAAGACTTTTTCCAAAGCATAAATGAATAAATAAGTAATTATTCACGTATTAATAGTATAATCCTTGAATAAATAAATAATTATTTACGCATTAATAGTATAATCCTTAATAGCATGTTGTACAAGACATTCAAAGCTATTACTTTTTTTGCATGTTGAAAATGCCTCTTGGTCCGCAAGCAAGCATGTCGACGAGAAGGTGCTTTGTCTATACCCAAAACTTAAACTATATCCTTAAAGTATCATTTGTAGCAGAAAACATCCTTTAACTATACCCTAAACTTAAACTACATTCTTAAAGTATCATTTTTAGCAGAAAACATCCTTTAAGTATTTATAAATGAACAACTTTCATCCTTATGTTAGATATTGTCAAAATAACTAGTGGATCTTACGAAAACATGAACAGTAAACGTGACTATCAACAAAAGTTATTCTGCATAATTTCATTACTTGCTACAAGAAGTTCTTGGAAAATATAAAAAATCTTAGACATTGTTGCTTATGGAAACTAAAAATGATTGGAAGATGTGCGCGTACATAATTTGCCTTTTTCGTAACCGAAAGAAGTTGAAGATTAATTATTTTTATCTTTTTCTTAACCAAATAATTCAATAGATTTTTAGGTCAATCTAATATTGAAGTGACCAAAATATTGATTATGTCTCGTATTTGAGTTTTATTCTACATTATTAGAAGCGGAAGTCTCCAACAAATGTCGCTTCTAGCATATTCAATTGAGAAGAAACATATTTAAACTAATAATATTTTTAATTAAAATTACATGAAAAGTGAATTAAAAAAACGGTCAAATTAAAGTTTTGCACAATTCTTAACTCAATTACGAAAAATTTTACGATAATATTCTTGACATATCTAAGAATAATAATTAGGAAGGGACGACTTAATTTTTGTGAGATATATCGGATAGTTTTATGAGATATTCAAGTAGAAGGATGAAAATTGCTCACTTTAAAATACTTGAAGGATGTTTTATGGTAAGAATGATACTTTAAGGATGTAATTTAAGTTTTGGGTATAGTTAAAGGATGTTTTCTGCTAGAAATGATACTTTAAGGATGTAGTTTAAGTTTGGGGTATAGTTAAAGAATGTTTTTGGCCAAAAACTCTTAATATTATCATCTGATGGAACCTACACGTTAGGGGCCACAAGACTTTTTCCAAAGCATAAATGAATAAATAAGTAATTATTCACATATTAATAGTATAATCCTTGAATAAATAAATAATTATTTACGCATTAATAGTATAATCCTTAATAGCATGTTGTACAAGACATTCAAAGCTAATACTTTTTTTGCATGTTGAAAATGCCTCTTGGTCCGCAAGCAAGCATGTCGACGAGAAGGTGCTTTGTCTAAACTCTTAGATAGTATAATAAAATAGAAAAAAACTTGTTATATAACTATTCATTTTGTTTTATTTAAATTATTTGTAGTCTTTTGTCATATGTAATTTATTCCTAACCTTATATTAAGGACATATACTTTTCAATTCTCTTTATTAAAATTGACGGAAGTGTTCAATTTTAATATATATTATACATACAAAATTAGTTATTTTAAAATAATTATTTTTATTGAAACAACATTATTTCAGGATATAAAAAAATGTGTGAATAATGTTCTTTAATAGCGATTAAATAGACATCAACCTAATATGATAATGTCAAAGATGAATCCACATGCCAACAACCTAGAAAAGATAAAATGAAAAAAAAAATATAGAAATATTTTAAGAATTATAGTTAAAATATAAAATATTCAATATCTTATGATATATCAAATAACATTTACATATAGTAAACATAAAAAATCATAATTGTATATTATAGCTATAGTTTGCTAATTACGTTCCATAGCAAATTTACTATTTGTTATGGAGCTTTTGATTTCATCCAGTTTTGTACAAATTTATTTATATATCGTAATTTGTATAATAGGATTTGTATTTATATAATTATAAGTATATATGATGAAAATATATGTATTTATATTTATATATACATTTTTCTCTCATTTTATACAAACACAAATGCATTTTACACATTTGTATACCGAATAGGTAATTGTATATCGAAAATGACTGATTGTATATCGAACCAAATGACAAAAAATTAATTATTTATTACAAATTATAAATAAAATAAACTATAACTATAACATTTAATTTAAATTAATAATTTGTTATTACATACTATTTTCCCAATTATCATATAGTAACATTTATTATTACTCAATAGTCAATACACATAGAACAATGGCATTCGTGTAATATTTTACTTCAACTGATGGCGATAATTTCAAGTGGTCAAAGATGGGTCGGGTTTATCAGAACCATATAACCCGACCCATAGCGCAGAACCCGATTTTGCCAAAGGTTCCAAAGAGCATTTTTTACGCAAACGCAATCCTTGTTCGTCTTCTTCCTTCTATAACAGTCTCTCTCTCTGTTCTTTCCTCTTTATCGTTCTCTCTGCTCTTGCTAAAAGGTATGATCATCTCATTCTCTGCTTATTTTCACTCACAATCCTTACTGTTAACTGGAAAATACTCGTTTATGTATATGTATATGCTTTTGTTGTATGTGTTTTCATGACCAATTTTGTGCGTTTTCAACTCTATTTAGTGCGATTCTCATTTTGATTGTTGATCGTGAAGTTGTGTAACTTTTTTCCAATTGAATTACGCATCTACTGAAACACATCGATTTCGCTTGGAATATATACTTGTACATTCTATCCCTTTCAAGTTTGTTTCTGTTTTGGTGAGTTTTCAATTTTTTTGATAAATTGCATATCTAGATTTGTCGCTGGAGAAGAGTACAGTAGCTCGCTTCAGTTTTAGTTGGACATGGTTTTAATTGGAAATAGATGTTTTTACGTTGTAATCATTCTGCTTGGAGTTAGGGATCTAGAGATGGAATTTGTAAATGAAAATGTAATTTTGGACAGTAGTTTTTCCCCAATTTTTTTGAGTACTATTTCTGATTTTTTTTTTGATCAGAAATGTTGAGTTTAATGGTGATTTCTTCTGTTTGTTAGGTGGCATTGATAATAGAATGTAAAACTGGATCAGTTAAGCACTACATGGATGTGTGATCATTGGTTTGATTTGCATTGTAGAGTCCAGCTTGTGCCAAACTGTGTTCTGGAAAGGTCTGCTGCTTGAAAGGCTGTTCTTGAAGGGTCTTCGAGAAATAGAGGACCCTTCAGGCTGGATTTTTGGTTTATTCGAAGCGGTTAGTCAAAGTAAGATAAGTTTTGTTGTATAAGCGGTGGGTATAGCGATTGTCGGTTTGCTGAACATGCCAGCTGTACAAAAGCTTTATAACGCTTGTAAAGCATCACTTTCACCTAACGGACCGGTTTCAGAAGACTCTCTCGAGAAAGTTCGTTCCCTATTGGGTATGTATTTTGTTTATTAATTACTTAGCAAACGTTTTCATATTTATTTCTAGATTCCTAATCACATCATGGTTTAAATGGTTATTTAATTTGTCTTCTATATTATCTACTCAAGTTACTTATAGATGTGATAAAAAATAGTTTTCTGGAAGATCATGTGGTGAAATTTTATCTGTCTTCCTATGTTCAATGAGAATCTCCTAAACCTTTTGGAGTGACTATCATTTTGTCCATATTGAGATTGGAAGCTATAGCTTCTCTTGAATTTAACTTAGGTTTGATAGATGCAACAGTTTTATGATAACAAGGCATTAGAAATATTTGATTGTAAAAGTAGGCATGATATTTTTCTCTGAATTGTTGGCTTGTCAATTTTTTTTTGACTTCGTTACTATGAATAGTCTAGAGAGAAAATTTGAAGAAAGGATCAAGCTAGTTAATAATATGCTGCTTCAAGGACCAAAAAATTACTTAATTGTTAAATTTTGATGAACATTAGAGTCATATGTTGTACGATGAATATTCAAACTAATAAAGTACACCATTTCCATGAAAAAATGTGATTCCCCCCTTCTTTTGTTCCTCCATTTCATAATAATGTATAGATATTGTTTACACTTATTAGCACAAGATCCAAAAAAGTATTTTTTACCAAACTAAGGACTATCATTAGGAATAAAAAGTTGTGTCTTTATCTGAATGATCATGTACAATTCTGTAGATCTTTTGGCAAGGATTATATGAAATTCTCGAGTGGCACTTTGTAGTTTGAAATCAGGAATGTATGTACTTGCATGCTATGTTGCTCGGACTCTTCAAAAATGCCAACGGGTGCGTGTCGGATTCGCCAAATGTAGTGTATTTTTGAAGAATCCGATACGGGTGCGGCATCAAAAGTGAAGAGTCCGCGCAACTAAGCTTGCATGCAAACTGTTTATACGTAGTTTCTCATTTCTTGAGGAAACCAAAGGGCTGCAGCTTCTTGTTGAATTATTAATGTGTAGTAAAATATTGTTGATGATTTTATGAACAATCAGGAATGATAAATTGTAACAATCATATCATGTTCATCCTTAAAATTTGCAGACAGGTCTTTGATATACTCCATATATATTGAAAAGAGTTTGAGAGGAGATATCTCTAGTATTTAAGGAATTGTGAAACAAATGAAAGAAAGTAATAGAAAACTTAAAACCATCAAGAGACACATTGATCACCAGTCAAACCCATGCTTGAATTTTCTGCCAGAAGCTGGTATTCTCACTGAAATCCCATTTTGTTTACCAAATGAAGAAGATATGATTTTTCAACTCAATATAATGGTACCAAATTGAGCTTTTTGAAGACTTCATAAACGTAAGCTTAAAATCTAATAAATAAACAATTATAGGGGAAGGGGGAAAGTTGAAAGCCTTAGAATTAAGAACGCATATTATAACTTTGCCTTTTAGTCATTCAACTTTTAACTTTGTCGCTTTCCACTTTTAGAATATTATAGATATAGATAGATGTGTGATGGTGAAGGTTTAGCAACTTTGATGGATCTTTGTGTGAAGTAACCACATTCTATCTTTCTCCTCTGCCATTGGTGGATTGAGACTAATGGAGAATATTATCTATAAAATGTAAAGAAGCTTGAAGAATGAGTGTCTAACCATTGAATCACACTGTTTAATTTCTTTGTTAAGTTATGAATAAGATTGCTTATAGCTTATCTACAAGGTCAAGTGGAAAACATTTATCTAAACACTCTTTGAGGATGATATCCTCTTTTTGTAATGGTCCAATTGGATAATATATGTGGGATGTCGCCAGAGAGAGAAATCAATGCATATCATATTAGTGAGTAGATCTTAAAAGCATCGCTGGATTACTTCATATCAGCTTCCAAAAGATGTGAAATTTTATGTGATAAATTCATTTCTCATGCATTTATCACATTTTGCAAAATACTGTAATATTTAAAGCTGGCAGCAATTCCATGGAGAAGCTATTTGGAGATTGGATGATTTTTAATTTTTTCTTGATATTTCTTTTGCGGTGGTGGTAGTTGGGGACAGATTTAGATTGGTTTTACCGTGGAGGTAAAAAATTGAGGTTTGTATTATTTAATCACTAATAGGAACTGAGAATTTGTCTGACATTAGAATTTACAGCAGTGAAGTGGGGAAAGCTTCAAGGGATTAACAATGTTAAATTTTTTGGAAAAAAATGAGGTTGAGACTTCTGCACATGGGATGTAAATTTATCCCATATCCAGTCTCAATCTCAGATAGACAACTGAAGCAGTCAATATGGTTTTGCAAGCAGTCATTATTTTGCGTTTGGCTTGTTCAGTATTTGATCATGGAGGGTGGGTTGGACAGTAATTAGGCTCAGTTTGAGGTGTAACTTTTCTCATGGATAGCACCGTACTACTTATAATCATATTTTTGTGTTTCTCCTCCTTTTTAAAATAATAAATAAATAAATATTGCATAGAACTGCAAAATTCATGATTTAAAATGATTTTGAATTTCTCCCCTCAAGTCTCTAAACTCTCATTTACAGCAATTTTATTTGGGCCATGAGTTAAACTATCAATTTTGTGATCATTGGCCTTCCCATGAAATTTCAGGCTCATTTTGGCCTATGCTTCTAGAAATGACTTATATTACTGACATTTGGGCTGCAGATAAAATCAAGCCTTCTGATGTGGGTCTTGAGCAAGAAGCACAACTTGTACGGAGTTGGAATAGTACTCTGCACGAGCGCAATGGGGGACTACAGCCACTGCCACCAATCAAATACCTGCACTTACATGAATGTGACAGCTTCTCTGTAAGTGTTGCATAGTGCTTTCACCCTTTTTCTTTTTCCTTTTTTTTTCCTGAAGGAGGTTTAGGGCGGGGGTTGTAGAGAGTGCTGATATTTGGAGAATATGGATGATTAATATCAATTTGTAGGGGTTCCAGTTGTAGAGAAATGATGCATGATTGAATCTTTTATCTTGTTTGGTGTTATTTGCAGATGGGGATATTTTGCATGCCGCCTTCCTCTATCATACCTCTACACAATCACCCTGGGATGACAGTCTTAAGTAAGCTGGTATATGGTTCCTTTCGCGTGAAAGCCTATGATTGGATCAATATTCCAGGTCCTTTGGTTCCATTGGAAGGTGCGTACTCTTTTAATTGGATGTCTAGGATGTACTTGGTGGATATGCAATCATTCCATTGCAGAACATAGAGTTTTCGGACTAGATGTTTTTGATGTGCTTGTTTTCTGCTATATTATTTCTAATTGGGTGGCAAGTCCTTTCTCATCTCTGGTTCTGTTGGCATGGTTTTCCGGCCTTTTCTTTTTATCATATTTGTTTTGTAGTTTGTTTCATGATATGCCTATTTTGGCCTTACAAACTCCTCCTTTTCGAATTCAACCATAAAACTTACTGACTGAGGGCTAGGTATAAAGATTACAACTAAGTTTGAGGGTTTAATTGCATCATCTGCAGAATTTGTGCTTGCTTGTACTAATAATCACTTTGTTGAGTTGAGTAAACTTGCAAAGTC
This sequence comes from Solanum lycopersicoides, assembly GCA_022817965.1. NCBI lineage: Eukaryota > Viridiplantae > Streptophyta > Magnoliopsida > Solanales > Solanaceae > Solanum > Solanum lycopersicoides. Next base: position 91,406,694 of record CM040624.1, on the reverse strand, counting down.
GAGGGTTCAGTTCCCATCTTGTGCAGAATTTTGTATCCCATGCACATAATTATATTACTTGTAAATAGTTGATTGCAACTGCGTGACCAAAGATTCTGAATTGAGAAATACTAGTTTATACGAGTTTATTTTCTCTTTCTTTATTAGTTCTAGTTTATCTAAGGTATTATTTTTTGGGATTAATGTTCATTATACAGGATTCTTCTGCTACTTCTTCTCGACCTCTTGAATTCATATACAGTTACATATATACATACAATATACACACATCGCAGTTTGCTATCTTCAGCTGCTCGCTCCTAATGTTGCTTGCTCAGGTGCAAGACCGGCAAAGCTCGTTAAAGACTCTGACATGACTGCTCCGTGTGGGACAACTGCTCTGTATCCTACTTCTGGAGGCAACATCCATTGTTTCAAAGCTATAACTCCTTGTGCTATTTTTGACATCCTTTCTCCACCTTACTCTTCTGAAGATGGACGGCATTGCACTTATTTCCGGAGGTCTCCAGTAGCGGATCTACCAGGTAGTTGCACTGTGAGAAATTTTGCACAGATATGAATTGTATTGAAAATCTGGAGTACTTTGACATGTTTTTTATTTTTTAAGGTGAACTCGAGGTGGATGGAGTGACATTCTCCGACTTGACTTGGTTGGAAGAGTTTCAACTTCCCGATGACTTTGTGATCCGTAGAGGGCAATACAAAGGCCGTGTCATCAAAACTTGACATGTTTCATTTTTTTGGTTCTGTCCAACTTTTATGATGCATTCAGGTAAAATGAGTAACGTGTCTACCGCCGGTCTGAGAATAATGATGATGATTTTTATATTGGTGAGAAAATAGGGGCATTTGAGATGTACATATCATTATATACCATTACATTAATTTACTGACCTCACCTTAAAATAGTTAACGGTTGGTTAGACAGAGTATAAACGAAGTTTTGATCCATAAAAATAAAAACAGCTCTCTATGTGCCTGCTGTTTTGCCTCGTGTCGGTGGATAATGAGTTCTATATGCTTTGCCTCACTATTTTTTCAAGGGGGTGGGGGGCTTAAGTCTAGAGCCCCACTCTGGTTATGGAGTATGGGTAGCTGAGAAGTAGGTTTAAACTGATTGGTTTTTTTTTTTTTGGGGTGGGGTGGGGGGGTGTAGGAGGGTTAAGTTCAGAATCCTATTCTGGTTATGGAATGCGAATAGCTTAGAAGTAGGTTAGCAAATTGGTAAATGGGGTGGGGTCAAGTCCAACCCTACTCTTCTTATGGAGTGTGGGTAGGTTAGCAAACTGGGGTGGTGGGGTGGAGAGGTTAAGTCAAGCTCCCTATTTTGGTTATAGGGTGCGGATAGTCGAGAAGTAGGTTTACAAACTGGTGTGAAATCGCTAGAGGGTGGGGGTAAGTCCAGAGCCCTATTGTGGTTACAATTTGCCGGTGATCGATAAGTAGGTTAGCAAACTGGTGAATGTTACAAATTTGCAGGCAATCGATAAGTAGGTTAACAAACTGGTGAATTGGGTCCAAGGGGGGGGGGGGGGAGTAATATTCTCCATAGATTAAGTAAAAAATAATGAAAACATTAAAAATTGTATAAAGTACAGAAATTCTATACATTTGGGGGCTAATCATATCTTATTCCAGAAGTTCTCCCAATTACAAAAATCTTAAATTTTTCATTGCTTTCTGATACATTCCTTGGTTGTTCGATGCATTGCAAATGATATGTTACTTAATGTGAGGGATGTAGTTGTATTCGAGAGGGGATCCCTCATGACATCTATTGGGAGGGAACCTCCTTTCAGAATGTGATTCGTCGTTTCCAGTGCGGTTAATTGCTATTAGGCTTTTTAAGAAAGTTCCCCTCTGCCTATGCATCTAGAATTAGGTCATTCACGTATATTAGAAGTCAACAATAGAGTGGTTCTACCAACAAAGAGCCATATACGTTTTATTGTGACATTGGTTGATGTACCTCATAGTTGGGTTGTACCTTCCTTAGGTGTCAAATGTGATGTTGTACCGGGTCGTTTAAATCAAACTTCTATTTTGGTACAACGAGAAGGAGTTTACTATGATCAGGGCAGTGAAATTTGTGGAATTGTCGGCCCAGTAGACGAGAGCCGTCATATAACCGATTATCCTGTCAGGTCTAATCAGATGACCTTACCCCGCAAGGCCTGATATCGTACTCCTTTTGAACGGTTTCATTCTATTGTATAGGGAAGTATTTGGGAGGAAACTTTTTTTTTAAAAAAATGGTAGAAAATTTTAGAAATTATCATATCAAGGTGGTGTATTTATGTAATTTTTCCAAGAATGTATTAAAAGATTTATCTTAGCATTGACGGTGAAAGAAATAACTTACAACCCTAAATGAGTTCTAGCATCTTGAATAGTAACTAATAAGTTACAAGGTATACTTAGATACTTGTCCTCGTATATAATTTAGGTCGTTTGATTGGAAATAAGTTATCTCGAGATTAATTATTTTGGGATCATGCATATGAGATAACTTATTCCATCACTATGGTATACATGGTGGGATGAGTAATTTTAAAACTATCTAATTCCTCCAACCAAATGTAGGATAAATGACTCCTAAAGTTTTCTTAATCTTAGTAGATTTTTCAAAATCGTACAAAATGCGTGTACTAACTTATACGAGTGAGTCACATGATTTTTAAGAAAAAAGATACTCAAAATCAATTGCATCGTAGCAATATTAAAGAGAAATCGAGATAGTGAGACGATTTCAAAGAATTATTTTAATTATACAAACTAAAATAATCAATATAACATATATTTTATATAATAACCGACTGAACCATTCTATTGACACCCTAAATTTGTGGGATTGAAGAAACCATATAGTGCTTTTCAATATAAGCTAGCTTAACAAAAAGGAAACTTAACAAAACACTTATTAGGGGTCGTTTGATAGGCCGCATTAAAACAAATAGTCCATGTATTATAGATGGTATTATTTAGTACTACGTTTGGTAGAAAATTGGGTCTATGTATAACTAATCCATGGATTAGTTAATACATCCTACATGGTATTATGTGATGTATTACTAATACCTTCTATTTGGAGGTATTAGCAATACATGGGATATAATACCATGGGATAAGTCACCTAAGACAAAATTATCCCTCAAAACATTTTATTATTTGTTTATTTTCTTGATTTTATGTTTTATGGTTGTGCAAGTAAATTTATTTAAATAAATTAGCTTACAAATTATTTAACTCTCTCTCTAAATAATTTGTAAGCTAATTTATTTAAATAAATTTACTAGCACAACCATAAAACATAAAATCAAGAAAATAAACAAATAATTAAATGTTTGTGCGGTTTTTTAATATTTTGTATTTTCAATAATTTATAACATTGAATACATACAAAAATTACAACTGGCAATTTTATTCGTAAATATAGATGGTTTATTCAATTTTACTATTGTTTACCATCTTTTCAATTTTAAAAGTTGATAGTTTATCTTTTTTTAAATTGAAAATTGACATTTGTAAGTGATCAATTTAATAAGATGACAATTATTTACCCTCAAATAATTTAAGAAAAAAAAGGCAAACATGACAATAAAATTGTTCTTTTCTTAGCTAGTTAGAAGGTCATAAAAAAATATTATCCGGCAATTATTTACCTTAACCCAATTGCATAAGAATTTAAGGGTATAATTGGAAAGAAGTTTTTTATAAAGTTTTAATCCAAACATAAGATGAGGTCGAAAACAATGAACCAAACACTTGATAAAAATAATCCATGTATTACTAATCCCTGCACTATTAATCCCTGCATTACTAATCCCAGCATTACTAATTCCTGCATTATCAATCTTTGTACCAAAGGGGTCGTTTGGTAGGCCGCATTAGAACAAATAGTCCATGTATTATAGATGGTATTATTTAGTACTACATTTGGTAAGAAATTGGGTCTATGTATAACTAATCCATGGATTAATTATACCTCCTACATGGTATTATATGATGTATTACTAATACCTTCTATTTGGAGGTATTAGCAATACATGGATATAATACCATGGGATAAGTCTACTAAAGATAAAAATATCCCTCAAAACATTTTATTATTTGTTTATTTTCTTGATTTTATGTTTTATGGTTGTGCAAGTAAATTTATATTATTTAAATAAATTAGCTTAAAGATTATTTAACTCTCTCTAAATAATTTGTAAGCTAATTTATTTAAATATATTTACTAGCACAACCATAAAACATAAAATCAAGAAAATAAATAAATAATTAAATGTTTGTGCGGTTTTCTAATATTTTGTATTTTCAACAATTTATAACATTGAATACATACAAAAATTACAACTTGCAATTTTATGCGTAAATGTAGATGGTTCATTCAATTTTACTATTGTTTACAGTTTTTTCAATTTTAAAAGTTGATAGTTTATTTTTTTTAAAATTGAAAATTGACATTTGTAAGTGATCAATTTAGATACTTTGTCATTTTCAAGATGATCAGTACATGAAAATACCACTATTGACACCACTAAACAGAGAAAATGATAACATAGAGCAAGAACAAGACTCCATAGTAACTAATCATAGCACTAGCTTTACTAGAATTGTTATCAACATTCAAAGAAGAAACCAAGAACCTAGCCATTATATTATTTACTTTCTCCTATAAAACATGAATGCATATATAGAGGACTCATAACTCATTTCCTACATAGAGTAGGACAATTACTACTTCCGTTTTAATTTGTTTGTCTTATTTTCTTTTTTAGTCTAGTTAAAAGAATTTCTCTTTCGTTTTCGGCAACGGTTTAATCCCAACATTTCACATGCTTAAAATTACAAGATTAATGAACATATATGTACATCATGTTAGGGTTTTGTCTGATTTTCTTACCCTATTTGAAGTTTATTTTTCTTAAGAAAAAATCAAAGTATTATCATAAATGCTTTCTGAAAGGAAAGTATAATTTTCTACAATTTGCTTTATTATTTCCTTAGAGGAAATGTTTTGGAGATCTATAAATTAAAGATCTTGATTCTTATAACATAACACAATAGTATCTACAATGTAGTCGTTTAGAGACTTTTGTTCATGGAGAGAATTTCTCTCCACAATTTTAATATTTTCTTATTAGTTTTTAATATGCATGCCAATTGACCAAATTCCATATAACAATATTTTGATTTTTAGTATAAATTTTGTCATCTGATTTATTAATTCTATGATTTGCAATTGTAAGCTTCCGCATAACACCCTAATCACTTTTGAACCCCACATTTTACACATCTTTAGTTTAAAATTATTAGATTCAAAAGTTTCTTTATTTTATCCCGTGTGATCTAGTCAAACTAGGCATTTGTCCATGTTTAATTGTGAAATTTGAGAGAAAAAAGAAGTGGTTTCTGCTTTCAAATTGAAAAATGATATTCGAAAATTAAAGTTATGTTTAGTCTAAGTATACTAGGATAAACAAATTAAAACGAATGGAGTACATTATTTAACTGTTGGTTAGGATCATGTCACATAACTTTACTATTTTTCTAATATTTGACAAAAGGGCTATTGTTTATTTTTAAAGTAATAATTTCCCTCATTAGAAATATTATTACTTTTAGAAAATAAGCAATTTACATGATCTTAATACTGTTATTGATCCACTCTTCTTGTAATCTTTGACCATTGATTTTTTTCTAAAAGAATCCATAGTCTTCATAACCCTATTGACCATCAAGATTGTCAGGGATCTCAGAATAGAAATTGCGAAGAAAGTTTTTGGAGATTTTGCTTTGGGGTGGAGTCATAATTTTTAGTTAATGAATTTTATATTACAGTTCAGAGCCCTGGTTCCTCGGACTGTTTGGAAGCTTACGATTTCATATTCTATTTTACTATCCGATGGGGTCCTCTTCACCCTTACCTTGCAGTACTACTTCTTTATCGATCATTCAGGAGTATTTAGTCTTGTAAGGTGGTCCTTCATGATTCACATGTGATTTCGCGTGCCTCATGCTATTCAAGTCATTATTGAGTTAAAAGAAACAAATACTTGAACTTATGTGATGAAAGAAGAATGTCCTATATGTGATTGGAAGGGGTCCAGACTACTTTATATGTGTTGTGACAATCTTTCTTCTTGAACTAACTTTTTTTCATTATTACAAGTGAAAGTCTTAGATCGCCGCCGTTTCTTGCATATTCAATGAGAAAAAATGCATTTCAACTAGAAATTTTCTAATATTAAATCAAACAAAAAATAAATTGAAACAAAGTTGCTAAGAAGGATCTAATGCCAAGTGTTTTTGTCAAAATGAATTCACAATAATATTTTAGATGTATCACAGAATGAAGAGATTTTTTTAATCTTCGGTAATTTAGGGAGTTTTGTTGAAAGTAGTATGAATTACACATATTTTTGTATGAAATTTTGTTGTTATTTTTTTTGGGAAAATGCACAAGTACCCCCCCAGACTATAATTGAAATTCCAAAGACACACCTTAACTAAATTAAGGTCCTATTACCCCGTTAATCTTATTTTTTTGTAATTTTGTGCACCTTTTTGGCTTACGTGGCATCCAACTATCTCTCACACACCTCAATTGCGTGGGGTTCAGAGCGTACCACGTAAGACAAAAGGTGTATATTATTACAAAAAAAATAAGTTCAGGGGGGTAATAGGACCTTAATTTAGTTAAGGTGTGTCTCTGAAATTTCGGACATAGTCTAGGGGGTACTTGTGCATTTTTCCTTTTTTTTTTTGGTCAAATTTTAACAAAAGGATGAAAGTTGTTAAGTTTAAAATACTTGTTTTTGTTAAAAAGTAATTTAAGGATATAATTTAGGTTAGAGGGTATAGTTTAAGGATATATTTGGTCAAAAATACTCGTCATCCTGCAGTGAAATTTTATGTAATATGAGTTGATTTCTCTTATGGTCACTCAATTAATAGTTACGACCTTGAAAGTGACTCTCAACTAACGTGATCATGTAAGAAATCAATCAAATGAAATATTACATAGGTTTTCCATGATGTAGTAGATTGTACAAGTATTCTGGATTCTAGACTATTTTGGACTATTTTTTCACTTGAACCAAGGATTTATCAAAAACATTCTCTATCGTGTCCGAACTTCATTTTGTGAGACTATACTAGATATGTCGTTATTGTTGAGTAAATTGTACAAGTACTGATCAATCAGAAAACATGGAATGTATACATAAAACCAGAAACTTTTTTATTATGAATCAAATCATATATAAGGGGACTTCAAGTTTACTCTTATAATACCTGTACAAAGACTTCTATTACATGGTGTAAATAACAGAATATGAACTTGGGCACAAAACTTACATTTATAAACCCATCATAAACTGGAAATTGGTAGTGTAAAATCAGACAAAAACTGAATATTTTCAATCATCTTGCAACCAGTTGTATTGATAGTTTCACCCGAGGAACTAATTTCATATACGCGGGGAGAGCATGGGAAACAAACTCTATGTCTTCTATTGAGCTTCTGGTATAGGTGTCAATGTCATCATTTCCTGGTAGATTCAAGATAAATTTAGAAAAACAGAGAAGAGGTTACACATAAATATAGCAGACAATCAGCCGAACCACTCCCAAAGTCAACGAGTTTGGGGATTCGTCTTGGAAAGAGAAGTGCACAAACTTGAACACTGTACAACAGCAAGAAACCTAGTGTAATCCTACAGGTGGGGTCTGGGAGGGTATATAGAGCATACGTAAACCTTACCTCTACCTTGAGAAGGTAGAGAGGTTGTTTCTCATAGACACTCGCGGCTGAAGAACCGATAAAAAAAAGAGGCAGCAGAAACAACAAGAAGAAATAAAGATGTCTTACAAACTTGAACACTGTGTGAGAGAATTTACCTCAGTATATCGCAAATGCTGTTGATGTCCCTTTGTTGTTTTAACAATTGTTTCCCACTTGGGATCACTAGATAGTGGCTTACAAGATTGGTTGTTAGGACTTATTCCTGTCCCAACATATGATCTTGAAGATGGATTTTTCGTGGAAAGTGAAGGCAAAGTACGGCAAAGCCATGAATCTGATGGAGATTTTGGTAAAGGAGGGGGAGCAGGAAGCTTTGAATGTGCTACGCGTGAGTTCTCTAACTTTTCTTTTCGTACTGTTTGCTTTCTGGTACTTTGTTTAACATCATCTTTGGGTTTCACTGAGGCGACTGCATCCTGGTAATGGTCTTGAGCAGAAGCTGTCAGTGCCATCATTTCCCCTCCATTGTTTAATTTTTCCGCTGATGATGGTTGAAAGTAACTAAGTGAAGAATCCACTAAGGGCTTTTGTTCTGCCATCTTTTTCAGAATATCTTGATTCTCATCCTGTAAGTTAAATGGTCTCTCCGCTTTCATAATTGGAGATTCCACCTTATGTACAATATCTACATGCAGAGTTTTCTCTGCCAGAGGAGCTGCTAAATCCGCCTCACCTGCAATGTTCTGATGATCAAATAATTCTTGAAAGCGATCATTTGTGTCCTCATGCGCATGAACTGTGACAAATCCAGCCACTGACTCAGATTTGGACTGCTGCAATAAGTTGAAACCATAAGTGTGGGAGAGGAAGTTAGCACAACATAAGTGGCTGCAGTAGAGCAACAGAAGTGACGGGAAGAAAGACGGTGGAAATCGATACCTCATTCTCGGATCCACTGCAAGAAGCGGTAGATGATGATCCAGTCTGTGTTCTACTGGCAGGAGACATGGGTACTCTGGTTCTAGCACTCATTCCAGGTACAGGATTCATCAGACAAAACGAACTTTTCAAGCAAAAACGAGGCAATAATCCACAAACTTTAGTAGGTAGATTTCCATCATAACAACTATCATCATCACTTTCTTCTTCATAATTATCATGGAATTGGGAATAACGAAGTGCAAAACTAGGTCCGTAACGCAGCTGAGGCCGCTTATCCCCATTGACTACCTTCTTGAGTTGTCTTGGTTGCTCCTGAACATCTGGTTGCTTCCTGGGAGCATAGTGAGGCGTTTCTAAAGACTTTTCTGAAGCCATGGCCTTGGCTGCTGGCAGAAACCGATCAATCATGAAATCTCTAGCTTGTGGATCTCTTAAAGAAGTACCAGATGGTTTTGCTTCTGGTTCGTCTGATCCACTTAAGCCGCTTACACTACAATTCACGATGAATGATTCAGTTCTTGAGAGTGTATTGGGGGCATCCATATATACTTCATCAGCATCTTCTGAATCACACTTTCCCATATCCTGTATCATATCTTTTGAGCAGTCAATACTCTCAATATTCTTTACCTTTTCGTCCAAATTCATGCATTTCGCTGTGGAATGTTGAGCATTTCCAATTTGGTTTTCACTAACATTTTGACTTTCATGAGCTTTATCAGAATCCTGGTTATCTTTGAGCTTCCTCCCTGGGGGAAGTCTCGGGGCAATAGGTGGTTTTTCAGTAGCACGAATTTGCCGTTTGCTTTCATACTTGGGTTTTCCAGGGCTCTGTTCCCAGCGGAAAGGCACAACTCCTGGATTCCTCACTGGACCTGACTTCAGTTCTGATTTGTAACGAGGAGGATGAGGCACGGTGGAAAGAGAATATTCAGTCTTCTTTTTCTCGTCACTCCCAGAAGCCACTGTTGGAGAGGCTCGTCTTACTGACAGAAACGGTTGATTCAAATTCAGTTGCTTGTCCTCCATGAGATTCTTTAGCAACATAGAAACACCTTATTTCTGCAGGTATAACCATCAATCTGTCACACTTACTGCTACTGCTATATATAACAACACCGACAATATAACAAATGATACTTTCCCCAATAACAATGGATGAATTAATGCACATTGATGTTACTCCTCCGAACACTACATAACTGAGTCAATGCATGTTTGTATTTGTCAGCTTCTCTAAGAGAAGCAATAATCATCGCTATCCCTAGTTGAGCTATATTATGGCAAACTAGCGGTTCTTTAAAGCTAGAGATCTCAAGATCTCATAGTTATTTTACACGGAGATATAACAACAACATACTCAATATAGTTCCACAAGTGGGGTCAAGAGCAGTAGATAATAGTCGTTAACCTGACAACAAATAAGTCCTGGCAAACACGAAACACAGTATAAGTGCAACAACAATTAAAGAATTTACATTGGATAAGATCTCAAAGCAATCAGTTTGTGCTTGCAGCTGGCACCAATAGTTAGACAAGAATGCCAACATGTAGGGCCTTAACAGCACAAACTGTCATGTACATAGTTCATGAGTTTTTGCCACTAGCTTAAAATTTCTACCACAACCTATAGACATGTGACTCTGCCCTCACCCGACCTAAATAGTGCAATCTTCCCGTCAACTAGACGGTGACAGAGCTAGGATTTTCATTAAGGGAATCCATAAGTTATAAGCTCATCCAAACAGGCTCAAAGAAATAAACACACGAAAAAAACAAAAGAATTTAGTCTATATACATGAAAACAGTAATTTTCAGGGGAAAGGTGGATTTAGATGAACTCCCTTGCGCCTCCTAGCTCCGCCCATGCTACCAGATACACACTCAACCATATCATACTTGAATTGACTCATACAAATTGATATTAATAAAAGATTTGAAAGAACAAATGAGGTAAGTTTCTGGATCATCATATGGAAAAGCTTAGCTACAAGATTTTGAGGTAAAAACACGACTGCAGCTTCATACCAATCTCCACAAAAGTTCCATTTACTTTGAATACTACCAATTAAATTTTCAGAAAAAAGATGCATTGCCACAAGCCTAACCTTAAAATTTTGATTCTTGAGGATCCAATCTTTGAACTCATGGAATTTTGATACTATTTCTATCTAAACCAACATGTTATCAATCCAAAATTTTCTTACCTTAATACATTATATCCCATTTTCCCCAATCCAATAATCTCCATTTCTACATGCAACATATCTACCAAAAGAACACAAAAAAAAGATAGAACCTTTGACCCTTCCTACCCCCAACACCCCCCCACCCCACCCCCCACCTCTTCTTCTTCCAGAGTTGCAAGACAACAAAAAAGATCAAAACTTGGAACTATAAAGAACTCTTCTTAGACATCAAATGGATATTGAACCATACAAAAGTCCAAGAAATCCCTTTCAACAAAATAAGCAAACCCCCTCTAAAGAAATCAATGCTAATACATAATAGACAGAAAGAATGAATAATACAGTGAGAAAGTTTTAGTACCTTTGATAAAAAGATGATCTTGAACTGCAATCTGCAAAGTGACTTTCTTGGCTGAATGAATAAGTATAAAACACTATGTATACATTAGCTGTAAAACACCCAAAAATCAGAAATCTTTAAAGAAATATGAGCTAAGAGAGAGAAGAAAAAAAAAAAGATAGAAAAAACAGTAGAGATTAGCTAATACACAAAGACAAGAATAAAGGGCTAATATCTTGATTCTCCTTTGTGAGAACTTAAGCTTACCTTGTGTTAATGGAGAAACTCAAATTGTTTATTAAGTACCAACACTTAAAAAACTATATAACAAATACTGTACCAAAACATTTTTAAATTCAAATAAACAACTTGAAGTTAGCTAAAAAGAATCCATAACTTCCTCGACTCATCAGAATTAATAAGGTAAGGTCTAGCTCTGTTATTTATATTTATGTTAATTGATTTTTTTTATTTTAATTTTTAAAAATGCTAGACATTCCATCGATGTAATTCACCAAAAATAAATTATTTTTCCTATTTGAAGTTAAAAATTAAATAAGACAGATAAATTAAAATTAGAAATATTGTTTAAAATTTTTAGTCTTTTGGTTATTGGATTTTTGGATCATGTGATGGCATTTATTAAAATATAAGAGGTTAGGCCCCTCAAAAGTCATAGTCATACACATGCATCATTGTCATTCATTTATAAGTTGTGATATCTTGGGAAATAGAATTTTATTTACTTTATGAACCACTCAACTTGTCTTTTTTTACTAAAATAATAATAATAATAATAATTGGTTTATAATCATTCATCTATTATTCTAGGTTCTTCAATACCTTATTCTTTAATAATTATGGGATTACTACTTTTAGCTAAAAACACCCCTTTTTTCCCACTACAAAGAATGAAAGGTTAAATGATGAGTTAGTGCACTTTAAATTTCTACTTTATCATAAGTATTTCTATGCATTGAATGCTTGAATTAACATAATTTAACTTAATGATTTGATAAAATTAAAATATGTATAAACTTAATCACGATTAAATGATAAGAATGCATTCAAACACGCTTGTGTCATATATTTATTGATTTAATATAAATATTTAGTGTAATTCAATTTTTATCCTACTATTCCATTAAGAATGTATTAATTTAAGGATGTAATTTACTCTATTGTTACTAATGGTACATTGTAAAACTAAATTTAATCACTAATACTTTCAATTTATCTTTGGAAGATTGAAAAAGAAAATCTCTTTTGATTTGCTAAGTAAAAAATAAAGAAAAAAAAAATATTTCAGTATATTTGACAAGTAAAAGGGAATCGAGGAAGTAATATTTTTCTTGAGTTAGGTGTTTAAATTGGATTAAGGCTATGAAGCAATTTAAAGGAAAGTTAAGGTACGTGTACTTAAGTACTATGGTTTTTAATAATTAGAGCATTAATTATTCTGGTTAGCTGGATCTATTCAATCTTAATTAAATTCATTAGCCCTCTGACTAAATGATTTAATAACATAGCAAAAATTATTCTGCTAAATCGATGCATGTGCAAAGTATTTTTATAATATTGTACTTTTGCAACTTTTGTAATGCACATATTAATAGTACTATCATAGAGTATTTTTGCTGCTATGATAATCCAATTCCCAATTAATGGGGAAAAAATAATTAAAATTCAATAATTTGGTTTCCTTAATTAGCAATCAATGGTTAATTCACTTTAGAATTAAATCTAAGGTATCTAGGGTAGACCAAGACCGGATGAGTGTGATGTATGAGCTGATTCATATTGTCGATCTCAAATTTTGATCAAGGGAAAAAAATGTTGAATTAAATTATACTAAATTTATTTATCGATAGTAATGGTGGTGTTCAATTTGAGCAAGAAACAATACACTAAATAAGAAAATATCATTAGCTATAATTAATTCTTAATTATTGTTAAATATGTATTTTAGCGTCAATTAGCACTCCATAAATTTTTTATTGATATTGGTTCTAATGACACTTAACTAATAATGTTAAAAACTGTAGCACTCTTTATTAATGTCAATATTTATTGTCGCTAAAAATTATTTTTGGTATAGTAATATTCTCATTAATTACTTTAATCCTTTTTTTTTTTTTTTACATTTCTTCATCTACAAAATATCTTATATTATTTGAGAAAAATAAAAGTATGTTAGAAAGAATTGTCACTTTCGCAGACAAAAAATGACAAATCATTTTTCCTCATAGTTTCTATGAGAAGTACTAACAAACGAAAAATAATTAATTTAATAAATACCATAAAAGAAAGATGTGAACGTCTCACATAGTATATTATACTTCATATGATATATAAATTTTTATTTTTGTATTATAAAAATATGATATTTGAAGGAGTTTTATGTCGAAGAGGGTTCGTTATATACATTGCTTTTAGTACCTTTTGTATTATAAAAAGATCTTTTTAATTACGATTCGTAGTTGCATGTTATAAAGAGGAGAGTGACAAGCGAAATTCAGAGAGAAAGGAGAGAGGTGAGAGAGAGAGCAGAGAATGGAGAGATGCGAATTGTATATGTATATCTTTCATAATAATTGTAGATATATGTAACTGATATACATAGTATTTGTATATCTGACGAGCGAAGATTGACAGAGGCAAGCGAGAGAGAGAGACAATACTTTGTATAATTCACATCTCGTTTGTATAATCTGCATGTACATTTGTATAATTCACATGTTTTTGTATAATTAAATAATACAGAGTATATAATTATATAAATATGATAAAACTTGATATAACGAATTGATACAAACATATACATGTAAACTTTAAACAGTTAAATAAATTATATATAAATTTCATTATATAAATTATATTGAATGTATATGGTGATAAAATTGAAAAAATCGAAGGAGACGTCATATACAAATACAAAACAACGAAGAATTGTTAGTTGTGAATTATATAAATGTGGCGAATTATACAAACGGGGTTAACTGTACAAACTCAAAGTCAATCCACATAATCAAAGATTAATATTAATCACAAATAATAATTATGATAAACTATAACTATGATGACTAATTAAATAGTATACATAAGTTTTCCTTCTTTTTAACGACGTACAATACCATTCAGACATTTATTTACGAGGAATAAAACAAATAGAGAGAGGTTGATTATTCATCATGAGAAGATTTTGATATTTTGGATAGTGCACTTAAAAGGACATGAAAAAAAAGTCTAGAAATTTTAATCGCATTGCGTATGAATAATTATAAGTTTTTTATCGTATCACAATTAGAAGTTAATTATTTAGATACGTCTTAGTTAGTAATATTATGCATCTTATCAAAATTTATTGCGTCAAGATAGCTGTCTAGATACATGTATTTTGGAATTCATATATATCATAATTATATGTAATTTTTTTTATACATGTATCTGAGATACATAACAAATCTTGTTGCTCAACTCCTTCACCTCCCTCTCATCTCGCTCGCCATTTTTCTATCTATGATACATGCGAATCAGACTATATACATACTGTACCTAGTATTATTCGTATGTATATGAGATCTCACTCGACTCTCTCCCTATTTTAGTATATTTAGGAGCAAAAATATTTCTATCTAGATATATTTTTCTCAATATATGATAAAAAACTCATAAATAAGATACATAATATTTTGTAAATATAAGTAATAATATATAGAGATTAATGAAATATGTCTAATCATGTAATTTCTCAGCTTATTTTTTTTTTACGAATAAAGATTTAAATTTAACGAACCAAAATCTAATAACAAGTCACAACAAAACAAGGACGAGCACGTTGTTTTGTCAATGAAAACTAACAAGAGTTAAAAAACATAAATATCAACAAAAAACAATTTGGTACGTAGGTCCAATTGAAAAATACATCTCATCGCAATAGCGATTTGTTTTGTGATGAAAGGTGTGTTCGGTAGGTAGTAAAATATTTTATAAGAAATAACTTAAGTTTTTATTTATTTTTTGTGTTTGATATATAAATAATAAAAATTATCTCTAAAACACTTGTATATAATCTAGATAAATAAATATACTTTGGGAGGTGAGGGTACAGAGAGGGGGTGTGGGGTAATAACTTTTTCATTGATATTAATTTACAATCATTTTAGTGTTTATCGAAAATGTAAATAAGTTAAATATACTTATAAGTCAATTTGACTCTTTGTAAGTTTTAGCCAAATCATTTAAATTCTAATGGGCTTAGAACATTTTGCCCATCAAAATGACCAACGTGCACATATAGCCACTTTGAGGATCCCATTCAAGGAATAGTCGAATATCACAACCTTTTACGAGTTTAATCATTTTTAAAATCAACTTTAGAATTTATAAATTAACAATTTTACGATTTTAAAGTTAAATTTGATACTTTCTGTATATCTAAATTTTAATTACTAAACTTAACTTTACAGACAAATGTCACATATCTATTTATCGACTCACTTACTATATAATGACACGACTGTTCTACTATAATCAATTGTTTAACGAAAATGAGTAGACATACTTCCGCATGAAATTTATCAATACTAATGATAAGTTAAATATTTTGAATTTTTTTTAAAGATAATTCACGTGAAACACACTAAAACTAATTCATAGTAGGAGTCAAACTCAAAGTTATAAAATATCATTAATAAAGACTAAAGTGAGTTTAGTAAAATGCACATTTAATCAAACCTTTTTATAGAAAACAATACTTATTTTAAGATCTTTTTTTCATACTAAAATAATATTTATTTTTAGATGAAGTAAATATTATATCTAAAATAAATTGCATCTAGTGTGAATTGGACCGAATCAATTTCCTTGATCTCAAAAGTCAAAATTTGACTCAAGCCCTAATTTGGTGAAGATCGAGGCTTCTAATTGTTCACGTTTTTTCCCTTTAAAATACATACTTCTATTTGACTAAAAGCCCCATTTGGCTACTTGTTTATGTCGGTCCATCATTTAGCAATTTTTGTTTCATTGGTCATAGCCAGTTGGAAAAAATTAACAAATTAATAACTATTTTTTGGGTCGCTAACTAAATTTTAGCCAATATTTTAAAATTATTCGACGTTTAGCTACTTTTCAATGTGAAAAGCAAACAAATTACATAAATTGTTGTTGAAATTTAAACGACTACATGACTAAATTTAATGGATCATTCGTGGAATTTAAAATTTTTGTTCACACTTAACTTATGGAAGTTTGACCTTTGTTAGCCATTACTAGAATTTAATTGATAATAGTTATATTAGAAAAAGAATACATCAGCCTAATCCCACTCAAGTCAAAGGCTTCCATAAGGCTAATAGTCCATAGACAAACCTCAATGTGGCTATTAGTTATAGAAGTCTAAGC
>CM040624.1:91363786-91389177 GCA_022817965.1 Solanum lycopersicoides | reverse complement strand
CTTAGGAGATTGTGTAGCATGGGGGAGGGGACTGTGTGGCGTGAAAGCTAGACGAGCTACCAGGCTTCACAGTGGGTCGCGGTTGTTTCACCAGTGGAACCAATGACTGCACAACGTCTGCCATCAGTGGCCTGTAATCAGCCTCGGGTTGTACACACATTGCAGCAATAGCAGCAACTTGAATAACTTCTTTCATTGAATACTGACCCTCCAGTGCTGGATCCATTATCTCCACGACTTTTTCCCTATCAGTAAGACGGGGCAATGCCTGACAGACAAATGGGAATAGGAAGAGGTCAGCTAGAGTAATGTTTCAATTCACTAGTACGGCCTGTGGGGCATTAGACAGAAGAATGTCTGAAATGTAGGATAGTATGCTTACAGCATTTACGAGAACCTACCCAAGAGACAAGAACGCCTTCGCCAGGAGATCTCTTCATATCAACTGGAACTCTCCCTGTCAACAACTCTAAGAGGACAACCCCATAACTGTAAACATCTGATTTGGTGGTCAAGTGTCCTGTTAGTGCATATCTGCAATGGTTCAATGGAAGAAATCGACATTGATACGTTAAAATCTCACATAAAAAGGTACTGGTAAGTTAGGAGAAGACAGCATCTCAATGATTACGCATGGAACTGCTATAATCTAACATAATTCAGCTAAATGAAGGGTTCTTACTCTGGAGCAACATATCCTTGTGTTCCCAAAACTCGGGTAGAGACATGTCCACCAGCTTTATCAGATCCAAGCTTGGCCAATCCGAAGTCAGAAACTTTGGCATGGAAATTTTTGTCCAAAAGAATATTGCTACTTTTGAGGTCTCTATGTATAACTGGGGGATTGACATGCTCATGTAGATATTCCAAACCTTTAGCAGCCTCCAACGCTATTCTTAACCGGGTCTTCCAGTCCAACTTCGGACAAAAATTATTGGAACCTACAGATTGAAGTGTAACACTTCCATTAATAACTTGATGACTTGAAAAGAAAAACTTGAAACAATGTGAAAAGAATGTATAAGAATAGATATAGGTCATTCGACACAACATGGACCAGTACACAGTACGCAGTAATTTCACATGCCAGTACGTAGAATTTCAGGAAAATACTTCCTTCGCTGTTGGTATTAACATATAATTTAGCGTGTGGTTTTCTACACTTCAGAGAATAATCTCAATTACTGACGAGGACACCATAAATAATCACTCATTTTATGCGTGACAAACTTTGATATGCCTCAGAATGTCACTTGACGAGGATATCTCTTCATTACTACCATATCTATGAAGTATATTTTCCACATTGGCTTTTCGAGCAGAGAAGGCAGGCTGGTACTAGATTCCAAAAATGCCCAAAACCATATACAACTGAAAACCAAACATACCTTTGATTGGATACAAGTGCTCCTGTAAACCACCATTTGCCATGAACTCATAAACAAGCAATTTATGGCTGCTTTCTGAACAATAGCCAATCAATGACAGCAAATACGGTGAGCGCAACCGGCATAGCAGCTCCACCTGATATTTGATAAAAGCAATTATTCACCAAAGTAAAGGAGAGGCAATAAAACAACATCTAAAAGAATAATCAGAGTCCTTTAACTCTTCTTGGAGTTTCAAAAAAGGGTCAAACTGAAACTCTGTACTTCGTAACTGTTTGACACACGGGTTGAAAAAACTTAGAAAATCATACAACATTGGAAAGGCTATTAGCTGCAATTTGCTTTATATTAGATTGACATCCTAATGTGAAATCTTTCGAAGATCAGGACATTTGTGTATTTGTTTTCTTGCTAATGACGGCAATATAACATCTTCTTTTGGATTATATTGAATTTATATTTGCAATTACCTCCACTTTAAATTCTTCCTCCCCCTGTTTTCCAGCCTGATCCATCAGCTTAATTGCAACCTTCCTCCCATCTTGAAGTACTCCTCTATACACTGACCCGAAAGCACCATTTCCAATCACATTAGATTTTCCAAATCCACCAGTTGCTGAATGCAGCTGCTTAAATGTGAAAACCTGAAGTCCCTTCTCTGCAATAACTTTCAGATTGGAAAAACTATTGCCCTTGTCCTCACAAGCACTCTCGGTATCTGGACAGAGTAACAAAAATGTATCAAGACTATAGCTTTCCCAAAACCCGAACTGACACAGAGAAAAACCCAATGCAATAGGTGTAAATTGTGCCTTAGGAAGCACTTTCTATGCAACACAAGGCACAAGCCAAACAGTTTGTGCTAGTTTAATAAACAACTAATACAGCACGGTGTCTAGGGTGAAAAACTTGTGCATTAAGAAGCATTTTCTCAGTATAACAAGCTGGAAAATTAGTACTAATTCTGTTAACAACTACTAAAGCACAGTGAGCAGGGTGTAAATCTGGGCATTAAGAAGCATTTTCTCAAGATAACAAGCCGCAAGATTAGTGCCAATTCTATTAATAACTACTAAAGCACGGTTAGCAGGGTGTAAATTTGTGCATTAAAAAGCATTTTCTCAGTATAACAAGTACGAAGATTAGTGCAAATTCAATAAACAACTACTAAAGCACAATCAGCAGGGTGTAAATTTGTGCATTAGGAAGCATTTGTTCAATAAAAACAAGTTTAACAGTTAGTGCTAATCTTAATCTGCAATTAAGACTCAATTCCAAACTAACTAATCAAGGTCAGGTAGAGAAATCTTCTCCATTAAGTTAAGGAAACTCTTCAACTAAGGCATTTTACTCAGAATTTCAACATTATGTAACCAACATTAAATATTTTCCATTTGTCACAATGACAACGTATGTTTCTTCTTTCTTTTACTAAAATAGAAAAAACTGACCCCTACCCCACCCCACCCTCCCCTTTCTTCTTCCCCCCTTAGCTCAGTGCAATCCCTTTCCAACCCATATCTTCATAAAAATCAAAACTTTCTGCAATATATTCAAGAACCCCAAAGCCACAACTCCAAAATATGTAATGCAATCTTTTCCATTTGTCACAATGACAATGTGTGTATCTTCTTTTCTTTTCCTAAAAAGGGAAAAACTGACCCCTCTCCCCCACCCCTTAGCTTAGTGCAATCCCCTTTCAACCCATATCTTCATAAAGATCAAAACTTTCTGCAATACATTTCAAGAACCCCACAGCCACAACTCAAAAACCATGTATGCAATCCTTTTCATTTGACACAATGACATTGTGTGTTTCTTCTTTTCTTTAACTACAATAGTAAAAAACTGACCCCCACCCCCATACCCCTCCCTCCCCTTTCTTCTTTCCCCTTTTAGCTCAGTGCAATCCCCTCTTGACCCATATAAACATAAAGATCAAAACTTTCTGCAATATTCAAGAACCCCAAAGCCACAACTCAAAAAATATATCTAATTCTTGAAATACTTGTAACCAACTTACTAAAACTGTAAAGACAAAGACTTACAAGTGCGGTTCTTGAGACGCTTGGCAACTTTATTACGGATATAACAATAGTAACTAAAGGCTACAAACAAAGAAGCAACGGCAAGAGAAGCAAAGACCAGTATAGTAACAGCAATGGTCCTTTCTTTCTTATGGTACTCATCACTTTCTGCTTCCATTGGTGCTAGCAAAAAAAAGGGAAGACACCCAAAGAAGGGTTATAGAGAAGCCATTAAAGAGAGAAGTTTAAGAAGTACTATACTACTCCTGTGATTTTGACAAGACTAAATGGGACTGAGTCACAAAACAGTCTTTTTTTCTTCTCTCTCTCCTCTCTGATTTCTCATTTTTTTTCCCAGGTGTGTATTTGTCTTCTTTTGTGCTATGCGCGAGGGGAACAGTGTACAAATAAGATAACAATTATATTTTCTTGCTTTTAAGTCCCTAGACTCATTGTGGCTATAAAAAAGAATGTTTGTCTTTATTATTATTAATAAGAAAAATTAAACAAATTATCAAAACTACACCTTTTTTTTTCGATTTTCGAGTTTTATATCTCAACTATTTTTTATTTCATGTATTAGCTTTCATAAAGTCAAGAAAAAAATGTACTCCCTCTACTTCAAGAATTTGTTCGGCTTTATTTTCAAGGGTCGAGCTAGCAATGGTCAATTTATTTTTTTGATGAAAAAATATATTATTTATATGTGATTTATATTACTTTTAACGTATACATATAGTAGAAGATGGATTCTTTTCGAATGAATCCCTAAAAAAACCTTGGTTCTTCTGCTAGTTCGAACAAATATTTTTTTTATAATTTGATTATTCTTAATTGTAATATTTCATATAACATGTTTAAGATCATGTAACTAAAAAATTATTTTGATATATTATACATACTTTTAGTGGATCATTGAATACAAAAATCTTTTTCCTTTTAGTTAAATTGTGTTCGATCAAATTAAGATAAACGGATTAAGACAGAGTGAGTAATTAAAGAGTGGTTGCCGTTTTTACAAGGCATAATACCTATATTGGACCCTAAATTTGGTTTCAAAGTTTAACTTTGACCTCCAACTTTCATAATGCACAAATAGACATTTAAACTATTCAGCTTTTAAATAAATAAACACATGAGTCGTACATGACACAATACACGTAGGACATCACGTAGGACAAAAAATGACATGTAGGACATGTTTGTCTATTTGTTCAACTTCACACAAGTTTAAGTATCTACTTGTGCACACCCAAAGTTGAAGGGCATAAATGTGATTCAAAACCAAGTTAAATGATATATTCATGTATTATGTCTTTTACAAAGTTGTAAATGACTATCAACATGAGTTGTAAATTATATTTTTTGGGGCAAAAACATCAATTTTTAAAATATTTTCAATTTTAATTTTTTTTTGGCAACTTTCACATATAGCAAATAAAAAATTCATATTTGTATGCTATAGCAAAGTTTGCATAATTGCGCTCCATAGCAAACATAGAAACTGTATAATTCGCTATACATATACAATTGAAGTGAATTGTATAAAACAAAGTGTATAAAACGAGAAAGAGAAAGACACTTGGGCAGAGAATTGTATAAAAACGAAGTGTATAAAAAGAATTGTATGATTATAAGTGTATAGAACGATTATATACAATTTGAATTTGTATAAAATGAGGAAGAGAGAAAGACAAAGGAGACTTGGGCAGGGAATATACAATTGAATCGGATTGTATAAAACGAGAAAGAGAGAAATTAGATACAATTTGAATTTGTATAAAACGAGAAAGAGAGAAAGGCAAAAGAAACTGGGCAGGGGAGTATTTTTATTGTATAATTATAAGTGTATAGGACGAAAATATATGTACTTGCATATGTATATACAATTTTCTCACGCTTTATACAAACATAAACGCAATTTATACATTTCGCTTCTGTTTGTATAAGTGAGAAAGGCGAGGGTGGCGAGCGAGATTTAGGAGAGTGGCGAGCGAGATCTGGAAGAGGGGAGAGAGGGGAACAAAAATATATGTATTTATACAATTTCCTCTGCTTTATACAAATAGAAACAATTTTTATACACTTGTGTTTGTATAGAAAGTGAGGAAGCGAGCGAGAGATTGGAGGAGAGTGGCGAGCGAGAGATTGGAGGAGAGTGGCGAGCGAGATATTTGGGAGAGAGGCGACTGACAATTTTTGGCAAATGTTGCTATGGAGCACAATTAAATCAAACTCTCGCTACCCCATTTATTTTAGGTTATTAGTTTGCTATTATATACAATTATTCCTTTTTTTTTTTCACCGAATCCCTGACCGCCCACCCAACACCGGCCAGCCCCCACCTCCCAAAAAAATTTGAGTTCATTTTTTAAAATATTTTTATTTTAAACTTCAAAATTTTATTTTTTCGCCTAACCCTTGCCCCCCTCCCTCCGCTATCAGACCCCCCCCCCGCCCTACAAAAAAAAATATTTTTAAAAAATTTTAAAACTTCAAAATTTTATTTTTTCACCTAATCCCTGTCCACCCACCCGCTGCACCCCCTACCAGCCCTCCCCCCCCCCTCAAAAAAAATAATTTTGTTTTTAAAAAATATTTTCAACTTTAAATTTTTATTTTTCACCTACCGCAACACACACACAAAAAAAAAAAATTATTTCTGAAAAATATTTTCAGTTTCATAAATTATTTTCTACTCTATTAAAAATAAAAGATGTTTCTTAAAAAATATTTTTCATTCATAAATCAAACACTAAAAATTATTTCTGGAAATATTTTCTACTTACCAATCAAACATGAGAAAATAAGTCCAAAATCTACTTATTTTTCAGGAAACCATTTTCTAGAAAAACATTTTCCTTCATACCAAACACACCCTTAATTATGTCTTAGTCACGAGTTAATCTATGTTTATTGTACGAAATATTTATATCAATCCATTTAAAGTATGATAATTAAGTTTTTTGGAAAAAATAAAAAAGTTTGGTTAGATATGATTGTTACTAGCTAGATCCTTGAGTTATTATCTTTCCTTTGGTAGCAACATATTTGTTTAGACCCCTTTATTTGAATTCCTAGTTTTTTTAATCATGCTTTCTTGAGTACGATGACATGAATTATATTATAGTAATCTTATTATTCATCAAACAATGATATTATTTCGTTGCACAATACTTGTTTCGCTATTTTCAAATTATGCGCCTTTTCACGAGTTTTTGAAATTATACTTCGTGCTAAACTTTGGCCCCCATTTACGTGTATCTCATATATATTAGATTAAAATTAAGTGTATTTATTCTAAATACATTATATCTAAGTAGATTCTATACTGAGTAAATTATATCCTGCTCTCACCTCTCTCGCTTCCCTCCCCCTATGTAAAATGCATTTGATATTTCAAGTACATGTATTTAATGTGATACGATTGTGAACCAAATTAACCCAGTAAGGGCTTACGGGCTATTAGAGAGTTTTATTTGAGATCCAGACTCATTTACAACATGTTAAAAACGACCAGGAGTTAGAAGAACGGTTATGCAAACTATTATGTCGAAGCTTTGGTTTTCTGTCATCTCATCTCCTTTCTATGGTCTTCTATCTCATCCATTTATGATCACTTCTTTCTCGTCTCGTTAGTCAGTGTATTTACTTTATTGTGTCTATTCTACATTGTAACTTGTATTCAGTGATTAATATATGTAACTGTGTTTCTGTTGGAATCGAGTTTGCTTCAAATACATATGTATTTGAGATACACTAACTCCTTCTAGCTGGCCTCCCTTCTGTCTCGCTCGCCTCTTTCCTTTCTCGTTTTCCACTTTCTCTATATGTGTCTATATTTTAGAGTGTATCTAATAACAAAAATACATGTATCTACATGTATTTAATTTAAGTTCTAGTGTGAATTAATAGTGCGATAGCGTATAACTATTTCAATATATATATATATATATATATATATTAGTGTAATTAAATAGTTTTTCCTATAAATAGTGAAAAATTCAAAAACAAAAAAACTAAGTAGCAATGGCAAGAGAGGCAAACTTTTTGCTGTTAAATAGAATATGTACATGTTCAAGCCAATGCTCTCATTTTTCTAAACCAAAGATCTTTTCTCTACTAATAACAAACTCACAGTAAGAATCAGGAAGATGAGGAGCAAATGCAACGCGTATAAACCTCCGCGTTTGTGTATTAAAGAAATCGTCTCCATTTACCTCTCGAGCAACTCTCTCTTCTTGCCTTGACAAGAACAATCTTGTATTTACACAATTTGCCCATGACAAGCCCAATGCAGCACATACTTTTCTCTCAGATGTATACAAAAAAGTCGAATTCCCAATCCTCAACCCATCAGTATCATTCATTACATCAACAACTTGATTAATCACCACAACAGCCAACCCAAACCGTCGAGCTTGCTCCTTCAATTTGCTCGAAATCCTGAAAAACAAACCCGATCTCTGTTTAAGATCACGCGGGTTGTTTTCAAATTCAAATCGAAACAAAGCCGCAATGGAGTCGATCACGATGAGCTTGATTGGGGAAGGTGAGTCACGCCGGAAGGATAATAATGAGTCTAGTTGAGACAATACGTCGAACAGGTGGTGAGCAGAGTAAAGAGGGTGGGTAAGGATCTTATCTAACGGGTTATGGAGAGTGGGGAAAGAGGAGGAGAGTTGGTGGAGGCGGCGGACGGGAAAGGGTGATTCGGAGTAGAGGTATATGGAGGAACCGGAGAGGCCGCCGAGTGAAGTGGAAAGTTGAGCGGAGAGGAGAAGCTGGAGGGAGATTTGGGTCTTGCCGCATCCACTTTCGGCGACTAATTCGGTTATTGAGTTGCAAGGAATGCCGCCGCCGAGAAACCGGTCGAGAACTGGGCAGCCGGCGGTGCATTTTTGGGTCTGTGTGGGGCTAAGACGCTGAAGGAGATCCTCCGGTTTCATCAAATGCGATTTGGAGAAGGCAATCTAATGTGAATTTTTGAAAATATAGGGAAGGCGCCAATTTGGTGATGCCTCTCTTCTAGTGGAAGTATTAAAAGGTTGTTTTCGAAAAATACTCGACTTTAGTAACACACATTATAACAATAGGAAAAATATAGGATAACATTTAAAATATTAAGGAGCAATAATAATAACGAAATAATGTGATAATCAAAACATATAATATTAGAAGGAAAATGTTGCTACTACTAGTATGAAAGGGTAATGGATACCGAGTACCAAACTACCATCAGGTTTATTTCGTATTGCTCAACTACCTACTAAACTTCTAGTCTAATCTATAATCTTCGTAACCTTCTATGGTCATGTTTTCAATAAATTGAAGTTGCGTCATCAGTCATGACTTATCTGATCACCTTTCTTTAATACTTTTTTTTATCCTACATCTATCTCTCTTTAACTCCACCACAAGCAATATCCATTACCTTCTGAATCAATGAGACATTTGCACAACTCGTGTACGTATGTCTAAATCATCATAATCTTCCTTCCTTATTGTTCCCACGAAGGAGGCAACTTCCACTTTTGTCTCATATTTTATCTTCATTCTTAATAGTTTCACGAGGAAAGATTTCTTCAGAATGGAGCCTTATACAACATATATTTGGATTAATAACGCTCGAATGCCAAATGAAAAAAAATGAAAGAGTATGAGCAATCTCCCGTTTTCAACTATATATTCACACCATTTTTGTCCAATCAAATTCTTTTTTAATCATATATTATACGATGAACTCCGATTAATTTAAATTATCAAAGATATTTAAAGATTTGGTTCCCTGTCCAATCATCTAACAAAATCCCATTCTGATAGTGGAAAGGCACAAAAAATGGGGACAGAACCAACATGGCATGAATTACTAGGAAGCAACAACTGGGAAGGTCTTCTTGAACCATTACACCTCAATCTCCGGCGACTCATTCTCCGGTGCGGCGACTTTTGTCAAGCAACTTACGACGCCTTCAACAATGATGAATACTCCATGTACTGTGGCAGTAGTCGGTACGGTAAAAGTTCACTTTTCCACAAAGTCATGTTCAAATCCGCCTCAGATTACCAAATCGTCAGCTTCCTTTACGCCACTGCTCGTGTTGGTGCCCATAAAGCCCTCTTCATCCACTCTCTTTCTCGTGAATCATGGGATCGTGAATCCAATTGGATCGGGTTTATAGCTGTAACTAACGACGAAATCAGCGAACAACTGGGTCGTCGGGAAATCTACATAGCGTTTCGTGGAACAACGAGGAATTACGAATGGATCAATGTTCTTGGTGCTCGATCTGAATCAGCTGAACCTCTACTCTGTAATGGAGGAAGTATTTGTAATGATGACGAAAATGCCCCTAGAGTGATGAATGGGTGGTTGAAGATCTACATATCCAATGACCCAAAATCACCATTTACGAGATTAAGTATTAGAGCACAGCTTCAAGTAATGATTGAAGATCTAAGAGATCGGTATAAAAACGAAAATCTGAGTATAACTTTTACTGGGCACAGTTTAGGTGCAAGCTTATCAATTTTAGCAGCTTTTGATCTTGTTGAAAATGGGGTTACTGATATTCCGGTATCCGCCATTATTTTCGGTAGTCCACAGGTAGGAAACAGAGCATTCAACGATAAGCTGAAAGAATTCCCAAATCTGAAAATTCTCCATGTTAAGAACAAAATTGATGTGATAACTCTTTATCCAAGTTCTTTATTAGGGTATGTTAATTCAGGGATCGAGCTAGTAATCGACACCAGAAAATCCCCATGTTTGAAGGACACAAAAAATCCAAGTGATTGGCACAATTTACAGGTAAGAAAATAAACTAGTTGAATTGAATCTGAACGAGTCAAAATGAGTTGCGTTGAGCTAAAGTTGTTCGTAGATCAATTTGGACTACATATCAAATGACACGTCATATTTTCATGAGCTAATTTTGTTTGTAGGCGATGTTGCATATTATAGCTGGTTGGAATGGGGAACATGGAGAATTTGAGATGAAAGTGAAGAGAAGTTTGGCTTTAGTGAACAAATCAAGTTCAATATTGAAAGATGAGATATTGATTCCAGGATCATGGTGGGTTGAAAAGAATAAAGGAGTTGTTCTTGATGGAGATGGAGAATGGATTCTTGCACCACCATTAGAAGAAGACATTCCAATCCCTGAGTATTCACTTTTTTTTTCCCCTCACAACATTAGAATTGATTATCTAGATTGACTTGATAGTTTGTTTAGGCAAATTTTTTTATCGTGGCGTTCGAATCAGCTTTTGATTACAAAATAGTAACATTCTTAATGCTATTTTGCCAAAAAGTTTTAAAAAGTTAAAAAGTGCTTTTTAATATAAAAAGAATTTGTTTTAGAGAGTTGAGGCATTTGGTCACATTTATAGGAAAATAAAAATATTTAGCTCTTTCTTGGTCATAGATTTTAAAGATAAAATCTAAAAATTAGGGTATGTGAAGTTGTGATTTTTGAAATTTAGAGTTGTGTTGAAACATGTATTTACCTGAAAGAGTTGTTATATATGAGTGAAAATGAAATTTCTCTCAAAATCTAATTTGAGGCTATTTTAGAAAACTTAGAAAATGTTTTGAAATATAAAAAACGAATGTCCTTAGTTTGAGAAGAATAAAAAGAAAGATTTAATAACAATAGGTTTGACATTTATTTGAAAACAATATTCTTTGCTATAGACTTTATGTTGCTAGTGGTTGATCATGATAGGATGCCCACTTATGTAACTAATGAATTTACGTTATAAACATCGATAATATAGTACTTTTTTTTTAAAATCGTCAATATAATTTTAATTGGTTTACTTTTTTTTCTTTTATAATTATGATGATAGGGTTTATTCACTTGAAAATGAAGCCATAAGTAAATTAGTGGAAGATGGAATAATAACACAAATTCATGAAGATGGAATTGAGGAAGAGGAGCACAGGCACATAGCTATTCTGAAAGAGAGTCGTTTACTCATCCACAGAACAAAAGCAGTGTTAAAACAGAGTTATAAAGAAGGGCATTTTGTGTTTAGACAGTTTGGCAAACATGGAGAAACAAGTTGACATGGGCGGGTATCGGATATTGGATGGAAATTTTCGAAAATTCAGTTGGAATTCTGTGTTTATATTGAGAATTCGTTAATTATATAAGAAATTGATAGTTGGAACTCATTACTAAAAAGAAGATGTTGGAATCGATTCCATCTAAAGTCATTTCAATATTTTTTCTCGAATTATTATTATATATTAATTTATTTAATTAAAATTGTATACGATTAAAATTCTGAATCTGTTTCTTGATTTGATTTTATTAGTCAAAGGAAGTGGATTAATTGATTCTTTGTTGATATTTTTTTTTTTTTATGTTTGTTTTCTTAATTAATGTGCCCATGATAGAGTGATTTGGGAAAGCATTTTATTGAACTCTACACGAATGTACGATTTCGATCCAATGATTAATGAAATGCGTCAAAAAAATATGAAATTTAAAATTATTTTAGTAGATAAAAATATATTAGGCGACTTTTTTTTAAAAAAAATATTTAATAGACAATTATTTATATTTATGTTGGGTGGGAGATAGTAAGTATTTGTTGTAGTTAGTTACATATTAATTTTTAAAAGTATTATATGATTTAGTTTAGCTCCCCAAATGATTTGATAAACAGTATTCAAACTTTCACTTTATTATACTTTACCATTAATTAAAATATCTTTTGTAATGAAAACATCATTCAATTTTACCTGTGTATTAGAAAAGTCACTAAATTATTTTTGTAATAAAGGTTATTATGCCTAATTATCACAAAAAGTCATTATGAGAGGAAAATATTACTTAACCAAAGTTGAATGATATTTTAATAACACAAAGAAAAATATATAAAATGTCTATTTGTGATTATTTTTTCTTGGGTAAAGTTAGAATAAACTTTTGTCTCAAAAAATAGTTTAGTTATTTCTTATGATATTAGAGCAAAAGTGAGTGATTTTCATTTATATACTTGCTAAAATCAATAATTATTTAATAAAAAATGCTCATCCAAGTAAATTTTTCTCAAAACTTTTCCTTCTGCCATTAAAATTTGAATCATTTAATTATGGTTCATTTAAAAAAATATTACCAAATTTTCACATTGTGATTTAATTCTCTGTTGAAATAAAAATAGGTTTAAGTGGGAATCAAACCCTAGTGTAGAAGGTGGTCACTCTAGCTTCTACCAATTGCACTAGGGCACTTTTATGCTTTTTATGGGTGCACTATTAACTATATCTTAATTTCTATCAGTTTTTTAAAATAGATATATATATATATATATATATATACATAATTTTTTCAGAAATTACCGGGTGCACGTGCACCCCCCATCGTATGGTGTGGGTCCGCCCATGTGTGCAATACATACAGTATTTAAAACTAGTATTTTGTCAAATGAAAAATTAAAGACTAAAATGACCACATAAAATTGCTAAACCTTTATATCTTAAAAACTAATGTTATGTTTTTCTTAATTACAAACTATCAAATTGAATGAGGTTTTCTTAAAAAGTCAATACATGCATGTCATGTATTTAATTAAATTTATAATTCATTTTATTTCATTAAATCACGTAATAGTGTATTTTGTATTGACTTAATACACCCGATGTGAATAAATTTTTAATAATGTCAATGATAATCATTATACTCACTATAATTGTACAAATAACATCTTCACTTAGTATATTATTCTAATCTTTTTAAAAATTCATATATCAAACAAAAATAACAAATACTCTTACAAATAAATAATTGTTTGATTATTATTTTATTAGTTACGTTAGTCTCCTTATATTTCATTTTTTGATATAATCAAGTAAGTACATTCAACTATTTATTTAGTATCACTATTCACTATAGAATTTGAATAGTTACGTCATTAAAGGTAGGTAAATTAAATCAATTAAATTGAAGATTAATTCAATTAATTAACACTACAATATGAAAGAATAATTCAAAAAACTTTTTCTTCTCCAATTAATGACAATATTTTAGTGGATTATGGAGTAAGACATATACTGAAGCATTTTTCTTCTTCTTATTTTTTTTCCAAGAGTTGTTTAGAATACTAGATATAAGGTGCCCGCATAGCGTGAGCCTAATACATGTTTCTTTTTCCTTAATTGTATGTGATACAGGTGAAATTTGAATACTTGACTAAATTTTTTGTAAGTGTTTTTTGAAAAAATAGTTTAAATTATTAATTTATTATGATTTATAATATTTTTTATGTTATTTTCAAATAATATATATTACTCTTTCTATCACGTATTATGTGACACAAATGATTGGTCCCAAAAGAAACTCAATCTCCTTTATGATTTCAATCCAATTATCTAGTGTTTCGTATTACTTATTTTTGTTTTAATTTATGTGACACAAATTTAATTTAAAGAGTCAGGTAATATTTTATATAATTTGTAAATGATTCAAGTTATTAATTTCATTTATACTCCCTCCATTTCACAAAGAATGACATAGTTTGACTTGACGAAGTTTAAGAGTATAAAGAAGACTTTTGAATCCTGTGGTCCAAAATTAAAGTTAGATTAAATGTACAAAATTGCCCTTTGATCTTGTGGCCTTAAACATGCCACATGGAAAGTTGTTACCAAAAAAAAGAATAGGTCATTCTTTTTTAGACTGAGGAAGTAATATTTTATATAAAAATTTTAAACACAAATTATATGTCATTCCTTTTGTCTCAATTTATGTGACACTGATAGAATTTTGAAAATTAATCAATTTTTTTTTATGTGTCTTATAAACATTTTTGGTTGTTGATTATTGTGATTTATAGAACTTTCACATCATTTTAAAATAATACATGTTATTCACATTGTCTCAATTTATGTGACACAAATAAAATTTTGAGAGTTAGTTGAACTTTTTATATTTTTAAAATTTTTTAATTATTAATTATTGTTATTTATAGTATTTTTATTACCATTTCAAGTAATATTACTCTCTTCATTTCAATTTATGTGATATCAATAAAATTTTATAAATTAATTTTTTAATGTGAAATACTAAGCTATATAATGCTAAAAGAGATACGAAAAAAAAAGAGAGAAAGTTGTGAAATAATCTGAATGAAGATCATTTATGATTTGGGAAAAGGATCCAATCCAGTAATAAAGCCTCGAGTAATCCTCAATGGCTCACTGGATTAAAGCCACATGGTTGTTTATATATTTAAATTTAATGGTCTAGAATGAATTTATGTTATAGTATTTGAACGTCCCTTCTAGTTATCTTCTCAACAACACATTCAAATTAATTTTGATAAACTTTTTCATCTTTTGTGGCTCAGATCAGCTCCGAATGAGATGTCAATTATCATCAATGTCACTACTTACTTATAGGTTGAAATATGATTTTGTCCTTATAAAGAAGTTTACATAGGCTAACCTCCATCTTAAAATACAAAATAAAATGAAATAGGGTACCCTAAATCCAATAAAAAAGAAATTGAATTCAATTTTGAAGAAGTAAAATAAAGTTAGAAAACCATCTATACTGATCAATGCTTCGATAGTTACATGAACAAGAGAGTAGATGAAAAAGTAAATTACCGTCTGAATTTTAAAGCATGAAAATTAAATTATTATTGGGAGATGAATTAAAACATGAAAAGTCAATCAAAGAGAACAAAAATAGTAGATAAAAACCAATAATCTGATTTTGGGATAAATTAAAACGCTAGGTGAGATTGTCTTTATTGATTTGTCATCTTATTCATGACAAATTCATCTGAACCATTAAATGTATAATCAATCAGGTGAATTTAATCTAGTGCAACATTAAAAATTATCGAATAATTTATTAATGGACTGGATCCTTTCACTATGATTTGAGCAATGAAAAAGGGATCGACATTAATATTAGCATCTGATGGAACCTACACGTTCAGGGCCACAAGACTTTTTCCAAAGAATAAATGAATAAATAAGTAATTATTCACGTATCAAGTATAATCCTTGAATAAATAAGTAATTATTTACGTATCAATAGTATAATCCTTAATAGCATGTTGTACAAGACATTCAAAGCTATTACTTTTTTTGCATGTTGAAAATGCCTCTTGATTTGCAAGCAAGCATGTCGACCAAGAGATGCTTTGCCTAAACTCTTAGATAGTATAATAAAATAAGGAAAAAAACTTATTATATAACTATTCATTTTGTTTTATTTAAATTATTTGTAGTCTTTTGTCATATGTAATTTATTCCTAATCTTATATTAAGAACATATACTTTTCAATTCTCTTTATTAAAATTGACGGAAGTGTTCAATTTTAATATATATTATAATGCAAAATTAGTTATCTTAAAATAATTATTTTTATTGAAACAACATTATTTCAAGATATAAAAAAATGTGTGAATAATGTTCTTCGATAGCGATTAAATAGACATCAACCTAATATGATAATGTCAAAGATGAATCCACATGCCAACAACCTCGAAAAGATAAAATGAAAAAAAGATATAGAAATATTTTAAGAATTATAGTTAAAATATAAAATATTCAATATCTTATGATATATCAAACACCATCACATATAGTAAAGATAAAAAATCATAATTGTATATTATAGCTATAGTTTGCATAATTACGTTCTATAGCAAATTTAATATTTATTATGGAGCTTTTGATTTCATCCAGTTTGTACAAATTCATTTATATATCGTAATTTGTATAATAAGATCTGTATTTATATAATTATAAGTGTATATGATGAAAATATATGTATTTGTATTTGTATATACATTTTTCTCTCGTTTTATACAAACACAAATGCATTTTATACATTTGTATACCGAATAGGTAATTGTATACCGAAAATGACTGATTGTATATCGAACCAAATGACAAAAAAATTAATTGTTTGCTGCAAATTACAAATAAAATAAACTATGACTATAACATTTAATTTGAATTAATAATTTGCTATTTCATACTATTTTCCCAATTATCATATAGTAGCATTTATTATTACTCAATAGTCAATACACATAGAACAATGGCATTCGTGTAATTTTTACTTCAACTGATGGCGATAATTTCAAGTGGTCAAAGATGGGTCGGGTTTATCAGAACCATATAACCCGACCCATAGCGCAGAACCCGATTTTGCCAAAGGTTCCAAAGAGCATTTTTTACGCAAACGCAATCCTTGTTCGTCTTCTTCCTTCTATAACAGTCTCTCTCTCTGTTCTTTCCTCTTCACCGTTCTCTCTGCTCCTGCTAAAAGGTATGATCATCTCATTCTCTGCTTATTTTCACTCACAATCCTTACTGTTAACTGGAAAATACTCGTTTATGTATATGTATATGCTTTTGTTGTATGTGTTTTCATGACCAATTTTGTGCGTTTTCAACTCTATTTAGTGCGATTCTCATTTTGATTGTTGATCGTGAAGTTGTGTAACTTTTTTCCAATTGAATTACGCATCTACTGAAACACATCGATTTCGCTTGGAATATATACTTGTACATTCTATCCCTTTCAAGTTTGTTTCTGTTTTGGTGAGTTTTCAAATTTTTTGATAAATTGCATAGCTAGATTTGTCTCTGGAGAAGAGTACAGTAGCTCGCATCTAAGTTCAGTTTTAGTTGGACATGGTTTTAATTGGAAATAGATGTTTTTACGTTGTAATCATTCTGCTTGGAGTTAGGGATCTAGAGATGGAATTTGTAAATGAAAATGTAATTTTGGACAGTAGTTTTTCCACAAATTTTTTGAGTACTATTTCTGATTTTTTTTTAGATCAGAAATGTTGAGTTTAATGGTGATTTCTTCTGTTTGTTAGGTGGCATTGATAATAGAATGTAAAACTGGATCAGTTAAGCACTACATGGATGTGTGATCATTGGTTTGATTTGCATTGTAGAGTCCAGCTTGTGCCAAACTGTGTTCTGGAAAGGTCTGCTGCTTGAAAGGCTGTTCTTGAAGGGTCTTCGAGAAATAGAGGACCCTTCAGGCTGGATTTTTGGTTTATTCGAAGCGGTTAGTCAAAGTAAGATAAGTTTTGTTGTATAAGCGGTGGGTATAGCGATTGTCGGTTTGCTGAACATGCCAGCTGTACAAAAGCTTTATAACGCTTGTAAAGCATCACTTTCACCTAACGGACCGGTTTCAGAAGACTCTCTCGAGAAAGTTCGTTCCCTATTGGGTATGTATTTTTGTTTATTAATTACTTAGCGAACGTTTTCATATTTATTTCTAGATTCCTAATCACATCATGGTTTAAATGGTTATTTAATTTGTCTTCTATATTATCTACTCAAGTTACTTATAGTTATAGATGTGATAAAAAATAGTTTTCTGGAAGATCATGTGGTAAAATTTTATCTGTCTTCCTATGTTCAATGAGAATCTCCTAAACCTTTTGGAGTGACTATCATTTTGTCCATTTTGAGATTGGAAGCTATAGCTTCTCTTGAATTTAACTTAGGTTTGATAGATGCAACAGTTTTATGATAACAAGGCATTAGAAATATTTGACTGTAAAAGTAGGCATGATATTTTTTCTCTGAATTGTTGGCTTGTCAATTTTTTTTGACTTCGTAACTATGAATAGTCTAGAGAGAAAATTTGAAGAAAGGATCAAGCTAGTTAATAATATGCTGCTTCAAGGACCAAAAAATTACTTAATTGTTAAATTTTGATGAACATTAGAGTCATATGTTGTACAATGAATATTCAAACTAATAAAGTACACCATTTCCATGAAAAAATGTGATTCCCCCCTTCTTTTGTTCCTCCATTTCATAATAATGTATAGATATTCTTTACACTTATAAGCACAAGATCCAAAAAAGTATTTTTTACCAAACTAAGGACTATCATTAGGAATAAAAAGTTGTGTTGAATGATCATGTACAATTCTGTAGATCTTTTGGCAAGGATTATATGAAATTCTCGAGTGGCACTTTGTAGTTTGAAATCAGGAATGTATGTACTTGCATGCAAACTCTTTATACCTAGTTTCTCATTTCTTGAGGAAACCAAAGGGCTGCAGCTTCTTGTTGAATTATTAATGTGTAGTAAAATAATGTTGATGATTTTATGAACAATCAGGAATGATAAATTGTAACAATCATATCATGTTCATCCTTAAAATTTGCAGACAGGTCTTCAATATACTCCATATATATTGAAAAGAATTTGAGAGGAGATATCTCTAGTATTTAAGGAATTGTGAAATAAATGAAAGAAAGTAATAGAAAACTTAAAACCATCAAGAGACACATTGATCACCAGTCAAAACCATGCTTGAATTTTCTGCCAGAAGCTGGTATTCTCACTGAAATCCCATTTTGTTTACCAACTGAAGAAGATATGATCTTTCAACTCAATATAATGGTACCAAATTGAGCTTTTTGAAGACTTCCTAAACATAAGCTTAAAATCTAATAAATAAACAATTATAGGGGAAGGGGGAAAGTTGAAAGCCTTAGAATTAAGAACGCATATTATAACTTTGCCTTTTAGTCATTCAACTTTTAACTTTGTCGCTTTCCACTTTTAGAATATTGTAGATATAGATAGATGTGTGATGGTGAAGGTTTAGCAACTTTGATGGATCTTTGTGTGAAGTAACCACATTCTATCTTTCTCCTCTGCCATTGGTGGATTGAGACTAATGGAGAATATTATCTATAAAATGTAAAGAAGCTTGAAGAATGAGTGTCCAACCATTGAATCACACTGTTTGATTTCTTTGTTAAGTTATGAATAAGATTGCTTATAGCTTATCTACAAGGTCAAGTGGAAAACATTTATCTAAACACTCTTTGAGGATGATATCCTCTTTTTGTAATGGTCCAATTGGATGATATATGTGGGATGTCGCCAGAGAGAGAAATCAATGCATATCATATTAGTGAGTAGATCTTAAAAGAATCACTGGATTACTTCATATCAGCTTCCAAAAGATGTGAAATTTTATGTGATAAATTCATTTCTCATGCATTTATCACATTTTGCAAAATACTGTAATATTTAAAGCTGGCAGCAATTCCATGGAGAAGCTATTTGGAGATTGGATGATTTTTAATTTTTTCTTGATATTTCTTTTGCGGTGGTGGTAGTTGGGGACAGATTTAGATTGGTTTTACCGTGGAGGTAAAAAATTGAGGTTTGTATTATTTAATCACTAATAGGAACTGAGAATTTGTCTGACTTTAAATTTACAGCAGTGAAGGGGAAAGCTTCAAGGGATTAACAATGTTAAATTTTTTGAAAAAAATGAGGTTGAGACTTCTACATGGGATGTAAATTTATCCCATATCCAGTCTCAATCTCAGATAGACAACTGAAGGCAGTCAATATGGTTTTGCAAGCAGTCTTTTTAGCGTTTGGCTTGTTCAGTATTTGATCATGGAGGGTGGGTTGGACAGTAATTAGGCTCAGTTTGAGGTGTAACTTTTCTCATGGATAGCACCGTACTACTTATAATCATATTTTTGTGTTTCTCCTCCTTTTTAAATAAATAAATAAATAAATAAATAAATATTGCATAGAACTGCAAAATTCATGATTTAAAATGATTTTGAATTTCTCCCTCAAGTCTCTAAACTCTCATTTACAGCAATTTTATTTGGGCCATGAGTTAAACTATCAATTTTGTGATCATTGGCCTTCCCATGAAATTTCAGGCTCATTTTGGCCTATGCTTCTACAAATGACTTATATTACTGACATTTGGGCTGCAGATAAAATCAAGCCTTCTGATGTGGGTCTTGAGCAAGAAGCACAACTTGTACGGAGTTGGAATAGTACTCTGCACGAGCGCAATGGGGGACTACAGCCACTGCCACCAATCAAATACCTGCACTTACATGAATGTGACAGCTTCTCTGTAAGTGTTGCATAGTGCTTTCACCCTTTTTCTTTTCTTCTTTTTTTTCTGAAGGAGGTTTAGGGCGGGGGTTGTAGAGAGTGCTGATATTTGGAGAATATGGATGACTAATATCAATTTGTAGGGGTTCCAGTTGTAGAGAAATGATGCATGATTGAATCTTTTATCTTGTTTGGTGTTATTTGCAGATGGGGATATTTTGCATGCCGCCTTCCTCTATCATACCTCTACACAATCACCCTGGGATGACAGTCTTAAGTAAGCTGGTATATGGTTCCTTTCACGTGAAAGCCTATGATTGGATCAATATTCCAGGTCCTTTGGTTCCATTGGAAGGTGCGTAGTCTTTTAATTGGATGTCTAGGATGTACTTGGTGGATATGCAATCATTCCATTGCAGAACATAGAGTTTTCGGACTAGATGTTTTTGATGTGCTTGTTTTCTGCTATATTATTTCTAATTGGGTGGCAAGTCCTTTCTCATCTCTGGTTCTGTTGGCATGGTTTCCGGCCTTTTCTTTTTATC
This sequence comes from Solanum lycopersicoides, assembly GCA_022817965.1. NCBI lineage: Eukaryota > Viridiplantae > Streptophyta > Magnoliopsida > Solanales > Solanaceae > Solanum > Solanum lycopersicoides. Next base: position 91,368,321 of record CM040624.1, on the reverse strand, counting down.
ATATTTGTTTTGTAGTTTGTTTCATGATATGCCTATTTTGGCCTTACAAACTCCTCCTTTCGAATTCAACCATAAAACTTACTGACTGAGGCTAGGTATAAAGATTACAACTAAGTTTGAGGGTTTAATTGCATCATCTGCAGAATTTGTGCTTGCTTGTACTAATAATCACTTTGTTGAGTTGAGTAAACTTGCAAAGTCGAGGGTTAGTTGCCTTCTTGTGCAGAATTTTGTATCCCATGCACATAATTATATTACTTGTAAATAGTTGATTGCAACTGCGTGACCAAAGATTCTGAATTTAGAAATACTAGTTTTACGAGTTTATTTTCTCTTTCTTATTAGTTCTAGTTTATCTAAGGTATTATTTTTTGGGATTAATGTTCATTATACAGGATTCTACTGCTACTTCTTCTCGACCTCTTGAATTCATATACAGTTACATATATACATACAATATACACACATCGCAGTTTGCTATCTTCAGCTGCTCGCTCTAATGTTGCTTGCTCAGGTGCAAGACCGTACAACATCACATTTGACACCAAGGAAGGACAAAACCCAACTATGAGGTACATCAACCCAATGTCCACATAAAACGTATACTGGCTCTTTGATAGTAGGAATCCACTCTATTGTTGACTTCTAAATACGTGAAATGACCTAATTCTAGATGCATAGGCACGAGGGAGGAACTTCTTAAAAAGCCTGAATAGCAATTAACCGCACTGAAAACGACGAATCACATTCTGAAAGGAGGTTCCCGTCCCAATAGATGTCATGAGGGATCCCTCTCGAATACAACTACATCCCTCACATTAAGTAACATATCATTTGCAATGCATCGACAACCAAGGAATGTATCAGAAAGGCAATGAAGAAATTTAAGATTTTTATAATTGGGAGAACCTTCTGGAATAAGATATTGATTAGCCCCCAAATGTATAGAATTCTGTATTATACAATTTTAATGTTTCCATTATTTTTTACTTAATCTATGGGAGAATATTAGTAGGCTAAGTTAGTCCCCCCCCCCCCCCCGGACCCAAATTCACGCAGTTTGTTAACCTACTTATTCATTGCCTGGCAAATTTGTAACATTCAGCCAGTTTGCTAACCTACAAATCTTTTAATACATTTTGAAAAATTACAATAAATACACCACTCTTGATATATATAATCTCTAAAATTTTCTACCAGTTTTTTAAAAAAAGTTTCTCCCAAATACTTCCCTATACAATAGAATGAAACCGTTCAAAAGGAGTACGACTATCAGGCCTTCGGTGGGTAAGTATCGATACTGACAGGATAATCGTTATATGACGCCTGCCCGTCGATGCGACCGACAGTCCACAAATTTCACTGCCCTGGATCATAGTAAACTCCTTTTCTTGTACCAAAATAGAAGTTTGATTTAAACGACCCGGTACAACATCACAAATTTGACACCTAAGGAAGGTACAAACCCAACTATGAGGTACATAACGCATGTCACAATAAAACGTATAGTGCTCTTTGTTGGTAGAGACCACTTCTATTGTTTTGACTTCTAATATACGTGAATGACCTAATTCTAGATGATGCATAGGCAGAGGGGAACTTTCTTAAAAAGCCTAATAGCAATTAACCGCACTGAAAGACGACGAATCACATTCTGAAAGGAGTTCCCTCCCAATAGATGTCATGAGGGGATCCCCTCTCGAATACAACTACATCCCTGCACATTAAGTAACATTGATTTTGCAATGCATCGAACAACCAAGGAATGTATCAGAAAGCAATGAAAATTTAAGATTTTTTATAATTGGGAGAACTTCTGGAATAGAGATATGATTAGCCCCCAAATGTATAGAATTCCTGTACTTTGATACAATGTTTAATGTTTCCATTATTTTTTTACTAATCTATGGAGAATATTAGTAGCATAAGTTAGTCCCCCGCCCCCGCCCCCCGCGACGCCAAATTCACCAGTTTGTTAACCTACTTATCATTGCTGCAAATTTAAACATTCACCAGTTTGCTAACCTACCAAATCTTTTAATACATTCTGGAAAAATTACATAAAACACACTCTTGATATGATAATCTCTAAAATTTTCTACCATTTTTTGTTTAAAAAAAGTTTCCTCCCAATACTTCCCTATACAATAGAATGAAACCGTTCAAAAGGAGTCGATATCAGCCTTGCGGGTGCATTACCGACAGGGATAATCGGTTATATGACGCCTCCCGCGATGGACCGACAGTTCACAAATTTCACTGCCCTGATCATAGTAAACTCCTTTCTGTTGTACAAAAATAGAAGTGTTGTATTTAAAACGACCCGGTACAACATCAGCATTTGAACCTAAGGAAGGTACAACCCAACTATGAGGTACATCAACCAATGTCACAATAAAACGTATATGGCTCTTTGTTGGGAACCCGCACTCTATTGTCTGACTTTCTAATATAAGCGTGAATGACCTAATTCTGAATGCATAGGCAGAGGGGAACTTTCTTAAAAAAGCCTAATAGCAATTAAGCCGCACTGAGAAACGCACGAATCACATTCTGAAAGGAGGTTCCCTCCCAATAGATGTTCATGAGGGATCCCTCTCGAATACAACTACATCTCCTCACAGAAGTAACATATCATTTGCAATGCATCGAACAACCAAGGAATGTATCAGAAAGCAATGAAAAATTTAAGATTTTTATAATTGGGAAACTTCTGGAATAAGATATGATTAGCCCCCAAATGTATAGAATTCTGTACTTTATACAATTTTAATGTTTCCATTATTTTTTACTTAATCTAATGGAGAATATTAGTAGCTAAGTTAGTCCCCCCCCCCCTACCCTCTGGACCCAAATTCACCAGTTTGTTAACTACTTATTCATGCTGCAATTTGTAACATTCACGCAGTTTGCTAACCTACAAATCTTTTAATACAGGTCTTGGAAAAATTACATAAATACACCACTCTTGATATGATATCTCTAAAATTTTCTACCATGTTTTTTTTAAAAAAAGTTTCCTCCCAATACTTCCCTATACAATAAATAAACCGTTCAAAAGGAGTACAATATCAGGCTGGCGGGTAAGGGTTCATCTGATAGACCTGACAGATAATCGGTTATATGACGCCTCGCTCGATTGGACGACAGTTCCAACAAATTTCACTGCCCTGATCATAGTAAACTCCTTCTCGTTGTACCAAAATAGAAGTTTGATTTAAACGACCCGGTACAACATCACATTTGACACCTAAGAAGGTACAGACGCCAACTATGGAGGTACATTCAACCAATGTCACAATAAAACGTATATGGCTCTTTGTTGGTAGAATCACTCTATTGTGACTTCTAATATAGCGTGAATGACCTAATCTAGATGCATAGGCAGAGGGGAACTTTTCTTAAAAACGCCTAATAGCAATAACCGCACTGGAAACGACGAATCACATTCTGAAAGGAGGTCCCCCAATAGATGTGCAGAGGGATCCTCGTCGAATACAACTACATCCCTCACATTAAGTAACATATCATTTGGCAATGCATCGAACAACGCAAGGAATGTATCAGAAAGCAATGAAAAATTTAAGATTTTATAATTGGGAAGAACTTCTGGAATAAATATGATTAGCCCCCAATGTATAGAATCGTACTTATACAAATTTTAATGTTTCCATTATTTTTATTAACTAGATGGGAGAAATATTAGTAGCTAAGTTAGTCCCCCCCCCCCCCCCCCCGACCCAATTCACAGTTGTAAACCTACTATTCATTGCCTGCAAATTATGTAACATCACCAGTTTGCCTTAACCTACAAATCTTTTTAATAACATTCTTGCGAAAAATTAATAAAGTACAACCACTCGTTGATATATTATCTCTAAAAAATTTTCTAACACATTTTTTTAAAAAAAGTTTCCCCCAAAATTTACTTCCCTAATACAATAGAATTGAAACCGCTCAAAAGGAGTCACATATCAGGGCCGTGCGGGTAAGGTCCATTCTGATTAACATGACAGGATATCGGTTATATTGACGCTCCCGTCGATTTGACCGACAGTTCCACAAATTCACTAGCCCTGATCATAGTAAAACTCCTTTCGTTGACCAAAAATAGAAGTTTGATTTAAACGACCCCGGTACAAACATTCACATTTACACCTAAGAAGGTAGCAAGCCCCAACTATGAGTACATCAACCAATGTCACAATTAAAAGTATATGCTCTTTGTTGTTAAACCACTTATTGTTGACTTCTACATATACTGTGAATGACTAATCTAGATGCATTTAGGCAGAGGGAACTTTTCTTTAAAAATCCTAATAGCAATTAAACCGCACTGAAACGACGAATCACATCTGAAAGAGGTTCCCTCCCAAAGATGTCATTGAGGGATCACCCTCTCGAATACAACTACATCCCTCACAAATTAAGTAACATATCATTTGCAATGCATCGAAGCAACCAAGGAATGTACAGAAATCAATGAAAAATTTAAGGATTTTTTAATTGCGGAGAACTTCGAATAAGATATATTA
>CM040624.1:91309161-91356230 GCA_022817965.1 Solanum lycopersicoides | reverse complement strand
TGATTTTATGGATAGTTCATGATTCCTTGAGTCTCAAGCTCATTGATTCCTCCAAGGATATCAGAATTACTCACATCTTGACTTTCTATGTGAGGTTTTTTTCATAGTGTCATTTTGATCTTTTAATTTCCTTTTTCTAGGATTTTTGATCCTTTGATCCTAATGGTCTACCACGCTTCAGGCGTGTTTTTGACTCATTAGCTATGACACTAGTTGATGGTCCTACGGGGACATCAATTCGAATTGGGACATTCTTTGCAGGAACATGTGATTTAGTAATCCTTTTCAAATCTGTAAATGCATCTGGCATTTGATTTGCGATTTTCTGCAAATGAATGATCTTTTGTACTTCTAGCTCACAAATGGAAGTACGAGGATCAAGATGAGAAAATGAGGATTTTCCACAAAATTTCTCCTTTAATTTTCACTATTTTCTCCCCCTAATTTTGCGAGAAAAGTGTCTCATCATACCGACAATCAGCGAATCGAGCTGTGAACATATCTCCAGTTAATGGCTCAAGGTAGCGAATAATAGAGGGCGATTCAAACCCAATATATATTCCTAACCTCTTGGGGGCCATCTTAGTGCGCTGTGGTGGTGCAACCGGCACATAAACAGCGCATCCAAAAATTTCTCAAGATGAGATATATTGGGTTGTTGACCCAAAGCCAATTGTAATGGAGAAAAATTATGATAATTTGTCGGCCTGAGACGAATAAGTGCTGCAGCATGCAAAATTGCATGACCCACACAGAAGTGGGCAACTTAGTTTTCATAAGTAATGGTCTTCCAATCACTGCAGTCGTTTAATTAATGACTCAGCCAGACCATTTTGAGTGTGAACATGAGCTACAGGATGTTCAACTCTTATCCCAATCGATAGACGATAATCATTGAATATTTTGGGATGAAAATCTGCAGCGTTTCAAGGCGAATAGACTTAGCAGTTATCAGGGAACTGTGCCCGTAATCGTATTATTTGTGCAACAATTTTGTAAATGCCAAATTGCGAGATGACAATAGGCGATACGTGAGAGCCATTTAGAGGGAAGCATCTATCAAGATCATAAAATATCTAAATGGCCCACTCGGTGGGTGATTTGGCCCACAAATGTCGCCCATGTATACGTTCCAACAAATGAAGGGGACCAATTTTGACTTTGTTAGTGATGGTCTCAAATTAACTTGCCTTGATAACACGCATCACAAGAAAATTCACCATTTAAAAGAATTTTCAACTTCTTTAATGGATGCCCATTTGAATTTTCTATAATTCGTCTCATCATATATAGATCCTGGATGTCCCAGACGATCATGCAAAGTACGAAAGTATTGGAATCAGTAAACCCCTGTGTTACTATAGAATGTGCCTCAATTGCACTAATTTTTGTCAATACAATCCAGAAAGATAAGGCCGTGAATTTTTTCTACAATCTATGTCTGCCCGGAGACATTTTTTGTTATACCAAAGATATTCAAGATTCATTTCATCAATTGTCTTGATATGAAACCATCTTTTCACGGATATCTTTGAAACTCAAATAAGTTTCTCCGAGATTGGAGGAGAAACATGACATATTTAATTATCGAGTTTAGTTCTTGGGCAAAAATTATAATGGCTCTTCCGGAGCCTTAATCAAATTAGTACTACCAGATATCGTAGTAACATTCAATATGCCATACTCAAAATGAGAAAATATTTCTCATTTTTGAATATCGTATGTGTTGTACCAGAATCCATCAAGCAAAATGTCTTCATAATTTGATAAATATGTTTGGAGCGATATATCCATATCTTCAAAAGTAATGAAATAAATTTATATTAACTGATTAATTATCTTTTGTTAAATATTTAAGAAATAATGTAATGTTTAAAATGATATTTGAATAATTAATAATGCCATAAGATTTTTATCATTCAAATCTTTAACACTAAATTTGATTTAGTTTGTATGTTTAAAATAAGTATTAATATAATTTATTATCTTGAAATGACATTTGAGTGACAAAAAAAAAGGAAAAGGTGTTTTTCCACTAACCAATTTAGGTAGTGGTCTTACTTATACATTTTTCTTTTATGACCAAAAAGTTAAAGAAAGTATAATGTTATATTTTTCAATTCCTTTACAAATCATAACATTCCAACTCCCTTTCCATTGGTGTTTCTAAAAGAATGGACTCAATTATGATCAATACAAAACAACAAATATTAATAACATTAGTAAATATCAACCATTATTATTCTTCCATAATCACAGAACCGTCACAAATTAAGTGATCTATTTTTCCTTCAGGGTGTGTGAAGAAATCCGCCACATCAAGTGTGTGATGTCAATATGATCAGTGATAAAATTAGTTTTGGGATTTTTATCCTTTTTTTTAGTGGATGCTTGAATAAAGCTCAACCAAGTGTTTAGGGAGTACGGCAATCACGTGCATAATGACCCTTTCCACCACATCGGAACAATTTATTTTAATTGTTTCACTCGTTTCTCATCTTTTTCTTTTCCCCTTTGATGACTATTTTTCTTTGGTGAATGATTAACACCGGGAAAAGGATTTCGCTCTTGGTCGTATTACGACACGCACAGGCCACGGCCACGGCCTGTCTTCCACGGCCACGGTTCTTCCGCGTAGCGTGGTGGTGTACACCTCATTCACTTCAGGAAGTGGTGTAGATCCAGTAGGAGTCGATTCTCGTTGATTTCTCTGGTCATGTACTCTTGTCATTTCAAGAAGACTGAAATCATTCATATAATCTTTGACCTTTTGACTGAGCTGACTCCTAGCTCGACCGTTAATTGTTGAGATCATTTCAATAATATTTTGAAACCCTTTCTAGAATTGTGCCTTGTACAATCTATTACGAGGCACTAAATGTGGTAGATATCAGTTTTTTTCAAGCATATATAAAACATCTATTTAAACTGTATCTCCAACATAGTTTCAATTGAGAAGTAATTTCTGAACATGGCAGAATTGTACTCATGGAGATAACTAAAGTCTTGTAGTCTTAGAATTCATCCAAATCATCATCGTAGCACTTTGGGTTGAATTGACGCTTATCATCCAATATCATGGTCCATACCTTTCTTTGTAGGTTATTTCCACAAAGAAACAGTATGTGGCTCTTTTGACGTTGAGGGAAGATATTAATTTTTCAAAAAAATTTCGTCATATATGATGACTGTTAAAATATCATTCCGCTTTAGCACATGTCTTGTTTTGAGTCTTTATTTTCATTTTAATGGTGTCTCAGAGACCCATAGCATACAAATTGGATTATTCAGCATCCAACTTTACCTCAATTGAAGCTTAGTTTTCGGCTGCCCGACCACTTTTTGAATTGGGCAACGAACTCAAGGATTTATGTAGAAGTCATTAACTGAGAAAAAAAAAAATACTTCATAGTTTCAATACTTATAAAATAATATCACACAGTACTGATGCTGATCAACGATGATATAATTAAGACTAAATTGCATCTAATAGCTTTAAGGTAGTTCGTATAAGAGCGGTGAATTTTATAGTATACCGAAGTCTCTCCCGAGTTCGTGCTGTAACTCGTAGAATAAATAGACACTGCCTACAAATGTCTATGAGCAACTGGGGTAGTTAGAAATGTAATGCGGATTCATATAGGAACACTATCTTCATTGTTGTGATGTATGTTTACATAGAGATTAACAACTGTCAATTTTATAGGCATTAATACGGATACTATGTAGAGATGGCTAACTATTACTATCTAGATTCAACAGACGATTCGCAATATCATTTTACTATTGACAGCGACCATACAGCCTGAATAATGAAAATAAAAGAGTAGGATTACAAAGCATGCGCCGAGGAGTGTCACAACAATTCAAATGTACAGTAAGTAGAGTAAGTACTGGACCCCTTCCTATCACACATATAGGTAATATTTCTTTCTTCCTATCAATCATTGAACCTTCAAAAAATAATTTGTTTCTTTATTTTCAAAAACTAACATATAAGATTACCCGACCGATTATGCAATGGGATCACGCGCTGCCAAATACCCATGTAGTAAGTCTTAGGCAAGGTGAAACACTCTATACAAAACTCAATACTCTATGAATGATCAATAAAGAAAGTAGTAGCTTGGCAAGGTCCAAAGGGTTGGCAGAGGACCTCCATCCGGATAGTGAAAATAAGAATATGAACTAATCGTAAGCTTACGCCATAACAGTTTGAAGCAGCCAGGGCTCTGACCTTGTAATATAAATAAATTCAATTAACATAACAAATTATGACCTCCACCCAAGCCCGAAACATCTACAACTAAACATTTCCTTAAGCAATTTCTCTATTCATGTAGATGCGCCTGACAATCTGCTCCGAGTCATGGTTCAAATAGAGATTTATGAAGACTATGTAGATTCTTTTAGAATAAAAATCGAATGGGGCTCGATAAAGTATATAACATTAGAACAAGTTCCTATCTAGAACGAAGTAAATTTATTAGCATTATGTGTAACGTTATTCATATAACTAATAATGGGATATATTCATATCGTAGGGGAAGTTTATTTACTTTAAAAATAGTTACAATTAGACCTTTTGTCAAATATTGTAGACAAAAGTAGTAAATGATCTAGCGGTGTGACATGATCGCTAACCAAACAGTTACATATGTATTCTCATTCCATTTATTTGTTTTCCTAGTATAACCTAGACTAAACATACTTCAATTTCGAATATCATTTTTCAATTTAAAAGCAAAAACCACTTCTTACTTTTTTCTCATCAAATTCACAAATGAAACATGGAACAAATTGCTAGTTTGACTAGATCACACGGGATAAAATAAAAAAACTTTGAACCTAATAATTTTGTGATCATGAAACAAATCTGAATCGCTCAGAAATAGCTGTGGATTATGTTTTTGCATACAATGTTGCATAAAAATTATGCAAAATTGTGAGGATCTTGAACCTCAATCTGTTGAAGAATGTCGACAGAGAAATGACTGGCAAAAATGGCAAGAAGCAATTCAATCAGAATTGGATTCACTTGTCAAGTGCGAAGTTTTGGGGTCTATAGTACAAACACCTAATGGTGTTAAACCTGTTGGCTATAAATGGGTTTTTATTCGGAAAAAAATGATAAAAATGAAATACAAAGGTACAAAGCACGTCTTGTTGCACAAGGATTTTCTCAAAGGCCCGGCGTCGATTATGAAGAGACATACTCACCCGTTATGGATGCAATAACATTGCGTTATCTCATTAGATTGACGATCCATGAGAAACTTGAAATGTATTTGATGGATGTGGTTACAGCCTACCTTTATGGATCACTCGATAATGAGATATACATGAAATTCCTGAAGGATTCAAAATGCCCAAAGCATACAGTTCAAAGCCTCGGGAAATGTACTCAATTAGATTGCAAAGATCATTGTATGGATTGAAGCAATCTGGACGCATGTTGTATAACCGTCTTAGTGAGTATTTATCTAAGGAAGGTTATATAAATGATGCGATTTGCCCATGTGTGTTTATAAAGAAAACAATATCAGGGTTTGTTATACTTGCTATTTATGTCGATGACATAAACCTTATTGGAACTCCAATGGAACTTCACAAGGCAATCAATTATTTAAAGAATGAATTTGAGATGAAAGATCTTGGAAAGACAAAATTGTGTCTTGGTTTGCAAATAGAACATTTGACAAACGGTATTTTTGTTCATCAAATCATGCTGAGATAATAGCTATTCATGAGGCAAGCCGAGAATGTGTGTGGTTAAGGTCTATTATACACCTTATTCGAGAAAAATATGGTTTGAAATGCGATAAAGTATCCACAACCTTATATGAAGATAATGCAGCATGCATAGCACAACTCAGGAGAGGATTCATAAAAGGCGATAGAACGAAACACATTTCACCAAAGTTTTTCTACACACATGAGCTCCAGAAGAATGGTGATATCAACGTACATCAAATTCGTTCGAGTGATAATGTGGCTGATTTATTCACCAAGTCTTTGCCAACCGCAAATTTCGAGAAGATGGTATACAAGATTGGAATGAGAAAACTTGGGCAGCTAAATCATGGTTTTCATCAGGGGGAGTAAAATACGCGTTGTACTCTTTTTTCCTTAATCAAGGTTTTATCCCACTGGGTTTTCCTGATAAGGTTTTTAATGAGGCAGCAAGTAATGCGTATTAGGATCAACTATTTACATTTGTTACTTTACTAAGAATTTATTTTAAATGAACATTCAAGGGGGAGTGTTGTAAATAATAACAATTTCTGAATGTCCATTATACCCCTCTTATGCCTATAAAAGGCATTGTAATCTCGATGGAAAATACACCAAAATAAGGAAGATTCAAGTTTCCTATTTTATCTCTCTAATACATTCTTCTCTCCTTAGTTGCTATTAAGTTTAATTTTAGCACTTAGTCTTTATTTTATAACAGTCGCCACCATTTCTTGCATATTCAATGAGAAAAATGTATTTCAACTAGAAATTTTCTAATATTAAATCAAACAAAAAATAAATTGAAACAAAGTTGCTAAGAAGGATCTAATGCCAAGTGTTTTTGTCAAAATGAATTCACAATAATATTTTAGATGTATCACAAAATGAAGAGATTTTTTTAATCTTCGGTAATTTAGGGTGTTTTGCTGAAAGTAGTATGAATTACACATATTTTGTATGAAATTTTGTTGTTATTTTTTTGGGGAAAATGCACAAGTACCCCCACTAGACTATAACCGAAATTCCAAAGACACACCTTAACTAAATTAAAGTCCTATTACCCCGCTGATCTTATTTTTTTGTAATTTTGTGCACCTTTTTGGCTTACGTGGCATCCAAATATCTCTCACGCATCTCAATTGCGTGGGGTCCAGAGCGTACCACGTAAGACAAATGGTGTATATTATTAAAAAAAAATAAGTTCAGGAGGGTAATAGGACCTTTAGTTAAGGTGTCTCTGAAATTTTGGACATAGTCTAGGGGGTACTTGTGCATTTTTCCTATTTTTTTTTGGTCAAATTTTGACTAAAGGATGAAAGTTGTTAAGTTTAAAATACTTGTTTTTGTTAAAAAGTAATTTAAGGCTATAATTTAAGTTAGGGGTATAGTTTAAGGATATATTTGGTCAAAAATACTCGTCATCTTGCAGTGGAATTTTATGTAATATGAGTTGATTTCTCTTATGGTCACTCAATTAATAGTTATGACCTTGAAAATGACTCTCAACTAACGTAATCATGTGAGAAATCAATCAAATGAAATATTACATAGGTTTTACATGATGTAGTAGATTGTACAAGTATTCTGGACTATTTTGGACTATTTTTTCACTTGAACCAAGGATTTATCAAAAACATTCTCTATCGTGTCCGAACTCCATTTTGTGAGACTATACTAGATATGTCGTTATTGTTGAGTAAATTGTACAAATACTGATCAATCAGAAAACATGGAATGTATACATAAAACCAGAAACTTTTTTATTATGAATCAAATCATATATAAGGGGACTTCAAGTTTACTCTTATAATACCTGTACAAAGACTTCTATTACATGGTGTAAATAACAGAATATGAACTTGGGCACAAAACTTACATTTATAAACCCATCATAAACTGGAAATTGGTAGTGTAAAATCAGACAAAAACTGAATATTTTCAATCATCTTGCAACCAGTTGTATTGATAGTTTTACCCGAGGAACTAATTTCATATACGCGGGGAGAGCATGGGAAACAACCTCTATGTCTTCTATTGAGCTTCTGGTATAGGTGTCAATGTCATCATTTCCTCAGTATATCGCAAATGCTGTTGATGTCCCTTTGTTGTTTTAACAATTGTTTCCCACTTGGGATCACTAGATAGTGGCTTACAAGATTGGTTGTTAGGACTTATTCCTGTCCCAACATATGATCTTGAAGATGGATTTTTCGTGGACAGTGAAGGCAAAGTACGGCAAAGCCATGAATCTGATGGAGATTTTGGTAAAGGAGGGGAAGCAGGAAGCTTTGAATGTGCTACGCGTGAGTTCTCTAACTTTTCTTTTCGTACTGTTTGCTTTCTGGTACTTTGTTTAACATCATCTTTGGGTTTCACTGAGGCGACTGCATCCTGGTAATGGTCTTGAGCTTGTTCAGAAGCTGTCAGTGCCATCATTTCCCCTCCATTGTTTAATTTTTCCGCTGATGATGGTTGAAAGTAACTAAGTGAAGAACCCACTAAGGGCTTTTGTTCTGCCATCTTTTTCAGAATATCTTGATTCTCATCCTGTAAGTTAAATGGTCTCTCCGCTTTCATAATTGGAGATTCCACCTTATGTACAATATCTACATGCAGAGTTTTCTCTGCCAGAGGAGCTGCTAAATCCACTTCACCTGCAATGTTCTGATGATCAAATAATTCTTGAAAGCGATCATTTGTGTCCTCATGCGCATGAACTGTGACAAATCCAGCCACTGTCTCAGATTTGGACTGCTGCAATAAGTTGAAACCATAAGTGTGGGAGAGGAAGTTAGCACAACATAAGTGGCTGCAGTAGAGCAACAGAAGTGACGGGAAGAAAGACGGTGGAAATCGATACCTCATTCTCGGATCCACTGCAAGAAGCGGTAGATGATGATCCAGTCTGTGTTCTACTGGCAGGAGACATGGGTACTCTGGTTCTAGCACTCATTCCAGGTACAGGATTCATCAGACAAAACGAACTTTTCAAGCAAAAACGAGGCAATAATCCACAAACTTTAGTAGGTAGATTTCCATCATAACAACTATCATCATCACTTTCTTCTTCATAATTATCATGGAATTGGGAATAACGAAGTGCAAAACTAGGTCCGTAACGCAGCTGAGGCCGCTTATCCCCATTTACTACCTTCTTGAGTTGTCTTGGTTGCTCCTGAACAGCTGGTTGCTTCCTGGGAGCATAGTGAGGCGTTTCTAAAGACTTTTCTGAAGCCATGGCCTTGGCTGCTGGCAGAAACCGATCAATCATGAAATCTCTAGCCTGTGGATCTCTTAAAGAAGTACCAGATGGTTTTGCTTCTGGTTCGTCTGATCCACTTAAGCCGCTTACACTACAATTCACGACGAATGATTCAGCTCTTGAAAGTGTGTTGGGGGCATCCATATATACTTCATCAGCATCTTCTGAATCACATTTTTCAATACTCTCAATATTCTTTACCTTTTCGTCCAAATTCATGCATTTCGCTGTGGAATGTTGAGCATTTCCAATTTGTTTTTCACTAACATTTTGACTTTCATGAGCTTTATCAGAATCCTGGTTATCTTTGAGCTTCCTCCCTGGGGGAAGTCTCGGGGCAATAGGTGGTTTCTCAGTAGCACGAATTTGCCGTTTGCTTTCATACTTGGGTTTTCCAGGGCTCTGTTCCCAGCGGAAAGGCACAAATCCTGGATTCCTCACTGGACCTGACTTCAGTTCTGATTTGTAACGAGGAGGATGAGGCACGGTGGAAAGAGAATATTCAGTCTTCTTTTTCTCGTCACTCCCAGAAGCCACTGTTGGAGAGGCTCGTCTTACTGACAGAAACGGTTGATTCAAATTCAGTTGCTTGTCCTCCATGAGATTCTTTAGCAACATAGAAACACCTTATTTCTGCAGGTATAACCATCAATCTGTCACACTTACTGCTACTGCTATATATAACAACACCGACAATATAACAAATGATACTTTCCCCAATAACAATGGATGAATTAATGCACATTGATGTTACTCCTCCGAACACTACATAACTGAGTCAATGCATGTTTGTATTTGTCAGCTTCTCTAAGAGAAGCAATAATCATCGCTATCCCTAGTTGAGCTATATTATGGCAAACTAGCGGTTCTTTAAAGCTAGAGATCTCAAGATCTCATAGTTATTTTACACGGAGATATAACAACAACATACTCAATATAGTTCCACAAGTGGGGTCAAGAGCAGTAGATAATAGTCGTTAACCTGACAACAAATAAGTCCTGGCAAACACGAAACACAGTATAAGTGCAACAACAATTAAAGAATTTACATTGGATAAGATCTCAAAGCAATCAGTTTGTGCTTGCAGCTGGCACCAATAGTTAGACAAGAATGCCAACATGTAGGGCCTTAACAGCACAAACTGTCATGTACATAGTTCATGAGTTTTTGCCACTAGCTTAAAATTTCTACCACAACCTATAGACATGTGACTCTGCCCTCACCCGACCTAAATAGTGCAATCTTCCCGTCAACTAGACGGTGACAGAGCTAGGATTTTCATTAAGGGAATCCATAAGTTATAAGCTCATCCAAACAGGCTCAAAGAAATAAACACACGAAAAAAACAAAAGAATTTAGTCTATATACATGAAAACAGTAATTTTCAGGGGGAAAGGTGGATTTAGATGAACTCCCTTGCGCCTCCTAGCTCCGCCCATGCTACCAGATACACACTCAACCATATCATACTTGAATTGACTCATACAAATTGATATGAATAAAAGATTTGAAAGAACAAATGAGGTAAGTTTCTGGATCATCATATGGAAAAGCTTAGCTACAAGATTTTGAGGTAAAAACACGACTGCAGCTTCATACCAATCTCCACAAAAGTTCCATTTACTTTGAATACTACCAATTAAATTTTCAGAAAAAAGATGCATTGCCACAAGCCTAACCTTAAAATTTTGATTCTTGAGGATCCAATCTTTGAACTCATGGAATTTTGATACTATTTCTATCTAAACCAACATGTTATCAATCCAAAATTTTCTTACCTTACTACATTATATCCCATTTTCCCCAATCCAATAATCTCCATTTCTACATGCAACATATCTACCAAAAGAACACAAAAAAAAGATAGAACCTTTGACCCTTCCTACCCCCAACACCCCCCACCCCACCCCCCACCCTCTTCTTCTTCCAGAGTTGCAAGACAACAAAAAAGATCAAAACTTGGAACTATAAAGAACTCTTCTTAGACATCAAATGGATATTGAACCATACAAAAGTCCAAGAAATCCCTTTCAACAAATAAGCAAACCCCCTCTAAAGAAATCAATGCTAATACATAATAGACAGAAAGAATGAATAATACAGTGAGAAAGTTTTAGTACCTTTGATAAAAAGATGATCTTGAACTGCAATCTGCAAAGTGACTTTCTTGGCTGAATGAATAAGTATAAAACACTATGTATACATTAGCTGTAAAACACCCAAAAATCAGAAATCTTTAAAGAAATATGAGCTAAGAGAGAGAAGAAAAAAAAAAAGATAGAAAAAACAGTAGAGATTAGCTAATACACAAAGACAAGAATAAAGGGCTAATATCTTGATTCTCCTTTGTGAGAACTTAAGCTTACCTTGTGTTAATGGAGAAACTCAAATTGTTTATTAAGTACCAACACTTAAAAACTATATAACAAATACTGTACCAAAACATTTTTAAATTCAAATAAACAACTTGAAGTTAGCTAAAAAGAATCCATAACTTCCTCGACTCATCAGAATTAATAAGGTAAGGTCTAGCTCTGTTATTTATATTTATGTTAATTGATTTTTTTTATTTTAATTTTTAAAAATGCTAGACATTCCATCGATGTAATTCACCAAAAATAAATTATTTTTCCTATTTGAAGTTAAAAATTAAATAAGACAGATAAATTAAAATTAGAAATATTGTTTAAAATTTTTAGTCTTTTGGTTATTGGATTTTTGGATCATGTGATGGCATTTATTAAAATATAAGAGGTTAGGCCCCTCAAAAGTCATAGTCATACACATGCATCATTGTCATTCATTTATAAGTTGTGATATCTTGGGAAATAGAATTTTATTTACTTTATGAACCACTCAACTTGTCTTTTTTTACTAAAATAATAATAATAATAATAATAATTGGTTTATAATCATTCATCTATTATTCTAGGTTCTTCAATACCTTATTCTTTAATAATTATGGGATTACTACTTTTAGCTAAAAACACCCCTTTTTTCCCACTACAAAGAATGAAAGGTTAAATGATGAGTTAGTGCACTTTAAATTTCTACTTTATCATAAGTATTTCTATGCATTGAATGCTTGAATTAACATAATTTAACTTAATGATTTGATAAAATTAAAATATGTATAAACTTAATCACGATTAAATGATAAGAATGCATTCAAACACGCTTGTGTCATATATTTATTGATTTAATATAAATATTTAGTGTAATTCAATTTTTATCCTACTATTCCATTAAGAATGTATTAATTTAAGGATGTAATTTACTCTATTGTTATTAATGGTACATTGTAAAACTAAATTTAATCACTAATACTTTCAATTTATTTTTGGAAGATTGAAAAAGAAAATCTCTTTTGATTTGCTAAGTAAATAAATAAAAGAAAAAAAATATATTTTAGTATATTTGACAAGTAAAAGGGAATCGAGGAAGTAATATTTTTCTTGAGTTAGGTGTTTAAATTGGATTAAGGCTATGAAGCAATTTAAAGGAAAGTTAAGGTACGTGTACTTAAGTACTATGGTTTTTAATAATTAGAGCATTAATTATTCTGGTTAGCTGGATCTATTCAATCTTAATTAAATTCATTAGCCCTCTGACTAAATGATTTAATAACATAGCAAAAATTATTCTGCTAAATCGATGCATGGGCAAAGTATTTTTATAATATTGTACTTTTGCAACTTTTGTAATGCACATATTAATAGTACTACCATAGAGTATTTTTGCTGCTATGATAATCCAATTCCCAATTAATGGGGAAAAAATAATTAAAATTCAATAATTTGGTTTCCTTAATTAGCAATCAATGGTTAATTCACTTTAGAATTAAATCTAAGGTATCTAGGGTAGACCAAGACCGGATGAGTGTGATGTATGAGCTGATCAAGAGAAAAAAATGTTGAATTAAATTATACTAAATTTATTTATCGATAGTAATGGTGGTGTTTAATTTGAGCAAGAAACAATACACTAAATATAAAATATCATTAGCTATAATTAATTCTTAATTATTGTTAAATATGTATTTTAGCGTCAATTAGCACTCCATAAAATTTTTATTGATATTGGTTCTAATGACACTTAACTAATATTGTTAAAGACTGTAGCACTCTTTATTAATGTCAATATTTATTGCCGCTAAAAATTATTTTTGGTATAGTAATATTCTCATTAATTACTTTAATCCTTTTTTTTTTTTTTTTTACATTTCTTCATCTACAAAATATCTTATATTATTTGAGAAAAATAAAAGTATGTTAGAAGGAATTGTCACTTTCGCAGACAAAAAATGACAAATCATTTTTCCTCATAGTTTCTATGAGAAGTACTAACAAACGAAAAATAATTAATTTAATAAATACCATAAAAGAAAGATGTGAACATCTCACATAGTATATTATACTTCATATGATATATACATTTTTATTTTTGTATTATAAAAATATGATATTTGAAGGAGTTTTATGTCGAAGAGGGTTCGTTATATACATTGCTTTTAGTATCTTTTGTATTATAAAAAGATCTTTTTAATTACGATTCGTAGTTGCATGTTATAAAGAGGAGAGTGACAAGCGAAATTCAGAGAGAAAGGAGAGAGGTGAGAGAGAGAGAGCAGAGAATGGAGAGATGTGAATTGTATATGCATATCTTTCATAATAATTGTAGATATATGTAACTGATATACATAGTATTTGTATATCTGACGAGCGAAGATTGACAGAGGCAAGCGAGAGAGAGAGACAATACTTTGTATAATTCACATCTCGTTTATATAATCTGCATGTACATTTGTATAATTCACATGTTTTTATATAATTAAATAATACAGAGTATATAATTATATAAATATGATAAAACTTGATATAACGAATTGATACAAACATATACATGTAAACTTTAAACAGTTAAATAAATTATATATAAATTTCATTATATAAATTATATTGAATATATATGGTGATAAAATTGAAAAAATCGAAGGAGACGTCATATACAAATACAAAACAATGAAGAATTGTTAGTTGTGAATTATATAAATGTGGCGAATTATACAAACGGGGTTAACTGTACAAACTCAAAGTCAATCCACATAATCAAAGATTAATATTAATCACACATAATAATTATGATAAACTATAACTATGATGACTAATTAAATAGTATACATAAGTTTTCCTTCTTTTTAACGACGTACAATACCATTCAGACATTTATTTACGAGGAATAAAACAAATAGAGAGAGGTTGATTATTCATCATGAGAAGATTTTGATATTTTGGATAGTGCACTTAAAAGGACATGAAAAAAAGTCTAGAAATTTTAATCGCATTGCTTATGAATAATTATAAATTTTTTATCGTATCACAATTAGAAGTTAATTATTTAGATACGTCTTAGTTAGTAATATTATGCATCTTATCAAAATTTGTTGCGTCAAGATAGCTGTCTAGATACATGTATTTTGGAATTCATATATATCATAATTAGATATAATTTTTTTTATACATGTATCTGAGATACATAACAAATCTTGTTGCTCAGCTCCTTCACCTCCCTCTCATCTCGCTCGCCATTTTTCTATCTATGATACATGCGAATCAGACTATATACATACTGTACCTAGTATTATTTGTATGTATATGAGATCTCACTCGACTCTCTCCCTATTTTAGTATATTTAGGAGCAAAAATATTTCTATCTAGATATATTTTTCTCAATATATGATAAGAAACTCATAAATAAGATACATAATATTTTGTAAATATAAGTAATAATATATAGAGATTAATGAAATATGTCTAATCATGTAATTTCTCAGCTTATTTTTTTTTTACGAATAAAGATTTAAATTTAACGAACCAAAATCTAATAACAAGTCACAACAAAACAAGGACGAGCACGTTGTTTTGTCAATGAAAACTAACAAGAGTTAAAAAACATAAATATCAACAAAAAACAATTTGGTACGTAGGTCCAATTGAAAAATACATCTCATCGCAATAGCGATTTGTTTTGTGATGAAAGGTGTGTTCGGTAGGTAGTAAAATATTTTACAAGGAATAACTTAAGTTTTTATTTATTTTTTGTGTTTGATATATAAATAATAAAAATTATCTCTAAAACACTTATATATAATCTAGATAAATAAATATACTTTGGGAGGTGAGGGTACAGAGAGGGGGTGTGGGGTAATAACTTTTTCATTGATATTAATTTACAATCATTTTAGTGTTTATCGAAAATGTAAATAAGTTAAAATATACTTATAAGTCAATTTGACTCTTTGTAAGTTTTAGCCAAATCATTTAAATTCTAATGGGCTTAGAACATTTTGCCCATCAAAATGACCAACGTGCACATATAGCCACTTTGAGGATCCCATTCAAGGAATAGTCGAATATCACAACCTTTTACGAGTTTAATCATTTTTAAAATCAACTTTAGAATTTATAAATTAACAATTTTACGATTTTAAAATTAAATTTGATACTTTCTGTATATCTAAATTTTGAATTACTAAACTTAACTTTACAGGCAAATGTCACATATCTATTTATCGACTCACTTACTATATAATGACACGACTGTTTTATTATAATCAATTATTTAACGAAAATGAGTAGACATACTTCCGCATGAAATTTATCAATACTAATGATAAGTTAAATATTTTGAATTTTTTTTAAAGATAATTCACGTGAAACACACTAAAACTAATTCATAGTAGGAGTCAAACTCAAAGTTATAAAATATCATTAATAAAGACTAAAGTGAGTTTAGTAAAATGCACATTTAATCAAACCTTTTTATAGAAAACAATACTTATTTTAAGATCTTTTTTTCATACTAAAATAATATTTATTTTTAGATGAAGTAAATATTATATCTAAAATAAATTGCATCTAGTGTGAATTGGACCGAATCAATTTCCTTGATCTCAAAAGTCAAAATTTGACTCAAGCCCTAATTTGGTGAAGATCGAGGCTTCTAATTGTTCACGTTTTTCCCTTTAAAATACATACTTCTATTTGACTAAAAGCCTCATTTGGCTACTTGTTTATGTCGGTCCATCATTTAGCAATTTTTGTTTCATTGGTCATAGCCAGTTGGAAAAAATTAACAAATTAATAACTATTTTTTGGGTCGCTAACTAAATTTTAGCCAATATTTTAAAATTATTCGACGTTTAGCTACTTTTCAATGTGAAAAGCAAACAAATTACATAAATTGTTGTTGAAATTTAAACGACTACATGACTAAATTTAATGGATCATTCGTGGAATTTAAAATTTTTGTTCACACTTAACTTATGGAAGTTTGACCTTTGTTAGCCATTACTAGAATTTAATTGATAATAGTTTTAACCGTTTGTTATATCTGAAACTCAAGCAATTCTTCATATTTAGATTGTAAAAAAATAAATTTTGTAAATTATTCCTAAAATTAAAACTGATAAATATTTAAACTTCAGAAATTATTTGTGAAATTTAATACTTCAGAAACTTAAACTATAAAAAGTCTAAACTTCATGAATTATTCTAAATTTAAACTACAAAAAGTCTAAATTTCATCAATTATTCTTGAATTTTGATTTGTCAATGTCTCACACTCCAACATATGTGTTGAATTTGTCCATGCGCTTTAAGCTATGGTAATTTTATTCAAAAACTATTTCAAAATTTGAAATAATCATAACATATTATTTTAATTTTTATCACAATTTTCTTTTATGAGTAGCATTTACTCCTCCACGACTTTGCATGACTGTATTCATTAATACGTCACTTAAATTGATGTTTTATACTTAGAATAAGTTGGTGTTTTTTTTAATTTTTTAAAAAGCCTTTTCTTTTCAAAAGAATTGAGTGCTCTGCCAGCTGAGAGAAGATGAATATTTACCGAGAAGGTAATTAAGAGATTTTTGATTTAAATTTGTGAGTACAGAGTCATTTTAATTAGGGAATACTTTACCTTCGATATGAAACTTTTTAATGTAAATTTAAATTTGATCAAATTTTAATGTGAGTATCGAATATCGAATCAGAAAAAAAAAAATTTAAAAAAAAGAGAAAGAAACCGTACTTAAAGTTTAAAAGGATTCACGCGGATGAAGATGTGGATGTTGGTAAGCCACCCCCACTTTGCCAGCTGCCTTGTCGGAGTTAACAGGCAACCAAACTCCCCCTCGCCCCCTCATCACGCACGTGACTCACACCTCCTTCAAATCACACTTTTTGCTTTTCTCCTATGGGCCGCAAACGTTTAACGTATTTCTTTTTTTTTTTAATTAGAGAGTTTCGAGATTAAATTTTGATCATGGTATCATTTTAAAAAAAGAATGTTATATTTTTCAATGTAAATACTAAATTAAAATTTGAAACTTCTGAATAAAAATTTTAACCATTTGGAATTTAAATTAATGATTTACGCACAAAGCTATCTCGTAAGGTCGTAATCGAACGGCTAATCCTATCTTAATGTGAATTTGAATTTTTAATCAATCCTAATACATATATTATATGATGTAACAAAATTTTAAAATAATGTATTAGTACTTCTTTCGTTCAGTTTTGCTTGTCATATATTTGAACTTGACATATCTAATAAAAAAATAATACTATTTTATTCCTTAAAAATTGATGCATAATGCTAAAGATAAAATATGAAAAATATAATAATTATTTTTTTCCTGATATATAAAAACGAAAATTTATATTTAAGATAGTGTAAAGATAAAAGTGAACGAGTAGTAGTATATTCCTTCGTTTCCCGAAATTATGGAATTTAATTCCTAATTTCGTTGACTGTTGACTAAAATTGAGTTACCTTTGCGCTTGCTGAACTTGTACAATACGATTGGATGCTTGTACCTGAATGCAAAATAGAAAGATCACAAGTTTAATTTATTTAAATTAAATAAAAGTATAAATAAAACGCCATCGCTTTCTTGGTGGATGCATCAATATAACAATTGATACGAACACATAGACCCAAAAATATAATCAAACACAATCCCCGCCTCTCTCTCTCTCTATTTCTCGCTTTCTCTCTCTAGAGTTTGGTATCGTCTTTGTGAGAGGTGTAAACTTACGATTGCGACAAGAAGCTGAATCTTCAGGCGATGAAGGATTAGAAATGGCGATAATCGCTATGTTAGTGAAGTAGCTCCAGATTCATTTTCTAAGATCTACTCTACTGGTAACTCTCCGATCACGATTTTTTCTTCTTCTTTTGATATTGCTGTTGTATTCATCAATTTCAGATTCGGTAAGTATATTTGCATGTGTTCTTGTTGAATTCAGTTTGTTGATTGTCTAATTCTTGGTATTATCTTCCTTACGAGTCTTCCGTCAGTTCTTATGAGGAGTGTTAATTCAATTGTTGTGTTAAGCCTAGTGAAATGTTCAATGTTCAATGTTCGGATTACGAACTGTATTCGTGCTGAATTTTGACTGTACGCCAGTTCATTAAAGATGAATTGCAAATCAATTTCTCGGTTGCTTTGGCAGATGGAAATGATATCAAACTTCTACTGAAATGATATTACGTTGTGTAGTTTAGTGTAGTTTGATGTGATTTGGGCAGTACATTTGTTAGTTTTGATGCGTTTGACGAAAATTCATTTGTCAGCGAAGTAGGGTTGTTAGATTCAGCTTGTTGATTATCTAATTCTTGGTATTATCTTGCTTTTAGAGTCTTCCATGGGTTCTTAGAGGAGTTCTAATTAAATTGTTGTGTTAAGCCTAGTGAAATGATTAATGTTCGGATTAGTATTGGTGCTGAATGTTGACAGCACTCCAGTTCATGTAAGATGAATCTGCAAATCAATTTATCTGTTGCTTCGGAAGTTAGACCCTAAATGATATCAAACTTCTAGTGAATTAATATTGCGTTGTGTAGTGTAGTATACTTTGATGTGATTTAGGTAGTACATTTGTTAGTTTTGATGAGTTTGACGAAAATTCATCCAGCAAAGTAGGGTTGTTAAATTCACATTGATGATTATCTAATTCTTGGTATAATTTTGCTTTTGAGTTTTCCATAGGTTCTTAGAAGGAATTCTAATTAAATTGTTATGTTGAGTCTAGTGAACGGTCAATGTTCAGATTTGGAACTGTATTGGTGCTGAATTTTGACTGCAATTCAGTTCATGAAAGATGAGGTTCACATCAATTTATCCGTTTCTTCTGTAGTTAGAACCTATATGATATCAAACTTCTACTGAATTAATATTGCATAGTGTAGTGTAGTGTTGTGTTGTTCGATGTGATTTGGGTAGTACATTTGATAGTTTTGATGCTTTTGACGAGAATTCATTTGCCAGCAAAGTAGGGTTGTTAAATTCAGCTTGTTGATTATTTATCTGTTGCTTCAGTAGTTAGAACCTAAATGATATTAAAATTCTACTGAATTAATATTGCGTTATGTAGTGTAGTGTTGTTCAATGTGATTTGTGATGCTTTTGACGAAAATTCATTTGTCAGCAAAGTAGGGTTGTTAAATTCAGCTTGTTGATTATCTAATTCTTGGTATTTTCTTGCTATTCGAGTCTTCTGTGGGTTCTTATGAGGAGTTTAAATTAAGTTGTTGTGTTAAGCCTAGTGAAATGGTCAATGTTGGATTCGGAAAAGTTCATGAATGATGATGTTGCAAATTAATTTATTTGTTGCCTCGGTAGTTATAACCTAGATGATATCATACTTCTACTGAATTGATTTTGCGATGTGTAGTATAGTTTGATGTGATTTGGGTAGTACGTTTGCTAGTTTTGACGAAAAGTCATTTGTCAGCAAAGTAAGGTTAGTTTGGGAAATAAATAGCAATGTTTGTAATTCTTCTTATGAAGGTGTATTCTATTGGCTTAATGCATGTAGTGTTTTTTTATTACATCTGCGCTGGTTTAAAACTATTTGGTAAGCAGCAAAACTCGGCACATTTGTTGGTTAACCATGGTTCATTTCATTTGAAACATTGCATACTGGAGGAGCAATCTGATGCAATCTCTTACGATTGAGATTTGGGATATCTTGTTTATGTGTTGATCAATTCTCCAATGCACAGCACTTCACCACTTTAGATAGTTTAACATAGCAATTATCTAAGTTAAATCCAGATGAAGATCATTGAACTTCACCTTGGTTAATGCACCCACACCTTCTCATATGTGGATTTCTAGTTCCAGTAGCAGCAAAAAATACAAATGAAAGAGACTAGAATCACTGTACATTATTGTGGTATGAGGAGAT
The DNA here is from genome assembly GCA_022817965.1 of Solanum lycopersicoides. Lineage (NCBI taxonomy): Eukaryota > Viridiplantae > Streptophyta > Magnoliopsida > Solanales > Solanaceae > Solanum > Solanum lycopersicoides. The sequence goes on along the minus strand of CM040624.1, from coordinate 91,335,969 downwards.
CAGAAGACAAAGTGAAAATACTATTCTGGAAGCCAAACGCTCAAGCAACTTAGTAAAGTTGCGGTGTCACTATCTATTTTCATCAGTATAAATTGGTAGTGTTAATTTTTTCAGATGTCATCCTATTTGCTGTCTGAGGGCCTGTTTGGATTGGCTTAAAAGTTGGTCAAACCTACTTTTAAGTTATTTTTAGATTTTGAGAGTGTTTGGCAAAGTTAAAAATAACTTAAACTAAGTTTAAATGACTTGAAAAAAGTTAAATGTTAAGAGTACGTACTCCCCTACTTTCTATTTTTAACTTAAAAGTTTGACTTTTTAAAAACTACTTTTTTAAGTTAAGCCAAACAGGCTTTAATTCTTGAAATAGAGATTCTTTATCATCTTCGATTATATCCCTTATTTCTGTTTCGTTTTGAAGCAGCAGGAGTTCCATACTTTAGTGTCCCTTCAGTAGTTTTTGCTGTCATTCATGCTCTATCCCTTAGTCCTCTAACATTTTAAACTTATCATATAGAGCCATCTATTTTAGAATCATGTTCGCTGACATCCAAATATTTTATGTTTGCAGATTGTACGGCATCAAGCTTGGGCAGGTTGGAGGAGGAGAAGCTCCTTATTAATGATAGTCAGTCTAAGAACAAGTGTGAGATGAATAAGCTCTTTTATGGAGTAGCTGTGTCCAGGAGGTTCTATTGCAACTAAACTATCTGCTGGCATGGAAGAGAGAGGAGATGAAGTTGGGCCCTCAGAGCAGAGGTCCCCAGGGCCTGCATGTTGGCCTTCAGATTTCGTTGAAAAGTTTGGATCTGTTACTCTTGATAGTAAAGAAGAAAATTTGAGGAATAAGGAACCAAGTGAAAATGAAATACATGATAGGCTTCCATGTCAGACTGCTTCACAGATTCTCTGGAAAACTGGAACACTGTCAGACCCAATTCCAAATGGTTTCTACTCAGTTGTTGCTGTGAGCACCATAAAGTTTCTTTTAGTTTCTATTCAACGGTGCTTGTTATTTGATTTCCTTTGAACAATAAATGTACTTTTTTGTTCTTTAGAAGCTGAACTAATGGTTAATGTAGTATTCCATTTGTTCCTTCTTGTATCTCCTAATGTGGATGCTGGCATGTGATTTTGAATAGCTCTTGTTTTGATTTTATTTGAATGCCCTTTCTTTATCCTTTTTGTCTCAGGAGAAAAGGCTCAAAGAGATTTTTGAAGATATTCCCACTTTTGATGAACTTCAGGCACTGGAGCTGGAGGGTTTAAGAGCAGATATTATACTTGTCGATTTTGAGAAAGACAAGAAGCTTTCTATGCTAAAGCAACTGATTGTCGCACTAGTGAAAGGTTTAGGCTCAAATCCTGCAGCTATTATAAAAAAGATAGCTGGATTGGTGGGTTTTCATATTTCTTTACTTTATCTTCACTGTGCTATAATATGACACAGCATTTTCCTTTGCTTTCTTTTTCTGCTTGTTTCCATGTCAAATTATTTGTTTTCTTTATGGCGATGTTTCTTGAGTGGCCGTCCTGTGAATTTAACTCTGTTTTCTTGGGTTGCACAGAGATAATTCAAACATGTTCTGGCACTTATTATTTTGTTGCTGCAGTTAGAACTTTTTCTTTCCCCCCCTAAGAGCCCTCTTTGTTATGTTTTTTCCCCCAATACACTCACAACAACCCATCTCTCTACCCCACAAAGGTAGGGTAAGGTCTGCGTACACCCCATCTTCCCCACAGCCCATGTAGGAAAAATATTCGGTATTTTGTTGTTGTAGTCAAAGATAAAGGTTGAAATTGATGTTAAGCATCTTCCATTGACATTTTATCATTTTATATGTTGTTTGAATGACTCCTTACATAGGTATCTGATGTTTTCAAAAGATCAAACCCTGAACTAAGTCCTTCGAAAGCTGCTCTCGAAGAAAGCTCTCACATTTCTGACATCCGAGGCATCCAGATGTTGGGTCAAATAAAGCATGGCTCATGCCGTTCTCGAGCAATACTGTTCAAAGTATTAGCGGATACTGTAGGTGTTGAAAGTCAACTTGTTGTGGTAAGCTTTTCTCTGAAGGAAAAAAAAATGTAGTTCCCTTGTTTTTTGTGAATTCCATGTTTGACCTCTAAACTCAGTACTGAAAAATGTTGTATTGCTATTTCTTATGAATTCTCACTTTATTTTCTTTTTTTGCCATACTTTTCGTGAAACTTAGTCTTATAATATTTCTGTGTTTCCTAATTAGGGGTTGCCTGCTGAAGGAGCTTCTGAATGTGTAGACTCATCTAAACATATGTCTGTTATAGTTGTGTTAAATTCTGTGGAACTGCTTGTCGACCTTATGCGTTTTCCTGGTCAACTTATTCCTCGATCAGCAAAGGCTATTTTCATGACCCACATATCTGCTGCTGGAGAGAGTGATTCTGCAGAAAATGATTCCTGTGATTCACCATTGGAGCCTAATAGTCCTCTTTATGGGTTTTCAGAGAGAATTGATCCTGAGAGGTTAGATCAAAATCTCTCTCACTTTTTAATTAATATTGTTCAAGTTTAATTGCTATAATCCTTTTCATCTTTTTCTGTTGCATTATCATTGTCGACATTTTCTGTAGCAATATCATTGTCGACATGTGTAATCTGCAGGAAGTTCGTTTTTGCTGGTGAAGATGCATTTTCATTTCTTCTTTTCCCTCCTTCATTTTTAATTGATCTTTTTATATATTCTACAGTTCCGAGAAAGATGATGCCCTTCAATGCCAGAGGAGACTAGAAGCATCTTCAAATGCTGCAGGACCTTCATTGAGGAATATGATGTTGCGGTCTACTTCCATTGACAGAAAATTGAGGTATTATTTCACTCGGCTAAGAAATCATGCTTTTACATAATAACATTGACATTTCATTGTATCCTCTTTGAGCAAAGGAAATTCGGAATGTTCATCTGTTTTTTTACTCTTTCTGTTCTGTGGATCTTATTTCCTATTGGATCTATTTTTATGTATCAGTTTCTCGCACAGCGAACCCAATATTGCTACTGCAGCTTGGAGAAGGAGCCGAAGGAAAGTTATTACTGAACAAAGGACTGCTAGTTCAAGGTTACTTTTCTTTTCTTTTTGAAGTTAGTTCAAGGTTTACTTTTTTTTTTTTTTTGATGAAGTTAGTTCAAGGTTTACTTTTCTATGGCCATGACTCCTATTTCAATTGATTTTTCCTTACATATGCAATGAAGCTCTTTATCAGTTTTCCAATTTTGGATGAGATCATACCAGCAAAAATACACTCTGGATGAAATCATTTTTCTGATCTTTACAATTAACTTACTGAAAATAAATCAATTTGAAGTCCTCTGATTGCAGTTTTTCCCTGCGCATCTGTCTCACTATGTTTCTGTTGGACTGTTAGGGATGTGTATATAATTGACATGCAAATAGGTGTTCCGGTTCCATCTGGTGACCTTAGTTTTTAAATTCTGATTAGAACTTAATGAACTAAGAAAATGTCCTTGCACAAGCATGTGCGTAATCAGAATAATGTGCATGGGCAAGCAATGTTTAGCTTAATAAGTCTATTTATAATGCTGGGTAGCTTTAACTGCAGAGTTCGGTGTGCCTTTGAAACATGGTATTTATAATCTCTGTGTTACGAGATCTTGTATATAATGTGTGTTTTTGTTGGCGAATTTTCAAGTGTCAAAATTACTTGGTTTGCATTACACAGTACTGAATCCTTTAGTTTAAAATCTGAACTTTATATCGTGATGCAATAGTATGGTTTATTTCAAAATGATCCCGAAAATGGAGAACATGTATATGTTTATTATCACCGTTACTAGTTACTAGAAAGTGAAATGAAATTTACTAGCTTCCTGGATATCTGTTGAGAAATTGAACATCATGCTTGGTTTGGACTATTACAACAAATAGTCTGAGACAACTTTTAAGCATTTACTCTTTTCTGTGATTTATATTTATAGGGAACAAATGATTTTGTTTTTGATAGGTAACAAAGGGAATAAACATGGCATAAGGTGTCATTCCCCACTTGCGCAAATTTGTGTGGTTGTTTACTTATTTCTGAACAGTTAGCTTGGTTTTTTCTTTTTGAGCTGGTTGTTCTAGTGTGACTAGTAGGATATTTAAATTGTTTTAATTTTAACCATTGGTCTTTTTCTGATTTATTTGTTTACTCTTGTTACTGCTCCACTTTGTGTTTAATTTGTAACACCACTTTGAATAAGCTATATTGAACTGACAGTTTTAGGAGGCTTGATGATTTCACTACTTTTTGTCGTTGTTTCAAGCATGTCTTATGATCCATGAAAAATGAATATGGCATCTCACATGTACTTGTATACCATTTATTTATTTACTTTTAACTCTGCTGCATTTTGTGGTTAAATGGTAACACCAATTTGACTCAGCTAATATTGAACTAGCAAATTTTAGAAGGCTCTTTAAGATTTCCCTTGATTTCTTTGTTTTTTAACATGTCTTATAATCCATGAAAAAAAATAAAAATTTGGCATCTCACATGTACATGTATAGCATCCTGGTTTGAATAAAGAGTCCTAGACGTGAAATTATATCTTTGAAAGCTTCTCAGTTTTTTCTTATCAATCTCCGCAAATCAAAAGATATTTTTGTCACGCTAAAGAGGTATCATATAGGTTTCAAACAATATTATGAAAGATGTAAGGTTGCAATGTTTTCAACACATCAAGTGTCTCTCTTCATCTCCATTAAACTGAGCTGTTCATTTTACTGTAATGGATGGTTTCGTCTAATTATGTTCTTCTCACTTCAAATCTCTAGTCCGGAGCATCCTTCATTTCGAGCACGTGCCAGGTCTATGCTTAGTGGTGATACCAAAACATTCAAAGATTATTCAGATGATGTTGCTACATCAAGGTATTTAATTCTGGTCTTGTTTTCAGTTTCCTATGAGTTTATATCAGCATTTCAGCAAAACATTGACATGCATAAAGCACTCAAATGGTTCTTTTTGTTCCTGCTGTTATTTTTGGTTCATCTCACATGTTATTGCCATTCACATTTAGGATGCCCACTTCCCAGTTCACAGTACTTTGGTTCATTCGCTTGAGTTGACAATCAGTGAGGCTAATGTTGTTTAAATGAACTGCTGAATGCAATATTTTGATGTTAATTAAGCATGTTTTCTGTAGAAGACACAAGTGCATACCTCAGAAGCCACCTCATATGAAAATATTTCTGTTGATGAAATTCCATCAAGTTTAATAGTATCTTCAAACATGGATATTTGCCTTCCTGATCAGTTGTCTTAGCTACTAGTTTTTTTATGAAAGTGCTTAATAGCTATTGAGGATGGGTTTTGCGTAGCTGATAGAGTTAGTACAAGAGTGCATATGCATACTAATTAGGATTTCAGTGTGTTGGTATTTGGTTCTATTACCCTTGTAATTTTTTATAAGTTATTCCGAACTTATAAGATACAATTTTGTCAATATTTCCCCTTACTCGAAAGCTATTATTTGTTCTTTAAAATATTTGATGTAGTAATTATGTTTATTAAGACTCTAATTTGGAAGTGTTTGATATTACTTGGATAATGATGACACATTTCTTTTTGCAAATCATTAAAGAGAAAAAGAACAGATTGAACAAAAATAAGTCCTTTACAGTGGAACTAATAAGACGTAATAATTGACTTGAGATGGATGGCGGACAGTTTATTGGTAGAAGAATTCTGAGTACTGGGTGTTCCATACTATGTCTTTTTTACCTCATCTTTCTGTGGAGCGTCTCAGAGTAGAGTTAAAAACTTGCATAGTTTCTCCCTTTAAAATGGAATAATGGTCTAAACTTTGTTCATCTTTAGTCTATTTGATACAATCATTACCTTTTGATGTTTTATGGGATGGTAACTCAGAGTTATATATATTTATGTGAGTTAAAATTTCCATAATCTCTTCTTTTCTAATATATGCACTCTCTTTAAATTTACCTGTTTAAAAATGGATCGACTTGTGAAGACTTTTGAGCATAATAAACCTTCATAATTGTCAGAAACTTGCTGAATTTTGACTGTTTCTATCCCCACAGGTCAGAAGGAGCATCTACATCCGAACCACGCAGGTTACGAAGAAGAAGTATTAGTATTACTCCAGAAATTGGCGATGACATCGTAAGGTAGATTTTGTAATATAACGGTCATCATCATAAATGTCTTCACTCGTAGTTCATAGGCTTATCTTTTTGGTATTAATTTGTACAAGTGAGAATTTATTCGATGCTAAATTGCGTTTTTATATATCTTTCGTTTTATATTCCAAGAATGTTAGTAAGCACCCTATGTTTTTTGTACGAAAAAAGAAAAACTTAGCGCTTAGAACTTGTGCCTGGATATAGATGTACTTCATCACAATATGGACGCTGTCACAGATGTTGTTAAGAAGACTTAACAACCAAGTCCTTCGTTGACTTATGCCCTTTTTTGTGTCATGCACGAAACCAGGGCGGTTCGAGCAATGAATGAAGCAATGAAGCAGAATCGAAGAGAACAAGGGGAAAATAGCTCATCCCCCCATTCTTCAAATGACAGAGGCGGGGTATTGGATCTTCAAAAAAATGTAAGCTACCATTTCTCTCTGGTTTTGAGATTCCTAATACTTTGATGTCTTTCACTCTGGAAATAGTTGGGTTTTGTTACCGCCTACCGGTTAAAATGAGCGGCAGTATACACTCTTGTTGAACTTTTTTCTCGATTCTGTGGCTGTCCTTTTCTCAAGGGATCTTTCACTCTCTTAATTTTGCTGGAATGAAGTTGCATACGAGTATCTTTTGGAGTTGTTTTCCTCTTAATAAATGAATGTTATTATCTTAGTTCATGGTGAAAAATAATGGGATCTCTGATTATTACAATATTCTATCTTAACCCTAATGGATTGTCTCTTTCTATCTCTTTGTGTTGGCCAAACGATTTGTATTTTAGGTGTCTGATTTTCACCATGACGACCCTGAAATATCGCGTGGACAGTCTTCCATGTTTCCATTGTCAAGAGAACACATGAGCTCCCAGAAGGCAGTATCATTACCCTCGTCTCCCCATGAATTCAGGAGGCAGGCTCTGGAAGGAAGGGGACAGATGAATGACAAAATGGTTTCAACCTGGAATAAGATTTTGGAATTGCCGATGTTCGTGAATAAGCCTCTTCTACCTTTTGAAGAATGGAATATAGACTTCTCTGAGTTGACTGTTGGCACTCGTATTGGGATTGGTGAGTTTATTTGAAATCATTTTACCAAGTGGCAGTGTTGTATTTTATGCTTCATTTTTTTTGTTTTAAATTCATTTGGTTGCACTTATTGCTTTAGTACCAACTATTGAGTCCACAATGAGCTGATTTGAGACTGTTGTCACTGCTCCTTGAGCTTAGCCTGCCAACAATTATACTAATACTGATTGATCATGCTCTGTGAACTTTGATGAGTGAGAAACCTTGGTTAATGTTTATCATAATGTGTTTGATCACTTTGTGCTTTGAGTTTGGCATAGAAAACAACTTGGATTTTCCACTTTCATCAAGCTATCCTAGGAAGGTGGTTACAGGGACTTTATGCAAAGAGCATGCTCTGAGAAGTAGAGATACAATGTAATGGTCTATAGGGTTGGTTATTTATGAGGTCACATAATCATACATAATAGTTTGTGGAACTGCATATTGAAGAGAAGTTCATTTTTTAAAAACTATGGGCTGTAAGGAACCGGAACATAATACGGTTTTGTTGATATACGGTGTGGGCAACTACATTGAAAAGTGAAGTCCTTTATCTATTTTCCGCGAAGACTTTTTATCTACAAAAATGTTTTCCTTTGGGTGGTGGGCGGTGATTAGTTATTTTGGTAATGATTTTCAAACCGTTTTCTGGAGAATGTATATGGCAAGACTTTTTTGGAAATCATCAAAGGCACCTAAAAAGTGGTGTGCTTTGTGGGGAGTCCTATTGACGGCGATAACTTAGGAAGGAGATAATTGTAACTGGGTGGTGGTGTTCATGTAAGGAGCATGGGTAGACTGTTGGTCACCTTCTTTAGTTGTAGGTCCAACCCATACTTATGCTTTCTGGCAGGGATGATACTATATTAAACATTTGGTGGATGCTCCCAACTTCCAAGAATAATAGCAGATACATGTCTAGTGGTAAGAGTGCAATACTTGTATTTATGGAATGAGGAAGAAATTCCTTGCTGTATAGATAGATTGTTAGAAATATAGGAGGGGCTTACCTTTGTTCATTTGAACACTATCGTAGTTCACCAACAAAAGGTACATGATGTATATAAGCAAAAAAGATCAAATGGAGCGCACGTTGGAGATAATGCGACACCAGGGAATGGTGTTATGCCTACACCATATGGAGAGCAAACTGTCTTACAACATTAGATCCGAAAAGATGTATATGATCTGGATACATATGGAGCTAAAGAATGGAGAAACATAATAAAGTTAGGTTTGCTACTAAAAAATTTAGAAGTCTTCTACTTAAATATATCTTCAAAGTGATCAAGGTCCAAATATATGCTTTCCTATGTTATGTTGATCTGCTTTTTCTTCCACCACTCTGAATATGTATTTGGGAGTTTGAGGTCTAAACAATCTGGCTATATTTGCAGGATTCTTTGGAGAAGTTTTTCGAGGTATTTGGAATGGAACTGATGTTGCGATTAAAGTTTTCCTGGAGCAAGATCTTACAGAGGAAAACATGGAGGACTTCTGCAATGAGATCTCCATCCTTAGGTATTGTGTCTTTCTAGGATTGGCCCAACTCCTTTTGACTTCGAAATGTTCTAACCTTGAGTTTTTTTTTCTTTTTGATTTCTCAGCCGTCTTCGGCATCCAAATGGTATTTCTCTTATCTTTTTCTTTTCACGTATTGGCTTTTCTTTCTTACTTGGCTCTATAATATTGCTCCTTCCTTTCACGGTTGCAGTTATCTTGTTTCTTGGTGCATGCACAATGCCTCCTCATTTGTCGATGGTTACTGAATTCATGGAGATGGGATCTCTATATTTTTTGATCCATTTAAGTGGTCAAAAGAAGAGAGTTAACTGGCGGAGGAGACTCAAGATGCTTCGTGACATATGCAGGTTGGTTTGTTGTTGGTCTTTGGTGTTGCAAGATAACTTGGTGGTTCTTAACGGTTTTTAGTGATTCTCTTTTCTTTTATCTTTAAATTAATGCTCCTGTAAATTTTTTGTTTAAAGCATCAATGATATGTCCAGGGGTCTCAAAACACAAAATCATATAGCAGGAAAGCTCTTTAAATGTAACTTGAAAAAAATGATTTGATATATTTTCGGGAGGCATTCTAATAATGCCCACTTCTCTTTTGCATGCCTTAGTACAGTCTTATGATGCTGATTGTTTAATTTTGATCCAATTAAATAATCTGTTGCATGATGAAATTCCATGCCCTTTCGAGACATTCTTCTTTTTCTATGAATGCTGATTACAATCCCTTCAACACACGTTAATTACATACAATCCATGCTTGTTTTTTTATTACATAATGCTTCAAAAGCTTCTAAATAAAATACCTCAACCATGCTTCTACTTTTATATTTCTCAAGGACGGGATTTATGATTAGTTTCTTGCTTCTGTTGGCAACTAAGAGGGTTGATGTGCATGCATCGGATGAAGATAGTCCACCGTGATCTAAAAAGTGCAAACTGCCTTGTGAACAAGCACTGGAGTGTCAAAATATGTGATTTTGGGCTCTCGAAAATAATGACAGATGCTCCTATGAGAGATACTGCAGCAGCTGGCACTCCTGAATGGATGGCTCCAGAGCTCATCCGAAACGAGCCTTATACAGAAAAATGTGACATTTTTAGTCTTGGCGTGATAATGTGGGAGCTTTGTACCCTAGAAAGACCATGGCACGGTGTACCACCGGAGAGGGTACGTACGCTATATCTAACCTCTCCTTTGTTATGGCTATATTTAACCTCTCCTTTGTTATGGTTAATTGTTTTTTCTTATGTCTTGGAAGTTAGTGTCTTATTTCCACATGGCTACATCAAGTAACAACAACTGCCTTGTGCCCATTTTTAGGTAGTTTATATTGTTGCCAATGAAGGATCAAGGCTAGAGATACCTGAAGGACCCCTTGGCCAACTAATTGCAGGTATTTCTGGCGTAATGTATAACTAAATGCAATGGACCCATGTATTTCACCGTTCTTCTGTTCCTCTCCATAATGTTCTCCTTTTAGCTTTTTGACGTCCCCTGATTCATCGTCTTTCCATTTCAGACTGTTGGGCTGAGCCCAAGGATAGACCAAGTTGCGCAGAAATTCTCACCCGACTGGTAGAGTGCGAGTATGCAATCTGTTAGTGCAATCTGTTTTGTCTGTACAGGAAAAAACATGGTAGAGGTGTTAACAATGTCCGGCTCAAGTTGTAGTAACTGTGTGATTTTCCAGTTTTAGAAAAAATATCGTGTATGTAGAAATATAGTTGAAACGTTAAGCCTTTTTGTGAAATCAAATGCAGAGTTCGTTTACCTAATTCTACAATTCCACTTCTTGCAAGCAGAACAGGGACCCAAATTTGATTTAGCGATCATCCTCTTTATCCCAATTTGAGCAAAGTGCATCAGATGCCAATGCACAAAACCATAATGCATATAAAGAGATCTGGATAATTAGTACATTATCTAACCAAATAAAACTCTTTGAGGCACTGGATATTTGTGTCGACAATTTGCTCGTTGCTTCAATCAGATATTGGGCGCTTGTTTAGGGCAGCTTCAAAGCGACTCAAGGAGTCTGCCCTCACCTCTGTACTCATTTCATTCTCTGGTGCGGGATAATAATCTTCTCTCAGTTGTACATCTCTTAAGTTCGGGATCCAAAGAAAGAACCTCATGAAATGTTCATGTGCTGTTCCATGGATGAAGAGTTTCCTGAGAGTGACGCATTCTTGTAGCAGCCCAGCTGCTGGTAGGGATAGACACCTTTGGTTAATGTCCCTATCTTGCGGTGGCCAGTAATCAAGTTCAGTAAGGCTCAAATTCTCAATCCCTAACAGATAAAACCTTTCCCACAAGCTCAAATCCATCTGCCCTGATGGCGCGGTGTGTGCATATCCTATGGTATCTCCACAATCCAAATGCATCTTGGATAACATGGGATAGTATAGAAGGGTGCTCAGTCCAAATTCTCGCCCCGAAGGTTTTGACCATAGCCTGCAATCTCCTTCCACTTTAATCTTGATCTCTTCTAAGTTAGGACAGTCTTCAAGACCTGCAGCTGTTAAAGGAGTCAGACGCTCACCAACCTCAATCCAAAGAGAGAGGGATTGTAGCCGATCCCATGGTCGTCCACTATATCCATTAGCATGGTCATTAACTTCCTCATACTTGCATCTTTTCTGTTGTTTAAACGTGAATGCATCTTCCTCGCATTCAAATGTGTCCCCAGAACCAGCAGAGTTGCTTGATGTCTGACCTCCATCGTTCACGTTAAGATCAAACCCATATCCATAACCATCAAGATCCTCGAATTCTTCAACACTATCCCACACACAATCAATGTGAAGCCTTTGGATCCGATCCTGTATTGGTTCCAATGCTTTCAATGAATAAGAGGCTCCAAGATTCTTGCAGCAAGATATCTTGACATCAACCAACGTATTCTTAAGCAAAGAAGCTAGTGTCCTCATGCCCCTCATAGTAATCCTCTTACAACCTTGAATCTCAAACTTGGTTAACCTCGAACACCCTCTACCTATAGCTATCAAACCCATATCATTCAAATCCCCCACATTCCTTATCGACAAGGATTGAAGCCCTTCACAAAGAGCCACTCCGTCCAACTTTGATTCAATTGGCATAGAAACACCATGGAATTGCCCCAACTTCAACAATCTCAATTTGGGGCATTTCTTATTCAAAATTTCCAACGCAGGACCTGTGTCTCTAACATTATTACAAACATTTAAAACAAGCTCTTCAAGTAGTGGAAGACCAGAAAATACCTCAATCAAAGTTGAAACACTAAATTTCGCGTCTTCTTGAGTGAACCCCTCATCATTTCGATCACCCCTAGCGTCTGACAAAGCTGAAGTATCAGCCAAATGAAGCACTGATAATTTAGGACAATTATTAGCTATGGAAACCAAACCTTCATCACCAACAAACCCAAAGTACCTGGGATCAAACACACAAGCAACACGAAACTCCTTCAAATTGGGGCAAGCTCGCGTTATCGAGCTAATCTCATCAGACTTAAACCCTTCAGGAAAACTCGAATTCAAGAGATTTAAGCTAGTGAGATTAGCTGCAACTGTAGGATGAGATTCAAGTGCAACAGGAATATCATCCGTCCAGCAGTAAAAATTGGACAAATCTAGCGAATGAAGCTTTGGGCAATTCTCTGTAAATAGCATACTGAGTTCCTCCCCAGCTGATAATTGCGGACGTTGATGCCATCGAACAAGCTTGATTTCCTTGAGATTTGACCATAACGGAGGCAAGATCCTTAGGGTTAACGGGTTGCGCGTGTACAGAACAAGGGAAGTGATGGCCGGAAAAGCGTGGTGGAGGAGTTGGGCGATTAAGAAAGGGTCAGCAACGGCGGTGGGGGAGAGGAGTGGATGACCCCAAGGTGAGATAAGGGAGAGGTCAAGGTGAGTAACGGATCTGAAGCAAGTGGGTAACATGAAGAGGTTACGGACGTTGCCACGGAGCGTGAGGGAGGAGCGCGTTGAACGTTCGAGGACCAGCCATTTCCCGCAGACGAGGGAGGCGGAGTTGCGGCTGCGGACGTCGGAGACGGCGGCGATGATGTTGGAGAGGATGCCATCGGGGAGGTCGTTAATGGTGGTGATACAAGTAAGCTGTGCAGCCATTGATAGGCTTTCAGTTTGGGAACAGTGAGAATTTTTGGGTTTGTTGTAATTGGGAAGGTTTTTGGGAAATTGGGTTTAAGAGTTTGAGATATAGATGAGGTTTTTTTCAGACAAATGTGATTAGTTTTTTTTTTCTCCTTCGATGTCCGGTATCTAATATTGCTATTTAACACTTTATTCAAATGGTTATTACGTATTATTTTTTGTCATTATATAATGTTATAAATCAATAATATTAGGGTACGGAATAGAATTACTAACAAAATCTAGAATTGAAGTCAATCTCTGATTGAGTATTTTTTGTCGTTATATTATGTCGTACATCAGTGATATTAGGGTGCGAGATATATTTACTTACAATACCTAGAACGGAAATTGATCTCCATTTGTTACTCAATCATTAGAAATTTGTCTAATGCGATTTACATTTCTTATGAAATACTGTGGACGATTTGAAATGTGAGTAGGTTATACTCGCCACAAAGTGCTTCCTTAGGGTTCCAAAAAATAATATTTAACATAACCAAAATGAAAAAAGAAATTAAAATAAAAACGCGATCATTTCAAATTAATCATTATAAAATATAAAATTTTCATCTCATTTAAGAATAAAATTAAATGATATAATATAATAATAAAATTTAAATAAAAATTTGAATAAACATAATATTTAGACTAACAACAATAATCCAAATAAGAGATAAAATTACAATCCAAATATCTAAAATTGACAGGATTTTTAATTTGATATCGTATTAAAAAATAATAATAATTTGGGGCACTGTTTCTGAACTGAATAATGGAACATTTGGATATAAAAAAGCACAGACAACATTATGAAGTGGAGTAAATTTTATTGGAATTATCCTAAGGTATATATAATTAATATATATAGAGGGAGTATATTCTTATATTAAAAAAATAATATATACTCAAAAACTTTATAAGGTGCACGAATGAGTATCAAATTGTCTTCTAAACAGAATTTCTTTATTTAATCAACTGTTTCATATAAAGCTCCATTTATCATTCCGTGTCTTTAATTCATAAAACGAAAAAAAAAAAAAAAAAAAAGAATACCTTTAAATTATATGAAAATAACAGAAATTTTCTTCGTTTATAATCTGATCTACAAATATTTCTATAATCAATATTTTAATTCAAAAATATCTTATACTACAAGCGAATGAATTCATATAATATGCTAAATGATTTTTGTGCTCCTATACTACTAACATACGTATTAGTAACAAACATATAATTTTTTTTAAAAAAATATGTGTAATAATAATGTACACCCAAAATTATTAGAAAATTATCGTGGCATTTTAGGATAGGATATAAGCAGGATCTAAAACAGGAAATAGAGTCTATTTATATAATACTATATCTTATCTTAAAGTGAGATAGATTCTGTTTGGATCAGATTTTTTTGGTATATTTGGGGTCCTCAAATAGAATTGTCATATTCTCTTTGATATATATATATATATATATATATATATTTTAAATATTAATTACATCGGATGTTTGTGTTTAAAAGTTATTTTAGCTTATAAATATTTAAAATAAGTTAATTACAAAGTCTGAGTCAACTATTATATCTGTTCACTTTTAATTGTTATAGTTTTCTTTTTAAATCTTTGTAATAAACTTTTTATCATAGTGATATGCAAAAATAATAATGAAATTTATAATACTTTTTATATAATTTTTAAATATATAAATTTTTTATTTAAAATTTTGAATTAATTTAAAAATACTACTATATTAATTTGGTGGAACATTGATTGATGTGAATATATATATTTTTTTAACTGTTTTTGGTGTGTCCTCATATAATCCGTCGGTTTTAATTGGGAATAAAAGTCAAAATATATTAAAATTAATTTTAGTACAAATTAAATTTGGCATTTTAGGATATAACCAGCTGTGAAATTGGACGTACTCTACAGTACAACTATATGGATTCCACGTGTCCTTTGCTACTTTCATTGATCCTATTCGAGTTTTGGTGTCAAATTTTTTATTAAATAGATAATTGATAGAAGAAGATTTCAAAATATATTAAAATTAATTTTAATTATTTACGAACATAATGATAGTCTTTCAAAGGGAGTTCGAATGAAATTTACGAATATAATGATAGTAATTTTGACTTTTAAAAGTGAGCATTTTAAATTTTCATATCAAATAATTAATGAATTTTGGCTATTACAATTAGTTAAGTTAAAGTAATTAACAATTTAGCAAATTTTGATACAATTAAAAATAAAAAATTTCAATCATCCATGAAATGAACTGGAATTTTCGTATTTATCCAAATTTACAGTATCCACTATTTCTACAATATTTCTTGTGAGATCCATTTGTTAATTTTATAGCCACAAATTAAAGGGTCACTATAGAAATAGAGTAACAAAGAAGTACAATAGTACATCTTATCCGCATCTCCCCCTTTTTTTTCTTTCGCAATTCATTTTGGTTCGTATGATAAAAATAAATATAATATGTCATAAATTAAGATATTTAATAAAAGAAATTTATTTAATATAATAATGTAGTTCATTGTTATTATAGAATAATAGAAGAAAACAATTTTTATTATTGAAGCTAAACGAAATAAATTTATGAACTATTTTAAAAAAATAATAATTATCACTATCTACCAACCAAACGACCAGTTACATCTTCTAGTTTCCCTTCTTATCAAGTCATATCATGTACTGCCTTTTGTCCCTCTCATAATCCAAAGTGAGAAAAAGAAGTACTAGCTTTGTCTTTTCCATTTGAATATTGTTTTCTTGGTTTTAAATAAGTACTTACTCTTTTCGTTTAAAAAAATATATTTTTTTTTTAATTTATTTAAAAAAGAATATCTCCTTTCCTTTTTTGGTATAACCTTAACTTTAACTTTTCACGTGACATGTTTAAGACCACATGATTAAAAGACATTTTGGTACATTTGCCATAACTTTAATTTAGAACCACAAGATTAAAAAATCTTCTTTCTTTCTTCAACTCCGTTCCAAGTTAAATTAGGCCATCCTTTTTGAAATGGAGAGAATATTATTTTAATTTTTATCTATACAAATTAAACTTATATCTAATGCACATAAAAAATTTAAAATATTATAACGTGAAAATATAAAATTATATTTCATAAAATATTTATTTACTTTAAGGGTTAAGAATTTAAGACCAACACAAAATATGAGCAAAAGTGTAAATGACCCGATGTGACTGGCTTTACCTAAGGAAAAACTATCTTATTAGACATATGTGCATAGCATATTATACTTTATTACATATTGAAAAAGATGCACATTGATACATATATTTTGCTATAAGATATTCTAAAACAAGAAGAGAGACAAGTAAAATGGGGATTGTCTATGTATTTTAGATATATGTGAATCTGTATTCAGAATAAATTATACTTAAGTATCTTGATATATATTTATTGAACACATCAAAATCTTGTACAAATTAATAATATTACAAATTAGAGTATACCCAAATAATTAGTTCCTAAATTAGTGTAATTTCTATAAGTTTCTTTAAGAAACATATTCAAATTTATATTGGGTAAAGGAAAAAAATCACATACTTTTAAGGTAAAATTATCATTTGTTCATTATAAGTTTATAATTACAGAAATTCCTTAAACTGATACATACAATAATATAAGCGTTCGTACATTAATTTGATGCGCGAGATACATTAATCGTTAAGTAAGATACATTACATTTTATACATGATACACTAATCTGATGTACATTTTATACATGATACACTAATCTGATGAGCGAGATACAATAACATGATGCGCGAGATACATTAATTTGATGCGCTGATATATTATTCTAATGCGTGAAAGTGAGGGATTTTGAGAAATTGTAAAACTAATTGGAGATAATGGTAATAAGAGAACTTAAATGTGATATTTCTGTAATTTTTCCATTTATATTTTTGGGCCCAATTCGAAATTAGGAAATGAAACCCAAATATTCAATTGGGCTTCAACTTCCAGTTAAAAGTCGGGTTCATTTTCCCAAATTTGAATTGTATTCATCTCCCGCCCTTGCCCTAATCGACACCACTATCCGCCGGCAAACTATTTTTCCGGCGAAATCGAGTTGTAAGTTCCCTGCATTTCTTCTTCTCCAGTAATTACTAGTGTTTGTCGGCTTCCATTTATGAATCGGTTTACTTTAATTTCTACTTGAATATGTTCTACTTTGGAGTTTGGACAAATGAAATATGCAATTCTTCTTTGTTTTCCTTGTGATAATCGTTCTCTTCCACGTTGTGTTCCCGGTTGATATATACTAGTTCAATTTTTTCAATTAACTGGTATGAGAGTCATGAGGTATCGGGTTTAATCTGTCCAAGCCTTTGATGAACGGAGTTATCATGTATTTGTGCCCCTAGGAGTTATCATGTATTTGTGCCCCTAGGAGATGGTATGAGAGTTTGAAGTTGTTGGATGTACTAATTTATTTTCCTTTTCGGTATCATAATCAAATTTTGAGAACTAATATTATGGAAGAAGGGGGGGACAAAGATGTTAAGGCCTTGAAAATGGATTTTTTGTTTCCATATTGCGAGTTATCAGCCCTTAGAAAGCAAATGTTGGTTTTGACAAGTTCTTACTGAATATTTCTTCTTTCTGATTGTGATATAATTCTGCAGGCATAATTTGATTGAGTGTTATAATCATGGCAAAGAATCTCATTCAGAGGCCTCTTATCTTTCAAGATGAAAACTCGGACATATACTTCAAAAGTAAAATCTCATTTTACTTGTCTATCTGGAAGATTTGATAAACTGTGCAACTAAGCTTACTGATTTTTTGCAATAATTATTTGTAGAGGGTGTGATAACTGGCAAATCAAAGAGTGGTAAACCTGAAGCTGTTAAAAAAGGTACCATAGGGCTTAAAAGTCGTAATGCCCTCAATGACATCACGAACAAATCAACTGCTCTTCCTGAAGAAGCAGCAAAGAGAAAGAGTTCACAGAAGGAGGTTAAAGTTCCGAGTGAGCTTAACATAGCAGAGGAGACATTTCAACATGATCACAAAAAATGTGTCGAGGCACAAAGTTCAGGAATGACGCGAAAACATTTCATGGAATTGGTTCTGCCTGGTTGTGGTAATTTCTTCTTTCTTCTGTGATGTGAATTCTGTTCCAATAAGTCGGTTCAATTAATTTGGATTTTCAGTCAGTTAGCATAATGGTTCCCCTACTGACAGGCCCAAACCTTAATCATTGTTATAGTTTTCTAGCTACAAAATGTTATCGATATTACTTGGATATAAGTTAGTTTTTCAAATTGTTATCGATATTATTTGGAAAAGACATAGTTCCCGAATGCTGAAAAGTAGTATTGCATTGGTGCAATATGGTAGTCACCGCTATTTTCCTTT
Organism: Solanum lycopersicoides; assembly: GCA_022817965.1. Lineage (NCBI taxonomy): Eukaryota > Viridiplantae > Streptophyta > Magnoliopsida > Solanales > Solanaceae > Solanum > Solanum lycopersicoides. Next base: position 91,317,648 of record CM040624.1, on the reverse strand, counting down.
ATACATTTATCGTGTTTTGAATCCAATAAGATACTCGAGCAAAACCTTAAAGCACATTTTTTACTGCTGCAGATTCAGCTTCTCATATTGACATACCAAAAACAGAAATGGGAATGGCGAGTCTAGTACTTCATTCTTCTGCATTTTCACATGGATAAGTATGGTCTTAAAGACAAAAATCTAAAAGTGTTGTAGTGTTCTCATACGACTATATTTTTTGGTTCAACAGAATGATAAAGGAATCGATAACTCACACTTCTATCCCGTGCCAGAAGAGTTGTCTATGTCAGAGTTCTCTTGGTTGAGATCTTTATGGGATCCATCTTCTCCCAAGAAGAGGGATTCTCCACCCTCCTCTCCTTCCGAGTGGACGTTTGAGACGGTTGAATTTACACTCAATGAAGAAAAGGATTGCTGAAATGGCCAGTTAGCTGCTCTATTTAGTCAATGACATGTATATGATATTAGGTAATTAACAATTCTAAATTTGGCACTAGTAATCCAACAGTTATGGAGTATTTTATATATAATTCAGCTTTTTACTAACTGTGGGAGACTTGTCTGAAATTAGTTTGGGCTAAGTTGTGTGAGTTTGTAATCTTAAATGACATTTAAGTAGTGTGTGAATTCATGATGGTTTGTTCTGAATTTTCCCCAATGCATGAACCTTTTTGTGTTTACGCATGGTTCGGAGAAGAGCCTCTCCCAAGCGAGGTGTAAAGTAGGCAACCTACCTTGACAAGATATTAGTGATTGATTCTACGATTCGAATCAGTGACCTGTTGATAGAAACAACTTTACTTTTGCTTCAAGACTCTTCATTTTTTGAGTACAATATTGGTGTACTTGTGATGATACAATATACAAACATAAACCTGTCTAATCAAATAGTATCACGTAAATTGAAATATAGTGAAATATCATTCGCGCAGAAACTTATACCACTATTATTTTACTTTATACCTCAAACCAATCTATACGACATTGATGCGAAACATATTGCTGCTACTAGTCTACTACTACTAAATACTAATCAACCATTATGATTAAATGAACGTAAAAAAGCAGATAACTACTACTACTACTAATCAAATACTAAATGAACATAAAAACATGTGGGTAAAATAAATTGGTGCAAGTGAAAAACCACTTCTTTACAATCGTAATAGAGTCTACTAATTCAGATTCACACCGAATAAATCTTATTTGGAGGATAGCCTCTTTATTAAGAATTTTTTCATATCCAAAACTGAAGAGAATTTGAATTATTATACCCACAAAAATTATTAAATTGTTTTATCTTTCCCTCCAAAAGAGAGTTCTAGCAAAGCGCATTAGCTCAAAATCTCAAAAATCCAAACAGTCCCTTACGTACCACTACAGTCTACTACACCCCAGTCCCCACCTTCGTCGGCGCCCAATGTTCCGTCGACACAACCATACTGATAACCCCTCACCGATCACTTCTTCTAACCCTAATTCCTCCACTATTTTTCATTCCTCCGCCGCCGACGCTGCCGCCGTTTCACATTCCGATACCATGTCCGACGACGACCACTTAGCTCCTCCCTTTTCCAATAACGACTCTCCATCTCCGTCGCATTCGCGGTCTCCGCCGCCGGGTAGAGAAAACAAGCTACTAGCACTGCCTCCACCTCCGATGCCGACGCCGGCGTCGATGTCAGCTCGGACGCCGGTTTTTCCAGCTCGAGAAGATTGCTGGTCAGAGGCAGCGACTCATACGTTGATAGAGGCATGGGGTTCCAGGTATATGGAGCTTAACCGGGGAAATCTTAGGCACCAGCACTGGGAGGAAGTCGCCGATGCTGTCAATACACAGCACGGCCATATCAAAAGCAGTATCGTACGGATATACAGTGCAAAAACCGTATTGACACCTTGAAGAAGAAGTATAAGATTGAGAGGGCTAAAGTATCTCAATCCCCCGGTCGTTATATCTCCGCTTGGCCTTTCTTCAGCAGCCTCAACGTTCTCATTGGAGTCACCGCGAAAGTTTCTCCACCGCCGCCGGCGACAACGTTACCTCCTCAACGGAGAATGCCGCCTACGCAGGCGACGTCAACTCTTCAATGGAGAGCGCCACCGCCGGAAATGTCACCTCTTCAATGGAGATCGCCACCCCCGGAAATGCTACCTTTTCAATGGAGAACGCCACCGGTGCCTCCTCCGCCACTGCTGGGCATTCCAGTTGGTCCCCGATCGAAGCGCCCAGCTGCAGCCATGGACTACACGGTGTCCCGGAGAAATTTCTCGGCCATGGCAGCAGCAGCAGCGGCTGCGTCTGATGATTCAGACGAAGAGAAAGAGGAATCGGAGACGTCGAGTGTGGCAGCATCAGCTATGGCCATTGCTGCTTGTAGAATCAAGAGAAAGAAGAGTGAGGGGATGGTAGAGGGTTATAAGATGCTAGCTGAGTCAATAGGAAAATTTTCGGAGATATATGAAAGAGTAGAAAAGGCAAAACAGAGGCAAATGATTGAGTTGGAGAAGCAAAGAATGCAATTTGCAAAGGACTTGGAGATACAGAGAATAAAGCTGATTATGGAGTCACAAGTGCATCTTGAAAAGCTTAAACGCTCTAAAACACAGTTTAGAAGATGGTGAGTGACTCTTTTTTATGTTTTTTTCTTCATTCAATGTGATTTAGATTCATATAAGTGCCTGTGCATGTATCCTATGTTGCTTTATAACAACCCAAAAATGCCGAGATCCTCCAAAAGTACTGCATTCTTGGAGGGTTCGAGCAACACAGTACATATCCATGTGTGTAGTCTTTGAATGTTGAAGGAGGGATTAACTTCCAATCTAGTTTGAGATTGATAAACCAACTTCGTTTGGGATTGAGGCATTGTTGATTGGTATTCACTTTGCATTTTGCTTTCCAGAAATACGAGTACCTTTCTTTTTGAAGTGTCATTGTTAGTTAGATACCGTCTTTGTTAGATTTGTCAATGGTATTGATGGTATAATCTTTCTAGCAGCTGTTAATTCATTGTATCTGGTTTTCTGAGTTTTTGAGGGGAGGGAAATCTTTCCGAATCATGTCTGTGTTAAACTAGCTGATACGTTAAAACTGCAGATGAGCACTTCTGAATGAGCTATAAAACATTACCTATGAAGTTAATCGGTGTGCATAAGAGACGAGTGTTTTTTCCATTTCTGCTGCCTTTTCTCTTTTCTTTTGAATGGTGGTAAGCTAATTACTCTGTATTCTTGATGATCAGATAATTGCTTGTCGATGGAGGGTGGTGGCATGCTCTACAATCTTATGCAGGGATCTTTATGCAAGCCATATCCATGCATATATATTTTGATTAGCGTCTTCATACGAATACCAGTCTGCTACTTTGAAGATGCATTAGAGATGTTAGTTCCACGCTTGGTCGTTGCTCAAGAACTTGTATCTAGCTGCTTAAAATCTGGAGTAATTTTGTAACTTATCTTTCTCTAGATAACATGTTTTTTTCACTCCAGCTAGGGAAGATGTTCACTTGAGAGTTCAAGACGTTCTTTACTGTGCTCCTAGTTATAGATTATTCTAAGCTTCAAGCTGTTGATGATGACTATCTATGCACTAAGTGGATGCATGAAGGTTTAAACTTTAGTACATTGGATTGTGACCATAGTTTGTGTTCTTTTTGGACAGCAAAAAATATAAATATTTTCATAATCCCAAACATACAGAGACCCTACTTGTGAAATTACATTGGATATGTGTTGTATTGAGGAACCTACAGAAAACATTCAAGTTTCATGAGAAAAATATTGGAGGCTCACCCCAAAAGCGCCTTTGAGAACACTGAGGGACCTGCCGCCCCAAAAACGCCTTTGAAAACACTGGTTGTAAGTGACCAATCAACATGAGATTTCATTTCTCACCGACAACTTTGCTTAGGGTTGGTCACTATCTATGTCGCTATATGATATGACAATAATGCATTTTGTCACTGACCTAAGAGAGCAACCTCTAAATCAAAGTTTCTTTGTTTTGTTTTTTTATTTGTTGGCTAGACCGTAGTTGTATCTTGAGTCAAGAGCGTCTATCATAAACAAGGTAGAGTGCATGTTATTTTATTTGTTGGCTAGTCAGGAGTTGTATCTCGAGCCAATGATTTATCATAAACAAGGTAGAGTATGTTATTTTATTTGTTAGCTAGTCAGGAGTTGTATATCGAGCCGATGACCTATCATAAACAAGGTAGAGTGTGTTATTTTATTTGTTGGCTAGTCAGGAGTTGTATCTCGAGCCAATGGCCTATCATAAACAAAATAGAATGTGTTATTTTATTTGTTGGCTAGTCAGAAGTTGTATCTCGAGCCAATGGCTTATCATTAACAAGGTATTATGTGCTATTTTATTTCTTAGCTAGTCAGGAATTGTATCTCGAGCCAATGGTTTATCATAAACAAGGTAGAATGTGTTATTTCATTTATTGGCTAGTTAAGAGTTATCTTCGGACATTGAAAAATATGCACATTGATACATATTTTGCTATAGATACACTACAACAGGAAGAGAGACGAGCAAAGATGGAATGTCTTATGTATTTAGATAATGTGAATTTGTATCCAGAATAAATATACTTAAGTATCTTGATTATATTTATCTGAACACATCAAAATCTTGTACAAATTATAATACTACAAATTAGAATATACCCAAATAATAGTTCCTAAATTGTGTAATTTCTATAAGTTTCTTTAAGAACATATTCAAATTTAGATGGGTAAAGGACAAAAGTCACATACTTTTAAGGTAAAATTATCATTTGTCAATTATAAGTTTATAATTACAGAAATCCCTTAAACTGATACATACAATAATATAAGCGTTCGTACATTAATTTGATGCGCGAGATACATATCGTTAAGTAAGATACATTACATTTTATACATGATACACTATCTGATGTATATTTTATACATGATATACTATCTTTTTTATGATGAGTCAGATACATTAATTGAGTACGCTAATATTATTCTAATGCGTGAAAGTGAGGAATTTTGGAAAATTGTAAAACTAATTGGAATAATGACAGTAAGGACTTAAAAGTGAGATTTCTGTCATTTTTTCATTTATATTTTTGGGCCCAATTCGAAATTAGGAAATGAAACCCAAATATTCAATTGGGCTTCAACTTCCAGTTAAAAGTTTGAATTGTATTCATCTCCCGCCCTTGCCCTAATCGACACCACTATCCGCCGGCAAACTATTTCTTCCGGCGAAATCGAGTTGTAAGTTCCCTGCATTTCTTCTTCTCCAGTAATTACTATTGTTTGTTAGCTTCCATTTTTGAATCGGTTTACTTTAATTTCTACTTGAATATGTTCTACTTTGGAGTTTGGACAAATGAAAATGCAATTCTTCTTTGTTTTCCTTGTGATAATCGTCTCTTCCACGTTGTGTTCCGGTTGATATATACTAGTTCAATTTTTCAATTAACTGGTATGAGAGTCATGAGGTATCGGTTTAATCTGTCCAAGCCTTGATGAACGGAGTTATCATGTATTTGTGCCCTAGGAGATAGTAAGTTTCTGAATTAGTCGATAGTGCAAGGAGTCATGAGGTTTTGGGTTTAATCTGTCCAAGCCGATGGATGGAGTTATCAGTATTTGTGCTGGTGACATATGTATCTAGATGTACTCCAGATTATGACGAGTTTGAAGTTGTTGGATGTACAATTTATTTTCCTTTTCGGTATCATAATCAAATTTGAGAACTAATATTATGGAAGAAGGGGGGACAAAGATGTTAAGGCCTTGAAAATGGATTTTTGTTTCCATATTGCGAGTTATCAGCCCTTAGAAAGCAAATGTTGGTTTTGACAAGTCTTACTGAATTTTCTTCTTTCTGATTGTGATATAATTCTGCAGGCATAATTGATTGAGTGTTATAATCATGGCAAAGAATCTCATTCAGAGGCCTCTTATCTTTCAATGAAAACTCGGACATATACTTCAAAAGTAAAATCTCATTTTACTTGTCTATCTGGAAGATTTGATAAACTGTGCAACTAAGCTTACTGATTTTTGCAATAATTATTTGTAGAGGGTGTGATAACTGGCAAATCAAAGAGTGGTAAACCTGAAGCTGTTAAAAAGGTACCATAGGGCTTAAAAGTCGTAATGCCCTCAATGACTCACGAACAAATCAACTGCTCTTCCTGAAGAAGCAGCAAGAGAGAAGAGTTCACAGAAGGAGGTTAAAGTTCCGAGTGAGCTTAACATAGCAGAGGAGACATTTCAACATGATCACAAAAAATGTGTCGAGGCACAAAGTTCAGGAATGACGCGAAACATTTCATGGAATTGGTTCTGCCTGGTTGTGGTTTCTTCTTTCTTCTGTGATGTGAATTCTGTTCCAATAAGCGGTTCAATTAATTTGGATTTTCAGTCAGTAACATAATGGTTCCCTACTGACAGGCCCAAACCTTAATCATTGTTAAGTTTTTTAGCTACAAAATGTTATCGATATTACTTGGATATAAGTTAGTTTTTCAAATTGTTATCGATATTATTTGGAAAAGACATAGTTCCCGAATGCTGAAAAGTAGTATTGCATTGGTGCAATATGGTAGTCACCGCTATTTTCCTTTATACATTTATCGTGTTTTGAATCCAATAAGATACTCGAGCAAAACCTTAAAGCACATTTTTACTGCTGCAGATTCAGCTTCTCATATTGACATACCAAAAACAGAAATGGGAATGGGAGTCTAGTACTTCATTCTTCTGCATTTTCACATGGATAAGTATGGTCTTAAAGACAAAAATCTAAAGTGTTGTAGTGTCTTCATACGACTATATTTTTTGGTTCAACAGAATGATAAAGGAATCGATAACTCACACTTCTATCCCGTGCCAGAAGAGTTGTCTATGTCAGAGTTCTCTTGGTTGAGATCTTTATGGGATCCATCTTCTCCCAAGAAGAGGGATTCTCCACCCTCCTCTCCTTCCGAGTGGACGTTTGAGACGGTTGAATTTACACTCAATGAAGAAAAGGATTGCTGAAATGGCAGTTAGCTCGCTATTAGTCAATGACATGTATATAGATTGGTAATTAACAATTCTAAATTTGGCACTAGTAATCCAACAGTTATGGAGTATTATTATATATTTCAGCTTTTTACTAACTGTGGGAGACTTGTCTGAAATTAGTTTGGGCTAAGTTTGTGAGTTTGTTATCTTAAATGACATTTAAGTAGTGTGTGAATTCATGATGTTGTTCTGAATTTCCCAATGCATGAACCTTTTGTGTTACGCATGGTTCGGAGAAAAGCCCTCCCAAGGAAGGTGTAAAGTAGGCAACCTACCTTCACAAGATATTAGTGTTGATTCTACGATTCGAATCAGTGACCTGTTGATAGAGACAACTTTACTTTTGCTTCAAGACTCTTCATTTTTGAGTACATATTGGTTACTTGTGGTGAAGACAATATACAAACATAAACCTGTCTAATCAAATAGTATCACGTAAATTGAATATAGTAATATCATTTCGGCTGAAACTGATACCACTATTATTTTACTTTATCTCAACAACATCTAAGAATATTCTAGATATCTATACGACATTGATGCGAAACATATTGCTGCTACTAGTCTACTACTACTAAATACTAATCAACCATTATGATTAAATGAACGTAAAAAAACAGTTAACTACTACTACTAATCAATACTACATGATAAATGAACTAAAACATGTGGGTAAAATAAATTGGTGCAAGTGAACCACTTCTTCAATCGTATAGAGTTTACTAATTCAAATTCACACCGAATATCTTATTTGGAGGATGAGTCTTTATAGAATTTTTTCATAATTGAATTATTATACCACAAAAATTATTAAATTGTTTTTCTTTCCCTCCAAAAGAGAGTTCTAGCAAAGCCCATAGCTCAAAATCTCAAAAATCCAAACAGTCCCTTACGTACCACTACAGTCTACTACACCCCACCTTCGTCGGCGCCCAATGTTCCGTCGACACAACCATACTGATAACCCCTCACCGATCACTTCTTCTAACCCTAATTCCTCCACTATTTTTCATTCCTCCGCCGCCGACGCTGCCGCCGTTTCACATTCCGATACCATGTCCGACGACGACCACTTAGCTCCTCCCTTTTCCAATAACGACTCTCCATCTCCGTCGCATTCGCGGTCTCCGCCGCCGGGTAGAGAAAACAAGCTACTAGCACTGCCTCCACCTCGATGCGACGCGGCTCGATGTCAGCTCGGACGCCGGTTTTTCCAGCTCGAGAAGATTGTGGTCAAGAGGCAGCGACTCATACGTTGATAGAGGCATGGGGTTCCAGGTATATGGAGCTTAACCGGGGATCTTAGGCACCAGCACTGGGAGGAAGTCGCCGATGCTTCAAACACAGCACGGCCATATCAAAAGCAGTATCGTACGGATATACAGTGCAAAACACGTATTGACACCTTGAAGAAGAAGTGTATAA
>CM040624.1:91269007-91309136 GCA_022817965.1 Solanum lycopersicoides | reverse complement strand
TCTTGGAAATGAAAAAGTATGTGATAATAAATAAAATTTTCATAGAAAGAAAAATGAATAAACAAACAAAAATTTATTATGCTCTCGTTGAGAGTCGAACTCAGAACCTCCCGCTTACTAAACGGGTGCTCTAACCAACTGAGCTACGAGAGCTGTTTGTTTAATAAAAATTAAATATGATATGGTACTTATAGTTAGCTAGTTACTTATAAGGGCGTGTTTTCATTGATGCTTCTTTTGGTGTATGCATAGTCGGTTCAATTTTATTATATATATTGGCTTGATTTATTGATTTTTGATTTGTAAACATGTTAAATTAATAACTAAATTAACAAGATGTTTACTATCATTTTTGTCGTTACGGTTCAACTTTTAATTTAACCGATAAGAAAATGTTCATATGATTATAAATATATGATTTTCATAAAATAGAATTACTAGTAGCAAGAATATAAACGCAATACATATTTCTACATTTATCATTTTTCGTTTAAGAGAAAATTATTTTGAAGACTAATGCAATAAATTATGGAAATAACATTAGTTGTCTGTCTTTGTCATAATAAAATTTTAAATTGAGAAAGAAGAAGATACTAGTTTGTCGAGAAGAGAGAAGACTTGTGATATATATAGAGATAGAGATGCTAGTTTGTGTTTGTCTACGTCGAAAGTAATACTAAAAATTTAAGAAATAAGATTGATCAAATGCTATAACCATTGTTGTATAATTAAGAGTAACATAGTAATTAAAATATATCTTATTGAATTATTAGATTATCAGTTTAACCATTAATCAAATCATAAATCGATAATCGAATCAATAATCTAATAAATTTGATTACAAATTCATTAATTAATACCAATAAATTAACGAAAAACGCCTAAAATACCCTTCAACTATGTGAATTGGTACAATTACCCTTCTTTTACCTTTCGGGCCTAAAATACCCTTGACATCAAACTTTTGGCTCTATTTTGCCCTCATCTTTAACAACCCAATTCATTAATGACGTGTCACTATTTTATTGGTTACCAAAATAATTAATTTAATTAATTAAAAACTCATATACCCACCCAAGAAGGCCCACCTGTTTGATCCAAATTTTTTGACCTAAATCTTTTAACCCGTTTCTTTTAACCAATAATCATCCCCAAAAGCTTTTTACCTACAATAAAATTTGGCTCATCAACTTCATCCAAATCTCCTCTCTTCTTCCTTATTTGAAACTGCACGGGCAATGTTTGTCTAGTTACGGTCTATAAATGATCGTATTTATGTTTACTTAAATTTATTAAAGTGATTTCTAGTACTAGTTTAATTTGGTCCTACTTTTAAATATGAATATATTATTTCTTTAATTGATCAATTACTAAAATAATGACTCGAGCTAAAATAGGTTGGTTCGGTTATATATTTTCTCTAAAATATTGAACTCATGAATTTCTTAGTAGGATTTACGCGAAGGCGCTAACAACTACACTTTACAATCAATATTTTATCGGTTTCAAATAAAAAATTGAACAAAGTGAATAACATTTATTATTTAGCAATAAATTTTAAAAGTATTATATAATAACAATAATTAAAGCATAAAATATCTACAAGACATAAAAGAATTTCGTCTGGCTTTCAAAATTTTATTTATGCCACCTAAATTAGATCAAACGAAGAAAAATACATATTTTTAAAATTACCTAAAAACTAAAAAGTGATATAAATCACACTAACAACCTAAAATGTTTTAAAATGATATAACGATTTGAATAAATCTCCAAATTCTAATAATTTCATATAAATTGAGACGAATTAAATAACATATATTAGACCTATGGCACAAGCTCATGCATGGCCCCTTGATGGCACGAGCCCTTCTATTTAGTGATTAATAGAGAAACGAACTGCATTAATATACTTTCTAAGATTATCTAATCTAATATTATGTGTTATGTTTTTTATATCCCTTAATTTAGTGATCCATCTATTTACTTTTATTTGTCATGTTACATTTTTTAAAAGTCAATTTAACTAATTTTTAAAATTTAAATTAGATTACATTAATTCGATATTTTAACAAAAAAATTAGATATTCAAAATATATATGAAAAGAACTATAAATTACGATTTTTGCATATCAATATGATAAAGAAATATATTTTTAAATGTTAATCAACATCCTTATAATTTGACTCCAAAAATAAGAACCATAACAAACAATAGTGGACGGAGGGAATACTTCTCTTATTCTTTGCATGCACATTAATATCTGTCTATTTTTAGTAATAAGTAATAACACAAATAGAATACTCCAGAAGGAATATTAAATAGGGTTGTTGGAAAAGGAAAATTAAATATTCCTAAACCAAAACCTAAACGGATAGAAAAAAAAAAAAAAGAGCCGCTATTTTCCTAATTTGATTTGTATTAGGAAATAGTATCTTCTATATATTGCCATCAAAACCATGAACATCACTCATCAACTAAAACAAAATCATCATTACTGCTATATAATTTGCTTTCTCAAAAGAAATATTTGTACAAGAAAGTGATAATTAAAGAAGATGACTTCTTGTGGCAAAGTAGAAAATCCAATTCTATGTGCAAAGGGTTGTGGTTTTTATGGAACCTCAAACAATAACAATCTTTGTTCTCAATGCTACAAAGCTTTCTGAAAGAAAGAAAGCCAAGAATATGGCGGTTTTATCGAGAAGATATCATCTCTACTTGTCACGATGATTCTAAAGAGAATGTTGAATGTACGATGAAGATTAAGCAAAGATGTATGACTTGCAAGAAGAAAGTAGGATTAATAGGGTTTAGTGTTCGATGTAAGGAATGTTTTTTGTAGTGTCATAAGTATCCTGAAGAACATGCATGTAATTTCGATTACAAGTCTTTTGGTCGTCTGACTTTGGCTAAGAAAATCCTGTATGTAGACGTGAAAAACTTGAGAATAAGATCTAAGGACATTGTTGTAATTGTTTCGATTTGCTTTCAAATTTTTATTTTATCTTTTGTAGAAATTTCAATTTGCATCTCTTAATAAGAATGCTTTAATTACCATCCCAATTGTTATGTTGTTGCTATCGTTGATGTAAATTTGGCTAATTTTTTTAGGGTAAGCAATAATAAGATAGAATCCCTTCGACTTTATAATTAATTTCATTATGTAAATTTGTGAATCGAAGTAAAATTTAAGATATAGAAACTATTCCTATTAAGATGCATGGTATTTAATTAGGCTGAAAATTAATACCCAAAAGACTTGCTTCTTTCAAGTTTTAAGAAGAAGCGTACCAAAGAAGGATACGTTTTTTTCTTCTTCATGATTTACTTCTAGTTATTAACTAAATATAAAATTATTACTTAAAGTTCATTAATACTTATACATCATTAAAATGATTTTAATAATAAAAATGCGTTTCATTATAACATACGCATAAACAAATATATTATCTATTAAATTGAATAAAAAAATTATTCTATAATAATACTTATATTTTAACATATGGTTAATAGTATATATTTCAACAATTTCCCACTATACTTTATCTCACAATTGTTATAGTGTACTGATATCTAATAAATAGTTAATAGTATATACCCTAACAATCTCCCACTTAGATATGTAATCTTGAAAATTGTTAGAATACTATATCTAAAATTCTAAATGATGATTAATACAATATATACCCTAACATTAGTTTATTTTATAATTTGAATTTTTGACAATAAACATGAAATTAATTATTAGTTTCCTTATTGGGTCAAATACTCTTAACCGGTAAAATAGAAAGGAATCATTAATTTATGCATCAATTTTATGAAATGACAAGTACTCTCTCTAATCTATCTACATGTTACATATTTTAAATTTTACGTCTCTTAAAAACTAGGTAAGTTTTACCATCATACCTTATTTGTATTTCTCTGAGTCAAGTTTTTTAATATGACGTGAATTGATTTCTTGATTAAGTAATTTGATCAATGATATTAATTAGTCAGTTAGTTTTTCTACGTTGAACAAATGTATACTGTTAGCTTTAATAACTTTCAAAGGAAAATAAGAACAATAGTATCATTTATGCATTAATTTAGCGAAATGATAAAATATTAATAAACATGATTTTTAGTTTAAGAACGACATATAGAAATTGAACAAAGTATAAAAAAAATATTTATTTTAGTAGGTACGACATGTAAATCGAAAGAGAAGGGAATATTATTTTTTATTATCTGTCTTATTTTAAATAGGAAAAGCGAATTATTATATTTCCCAAACCAAACGGAGAAACGGAAAAAGAACTAAAAAAAAATTGAGTCAATTCCTAATTTGATTTCCCTTTAGGTATAGTATGTTTGTCCTCTCTCTCTTATATATTTCCATCAAAGGCAAAAAGCCCAACACTCATCAACTAATACACCATTAATCACAACATTGATTATATAATTTGCTCTTCTAAAATAAATAATCAAAATATTTGGAGAAGAAAGTTGATAATAAATCAAAATTAAAGAATGATGACATGTTGTGACCAAAGTAGAAATCAAATCTATGTCACGGGGTTTGTGGCTTTTATGGACATCAACCAATAACACCTTTGTCCCAATGTTACAAATGCTTTTCTTAAGAAGAAGAAGAGGCAGAAGAATGTATCTTACAGAATCTTCTCTTACTTTCATGATGATTTATGAGGACAACTAAAAAACGTTGAATCGACGATGAAGATTAAGCAAAGTGCATGGACTTGCAAGAAGAAAGTAGGATTAACAGGGTTTAGTTGTCGATGTGAAGGAATGTTTTCGTAAGGTTCTAGGTATCCTGAAGACATGCATGTATTACGATTTTAAGTCAGTAGGTTCAAGTGACTTTGGCTAAGGAAAATCCTCTATGTAGACGCGGAAACTTGGATAGGATCTAGGATATTGTTGTAATTGTTCGATTATTTTTAATTTAATCTACTCTTTTTAGTTTTTAGAAATAAATTTCAATATGCATTTCAATAAAAATGATTTACCATCCCAAATTGTATGTTGTTGTTGCTATGCGGTTAATGAAAAGGTGGCTAATTTTTTTAAAAGGGGAGAAAAAATATTATCAATTTTCCTATCAAATTTGTAGGAAATAGATTCTTCTTCGACTTAAAAAAAAACAAAATAAAAAAATAATAATATACATTGGTATAATTTTCAATAAAATATTCATGTAGTATTAGCCCATGGAACAGGCACCTGCAAACACCCAAAAATCTATATTTTTATGAGGGCCTTTTGTAATGGAGTTGGGGAATATTACGTATCGTTCTATCATTTTTATGCTTATTTTCACATTTTCAATCAATTTATAGAATTTGCAAAAGTATTTTATTTTAATTTTTTGTGTGTATTGTCCCCTATATTTGCAAAAGTATTTGATTTTTAATTTTTTTGTGTGTAGTTAGTCCCCTATAAAATTGTAGGCGCTCCTATAAAATTTCAGAAAAAAAACTTAATGTGAGAACCTTGTTAATCAAATGCGATGGATAAGAGAAAAAAAACTACATATTGAGTATATTTTCCATCATTATATTATACAGTTACAAGATATTCACCTTAAATAAAAAACATAACATTTTTGTTCATAACTTTAACGTTGATTATAAGATTGAGAGGGCTAAAGTATCTCAATCCCCCGGTCGTTATATCTCCGCTTGGCCTTTCTTCAGCAGCCTCAACGTTCTCATTGGAGTCACCGCGAAAGTTTCTCCACCGGCGCAGGCGACAACGTTACCTCCACAGCGGGGAATGCCGCGTACGCAGGCGGAGTCAACTCGTCAATGGAGGGCGCCACCGCTGGAAATGTCACCTCTTCAATGGAGATCGCCACCCCCGGAAATGCTACCTTTTCAATGGAGAACGCCACCGGTGCCTCCTCCGCCACTGCTGGGCATTCCAGTTGGTCCCCGATCGAAGCGCCCAGCTGCAGCCATGGACTACACGGTGTCCCGGAGAAATTTCTCGGCCATGGCAGCAGCAGCAGCGGCTGCGTCTGATGATTCAGACGAAGAGAAAGAGGAATCGGAGACGTCGAGTGTGGCAGCATCAGCTATGGCCATTGCTGCTTGTAGAATCAAGAGAAAGAAGAGTGAGGGGATGGTAGAGGGTTATAAGATGCTAGCTGAGTCAATAGGAAAATTTTCGGAGATATATGAAAGAGTAGAAAAGGCAAAACAGAGGCAAATGATTGAGTTGGAGAAGCAAAGAATGCAATTTGCAAAGGACTTGGAGATACAGAGAATAAAGCTGATTATGGAGTCACAAGTGCATCTTGAAAAGCTTAAACGCTCTAAAACACAGTTTAGAAGATGGTGAGTGACTCTTTTTTATGTTTTTTTCTTCATTCAATGTGATTTAGATTCATATAAGTGCCTGTGCATGTATCCTATGTTGCTTTAACAACCCAAAAATGCCGAGATCCTCCAAAAGTACTGCATTCTTGGAGGGTTCGAGCAACACAGTACATATCCATGTGTGTAGTCTTTGAATGTTGAAGGAGGGATTAACTTCCAATCTAGTTTGAGATTGATAAACCAACTTCGTTTGGGATTGAGGCATTGTTGATTGGTATTCACTTTGCATTTTGCTTTCCAGAAATACGAGTACCTTTCTTTTTGAAGTGTCATTGTTAGTTAGATACCGTCTTTGTTAGATTTGTCAATGGTATTGATGGTATAATCTTTCTAGCAGCTGTTAATTCATTGTATCTGGTTTTCTGAGTTTTTGAGGGGAGGGGAAATCTTTCCGAATCATGTCTGTGTTAAACTAGCTGATACGTTAAAACTGCAGATGAGCACTTCTGAATGAGCTATAAAACATTACCTATGAAGTTAATCGGTGTGCATAAGAGACGAGTGTTTTTTCCATTTCTGCTGCCTTTTCTCTTTTCTTTTGAATGGTGGTAAGCTAATTACTCTGTATTCTTGATGATCAGATAATTGCTTGTCGATGGAGGGTGGTGGCATGCTCTACAATCTTATGCAGGGATCTTTATGCAAGCCATATACATGCATATATATTTTGATTAGCGTCTTCATACGAATACCAGTCTGCTACTTTGAAGATGCATTAGAGATGTTAGTTCCACGCTTGGTCGTTGCTCAAGAACTTGTATCTAGCTGCTTAAAATCTGGAGTAATTTTGTAACTTATCTTTCTCTAGATAACATGTTTTTTTCACTCCAGCTAGGGGAAGATGTTCACTTGAGAGTTCAAGACGTTCTTTACTGTGCTCCTAGTTATAGATTATTCTAAGCTTCAAGCTGTTGATGATGACTATCTATGCACTAAGTGGATGCATGAAGGTTTAAACTTTAGTACATTGGATTGTGACCATAGTTTGTGTTCTTTTTGGACAGCAAAAAATATAAATATTTTCATAATCCCAAACATACAGAGACCCTACTTGTGAAATTACATTGGATATGTGTTGTATTGAGGAACCTACAGAAAACATTCAAGTTTCATGAGAAAAATATTGGAGGCTCACCCCAAAAGCGCCTTTGAGAACACTGAGGGACCTGCCGCCCCAAAAACGCCTTTGAAAACACTGGTTGTAAGTGACCAATCAACATGAGATTTCATTTCTCACCGACAACTTTGCTTAGGGTTGGTCACTATCTATGTCGCTATATGATATGACAATAATGCATTTTGTCACTGACCTAAGAGAGCAACCTCTAAATCAAAGTTTCTTTGTTTTTTTATTTGTTGGCTAGACCGTAGTTGTATCTTGAGTCAAGAGCGTCTATCATAAACAAGGTAGAGTGCATGTTATTTTATTTGTTGGCTAGTCAGGAGTTGTATCTCGAGCCAATGATTTATCATAAACAAGGTAGAGTATGTTATTTTATTTGTTAGCTAGTCAGGAGTTGTATATCGAGCCGATGACCTATCATAAACAAGGTAGAGTGTGTTATTTTATTTGTTGGCTAGTCAGGAGTTGTATCTCGAGCCAATGGCCTATCATAAACAAAATAGAATGTGTTATTTTATTTGTTGGCTAGTCAGAAGTTGAATCGCGAACCAATGGCTTATCATTAACAAGGTATTATGTGCTATTTTATTTCTTAGCTAGTCAGGAATTGTATCTCGAGCCAATGGTTTATCATAAACAAGGTAGAATGTGTTATTTCATTTATTGGCTAGTTAAGAGTTATCTTCGGAAATGAAAAAGTATGTGATAATAAAATAAAATTTTCATAGAAAGAAAAATGAATAAACAAACAAAAATTTATTATGCTCTCGTTGAGAGTCGAACTCAAGACCTCCCGCTTACTAAACGGGTGCTCTAACCAACTGAGCTACGAGAGCTGTTTGTTTAATAAAAATTAAATATGATATGGTACTTATAGTTAGCTAGTTACTTATAAGGGCGTGTTTTCATTGATGCTTCTTTTGGTGTATGCATAGTCGGTTCAATTTTATTATATATATTGGCTTGATTTATTGATTTTTGATTTGTAAACATGTTAAATTAATAACTAAATTAACAAGATGTTTACTATTCATTTTTGTCGTTAACGGTTCAACTTTTAATTTAACCGATAAGAAAATGTTCATATGATTATAAATATATGATTTTCATAAAATAGAATTACTAGTAGCAAGAATATAAACGCAATACATATTTCTACATTTATCATTTTTCGTTTAAGAGAAAATTATTTTGAAGACTAATGCAATAAATTATGGAAATAACATTAGTTGTCTGTCTTTGTCATAATAAAATTTAAAATTGAGAAGAGAGAAGATACTAGTTTGTCGAGAAGAGAGAAGACTTTGTGATATATATAGAGATAGAGATGCTAGTTTGTGTTTGTCTACGTCGAAAGTAATACTAAAAATTTAAGAAATAAGATTGATCAAATGCTATAACCATTGTTGTATAATTAAGAGTAACATAGTAATTAAAATATAATCTTATTGAATTATTAGATTATCAGTTTAACCATTAATCAAAATCATAAATCGATAATCGAATCAATAATCTAATAAATTTGATTACAAATTCATTAATTAATACCAATAAATTAACGAAAAACGCCTAAAATACCCTTCAACTATGTGAATTGGTACAAATTTACCCTTCTTTTACCTTTCGGGCCTAAAATACCCTTGACATCAAACTTTTGGCTCTATTTTGCCCTCATCTTTAACAACCCAATTCATTAATGACGTGTCACTATTTTATTGGTTACCAAAATAATTAATTTAATTAATTAAAAACTCATATACCCACCCAAGAAGGCCCACCTGTTTTGATCCAAATTTTTTGACCTAAATCTTTTAACCCGTTTCTTTTAACCCAATAATCATCCCCAAAAGCTTTTTACCTACAATAAAATTTGGCTCATCAACTTCATCCAAATCTCCTCTCTTCTTCCTTATTTGAAACTGCACGGGCAATGTTTGTCTAGTTACGGTCTATAAATGATCGTATTTATGTTTACTTAAAATTTATTAAAGTGATTTCTAGTACTAGTTTAATTTGGTCCCTACTTTTAAATATGAATATATTATTTCTTTAATTGATCAATTACTAAAATAATGACTCGAGCTAAGATAGGTTGGTTCGGTTATATATTTTCTCTGAAAAATATTGAACTCATGAATTTCTTAGTAGGATTTACGCGAAGGCGCTAACAACTACACTTTACAATCAATATTTTATCGGTTTCAAATAAAAAATTGAACAAAGTGAATAACATTTATTATTTAGCAATAAATTTTAAAAGTATTATATAATAACAATAATTTAAAGCATAAAATATCTACAAGACATAAAAGAATTTCGTCTGGCTTTCAAAATTTTATTTATGCCACCTAAATTAGATCAAACGAAGAAAAATACATTATTTTAAAATTACCTAAAAACTAAAAAGTGATATAAATCACACTAACAACCTAAAATGTTTTAAAATGATATAACGATTTGAATAAATCTCCAAATTCTAATAATTTCATATAAATTGAGACGAATTAAATAACATATATTAGACCTATGGCACAAGCTCATGCATGGCCCCTTGATGGCACGAGCCCTTCTATTTAGTGATTAATAGAGAAACGAACTGCATTAATATACTTTCTAAGATTATCTAATCTAATATTATGTGTTATGTTTTTTTATATCCCTTAATTTAGTGATCCATCTATTTACTTTTATTTGTCATGTTACATTTTTTAAAAGTCAATTTAACTAATTTTTAAATTTAAATTAGATTACATTAATTCGATATTTTAACAAAAAAATTAGATATTCAAAATATATATGAAAAGAACTATAAATTACGATTTTTTGCATATCAATATGATAAAGAAATATATTTTAAAATGTTAATCAACATCCTTATAATTTGACTCCAAAAATAAGAACCATAACAAACAATAGTGGACGGAGGGAATACTTCTTTCTTATTCTTATGCATGCACATTAATATCTGTCTATTTTTAGTAATAAGTAATAACGACAAATAGAATACTCCAGAAGGAATATTAAATAGGGTTGTTGGAAAAGGAAAATTAAATATTCCTAAACCAAAACCTAAACGGAATAGAAAAAAAAAAAAAAAGAGCCGCTATTTTCCTAATTTGATTTGTATTAGGAAATAGTATCTTCTATATATTGCCATCAAAACCATGAACATCACTCATCAACTAAAACAAAATCATCATTACTGCTATATAATTTGCTCTTCTCAAAAGAAATATTTGTACAAGAAAGTGATAATTAAAGGAAGATGACTTCTTGTGGCAAAGTAGAAAATCCAATTCTATGTGCAAAGGGTTGTGGTTTTTATGGAACCTCAAACAATAACAATCTTTGTTCTCAATGCTACAAAGCTTTTCTGAAAGAAGAAGAAGCCAAGAATATGGCGGTTTTATCGGAGAAGATATCATCTCTTACTTGTCACGATGATTCTAAAGAGAATGTTGAATGTACGATGAAGATTAAGCAAAGATGTATGACTTGCAAGAAGAAAGTAGGATTAATAGGGTTTAGTTGTCGATGTAAAGGAATGTTTTGTAGTGTTCATAAGTATCCTGAAGAACATGCATGTAATTTCGATTACAAGTCTTTTGGTCGTCTGACTTTGGCTAAGGAAAATCCTGTATGTAGACGTGAAAAACTTGAGAATAAGATCTAAGGACATTGTTGTAATTGTTTCGATTTGCTTTCAAATTTTTATTTTATCTTTTGTAGAAATTTCAATTTGCATCTCTTAATAAGAATGCTTTAATTACCATCCCAAATTGTTATGTTGTTGCTATCGTTGATGTAAATTTGGCTAATTTTTTTAGGGTAAGCAATAATAAGATAGAATCCCTTCGACTTTATAATTAATTTTCATTATGTAAATTTTGTGAATCGAAGTAAAATTTAAAGATATAGAAACTATTGCTATTAAGATGCATGGTATTTAATTAGGTTGAAAATTAATACCCAAAAGACTTGCTTCTTCAAGTTTAAGAAGAGCGTACCAAAAGAAGGATACGTTTTTTTCTTCTTCATGATTTACTTCTAGTATTAACTAAAAATATAAAATTATTACTTAAAGTTCATTAATACTATATACATCATTAAAATGACTTTTATAATAAAAAATGCGTTTCATTATAACATACGCCATAAACAAATATATGATCTATTAAAATTGAATAAAAAAATTATTCTATAATAAATATTATATTTTAACATATGGTTAATAGTATATATTCAACAATTTCCCACTTATACTTTTAATCATCACAATTGTTATAGTGTACTATATCTAAATAAATAGTTAATAGTATATACCCTAACAATCTCCCACTTAGATATGTAATCTTGAAAATTGTTAGAATACTATATCTAAAATTCTAAATGCATGATTAATACAATATATACCCTAACATTAGTTTATTTTTATAATTTGAATTTTGACCAATAAACATGAATTAATTACTAAGTTTTCCTTTTGGTCAAATAACTCTTAACGGTAAAATAGAAAGAATCATGTAATTTATGCATCAATTTTATGAAATGACAAGTACTCTCTCTAATCCTATCTACATGTTACAATTTTAAATTTTACGTCTCTTAAAAACTAGGTAAGTTTACCATCATACCCTTATTTAGTATTCTCTTGAAGTCAAGTTTTTAATAAATGAACGTGAATTGATTTACTTTGATTAAGTAATTTGATCAATGAATATTAATTAGTCAGTTAGTTTTTCTACGTTGAACAAATGTATACTGTTAAGGCTAATAACTTTCAAAGGTAAAATAAGAACAATAGTATCATTTATGCATTAATTTAGCGAAATGATAAATATTAATAAACATGCATTTTTAGTAAGAACGACATATAGAAATGAACAAAGTATAAAAAAAATATTTATTTTAGGTAGGTACGACATGTAAATCGAAAGAGAAAGGAATATTATTTTTTATTATCTGTCTTATTTTAACTAGGAAAAGGAATATTATATTCCCAAACCAAAACGGAGAAACGGAAAAAGAAACTAAAAAAAAATTGAGTCAATTTCCTAATTTGATTTCCCTTAGGTATAGTATGTTTGTGCTCTCTCTCTCTCTATATATTTCCATCAAAGGCAAAAGCAACACTCATCAACTAATACACCATTAATCACCAACATTGATATATAATTTGCTCTTCTAAAAATAAATAATCAAAATATTTGTAGAAGAAAGTGATAATAAATCAAATTAAAGAATGATGACATGTTGTGACAAAGTAGAAAATCAAATTCTATGTGCAAGGGGTTGTGGCTTTTATGGAACATCAACCAATAACAACCTTTGTTCCCAATGTTACAAAGCTTTTCTTAAAGAAGAAGAAGAGGCCAAGAAGAATGTATCTTACAAGAAATCTTCTCTTACTTTTCATGATGATTATGAAGGTACAACTAACAACGTTGAATCGACGATGAAGATTAAGCAAAGATGCATGACTTGCAAGAAGAAAGTAGGATTAACAGGGTTTAGTTGTCGATGTGAAGGAATGTTTTGTAAGGTTCATAGGTATCCTGAAGAACATGCATGTACTTACGATTTTAAGTCAGTAGGTCAAGTGACTTTGGCTAAGGAAAATCCTCTATGTAGACGCGAGAAACTTGAGAATAGGATCTAGGATATTGTTGTAATTGTTTCGATTATTTTTTTAAATTTAATCTACTCTTTTAGTTTTTTAGAAATAAATTTCAATATGCATATCTCAATAAAAATGATTTACCATCCCAAATTGGTATGTTGTTGTTGCTATCGTTAATGAAAAGTTGGCTAATTTTTAAAAGGGTGAGAAAAATATATCAATTTTCCTATCAAACTTTGTAGGAAATAGATTCTTCTTCGACTTAAAAAAAACAAAATAAAAAAAATAATATATATATCATGGTATAATTTTCAATAAAATATTCTGTAGTATTAGCCCATGGAACAGGCACCTCGCAACACCCAAAATCTATTAATTTTTTATGAGGGCCTCTGTAATGAGTTGGGGAATATTACGTATCGTTCTATCATTTTTAATGCTTATTTTCACATTTTCGAATCAATTTATAGAATTTGCAAAAGTATTTATTTTAATTTTTTGTGTGTATTAGTCCCCTATATTTGCAAAAGTATTTATTTTAATTTTTTGTGTGTATTAGTCCCCTATAAATGTAGCGCATCCTATAAAATTTCAGAAAAAAACTTAATGAGAACCTTTGTAATCAAATGCGATGGATTACATATTGAGTTATATTTCCATCATTATATATATCTAGTTACAAGAGATTCACCTTAAATAAAAACATAACATTTTTGTTCATAACTTTAACGTTGATTATTATATTAAACGAAATATGTTAAATTTCTTTCTGGAGGATTAATTAAGAAGATCTAGGAGTAGCTCATTATAATAACCCTCTTACTTAGCGCACCAATGTGAGTAAGTTTTTTCTTGTAATTATTGCTTCAAAAGTCATTACACATCTTAATTTAGTTGTCGATGTAAAGGAATATTTTGCAGTGTTTATATGTATTTCGAAGAACATGCATGCACTTTCGATTTTAGTTTTATATAAGTACTACTCTCTCCGTCCAATTGAACTACACTATCATTAAGGGCAAATTTGATAAAAAGTGACTAATTATTTCTTAATTATTTAAATTAACAATTAATCTTGAAAATCTATTTTTAGTATACCTGCCAAACAATTCTGGACGGAGGGAGTAGTATCCAATTGAGAATAGCTATCAAATTTTATCTTCTCTTTCTAAAATTAAATTTCTATTTGTATCTCTCAATAAAAATGTTTTACCATCCCAAATTATTACGTTGTTAGATATCGTTAATGTAAGAGTAAATCTTAGGAATATTAAATAATTTTGTTATTTGTGCTGCATATTTATATTTTGTTTGCGATTGAGCCTCTGATTTGTATAAATCACGAAATATATTACATTTATATCCTTATCTAGTGTTCCCTTGAAGTCAAGATTTTAATAAATGAACATGAGTAATTTACGTTAATTAAGTAATTTTGCACAATTCTCGAAACAAATCAAACTATCACGTAAATATCACATTGATTAGTAGTAGCCTAGTAGGACACGCATATAATTTAATACTGATTAATAAAATTAATAAATAATAAGTCACAGGGAATAAGAATCATTAGGATTAAAAATATATAATTATTTTGTTGAATAATTATGAAGAGAAAAAAAACAGTCAAAAAATAGATAAAATAAAAAGTTACCAAAAGGGCATTTCCCAAAAAATAATGTGATTAGGAGTTTGAGCTATAAAATCGTTTGTTTATCTTCCATTACAAAGTAATCATCAGGATTAAGTTTCATTTTTGAAATCAATTTTAAAAAGAATTACAAAGTAATCACTACAATGTTCATTATCCGCGTAAAGATTAGTCACCTGCATATATTGATTCTGATTTAGAAGTGGTTCATCGATCTCTCGTAAACCCTACTAAATAATTCATGAGTTTTATATTCTTAAGAAAAAATATATAGCCGAATCAACTTTCATTATTATATGATTGATGAATTGAAGAAACAATAATATGAATATATAGATCTATAGATCTGGAAAAAATAAATCTTAACCCTAATAATTACTTTGCATGAGATTCGTCTCCTCTTCATTTCTTTGATGTGAAACGCATGATATATATAGGTAAAAATTAAGGAATAAAATTTTATTGATTAAAATAAGATTCTAATTATAATTTAGATAATTAATATTTCATAAAAATAGTAATATCACAATCATAGAAATATATTATCTTGTCCATTAATATATAGATCATAAAAAACTTTTTTTTTTTACTTTTTTTTCTACTAGTATTATCTTCTGTTTTTATCCTAAATATATTATAAATACTTCATTTTTTTTCTATGAGCTATTAATTATATGTGATAACCAACTTTAAAGAAAAAGAGCAAAATTGCAATTTAATACTAACACAATTTTAGAGAAAAACAGAACATAAATACTCGTACAGGGAAAAAATAGAAAATAGAAAAGAGAAAAGTTTTTTAGAATATATTTATGTGCAAGATAATATATTCCTATAATATATATTTTTCTACGAGCTTTTAAGATATTTTTGTACTCTTTTATTTCAATGAGCAATTTTTATATATAACAAACATACAAATTATATTTATATCTTATAACTATAGTTTGCATAATCACACTCCATAGCAAAATTTATATTTACTTTGGAACTATTATTCTGTATATGTCAGAATTCATTTGAAGCTATATACAATTTTATTTTCTAAATAAATTTAATAAAAGGCTGTAAATTCTGTTACAAAAAAGAAAGAAAATTGCCAAACTCACACAAAAATAACTTTTTTCTTCTACGGCTTCTTCATCAGTAGTGACTCCATTGTAACTGGATACACATTTGCCTAGAAGTTTAACAGTATGAATAATAATAAATATATAGTTCTACTCAAATATACATATATACATAATATGCCTTACTGTGTATAAATATGACATAAATACAGTTAGCGAATTGTATAAAATAAGATTTAATTCATTTCATCCTATACAAGTTTTATAAATTAAATTATACAGAATACAACACATTTCAATTGTATAACGTTTATATATTGTATATATGATAGATTTTTGTACTTCTATTAATGGAGAAAGTTTGTATAGTAAACCTGGTAGCTAAAAAAATACAAATCTATTTATATAAGCATATAAAAAATACATATGGTCATTCTATATAACAATTTATCTAGATATAACATAAACATATTTTATATGAATATTAAATATTATACAAAAGATTTCAATTGTATAATTGTTAATATAGTATATATGGTAAAATTGTTATAATAACTATCGTCATTATACAATAAGTTTGTATAGTAAACCTAATGGTTGTACATATCTTTATAAACACAAATAGATATACAACAAAAATTTACACAAAAAATATATAATTGTAACATATACAAATTAATGATTATACAAATGCCTTAACTTATAAATGTTCATCTTGCCTCAATGAGCCAGAAACAATTCTAATATACTATTGTTTTATAGAATAAGTTTGTATATTAACCTATTAACCTAATGTATAATATACAATTATTTTTCTTTTTCACTTCTTACTTGAGCTAGCATCGTACTGATCTTTGTCACCTCTCAACAATTTCAGATTGCTTCGATTTTGCAATCACCCAATTTGATCCGGTCATTCTTAAATTTGAATGTGATGTCTTTAATTTCTGTGGATTTGTCTATTGAATCTGCAAACTCTTCAAAATTTAAAGTTAGACCTAAGGAAAATGTTCATCCATTGTATAAGTGAAAAATCTGTATGGATTATGATTTCATATATAAGTTAAAGAAATAAGGAAAAAATTGAAAAAAAAGTAATTGATTTAGAGGTTTTGACGGTATGTGAAATTTTTGAAATCGCGATTGAGAGTGTAGTAGTGAAGATTTAAAATTCAAACTGATTTTATGGAGAGAATTTCGGAGAATTTGAAGGGTATGGTAGAGAGCAAAAGATGAAGTGAATTGTATAAAGGAAATGACTTCCGTTTTTTTTAATTTGTGGGACCCGTTAGTAGTAAGATATGTGAAACTGTAGCTACTCAAAGGAAATAAATAAAACAATAGCTACATTATTTATTTTCAATTAATAATTTATCATTATGCAAAATTTTCCCTATTTTAATTTATTTGACGTATTCTTTGTTAGTACATTATATATGTGAAGATTACGTAAATAATATTATAAATCATAATAATTAATAAATTAAAATATTTAAGAAAACATATAAAAAAATATACTTTCAAAATTTTATCGGTATTAGATAAAATGAGATAAAATAAATAACATTTATAATTTGAAAATAAAATGTAAAAGTATTATATAATTGCAATAATTAAAAACATAAAATATCTACTAAGACATAATTAAAAAAATCCTGACTCTTGAAATTTCATCTATGCCACCTAAATTAGATCAAAGGGAGCAATATATATTATTTGAAAATTACATAAAAATTAAAAAGTGATATAAATCACATTAACTATTTAAAACATTTTAATGATATAACAATTTGGATGACTCTCCAAATTCTAATAGTATAATATATATTGAGCCTATGATGACAGAAGCTCATGTATGGCCCGTGATAGCACGAGTTCTTGTATTGAGTGACTAATAGAGAAACGAACTACGTTAATATACTTTTTAATACTATCTAAATCTATTTTACTTGTCGTGTTTTCTTATTTTTTTTTTCTTTTACACGCTTATTAATATCTTTCCAGATTTATATATGATTAAGGGTTAAAATTGAAAACAAATAATTAATGATATCTTAATTTTTGAAAAATAAAAATATCATAAATTAACTATTTTTAATAAGGACGACAAATAAAATGTTCCTGAAGGAATATTAAATATCGTTGTTGGAAAAGAAAAATAATATTCCTAAACCTAAACAGAATAGAGAAAAAAAAAGAGCCGCTATTTTCCTAATTTGATTTGTATTAGGAAATAGTATCTTGTATATATTGCCATCAAAACCATGAACAACACTCATCAACTAAAACAAAATCATCATTACTTCTATATAATTTGCTCTTCTCAAAAGAAATATTTGTACAAGAGAGTGACAAATTAAAGGAAGATGACTTCTTGTGGCAAAGTAGAAAATCCAATTCTATGTGCAAAGGGTTGTGGTTTTTATGGAACTTCAAGCAATAACAATCTTTGTTCTCAATGCTACAAAGCTTTTCTGAAAGAAGAAGAAGCCAAGAATATGGCGGTTTTATCGGAGAAGATATCATCTCTTACTTGTCACGATGATTCTAAAGAGAATGTTGAATGTATGATGAAGATTAAGCAAAGATGCATGACTTGCAAGAAGAAAGTAGGATTAATAGGGTTTAGTTGTCGATGTAAAGGAATGTTTTGTAGTGTTCATAAGTATCCTGAAGAACATGCATGTAATTTCGATTACAAGTCTTTTGGTCGTCTGACTTTGGCTAAGGAAAATCCTTTATGTAGACGTGAGAAACTTGAGAATAAGATCTAAGGACATTGGTTTCGATTTGCTTTCAAATTTTATTTTATCATTTGTAGAAATTTCAATTTGCATCTCTTAATAAAAATGCTTTAATTACCATCCCAAATTGTTATGTTGTTGCTATCGTTGATGTAAATTTAGCTAATTTTGTAAGGGTAAGCAATAATAAAATAGAATCCCTTCGACTTTATAATTAGTGTTCAATATGTAAATTGTATGAATCGAAGTAAAATTTAAAGATATTGCTGTTAAGATGCATGATACTTAATTGGGTTAAAAATTAATACCCAAAAGACTTGCTTCTTCAAGTTTAAGAAGAGCGTATCAAAAGAAGGATAATTTTTTTTTTCATGATTTACTTCTAGTATTAACTAAAAATATAAAATTATTACTTTAAGTTCATTAATACTATATACATCAATTAAAATGACTTTTATAATAAATATGTGCTTGTTGTAAAATAATGGTCATTGCCACATGTTGCAAGGCAAATGTACCATTGCCACATATATAGGTCATTTGTAAGACAAATAGGTATGACATGTGGACACCTTCCACACTTGTCAAATTATGGTCAAGTTTCACTTTTCCATGTACTACTATATATATGTAGTATATTTCAAAACAATGCAGTAAGTAAAAAAGAAAAATTTGAAAACATTAATATACTCTCTCTTATTTGTTCTTATTTTAGTTGATTGTGATAAATTATTAGCTACTTATTTTATAACACGTTATCAGCACAAGACTCTGCCAACTTGAGCTACTTTAAATAGGTAAAAAGGGTAAGAATTTTATTTTTCTAAAAAATGTCTAATATTTCTAAACTTGAATTTGTTGCCTTGGATATATCGGGTAAAGGATACTCATCCTGGATACTAGATGCTGAAATTCACTTGGATGCAATGGGTTTGGTAGAAACCATCAAAGATAATAATCAGGCATCCAGTCAAGAACGTGCAAAAGCTATGATCTTTCTCCGTCACCATCTTGACGAGGGGTTAAAAATGCAATATCTCACTATAAAAGACCCCCTTGTACTGTGGAAAAATTTAAAAGATAGATATGACCACCTGAAGTTAGTCATTCTACCACAGGCACGTCATGATTGGTTTAATCTAAGATTATCTGATTTTAAAAGTATAACTGAATATAATTCTTCCATGTATAGAATTATATCACAGTTAAATTTATGCGGAGAAGAGGTCACTGAACATGATAAACTAGAGAAAACATACTCCACATTTCCTGCCTCGAGTATGCTCCTGCAGCAGCAATATCGAGGAATGGATTTTAAAAAATATTCTGAATTACTTTCACATCTTCTTATTGCTGAACGACATAACGATCTTTTGATAAAAAATCATGAAAGTCGACCTGTTGGTTCTATGCCAGTCCCTGAAGTGAATCAGGCAAATTATCATCAACGAGAAAAAGGTCGTGGCTCCTTTCGTGGTCGTGGCTCCGGTCATGGTCGTGGTCGTGGTCGTAAAATAAATTACAATCATGATGGTCGTCTTGCACCGAAAAATGACCAACAGTATAAAAGGAAGGGTGAGAGACAAGAAGTGATACAAAAGAAAAATTCGGAAAGTGTATGTCATAGATGTGGAGGAATGGGGCACTGGTCGCGTACTTGTCGATCATCTAAGCGACTGGTTCAACTTTATCAAGCATCCTTGAAAAAGAGTGATGATAATCCAGAAGCAAACTTTATCTCTGAAGATAATGTTGAGCCCATGCATAAAATTGATAATAATGCAGAAGCAAATGTTGAGCCTATGCATCTGGATGTAGCTGATTTCTTTGTATTCCCTGAAGGAAAAATAATCAGTGACGATCCCGCGATAAATTAGATAGTTTCATTTTCTATTTGTTTGTATTATTTGGTATGTTTGTGTTTTTCTAAATCATTGTAAATATAATAACCTTGTTTAATAGTATTATTTTACTATGTTTATATCTGTTTTTGAAGAAAATATGGATATGCCCCAAACTTCGTTTGAATCAATGATCAATCATGAAGATATTTGTGTAATTGATAGCGGAACAACGCACGCCATATTCAAAGATGAGAAATACTTCTCTTACTTGCTTAGAAGAAAAGGAAATGTTACTACAATTTCTGGTAATTCAAACTTAATAGAAGGCTCCGGAAGAGCTACTATATTCTTGCCTAAGGGGACAAAACTTGTTATAGAAGATGCATTGTTCTCTTCTAAATCCCCAAGAAACTTGTTAAGTTTTAAAGATATTCGCCGAAATGGATATCATATTGAGACAATAAATGAAATGAACGTTGAATACCTTGGTATTACCAAGATTATCTCAAACCAGAAATATGTGTTAGAGAAATTATCAACTTTATCTTCTGGCTTATATTATGCAAAAATAAGTACAGTTGAAGCACACTCTATCGTAAACCAGAAGTTTACTGACTTAAAAACTTTTGTGCTTTGGCATGACCGAATGGGTCATCCTGGATCAATAATGATGAGACGAATCATTGAAAACTCAAAAGGACATCCATTAAAGAACCTGAAGATTCTTACATGTGATGAATTTTCATGTGCTGCTTGTTATCAAGGAAAATTGATTACTAGGCCATCACAAATGAAGGTTAACATTGAATCCCCTCAATTTTTAGAACGTATACATGGAGATATATGTGGACCTATTCACCCATCTAGTGGGTCGTTTAGATATTTTATGGTCCTAATTGATGCATCTTCAAGATGGTCTCATGTGTGCCTCTTATCATCTCGCAACCTGGCGTTTGCAAAATTATTGGCACAAATAATACGATTAAGAGCGCAATTTTCAGATTATCCCATTAAGGCAATTCGCCTTGATAATGCTGGAGAATTCACATCCCTAGCTTTTAATGATTATTGCTTATCAATAGGGATAAAAGTTGAACATCCTGTAGCTCATGTTCATACTCAAAATGGCCTTGCTGAGTCATTTATTAAGCGCTTACAGTTGATAGCAAGACCTCTACTTATGAAAAGTAAGTTACCCACTACTGTTTGGGGTCATGCTATCTTACATGCAGCATCACTTGTTCGTCTCAGACCGACTCATTATAATAAATATTCTCCGTCACAATTAGTATTTGGTCATGAACCAAATATTGGTCATCTACGAATTTTTGGATGTGCTGTATATGTGCCAGTAGCACCCCCGCAGCGCACTAAGATGGGCCCCCAAAGAAGGTTAGGCATATATGTTGGGTTTGATTCACCATCTATAATTCGCTATCTTGAGCCATTGACAGGAGATTTATTTACTGCAAGATTTGCAGATTGTCGATTTGATGAAACAAATTTTCCGCAATTAGGGGGAGAGAAAAAAGAACTTAAAAATGAAATTGCATGGAAAGTTTCATCATTATCTCATTTTGATCCACGTTCTCCTATATGTGAACAGGAGGTCCAGAAGATCATCTATTTGCAAAACATAGCAAATCGAATGCCAGACGCATTTACTGATTTGAAAAGGATAACAAAGTCACATACTCCCGCAGTAAACGTGCCTATCCGGATTGACGTCCCAAAAGGATCATCTACAAGTGTCATGACTTCTGAATCACAAACACGCTTGAAGCGTGGCAGACCATTGGGTTCAAAAGATAAAAATCCTAGAAAAAGAAGTACAAAAAATGACACTACAAAAGAATCTCACGAAGATAAGATCCAAGATATGATTAATCCTGATATTTCTGAAGAGATCAGTGAACCCGAGACTCAAGTAAATGAAGAACTTTCAATAAGTTCTACGGGTGATGAGATAAGTTTAGATCGATCGAAAATCATAGTTAATAATATTTTCGCATATAATGTTGCACTTAACATTATGCAAGACAGTGATGATCTTGAACCCTTATCTGTCGAAGAATGTCGACGAAGATGTGATTGGTCAAAATGGCAAGAGGCAATTCAATCAGAATTAGACTCACTTGCTAAACGTGAGGTTTTTGGACCTGTAGTTCAAACCCCAAATGGTGTAAAATCAGTTGGTTATAAATGGGTTTTTGTGCGAAAGCGAAATGAGAGAAATGAAATTGTAAGATACAAGGCACGCCTTGTTGCACAAGGATTCTCTCAACGACCTGGTATCGACTATGAAGAAACATATTCACCAGTTATGGATGCAATAACTTTTCGATATCTCATCAGTTTAGCTGTTCATGAAAATCTTGAAATACATCTAATGGATGTGATTACAGCTTATCTTTACGGTTCACTTGATAATGAAATTTATATGAAAATTCCAGAAGGACTTAAAATGCCTGAAGCATATAGTTCAAAACCTCGAGAAATGTGTTCAATCAGATTACAAAAGTCATTATATGGCTTAAAACAATCAGGACGCATGTGGTATAATCGCCTCAGTGAGTACTTGATAAAACAAGATTATATAAATGATGTCATTTGCCCTTGCATTTTTATTAAGAAAACAACATCAGGGTTTGTTATTCTTGCAGTTTATGTTGATGACATTAATCTCATTGGAACTCCAGAAGAGGTCCAAAAGGCAATTGAATATCTAAAGAAAGAATTTGAGATGAAAGACCTTGGAAAGACAAAACTTTGTCTTGGTCTACAAATTGAACATTTAGTAGACGGGATCTTCATCCATCAATCTGCCTATACTGAGAAAATCTTGAAACGTTTTTACATGGACAAAGCACATCCATTAAGTACCCCAATGATTGTGCGATCACTTGAAGTGAGTAAAGATCCATTCCGACCTCAAGAAGAGAATGAGGAACTTCTTGGTCCTGAAGTACCTTATCTTAGTGCAATTGGCGCACTTATGTATCTTGCTAATTCTACAAGACCTGACATAGCATTTTCTGTTAATTTATTAGCAAGATTTAGTTCTTCTCCTACACGAAGACATTGGAATGGAGTTAAACATATATTGCGATATCTAAAAGGGACTAGTGATATGGGTCTATTTTATACTAACAAAGATAGTACAGATCTTGTTGGTTATGCAGATGCAGGTTATTTATCTGACCCACATAAGGCTCGATCTCAAACAGGCTATTTGTTCACATACGGAGGTACTGCTATATCATGGCGATCTACGAAGCAGTCCATAGTCGCTACTTCTTCAAATCATGCTGAGATAATAGCCATTCATGAAGCAAGTAGAGAATGCGTATGGTTGAGATCAGTTATACATTTTATCAACGAAAAATGTGATTTGAAATGTGATGTCAAGATACCCACGGTGCTTTTTGAAGACAATGCTGCATGTATAGCTCAATTAAGAGGAGGCTTCATAAAAGGAGATAGAACGAAACATATTTCACCAAAATTATTCTTTACACATGATCTCCAGAAGAACGGTGATATTGATATACAACAAATTCGTTCAAGTGATAATCCAGCAGATTTATTCACCAAATCTTTACCAGCCTCAACTCTTGAAAAGATGGTACAAAAGATCGGAATGCGAAGACTTAAACATCTGAATCGTAGTCTTCATCAGGGGGAGTAAAATACGCGTTGCACTCTTTTTTCCTTAGTCTAGGTTTTGTCCCACTGGGTTTTCCTAGAAAGGTTTTTAATGAGGCAACATGTAAAACGTATTGTGAATGTCTATGTATATTTATTTTCAATTTTTATTTACATAAGACATCCAAGGGGGAGTGTTGTAAAATAATGGTCATTGCCACATGTTGCAAGGCAAATGTACCATTGCCACATATATAGGTCATTTGTAAGACAAATAGGTATGACATGTGGACACCTTCCACACTTGTCAAATTATGGTCAAGTTTCACTTTTCCATGTACTACTATATATATGTAGTATATTTCAAAACAATGCAGTAAGTAAAAAAGAAAAATTTGAAAACATTAATATACTCTCTCTTATTTGTTCTTATTTTAGTTGATTGTGATAAATTATTAGCTACTTATTTTATAACAGTGCTTCATTTCTTATTAAATCTTAAATAATGTACAAAGTTCATTATGAAAGAAATAAAAATGAAAAGTAACTTTCAAGTTACAATTCTCATCTTGTCATGCTCCCTATAAATTTTTATTTGTCACAGATGTCAAATGTTTTTATAAACTTTAAATGTGACTTATTTGTTAATTTATGCAATTTAAATATCACAGAGTAATTAGCTGAGAAATGAAAAAAAAAAAAGAGGAAGAAAAATTAATTTGAATTTATTTTTACCATAATAATTTATAATCATTCCACTAGAAATTTATAATTATACTCCTTAATCTATATTTTGAAATTCTTATTAAATACGTAAGCAATTCTTCATGTTAAAATTAGAGATACTAATCATTAAATTAAATTACTGACGAATTTAATTCAATAATTAATTTTCTCTAGAGCTCTACTTAACTTATTTCATGTGTCAGGTTCATAAACCCACTTGCAAGGTTTGACACGATGAAAACTTATAAGTTTCTCAAAAAGGCATATCAATCTCTATAACGAGACATGTATTCCATCAACTAACTTATTATTTCACCAATATATATTATTATCATCAAATCTACCACACATATTGACCCACCTCAAAATATCACCTTTTAATAAATCAAAACGATAATTGATTTATACAGATCATAATAGTTATATTAGGATTAAGAATTTAAGTACATTTAATAGTTTAGAAAATATACTTTTGTCAGTCAGTCTAAAATAACTATCTCTACTCGATCATGTTTAATACATACAAAATGCACTAGCACATGCAAAAAGTTGAAACTATATTGTTCTCATAATCAAGATAAATTACATATAATCTTGTGTTACAATCGTACTGATGGCATGTCCAATTTCCATCCTAGATCGTAAATAAAAAACTTTATACTTATAGGAACCAATGATTTAATCTTCTGTATATAAGTTAAAACTCTATACACTAAATCATCTACTATATAAGTAAACAAATACCATAAACGAATATATGATCTATTAAAACTGAATAAATATTTATTCAGCAATAAATATTATATCTTAGCATATGGTTAATAATATATATCCAACAATTTTCCACATAGACTTTTAACCATTACAATTGTTATAATGTACTATATCTAAATGCATGGTTAATACAATATATACCCTAACAATCTCTCAGTAGAAAATTGTTAGAATACTATGTCTAAACACATGATTAATATTATATATACCCTAACATTAGTTTATTTTGGTAATATGAATTTTGACCAATGAACATGAATTAATTACTAAATTTTCCTATTTGGTCAAATAACTCTTAACGGTAAAATAGAAAGAATCTTGTCATTTATGCATCAATTTTATGAAATGACAAGTACTCTCTCTAATCCTATCTACATGTTACAATTTCAAATTTCACGTCTCGTAAAAACTAGGTAAGTTTATCATTATACCCTTATTTAGTATTCTCTTGAAGTCAAGTTTTCAATAAATGAACATGAATTGATTTACTTTGATTAAGTAATTTGATCAATGATATTAATTAGTCAGTTAGTTTTTCTACGTTGAACAAATGTATACTGTTAAGG
Organism: Solanum lycopersicoides; assembly: GCA_022817965.1. Taxonomy (NCBI): domain Eukaryota; kingdom Viridiplantae; phylum Streptophyta; class Magnoliopsida; order Solanales; family Solanaceae; genus Solanum; species Solanum lycopersicoides. Next base: position 91,282,986 of record CM040624.1, on the reverse strand, counting down.
CTAATAACTTTCAAAGGTAAAATAAGAACAATAGTATCATTTATGCATTAATTTAGCGAAATGACAAATATTAATAAACATGCATTTTTAGTAAGAACGACATATAGAAATGAACAAAGTATAAAAAAAATATTTATTTTAGGTAGATACGACATGTAAATCGAAAGAGAAAGGAATATTATTTTTTATTATCTGTCTTATTTTAACTAGGAAAAGGAATATTATATTTCCAAACCAAAACGGAGAAACGGAAAAAGAAACTAAAAAAAAATTGAGTCAATTTCCTAATTTGATTTCCCTTAGGTATAGTATGTTTGTGCTCTCTCTCTCTATATATATTTCCATCAAAGGCAAAAGCAACACTCATCAACTAATACACCATTAATCACCAACATTGATATATAATTTGCTCTTCTAAAAATAAATAATCAAAATATTTGTAGAAGAAAGTGATAATAAATCAAATTAAAGAATGATGACATGTTGTGACAAAGTAGAAAATCAAATTCTATGTGCAAGGGGTTGTGGCTTTTATGGAACATCAACCAATAACAACCTTTGTTCCCAATGTTACAAAGCTTTTCTTAAAGAAGAAGAAGAGGCCAAGAAGAATGTATCTTACAAGAAATCTTCTCTTACTTTTCATGATGATTATGAAGGTACAACTAACAACGTTGAATCGACGATGAAGATTAAGCAAAGATGCATGACTTGCAAGAAGAAAGTAGGATTAACAGGGTTTAGTTGTCGATGTGAAGGAATGTTTTGTAGTGTTCATAGGTATCCTGAAGAACATGCATGTACTTTCGATTACAAGTCTTCTGGTCGTCTGACTTTGGCTAAGGAAAATCCTCTATATAGACGTGAGAAACTTGAGAATAGGATCTAGGATATTGTTGTAATTGTTTCGATTATTTTTTTAAATTTAATCTACTCTTTTAGTTTTTTAGAAATAAATTTCAATATGCATATCTCAATAAAAATGATTTACCATCCCAAATTGGTATGTTGTTGTTGCTATCGTTAATGAAAAGTTGGCTAATTTTTAAAGGGTGAGAAAAATATATCAATTTTTCTATCAAACTTTGTAGGAAATAGATTTCTTCGACTTTAAAAATAAATATATATATATATATATATCATTTTATAATTTTCAATAAAATATTATGTAGTATTAGCCCATTGAACAGGCACCTCGCAACACCCAAAATCTATTAATTTTTTATGAGGGCCTCTGTAATGACTTGGGAAATATTACGTATCGTTCTACCATTTTTAATGCTTATTTTCACATTTTTGAGTTAATTTATAGAATTTGCACAAGTTTTTCTTTTAATTTTTTGTGTGTATTAGTCTCCTATAAATGTAGCGCCTTGGAGCATCCTATAAAATTTTAGAAAAAAACTTAATGAGAACCTTTGTAAAATCAATTGCGATGGATTACATATTGAGTTATATTTCCATCATTATATATATCTAGTTACTAGAGATTCACCTTAAATAAAAACATAACATTTTTATTCATAACTTTAACGTTGATTATTATATTAAAAGAAATATGTTAAATTTCTTTCTGGAGGATTAATACTTGCATTACCAAGTTCAAAAATTAATTAAGAAGATCTAGGAGTAGCTCATTATAATAACCAATGTGAGTAAGTTCATTCTTGTAATTATTGCTTCAGCTCTTCAAAAGTCATTACACATCTTAATTTAGTTGTCGATGTAAAGGAATATTTTGCATGTATTTCGAAGAACATGCATGTACTTTCGATTTTAGTTTTACATAAGTACTACTCTCTCCGTCTATAATTGTTTGTCATGTTAAAATCATACACATTCCTCAAGAAAAATTTAATACAATAACCCTATCAAGAATATCAAAAGTCTACCTAACTTTCCAATTAAACTACACTATCATTAAGGACAAATTTGGAAAAAGTAACTAATTGTTTCTTGATTATTTAAATTGACAATTAATCTTGGAAATCTATTTTTAGTATACCTGCCAAACAATTGTGGACTGAGGGAGTAGTATCCAATTGAGAATTGCTATCAAATTTTATCTTCTCTTTCTAAAATTAAATTTCTATTTGTATCTCTCAATAAAAATGTTTTACCATCCCAAATTATTACGTTGCTGATATCGTTAATGTAAGAGTAAATCTTAGGAATAGCAAATAATTTTGTTATTTGTGCTCCATATCTATATTTTATTTGCGATTGAGCCTCTGATTTATATAAATCACGAAATATATTATATTTTATACCCTTATGTATATTTTATTTGCGATTGAGCCTCTGATTTGTATAAATCACGAAATATATTACATTTTATACCCTTATCTAGTGTTCCCTTAAAGTCAATTTTTTAATAAATGAACACAAGTAATTTACTTTAATTAAGTAATTTTGCACAATTCTCGAAACAAATCAAACTATCACGTAAATATCACATTGATTAGTAGTAGGACACGCATATAATTTTAATACTGATTAATAAAATTAATAAATAATAAGTCACAGGGAATAAAAATCATTAGGATTAAAAATATATAATTATTTTGTTGAATAATTATGAAAAAAAAAGTGAAAAATAGAAAAAATAAAAAGTTACCAAAAGGGCATTTCCCAAAAAATAATGTGATTAGGAGTTGAGCTATAAAATCGTTTGTTTATCTTCCATTACAAAGTAATCATCAGGATTAAGTTTCATTTTTGAAATCAATTTTAAAAAGAATTACAAAGTAATCACTACAGTGTTCATTATCCGCGTAAAGATTAGTCACCTGCATATGTTCATTCTAATTTAGAAGTGGTTCATCGATCTCTCGTAAACCCTAATAAATAATTCATGAGTTTTATATTCTTAAGAAAAAATATATAGCCGAATCGACTTCCCTTATTATAGTGATTGATGAATTGAAGAAACAATAATATGAATATATAGATCTATAGATCTGGAAAAAAAAAAAATTAACCCTCATGATTACTTTGCATGAGATTCGTCTCCTCTTCATTTCTCTGATGTGAAACGCATGACATAGGTAAAAATTAAGGAATAAAATGTTATTGATTAAAATAAGATTCTAATTATAATTTAGATAATTAATATTTCATAAAAATAGTAATATCACAATCATAGAAATATATTATCTTGTCCATTAATATATAGATCATAAAAAACTTTTTTTTTACTTTTTTTTCTACTAGTATTATCTTCTGTTTTTATCCTAAATATATTATAAATACTTCATTTTTTTTCTATGAGTATTTTTGCTATTAATTATATGTGATAACCAACTTTAAAGAAAAAGTGCAAAATTGCAATCTAATACTAACACAGTTTTAGAAAAAAACAGAACATAAATACTCGTAGAGGGAAAAAATAGAAAATAGAAAAGTTTTTTAGAATATATTTATGTGCAAGATAATATATTCCTATAATATATTTCTTTCTACGAGGTTTTAAGATATTTTTTGTACTCTTTTATTTTAATGAGCAACTTTTATATATAGCAAACATAAAAATTATATTTATATCTTATAACTATAGTTTGCATAATCACACTCCATAGCAAAATTTATATTTACTTTGGAACTATTATTCTGTATATGTCAGAATTTATTTGAAGCTATATACAATTTTATTTTCTAAATAAATTTAATAAAAGGCTGTAAATTCTGTTACAAAAAAGAAAGACAATCGCCAAACTCACGCAAAAATAACTTTTTCCTTCTACGGCTTCTTAATCAGTAGTGACTCAATTGTAACTGAATACACATTTGCCTAGAAGTTTAACAGTATGAATAATAATAAATATATAGTTCTACTCAAATATACATATATACATAACTATGCCTTACTGTGTATAAATATGACACAAATACAGTTAGCGAATTGTACAAAATAAGATTCAATTCATTTTATCCTATACAAGTTTTATAATGAAAATTATATATTATACAACACATTTCAATTGTATAACGTTTATATTGTATATATGATGAGATTTTTGTACTTCTATTAATGGAGAAAGTTTGTATATTAAATCTGGTAGCTAAAAAAATACAAATCTGTTTAAATAAGCATATAAAAAAATACATATGGAAAGTTTGTATATTAAATCTGGTTGCTAAAAAAATACAAATCTGTTTAAATAAGCATATAAAAAAATACATATGGTCATTCTATATAACAATTTATCTAGATATAACATAAACATATTTTATATGAATATTACATATTACACAAAAGATTTCAATTGTATAATTGTTAACATAGTATATATGGTAAAATTGTTATAATAACTACCGTCATTATACGATAAGTTTGTATAGTAAACCTAATGGTTGTACATATCTTTATAAACAAACAGATATACAGCAAAAATTTATACAAAAAATATACAATTGTATCATATACAAATTAATGATTATACAAATGCTTAACTTATTCATGTTCATCTTGCTCCAATGAGCCAGAAACAATTCTAATATACAATTATTTTATAGAATAAATTTGTATATTAACCTAATGTATAATATACAATTATTTTTCTTTTCCACTTCTTACTTGAACTAGCATCGTACTGATCTTTATCGCCTCTCTCAACAATTTCAGATTGCTTCGATTTTGCAATCACCCAATTTGATTCGGTCAATCTTAAATTTGAATGTGATGTCTTAAATTTCTCTGGATTTGGCTATTGAATCTGCAAGCTCTTCAAAATTTAAAGTTAGACTCAAGCAAAATGTTCATCCATTATATAAGTGAAAAATCTGTATGGATTATGATTTCATATATAAGTTAAAGAAATAAGGAAAAAATTGGAAAAAAATAATAATTGATTTAGAGGTTTTGGCGGTATTTGAAATTTTTGAAATCGCGATTGAGAGTGTAGTAGTGAAGATTTGAAATTCTAACTGATTTTGTGGAGAGAATTTCGGAGAATTTGAAGGATATGGGAGAGAGCAAAAGATGAAGTGAATTGTATAAAGGAAATGACTTCCCTTTTTTTTAATTTGTGGGACCGTTAGTAGTAAGATATGTGAAATTGTAGCTACTCAAAGGAAATAAATGAAACAATAGCTATATTATTTATTTTCAGTTAATAATTTGTCACTATGCAAAATTTTCCCTTTTTTAATTTGTTTGACGTATTCTTTGTTAGTACATTATATATGTGAAGATTACGTAAATAACATTATAAATCACAATAATTAATAAATTAAAATATTTAAAAAAACATATAAAAGAATTTACTTTCAAAATTTTATCGGTGTCAGATAAAATGAGATAAAAATAAATAACATTTATAATTTGAAAATAAAATGTAAAAGTATTATATAATTGCAATAATTAAAAACATAAAATATCTACTAAGACATAATTAAAAAAATCCGTCTTGACTCTTGAAATTTCATCTATGCCACCTAAATTAGATCAAAGGGAGCAATATACATTATTTGAAAATTACATAAAAACTAAAAAGTGATATAAATCACATTAACAATTTAAAACATTTAAATGATATTTGGTAGTATAACATATATTGGGCCTATGATGACACAAGCTCATGTATGGCCCGTGATGGCACGAGTTCTTGTATTGAGTGACTAATAGAGAAACGAACTACGTTAATATACTTCCTAATACTATCTAAATCTATTTTACTTTTCGTGTTTTCTTATTTTTTTTTTCTTTTACACGCTTATAAATATCTTTCCAGATTTATATAAGATTAAGGGTTAAAATTGAAAACAAATAATTAATGATATCTTAATTTTTGAAAAATAACAAATATTATAAATTAACTATTTTTAGTAAGGATGACAAATAAAGTATTTCGGAAGAAATATTAAATATCGTTGTTGGAAAAGGAAAATAATATTCCTAAACCTAAACGGAATAGAAAAAAAGAAGAGGCGCTATTTTCCTAATTTGATTTGTATTAGGAAATAGTATCTTAATTTGTCCTCTCTATATATTACCATCAAAACCATGAACAACATCATCAACTAAAACAAAATTACCGTTACTGCTATATAATTTGCTCTTCTAAAAAGATATATTAGTTCAAGAAAGTGATAATAAATCAAATTAAAGGAAGATGACTTCTTGTGGCAAAGTAGAAAATCCAATTCTATGTGCAAAGGGTTGTGGTTTTTATGGAACCTCAAGCAATAACAATCTTTGTTCTCAATGCTACAAAGCTTTTCTGAAAGAAGAAGAAGCCAAGAATATTGCGGTTTTATCGGAGAAGATATCATCTCTTACTTGTCACGATGATTCTAAAGGTAACAGTGAGAATGTTGGATCTACGATGAAGATTAAGCAAAGATGCATGACTTGCAAGAAGAAAGTAGGATTAATAGGGTTTAGTTGTAGATGTAAAGGAATGTTTTGTAGTGTTCATAAGTATCCTGAAGAACATGCATGTACTTTCGATTACAAGTCTTCTGGTCGTCTGACTTTGGCTAAGGAAAATCCTCTATATAGACGTGAGAAACTTGAGAATAGGATCTAAGGACATTGTTGTAATTGTTTCGATTTGCTTTCAAATTTATTAATTGTTGTAATTGTTAATTGTTGTAATTGTTGTAATTGTTCTAGTATCCTGTATGTTTACTAAATTTATTAAAGTGGTTTCTAGTTCTAGTTTAATTTGGTCCCTACTTTTAAATATGACTATATTATTTATTTAATTCATCAATTACTAAAATAATGACTCGAGCTAAGATAGGTTGGTTTGGTTATATATTTTCTCTGAAAAATATTGAAATCATGAATTACTCAGTAGGATTTACGTGAAGGCGCTAACAACTACTCTTAACAATCAAAATTTTTTTAGTTTCAAATAAAATTGGACAAAGTAAATAACATTTATTATTTAGCAATAAAATGTAAAAGTATTATATAATAACAATAGTTTAAAACATAAAATATCTACAAGACATATAAAAGAATATCGTCTGCCTCTCCAAATTTTATTTATGCTACCTAAATTAGATCAAAGGGAGAAAAATACATTATTTTAAAATTACCTAAAAACTAAAAAGTGATATAAATCACACTAACAACCTAAAATGTTTTAAAATGATATAACAATTTGAATAATCTCCAAATTCTAATAATTTCATATAAATTGAGACAAATTAAATAACATATATTAGACCTATGGCACAAGCTCATGTATGGCCCCGTGATGGCACGAGCCCTTTGTATTTAGGAGCGTTTGGTAGGCTGCATTAAAAGAAATAATTCATGTATTAAATGTGGTATAATTTAATATTGTGTTTGGTAGGAACGTGAGCCTATATATAACTAATCCATGGATTAGTTAATATATCCTACATGGTATTATATGATGTATTACTAATACCTTCCATTTGGAGGTATTAGTAATACATACGAGATAATATCATGGGATAAGCACATAAAGACAAAAATATCCCTCAAAATCTTTTTAATTTTTATTTTAATTTCTTGATTTTATGTTTTATATTTGTACTAGTAAATTATTAAAATAAATTAGTTTATAAATTATTTAGATAGACTTATTTGTAACTGAATATATCTAATTCAAATCAATACAAATTTAAAATGTAAGTTATTTAACATTTACTAATTAAAAGACAAATATATCACTAATTATTCGTATTTTGAACAATTTAAAAAAATTACATACATATTAAATTATAACTTGCAATTTTTTATGTTAAATGTACATGGTTTATTCAATTTTTGCAATTGTTGACCGTCTTTATAATTTTAAAAATATTTGGTTTATCTTTTTCAAATTTAAAATTGATTAGTGTTCAATTTATTAAGATGAAAATTATTTATCCTCAAATAATTCAAGTAGAAAATTGGAAACATGACAACAAAATTATTCTTCTCATAGCTAGTTAGAATGTCATAAAAAAAATATTTTCTGATAATTATTTACCTTGACCCAATTACATATAATTTAAGGGTATAATTGGAAAGGAGATTTTTAAAGAATTTGATTTCAAATACAAGTTGGGATCGGAAATAATGAATCAAACACTTGATAAAAATAAATCCTGCATTACTAATCCCTGCATTACTAATCCCTGCATTACTAATCCATGCGTTATTCATTTTTATATCAAACGACCCCTTAGTGATTAATAGAGAAAAGAACTGCATTAATATACTATCGAATATTATCTAATCTATATTATGTGTCATGTTTTTTTATATCCCTTAATTTAGTACTCCATCTGTTTACTTTTAATTGTTATGTTATACTTGTTGAAAGTGAATTTGACTAATTTTCAAAGTTAAATTAGATTACATTAATTCGATATTTTAAATAAAAAATTTAGATGTTTAAAAACTATATGAAAAAACTATAAATTGCAATTTTTTGCATATCAATATGATGAATAAATATATCTTAAAATGTTAGTCAAAGTTCTTATAATTTGACTCCAAAATAGAAAACATGACAAACAATAGTGGATGGAGGGAGTACTTCTTTCTTTTGCATGCACATTCATATCTATCTATTTTTAGTAATAACGACAAATAGAATAGTCCAGAAGGAATATTAAATAGGGTTGTTGGAAAAGGAAAATTAAATATTCCTAAACCAAAACCTAAACGGAATAGAAAAAAAAAAACCGCTATTTTCCTAATTTGATTTGTATTAGGAAATCGTATCTTATTTTGTACTCTCTATATATTGCCATCAAAACCATAAACATCACTCATCAACTAAAACAAAATCATCATTACTTCTATATAATTTGCTCCTCTAAAAAGAAATATTTGTACAAGATGACTTCTTGTGGCAAAGTAGAAAATCCAATTCTATGTGCAAAGGGTTGTGGTTTTTATGGAACCTCAAGCAATAACAATCTTTGTTCTCAATGCTACAAAGCTTTTCTGAAAGAAGAAGAAGCCAAGAATATTGCGGTTTTATCGGAGAAGATATCATCTCTTACTTGTCACGATAATTCTAAAGAGAATGTTGAATCTACGATGAAGATTAAGCAAAGATGCATGACCTGCAAGAAGAAAGTAGGATTAATAGGGTTTAGTTGTCGATGTAAAGGAATGTTTTGTAGTGTTCATAAGTATCCTGAAGAACATGCATGTTCTTACGATTACAAGTCTTCTGGTCGTGTGACTTTGGCCAAGGAAAATCCTCTATGTAGACGTGAGAAACTTGAGAATAAGATCTAAGGACATTGTTGTAATTGTTTTGATTTGCTTTCAAATTTTATTTTATCTTTTGTAGAAATTTCAATGTGCATCTCGTAATAAAAATGCTTTAATTACCATCCCAAATTGTTATGTTGTTGCTATCGTTGATGTAAATTTAGCTAATTTTTTAAGGGTAAGCAATAATAAAATAGAATCCCTTCGACTTTATAATTAATGTTCAATATGTAAAGATATTTAATTAGTTTGAAAATTAATACCCAAAAGACTTGCTTCTTCAAGTTTAAGAAGAGCGTATCAAAAGAAAGATAATTTTTTTTTTCATGATTTACTTTTAGTATTAATTAAAAATATAAAATTATTACTTTAAGTTCATTAATATTATATACATTAATTAAAATGACTTTTATAATAAAATATGTGTTTCATTTCTTTATTAAATCTTAAATAATGTACAAAGTTCATCATGAAAGAAATAAAAATGAAAAGTAACTTACGAGTTACAATTCTCATCTTGTCATGCTCCCTATAAATTTTTATTTGTCAAAGATGTCAAATGTTTTTATAAACTTTAAATGTGGCTTCTTTGTTAATTTATGCAATTTAAATGTCACAGAGTAATTAGCTGACCACCATTCAAGAGAAAAGAGAAAAGGCAGCAGAAATGAAAATAAAACAACAGCAAGAAAAAATAATTTGAATTTTTTTTATCATAATAAATTATAAATCATTCCATTAGAAATTTATGATTATACTTCTCAATCTATATTTTGAAATTTCCGATTAAATACTTATACAATTCTTCATGTTAAAATTACAGATACTAATCAATAAATTAAAATTGACAAATTTAATTTAATAATTAATTTCCTTTAGAGCTCTACTCAACTTATTTCACGTGTCAGGTTCATAAATCCACTTGCAAGGTTTGACACGATGAAAAGTTATAAGTTTCTCAAAAAGGCATATCGATCAATAGAGGCGGATCTAAGATTTGAAAGTCCTGGGTGCCACATTGTTCAAGTAAGACAAGCAGGTCAGTTGCTTTAATTTTGAGTTACAATCGAGTTATTTATCTTTTGTCGATCTTTATAAACAAATCGATCAAACATGCATGTTAGTAATATTTGCTTTTAGATATTATGAGATTAGAGCTAAGTAACAATTCAATTTTTATTTCCTTTCAGAAATTAAGTGGCCTTATTCGCTGAAACTTTGAAGAAAAAAGAGTTTTTTCACACTAAAATTTGAGCTTGTATAAATTATCTAATAGTGTTAACTCAATATATTCATATTTCATTGACTCGATCTGTTGTTACAAAATATAACAAAAGAGAATACAAATTTTAATTTCAGTGTAGTCATCTTACTTAGCAAAAATATTGGCGAAGATGGAATTTTCAAATTAAAAGAACTCTAATAATAATATTCATCATTTTTAAAATTTATATTTTTTAAAATTGCTATTTAAATATATTCTTAATAATATTTATGTCACATTCATAATTTAATTGATGAAGTATAAACACACGACACTCGTATCAAGAGATTAATAATTAGTGAAAAGAAAGTAAAAAAAACTTAAAAATTAATTATGGTGAATAGGAGTCAGTTTGGATTAACAAAGAATACTTGTAAATAAATAAGAATGAATGAAAGGAGATAAAAAACTCGCACATTAATAAAATTAAATAAAAAGACAAAACAAAAGGAAAAAAAAGGAAGAAAGTAAAAGCTTCCAATAATTAATGCTGCCAATTAGATTCGAACCAGTGCTACATGTGTGGCAAATTATCTACTTTGCCAATTGAACTATTAACTATTTTATTTAGTGGGTGGCAAAGAAAATGTATTTTCGTTTTCTTAAACATGTATACATATATACAAAGTTATTTTCGAGATCAGTGGTTGCCGTGGCACCCCCACGGGCACCCATAGATCCGCGCCTGTCAATCAATCTCTATAACGAGACATGAATTCCATCAACTAACTTATTATTTCACCAATATATATTATTATCATCAAATCTATCAGGCATATTGACCCACCTCAAAATATCACCTTTTAATAAATCAAAAACGATAATTGATATATACAGATCATAATAGTTATATTAGTATTAACAATTTAAGTACATTTAATAGTTTAAAAAATATGCTTTTGTCAGTCAGTCTAAAATAACTATCTCTACTCGATCCCGTTTAATACATACAAAATGCAATAGCAGATGCAAGAAGTTGAAACTATATTGTTCTCATAATCAAGATAAATTACATATAATCTTGTGTTACAATCGTACTGATGGCATGTCCAATTTTCATCCTAGATCGTAAAAACAAAATTTTTTATACTTATAAGAACCAATGATTTAATCTTCTGTATATAAGTTAAAACTCTATACACTAAATCATCTACTATATAAGTAAACAAATACCATAAATGAATATATGATCTATTAAAACTGAATAAATATTTATTCTGTAATAAATATTATATCTTAACATATGGTTAATAATATATATCCAACAATTTTCCACATAGACTTTTAACCATTACAATTGTTATAATGTACTATATCTAAATGCATGGTTAATAATATATACCCTAACAATCTCTCACGTAGATATTTAATCTTGAAAATCGTTAGAATACTATATCTAAATACATGATTAATAGTATATATACCCTAACATTAGTTTATTTTGATAATTTGAATTTTGACCAATAAACATGAATTAATTACTTAGTTTTTCTATTTGGTCAAATAACTCTCAATGGTAAAATAGAAAGAATCATGTCATTTATGCATCAATTTTATGAAATGACAAGTACTCTCTCTAATCCTATCTATATGTTATACCATTTTAAATTTCACGTCCCTTAAAAATTAGGTAAGTTTACCATCCTACCCTTATTTAATATTCTCTTGAAGTCAAGTTTTCAATAAATGAACATGAATTGATTTACTTTGATTAAGTAATTTGATCAATGAATATGAATTAGTCATTTTGTTTTTGTACGTTAGAATGTATACTGTTAAGGCTAATAACTTTCAAAGGGTAAAATAAGAAGAATGGTATCATTTATCATTAATTTAGCGAAATGACAAATATTAAGAAACATGTATTTTTAGTAAGAACAACATATAAATAGAAACGAATAAAATATTAAATAATATTTAATTTTAGTAAGTACGACATGTAAATTGAAAAAGAAGGGAATATTATTTTTTATTATCTGTCTATTTTTAACTAGGAAAAGGAATATTATATTCCCAAACCAAAACGGAAAAACGGAAAAAGAAACTAAAAAAAAAATACTCAATTTCCTAATTTGATTTCCCTTAGGAATAGTATGTTTGTGCTCTCTCTATATATATATTTCCATCAAAGGCAAAAGCAACACTCATCAACTAATACACCATTAATCACCAACATTGATATATAATTTGCTCTTCTAAATATAAATAAATCAAAATATTTGTAGAAGAAAGTGATAATAAATCAAATTAAAGAATGATGACTTGTTGTGACAAAGTAGAAAATCAAATTCTATGTGCAAGGGGTTGTGGTTTTTATGGAACATCAAGCAATAACAACCTTTGTTCCCAATGTTACAAAGCTTTTCTTAAAGAAGAAGAAGAGGCCAAGAAGAATGTATCTTACAAGAAATCTTCTCTTACTTTTCATGATGATTATGAAGGTACAACTAACAACGTTGAATCGACGATGAAGATTAAGCAACGATGCATTTATTTGCAAGAAGAAAGTAGGAGAAAGTTTGTATATTAAACCTGGTAGCTAAAAAAATTCAAATCTGTTTAAATAAGCATATAAAAAATACATATGGTCATTCTATATAACAATTTATCTAGATATAACATAAACATATTTTATATGAATATTACATATTATACAAAAGATTTCAATTGTATAATTGTTAATATAGTATATATGGTAAAATTGTTATAATAACTACCGTCATTATATAATAAGTTTGTATAGTAAACCTAATGGTTGTACATTTATAAACAAACAGATATACAACAAAAATTTACACAGAAAATATATAATTGTAACATATACAAATTAATGATTATACAAATGCCTTAACTTATAAATGTTCATCTTGCCCCAATAAGCCAAAAACAATTCTAATATACAATTGTTTTATAGAATAAGTTTGTATATTAACCTAATGTATAATATACAATTATTTTTCTTTTCCACTTCTTACCTGAGCTAGCATCGTACTGATCTTTGTCACCTCTCTCAACAATTTCAGATTGCTTCGATTTTGCAATCATCCAATTTGATTCGGTCATTCTTAAATTTGAATATGATGTCTTTAATTTCTTTGAATTTGTCTATTGAATCTGCAAACTCTTCAAAATTTAAAGTTAGACCCAAAGAAAATGTTCAGCCATTGTATAAGTGAAAAATCTGTATGGATTATGATTTCATATATAAGTTAAAGAAATAAGAAAAAATTGGAAAAAAAAGTAATTGATTTAGAGATTTTGGCGGTATCTGAAATTTTTGAAATCGCGATTGAGAGTGTAGTAGTGAAGATTTGAAATTCTAACTGATTTATGGCCCGTGATGGCACGAGTTCTTGTATTGAGTGACTAATAGAGAAACGAACTACGTTAATATACTATCTAAATCTATTTTACTTGTCGTTTTTTTTTTCTTTTACACGCTTATTAATATCTTTCCAGATTTATATATGATTAAGGGTTAAAATTGAAAACAAATAATTAATGATATCTTAATTTTTGAAA
>CM040624.1:91207919-91268007 GCA_022817965.1 Solanum lycopersicoides | reverse complement strand
ACTCTTTTTTATGTTTTTTTCTTCATTCAATGTGATTTAGATTCATATAAGTGCCTGTGCATGTATCCTATGTTGCTTTAACAACCCAAAAATGCCGAGATCCTCCAAAAGTACTGCATTCTTGGAGGGTTCGAGCAACACAGTACATATCCATGTGTGTAGTCTTTGAATGTTGAAGGAGGGATTAACTTCCAATCTAGTTTGAGATTGATAAACCAACTTCGTTTGGGATTGAGGCATTGTTGATTGGTATTCACTTTGCATTTTGCTTTCCAGAAATACGAGTACCTTTCTTTTTGAAGTGTCATTGTTAGTTAGATACCGTCTTTGTTAGATTTGTCAATGGTATTGATGGTATAATCTTTCTAGCAGCTGTTAATTCATTGTATCTGGTTTTCTGAGTTTTTGAGGGGAGGGGAAATCTTTCCGAATCATGTCTGTGTTAAACTAGCTGATACGTTAAAACTGCAGATGAGCACTTCTGAATGAGCTATAAAACATTACCTATGAAGTTAATCGGTGTGCATAAGAGACGAGTGTTTTTTCCATTTCTGCTGCCTTTTCTCTTTTCTTTTGAATGGTGGTAAGCTAATTACTCTGTATTCTTGATGATCAGATAATTGCTTGTCGATGGAGGGTGGTGGCATGCTCTACAATCTTATGCAGGGATCTTTATGCAAGCCATATACATGCATATATATTTTGATTAGCGTCTTCATACGAATACCAGTCTGCTACTTTGAAGATGCATTAGAGATGTTAGTTCCACGCTTGGTCGTTGCTCAAGAACTTGTATCTAGCTGCTTAAAATCTGGAGTAATTTTGTAACTTATCTTTCTCTAGATAACATGTTTTTTTCACTCCAGCTAGGGGAAGATGTTCACTTGAGAGTTCAAGACGTTCTTTACTGTGCTCCTAGTTATAGATTATTCTAAGCTTCAAGCTGTTGATGATGACTATCTATGCACTAAGTGGATGCATGAAGGTTTAAACTTTAGTACATTGGATTGTGACCATAGTTTGTGTTCTTTTTGGACAGCAAAAAATATAAATATTTTCATAATCCCAAACATACAGAGACCCTACTTGTGAAATTACATTGGATATGTGTTGTATTGAGGAACCTACAGAAAACATTCAAGTTTCATGAGAAAAATATTGGAGGCTCACCCCAAAAGCGCCTTTGAGAACACTGAGGGACCTGCCGCCCCAAAAACGCCTTTGAAAACACTGGTTGTAAGTGACCAATCAACATGAGATTTCATTTCTCACCGACAACTTTGCTTAGGGTTGGTCACTATCTATGTCGCTATATGATATGACAATAATGCATTTTGTCACTGACCTAAGAGAGCAACCTCTAAATCAAAGTTTCTTTGTTTTTTTATTTGTTGGCTAGACCGTAGTTGTATCTTGAGTCAAGAGCGTCTATCATAAACAAGGTAGAGTGCATGTTATTTTATTTGTTGGCTAGTCAGGAGTTGTATCTCGAGCCAATGATTTATCATAAACAAGGTAGAGTATGTTATTTTATTTGTTAGCTAGTCAGGAGTTGTATATCGAGCCGATGACCTATCATAAACAAGGTAGAGTGTGTTATTTTATTTGTTGGCTAGTCAGGAGTTGTATCTCGAGCCAATGGCCTATCATAAACAAAATAGAATGTGTTATTTTATTTGTTGGCTAGTCAGAAGTTGTATCTCGAGCCAATGGCTTATCATTAACAAGGTATTATGTGCTATTTTATTTCTTAGCTAGTCAGGAATTGTATCTCGAGCCAATGGTTTATCATAAACAAGGTAGAATGTGTTATTTCATTTATTGGCTAGTTAAGAGTTATCTTCGGAAATGAAAAAGTATGTGATAATAAAATAAAATTTTCATAGAAAGAAAAATGAATAAACAAGCAAAAATTTATTATGCTCTCGTTGAGAGTCGAACTCAAGACCTCCCGCTTACTAAACGGGTGCTCTAACCAACTGAGCTACGAGAGCTGTTTGTTTAATAAAAATTAAATATGATATCGTACTTATAGTTAGCTAGTTACTTATAAGGGCGTGTTTTCATTGATGCTTCTTTTGGTGTATGCATAGTCGGTTCAATTTTATTATATATATTGGCTTGATTTATTGATTTTTGATTTGTAAACATGTTAAATTAATAACTAAATTAACAAGATGTTTACTATTCATTTTTGTCGTTAACGGTTCAACTTTTGATTTAACCGATAAGAAAATGTTCATATGATTATAAATATATGATTTTCATAAAATAGAATTACTAGTAGCAAGAATATAAAAGCAATACATATTTCTACATTTATCATTTTTCGTTTAAGAGAAAATTATTTTGAAGACTAATGCAATAAATTATGGAAATAACATTAGTTGTCTATCTTTGTCATAATAAAATTTAAAATTGAGAAAGAGAGAAGATACTAGTTTGTCGAGAAGAGAGAAGACTTTGTGATATATATAGAGATAGAGATGCTAGTTTGTGTTGTCTACGTCGAAAGTAATACTAAAAATTTAAGAAATAAGATTGATCAAATGCTATAACCATTGTTGTATAATTAAGAGTAACATAGTAATTAAAATATAATCTTATTGAATTATTAGATTATCAGTTTAACCATTAATCAAAATCATAAAATCGATAATCGAATCAATAATCTAATAAATTTGATTACAAATTCATTAATTAATACCAATAAATTAACGAAAAAGGGCCTAAAATACCCTTCAACTATGCGAATTGGTACAAATTTACCCTTCTTCTACCTTTCGAGCCTAAAATACCCTTGACATCAAACTTTTGGCTCTATTTTCCTTCATCTTTAACAACCCCAATTCATTAATGACGTGTCACTATTTTATTGGTTACCAAAATAATTAATTTAATTAATTAAAAACCCATATACCCACCCAAGAAGGTCCACCTGTTTTGATCCAAATTTTTTGACCTAAATCTTTTAACCCGTTTCTTTTAACCCAATAATCATCCCCAAAAGCTTTTTACCTACAATAAAATTCGGCTCATCAACTTCATCCAAATCTCCTCTCTTCTTCCTTATTTGAAACTGCACGGGCAATGTTTGTCTAGTTACGGTCTATAAATGATCGTATTCATGTATTTATGTTTACTTAAAATTTATTAAAGTGATTTCTAGTACTAGTTTAATTTGGTCCCTACTTTTAAATATATTGTTTCTTTAATTGATCAATTACTAAAATAATGACTCGAGCTAAGATAGGTTGGTTCGGTTATATATTTTCTCTGAAAAATATTGAACTCATGAATTTCTTAGTAGGATTTACGCGAAGGCGCTAACAACTACACTTTACAATCAATATTTTATCGGTTTCAAATAAAAAATTGAACAAAGTGAATAACATTTATTATTTAGCAATAAATTTTAAAAGTATTATATAATAACAATAATTTAAAGCATAAAATATCTACAAGACATAAAAGAATTTCGTCTGGCTTTCAAAATTTTATTTATGCCACCTAAATTAGATCAAACGAAGAAAAATACATTATTTTAAAATTACTTAAAAACTAAAAAGTGATATAAATCACACTAACAACCTAAAATGTTTTAAAATGATATAACGATTTGAATAAATCTCCAAATTCTAATAATTTCATATAAATTGAGACGAATTAAATAACATATATTAGACCTATAGCACAAGCTCATGCATGGCCCCTTGATGGCACGACCCCTTCTATTTAGTGATTAATTATAGAGAAACGAACTGCATTAATATACTTTCTAATATTATCTAATCTATATTATGTGTTATGTTTTTTTTATATCCCTTAATTTAGTGATCCATCTATTTACTTTTATTTGTCATGTTACGTTTTTTAAAAGTCAATTTCACTAATTTTTAAATTTAAATTAGATTACATTAATTCGATATTTTAACAAAAAAATTAGATATTCAAAATATATATGAAAAATACTATAAATTGCGATTTTTTGCATATCAATATGATAAAAAAAATATTTTAAAATGTTAGTCAACGTTCTTATAGTTTGACTTCAAAAATAAAAACCATAACAAACAATAGTGGACGGAGGGAATACTTCTTTCTTATGCATGCACATTAATATCTATCTATTTTTAGTAATAAGTAATAACGACAAATAGAATACTCCAGAAGGAATATTAAATAGGGTTGTTGGAAAAGGAAAATTAAATATTCCTAAACCAAAACCTAAACGGAATAGAAGAAAAAAAAAAAAAAGAGCCGCTATTTTCCTAATTTGATTTGTATTAGGAAATCGTATCTTCTATATATTGCCATCAAAACCATGAACATCACTCATCAACTAAAACAAAATCATCATTACTTCTATATAATTTGCTCTTCTAAAAAGAAATATTTGTACAAGAAAGTGACAAATTAAAGGAAGATGACTTCTTGTGGCAAAGTAGAAAATCTAATTCTATGTGCAAAGGGTTGTGGTTTTTATGGAACCTCAAACAATAACAATCTTTGTTCTCAATGCTACAAAGCTTTTCTGAAAGAAGAAGAAGCCAAGAATATGGCGGTTTTATCGGAGAAGATATCATCTCTTACTTGTCACGATGATTCTAAAGAGAATGTTGAATGTACGATGAAGATTAAGCAAAGATGTATGACTTGCAAGAAGAAAGTAGGATTAATAGGGTTTAGTTGTCGATGTAAAGGAATGTTTTGTAGTGTTCATAAGTATCCTGAAGAACATGCATGTAATTTCGATTACAAGTCTTTTGGTCGTCTGACTTTGGCTAAGGAAAATCCTGTATGTAGACGTGAAAAACTTGAGAATAAGATCTAAGGACATTGTTGTAATTGTTTCGATTTGCTTTCAAATTTTTATTTTATCTTTTGTAGAAATTTCAATTTGCATCTCTTAATAAGAATGCTTTAATTACCATCCCAAATTGTTATGTTGTTGCTATCGTTGATGTAAATTTGGCTAATTTTTTTAGGGTAAGCAATAATAAGATAGAATCCCTTCGACTTTATAATTAATTTTCATTATGTAAATTTTGTGAATCGAAGTAAAATTTAAAGATATAGAAACTATTGCTATTAAGATGCATGGTATTTAATTAGGTTGAAAATTAATACCCAAAAGACTTGCTTCTTCAAGTTTAAGAAGAGCGTACCAAAAGAAGGATACGTTTTTTTCTTCTTCATGATTTACTTCTAGTATTAACTAAAAATATAAAATTATTACTTAAAGTTCATTAATACTATATACATCATTAAAATGACTTTTATAATAAAAAATGCGTTTCATTATAACATACGCCATAAACAAATATATGATCTATTAAAATTGAATAAAAAAATTATTCTATAATAAATATTATATTTTAACATATGGTTAATAGTATATATTCAACAATTTCCCACTTATACTTTTAATCATCACAATTGTTATAGTGTACTATATCTAAATAAATAGTTAATAGTATATACCCTAACAATCTCCCACTTAGATATGTAATCTTGAAAATTGTTAGAATACTATATCTAAAATTCTAAATGCATGATTAATACAATATATACCCTAACATTAGTTTATTTTTATAATTTGAATTTTGACCAATAAACATGAATTAATTACTAAGTTTTCCTTTTGGTCAAATAACTCTTAACAATTCTCGAAACAAATCAAACTATCACGTAAATATCACATTGATTAGTAGTAGGACACGCATATAATTTTAATACTGATTAATAAAATTAATAAATAATAAGTCACAGGGAATAAAAATCATTAGGATTAAAAATATATAATTATTTTGTTGAATAATTATGAAAAAAAAAGTGAAAAATAGAAAAAATAAAAAGTTACCAAAAGGGCATTTCCCAAAAAATAATGTGATTAGGAGTTGAGCTATAAAATCGTTTGTTTATCTTCCATTACAAAGTAATCATCAGGATTAAGTTTCATTTTTGAAATCAATTTTAAAAAGAATTACAAAGTAATCACTACAGTGTTCATTATCCGCGTAAAGATTAGTCACCTGCATATGTTCATTCTAATTTAGAAGTGGTTCATCGATCTCTCGTAAACCCTACTAAATAATTCATGAGTTTTATATTCTTAAGAAAAAATATATAGCCGAATCGACTTCCCTTATTATAGTGATTGATGAATTGAAGAAACAATAATATGAATATATAGATCTATAGATCTGGAAAAAAAAAAAATTAACCCTCATGATTACTTTGCATGAGATTCGTCTCCTCTTCATTTCTCTGATGTGAAACGCATGACATAGGTAAAAATTAAGGAATAAAATGTTATTGATTAAAATAAGATTCTAATTATAATTTAGATAATTAATATTTCATAAAAATAGTAATATCACAATCATAGAAATATATTATCTTGTCCATTAATATATAGATCATAAAAAACTTTTTTTTTACTTTTTTTTCTACTAGTATTATCTTCTGTTTTTATCCTAAATATATTATAAATACTTCATTTTTTTTCTATGAGTATTTTTGCTATTAATTATATGTGATAACCAACTTTAAAGAAAAAGTGCAAAATTGCAATCTAATACTAACACAGTTTTAGAAAAAAACAGAACATAAATACTCGTAGAGGGAAAAAATAGAAAATAGAAAAGTTTTTTAGAATATATTTATGTGCAAGATAATATATTCCTATAATATATTTCTTTCTACGAGGTTTTAAGATATTTTTTGTACTCTTTTATTTTAATGAGCAACTTTTATATATAGCAAACATAAAAATTATATTTATATCTTATAACTATAGTTTGCATAATCACACTCCATAGCAAAATTTATATTTACTTTGGAACTATTATTCTGTATATGTCAGAATTTATTTGAAGCTATATACAATTTTATTTTCTAAATAAATTTAATAAAAGGCTGTAAATTCTGTTACAAAAAAGAAAGACAATCGCCAAACTTACGCAAAAATAACTTTTTCCTTCTACGGCTTCTTAATCAGTAGTGACTCAATTGTAACTGAATACACATTTGCCTAGAAGTTTAACAGTATGAATAATAATAAATATATAGTTCTACTCAAATATACATATATACATAACTATGCCTTACTGTGTATAAATATGACACAAATACAGTTAGCGAATTGTACAAAATAAGATTCAATTCATTTTATCCTATACAAGTTTTATAATGAAAATTATATATTATACAACACATTTCAATTGTATAACGTTTATATTGTATATATGATGAGATTTTTGTACTTCTATTAATGGAGAAAGTTTGTATATTAAATCTGGTAGCTAAAAAAATACAAATCTGTTTAAATAAGCATATAAAAAATACATATGGAAAGTTTGTATATTAAATCTGGTTGCTAAAAAAATACAAATCTGTTTAAATAAGCATATAAAAAAATACATATGGTCATTCTATATAACAATTTATCTAGATATAACATAAACATATTTTATATGAATATTACATATTACACAAAAGATTTCAATTGTATAATTGTTAACATAGTATATTTGGTAAAATTGTTATAATAACTACCGTCATTATACGATAAGTTTGTATAGTAAACCTAATGGTTGTACATATCTTTATAAACAAACAGATATACAGCAAAAATTTATACAAAAAATATACAATTGTATCATATACAAATTAATGATTATACAAATGCTTAACTTATTCATGTTCATCTTGCTCCAATGAGCCAGAAACAATTCTAATATACAATTATTTTATAGAATAAATTTGTATATTAACCTAATGTATAATATACAATTATTTTTCTTTTCCACTTCTTACTTGAACTAGCATCGTACTGATCTTTATCGCCTCTCTCAACAATTTCAGATTGCTTCGATTTTGCAATCACCCAATTTGATTCGGTCAATCTTAAATTTGAATGTGATGTCTTAAATTTCTCTGGATTTGGCTATTGAATCTGCAAGCTCTTCAAAATTTAAAGTTAGACTCAAGCAAAATGTTCATCCATTATATAAGTGAAAAATCTGTATGGATTATGATTTCATATATAAGTTAAAGAAATAAGGAAAAAATTGGAAAAAAATAATAATTGATTTAGAGGTTTTGGCGGTATTTGAAATTTTTGAAATCGCGATTGAGAGTGTAGTAGTGAAGATTTGAAATTCTAACTGATTTTGTGGAGAGAATTTCGGAGAATTTGAAGGATATGGGAGAGAGCAAAAGATGAAGTGAATTGTATAAAGGAAATGACTTCCGTTTTTTTTAATTTGTGGGACCGTTAGTAGTAAGATATGTGAAATTGTAGCTACTCAAAGGAAATAAATGAAACAATAGCTATATTATTTATTTTCAGTTAATAATTTGTCACTATGCAAAATTTTCCCTTTTTTAATTTGTTTGACGTATTCTTTGTTAGTACATTATATATGTGAAGATTACGTAAATAACATTATAAATCACAATAATTAATAAATTAAAATATTTAAAAAAACATATAAAAGAATTTACTTTCAAAATTTTATCGGTGTCAGATAAAATGAGATAAAAATAAATAACATTTATAATTTGAAAATAAAATGTAAAAGTATTATATAATTGCAATAATTAAAAACATAAAATATCTACTAAGACATAATTAAAAAAATCCGTCTTGACTCTTGAAATTTCATCTATGCCACCTAAATTAGATCAAAGGGAGCAATATACATTATTTGAAAATTACATAAAAACTAAAAAGTGATATAAATCACATTAACAATTTAAAACATTTAAATGATATTTGGTAGTATAACATATATTGGCCTATGATGACACAAGCTCATGTATGGCCCGTGATGGCACGAGTTCTTGTATTGAGTGACTAATAGAGAAACGAACTACGTTAATATACTTCCTAATACTATCTAAATCTATTTTACTTTTCGTGTTTTCTTATTTTTTTTTCTTTTACACGCTTATAAATATCTTTCCAGATTTATATAAGATTAAGGGTTAAAATTGAAAACAAATAATTAATGATATCTTAATTTTTGAAAAATAACAAATATTATAAATTAACTATTTTTAGTAAGGATGACAAATAAAGTATTTCGGAAGAAATATTAAATATCGTTGTTGGAAAAGGAAAATAATATTCCTAAACCTAAACGGAATAGAAAAAAAGAAGAGGCGCTATTTTCCTAATTTGATTTGTATTAGGAAATAGTATCTTAATTTGTCCTCTCTATATATTACCATCAAAACCATGAACAACATCATCAACTAAAACAAAATTACCGTTACTGCTATATAATTTGCTCTTCTAAAAAGATATATTAGTTCAAGAAAGTGATAATAAATCAAATTAAAGGAAGATGACTTCTTGTGGCAAAGTAGAAAATCCAATTCTATGTGCAAAGGGTTGTGGTTTTTATGGAACCTCAAGCAATAACAATCTTTGTTCTCAATGCTACAAAGCTTTTCTGAAAGAAGAAGAAGCCAAGAATATTGCGGTTTTATCGGAGAAGATATCATCTCTTACTTGTCACGATGATTCTAAAGGTAACAGTGAGAATGTTGGATCTACGATGAAGATTAAGCAAAGATGCATGACTTGCAAGAAGAAAGTAGGATTAATAGGGTTTAGTTGTAGATGTAAAGGAATGTTTTGTAGTGTTCATAAGTATCCTGAAGAACATGCATGTACTTTCGATTACAAGTCTTCTGGTCGTCTGACTTTGGCTAAGGAAAATCCTCTATATAGACGTGAGAAACTTGAGAATAGGATCTAAGGACATTGTTGTAATTGTTTCGATTTGCTTTCAAATTTATTAATTGTTGTAATTGTTAATTGTTGTAATTGTTGTAATTGTTCTAGTATCCTGTATGTTTACTAAATTTATTAAAGTGGTTTCTAGTTCTAGTTTAATTTGGTCCCTACTTTTAAATATGACTATATTATTTATTTAATTCATCAATTACTAAAATAATGACTCGAGCTAAGATAGGTTGGTTTGGTTATATATTTTCTCTGAAAAATATTGAAATCATGAATTACTCAGTAGGATTTACGTGAAGGCGCTAACAACTACTCTTAACAATCAAAATTTTTTTAGTTTCAAATAAAATTGGACAAAGTAAATAACATTTATTATTTAGCAATAAAATGTAAAAGTATTATATAATAACAATAGTTTAAAACATAAAATATCTACAAGACATATAAAAGAATATCGTCTGCCTCTCCAAATTTTATTTATGCTACCTAAATTAGATCAAAGGGAGAAAAATACATTATTTTAAAATTACCTAAAAACTAAAAAGTGATATAAATCACACTAACAACCTAAAATGTTTTAAAATGATATAACAATTTGAATAATCTCCAAATTCTAATAATTTCATATAAATTGAGACAAATTAAATAACATATATTAGACCTATGGCACAAGCTCATGTATGGCCCCGTGATGGCACGAGCCCTTTGTATTTAGGAGCGTTTGGTAGGCTGCATTAAAAGAAATAATTCATGTATTAAATGTGGTATAATTTAATATTGTGTTTGGTAGGAACGTGAGCCTATATATAACTAATCCATGGATTAGTTAATATATCCTACATGGTATTATATGATGTATTACTAATACCTTCCATTTGGAGGTATTAGTAATACATACGAGATAATATCATGGGATAAGCACATAAAGACAAAAATATCCCTCAAAATCTTTTTAATTTTTATTTTAATTTCTTGATTTTATGTTTTATATTTGTACTAGTAAATTATTAAAATAAATTAGTTTATAAATTATTTAGATAGACTTATTTGTAACTGAATATATCTAATTCAAATCAATACAAATTTAAAATGTAAGTTATTTAACATTTACTAATTAAAAGACAAATATATCACTAATTATTCGTATTTTGAACAATTTAAAAAAATTACATACATATTAAATTATAACTTGCAATTTTTTATGTTAAATGTACATGGTTTATTCAATTTTTGCAATTGTTGACCGTCTTTATAATTTTAAAAATATTTGGTTTATCTTTTTCAAATTTAAAATTGATTAGTGTTCAATTTATTAAGATGAAAATTATTTATCCTCAAATAATTCAAGTAGAAAATTGGAAACATGACAACAAAATTATTCTTCTCATAGCTAGTTAGAACGTCATAAAAAAAATATTTTCTGATAATTATTTACCTTGACCCAATTACATATAATTTAAGGGTATAATTGGAAAGGAGATTTTTAAAGAATTTGATTTCAAATACAAGTTGGGATCGGAAATAATGAATCAAACACTTGATAAAAATAAATCCTGCATTACTAATCCCTGCATTACTAATCCCTGCATTACTAATCCATGCGTTATTCATTTTTATATCAAACGACCCCTTAGTGATTAATAGAGAAAAGAACTGCATTAATATACTATCGAATATTATCTAATCTATATTATGTGTCATGTTTTTTTATATCCCTTAATTTAGTACTCCATCTGTTTACTTTTAATTGTTATGTTATACTTGTTGAAAGTGAATTTGACTAATTTTCAAAGTTAAATTAGATTACATTAATTCGATATTTTAAATAAAAAATTTAGATGTTTAAAAACTATATGAAAAAACTATAAATTGCAATTTTTTGCATATCAATATGATGAATAAATATATCTTAAAATGTTAGTCAAAGTTCTTATAATTTGACTCCAAAATAGAAAACATGACAAACAATAGTGGATGGAGGGAGTACTTCTTTCTTTTGCATGCACATTCATATCTATCTATTTTTAGTAATAACGACAAATAGAATAGTCCAGAAGGAATATTAAATAGGGTTGTTGGAAAAGGAAAATTAAATATTCCTAAACCAAAACCTAAACGGAATAGAAAAAAAAAAACCGCTATTTTCCTAATTTGATTTGTATTAGGAAATCGTATCTTATTTTGTACTCTCTATATATTGCCATCAAAACCATAAACATCACTCATCAACTAAAACAAAATCATCATTACTTCTATATAATTTGCTCCTCTAAAAAGAAATATTTGTACAAGATGACTTCTTGTGGCAAAGTAGAAAATCCAATTCTATGTGCAAAGGGTTGTGGTTTTTATGGAACCTCAAGCAATAACAATCTTTGTTCTCAATGCTACAAAGCTTTTCTGAAAGAAGAAGAAGCCAAGAATATTGCGGTTTTATCGGAGAAGATATCATCTCTTACTTGTCACGATAATTCTAAAGAGAATGTTGAATCTACGATGAAGATTAAGCAAAGATGCATGACCTGCAAGAAGAAAGTAGGATTAATAGGGTTTAGTTGTCGATGTAAAGGAATGTTTTGTAGTGTTCATAAGTATCCTGAAGAACATGCATGTTCTTACGATTACAAGTCTTCTGGTCGTGTGACTTTGGCCAAGGAAAATCCTCTATGTAGACGTGAGAAACTTGAGAATAAGATCTAAGGACATTGTTGTAATTGTTTTGATTTGCTTTCAAATTTTATTTTATCTTTTGTAGAAATTTCAATGTGCATCTCGTAATAAAAATGCTTTAATTACCATCCCAAATTGTTATGTTGTTGCTATCGTTGATGTAAATTTAGCTAATTTTTTAAGGGTAAGCAATAATAAAATAGAATCCCTTCGACTTTATAATTAATGTTCAATATGTAAAGATATTTAATTAGTTTGAAAATTAATACCCAAAAGACTTGCTTCTTCAAGTTTAAGAAGAGCGTATCAAAAGAAAGATAATTTTTTTTTCATGATTTACTTTTAGTAATAATTAAAAATATAAAATTATTACTTTAAGTTCATTAATATTATATACATTAATTAAAATGACTTTTATAATAAAATATGTGTTTCATTTCTTTATTAAATCTTAAATAAT
Organism: Solanum lycopersicoides; assembly: GCA_022817965.1. Lineage (NCBI taxonomy): Eukaryota > Viridiplantae > Streptophyta > Magnoliopsida > Solanales > Solanaceae > Solanum > Solanum lycopersicoides. The sequence continues at coordinate 91,255,117 of CM040624.1, read as the reverse complement.
GTACAAAGTTCATCATGAAAGAAATAAAAATGAAAAGTAACTTACGAGTTACAATTCTCATCTTGTCATGCTCCCTATAAATTTTTATTTGTCAAAGATGTCAAATGTTTTTATAAACTTTAAATGTGGCTTCTTTGTTAATTTATGCAATTTAAATGTCACAGAGTAATTAGCTGACCACCATTCAAGAGAAAAGAGAAAAGGCAGCAGAAATGAAAATAAAACAACAGCAAGAAAAAATAATTTGAATTTTTTTTATCATAATAAATTATAAATCATTCCATTAGAAATTTATGATTATACTTCTCAATCTATATTTTGAAATTTCCGATTAAATACTTATACAATTCTTCATGTTAAAATTACAGATACTAATCAATAAATTAAAATTGACAAATTTAATTTAATAATTAATTTCCTTTAGAGCTCTACTCAACTTATTTCACGTGTCAGGTTCATAAATCCACTTGCAAGGTTTGACACGATGAAAAGTTATAAGTTTCTCAAAAAGGCATATCGATCAATAGAGGCGGATCTAAGATTTGAAAGTCCTGGGTGCCACATTGTTCAAGTAAGACAAGCAGGTCAGTTGCTTTAATTTTGAGTTACAATCGAGTTATTTATCTTTTGTCGATCTTTATAAACAAATCGATCAAACATGCATGTTAGTAATATTTGCTTTTAGATATTATGAGATTAGAGCTAAGTAACAATTCAATTTTTATTTCCTTTCAGAAATTAAGTGGCCTTATTCGCTGAAACTTTGAAGAAAAAAGAGTTTTTTCACACTAAAATTTGAGCTTGTATAAATTATCTAATAGTGTTAACTCAATATATTCATATTTCATTGACTCGATCTGTTGTTACAAAATATAACAAAAGAGAATACAAATTTTAATTTCAGTGTAGTCATCTTACTTAGCAAAAATATTGGCGAAGATGGAATTTTCAAATTAAAAGAACTCTAATAATAATATTCATCATTTTTAAAATTTATATTTTTTAAAATTGCTATTTAAATATATTCTTAATAATATTTATGTCACATTCATAATTTAATTGATGAAGTATAAACACACGACACTCGTATCAAGAGATTAATAATTAGTGAAAAGAAAGTAAAAAAAACTTAAAAATTAATTATGGTGAATAGGAGTCAGTTTGGATTAACAAAGAATACTTGTAAATAAATAAGAATGAATGAAAGGAGATAAAAAACTCGCACATTAATAAAATTAAATAAAAAGACAAAACAAAAGGAAAAAAAAGGAAGAAAGTAAAAGCTTCCAATAATTAATGCTGCCAATTAGATTCGAACCAGTGCTACATGTGTGGCAAATTATCTACTTTGCCAATTGAACTATTAACTATTTTATTTAGTGGGTGGCAAAGAAAATGTATTTTCGTTTTCTTAAACATGTATACATATATACAAAGTTATTTTCGAGATCAGTGGTTGCCGTGGCACCCCCACGGGCACCCATAGATCCGCGCCTGTCAATCAATCTCTATAACGAGACATGAATTCCATCAACTAACTTATTATTTCACCAATATATATTATTATCATCAAATCTATCAGGCATATTGACCCACCTCAAAATATCACCTTTTAATAAATCAAAAACGATAATTGATATATACAGATCATAATAGTTATATTAGTATTAACAATTTAAGTACATTTAATAGTTTAAAAAATATGCTTTTGTCAGTCAGTCTAAAATAACTATCTCTACTCGATCCCGTTTAATACATACAAAATGCAATAGCAGATGCAAGAAGTTGAAACTATATTGTTCTCATAATCAAGATAAATTACATATAATCTTGTGTTACAATCGTACTGATGGCATGTCCAATTTTCATCCTAGATCGTAAAAACAAAATTTTTTATACTTATAAGAACCAATGATTTAATCTTCTGTATATAAGTTAAAACTCTATACACTAAATCATCTACTATATAAGTAAACAAATACCATAAATGAATATATGATCTATTAAAACTGAATAAATATTTATTCTGTAATAAATATTATATCTTAACATATGGTTAATAATATATATCCAACAATTTTCCACATAGACTTTTAACCATTACAATTGTTATAATGTACTATATCTAAATGCATGGTTAATAATATATACCCTAACAATCTCTCACGTAGATATTTAATCTTGAAAATCGTTAGAATACTATATCTAAATACATGATTAATAGTATATATACCCTAACATTAGTTTATTTTGATAATTTGAATTTTGACCAATAAACATGAATTAATTACTTAGTTTTTCTATTTGGTCAAATAACTCTCAATGGTAAAATAGAAAGAATCATGTCATTTATGCATCAATTTTATGAAATGACAAGTACTCTCTCTAATCCTATCTATATGTTATACCATTTTAAATTTCACGTCCCTTAAAAATTAGGTAAGTTTACCATCCTACCCTTATTTAATATTCTCTTGAAGTCAAGTTTTCAATAAATGAACATGAATTGATTTACTTTGATTAAGTAATTTGATCAATGAATATGAATTAGTCATTTTGTTTTTGTACGTTAGAATGTATACTGTTAAGGCTAATAACTTTCAAAGGGTAAAATAAGAAGAATGGTATCATTTATCATTAATTTAGCGAAATGACAAATATTAAGAAACATGTATTTTTAGTAAGAACAACATATAAATAGAAACGAATAAAATATTAAATAATATTTAATTTTAGTAAGTACGACATGTAAATTGAAAAAGAAGGGAATATTATTTTTTATTATCTGTCTATTTTTAACTAGGAAAAGGAATATTATATTCCCAAACCAAAACGGAAAAACGGAAAAAGAAACTAAAAAAAAAAATACTCAATTTCCTAATTTGATTTCCCTTAGGAATAGTATGTTTGTGCTCTCTCTATATATATATTTCCATCAAAGGCAAAAGCAACACTCATCAACTAATACACCATTAATCACCAACATTGATATATAATTTGCTCTTCTAAATATAAATAAATCAAAATATTTGTAGAAGAAAGTGATAATAAATCAAATTAAAGAATGATGACTTGTTGTGACAAAGTAGAAAATCAAATTCTATGTGCAAGGGGTTGTGGTTTTTATGGAACATCAAGCAATAACAACCTTTGTTCCCAATGTTACAAAGCTTTTCTTAAAGAAGAAGAAGAGGCCAAGAAGAATGTATCTTACAAGAAATCTTCTCTTACTTTTCATGATGATTATGAAGGTACAACTAACAACGTTGAATCGACGATGAAGATTAAGCAACGATGCATGATTTGCAAGAAGAAAGTAGGAGAAAGTTTGTATATTAAACCTGGTAGCTAAAAAAATTCAAATCTGTTTAAATAAGCATATAAAAAATACATATGGTCATTCTATATAACAATTTATCTAGATATAACATAAACATATTTTATATGAATATTACATATTATACAAAAGATTTCAATTGTATAATTGTTAATATAGTATATATGGTAAAATTGTTATAATAACTACCGTCATTATACAATAAGTTTGTATAGTAAACCTAATGGTTGTACATTTATAAACAAACAGATATACAACAAAAATTTACACAGAAAATATATAATTGTAACATATACAAATTAATGATTATACAAATGCCTTAACTTATAAATGTTCATCTTGCCCCAATAAGCCAAAAACAATTCTAATATACAATTGTTTTATAGAATAAGTTTGTATATTAACCTAATGTATAATATACAATTATTTTTCTTTTCCACTTCTTACCTGAGCTAGCATCGTACTGATCTTTGTCACCTCTCTCAACAATTTCAGATTGCTTCGATTTTGCAATCATCCAATTTGATTCGGTCATTCTTAAATTTGAATATGATGTCTTTAATTTCTTTGAATTTGTCTATTGAATCTGCAAACTCTTCAAAATTTAAAGTTAGACCCAAAGAAAATGTTCAGCCATTGTATAAGTGAAAAATCTGTATGGATTATGATTTCATATATAAGTTAAAGAAATAAGAAAAAAATTGGAAAAAAAGTAATTGATTTAGAGATTTTGGCGGTATCTGAAATTTTTGAAATCGCGATTGAGAGTGTAGTAGTGAAGATTTGAAATTCTAACTGATTTATGGCCCGTGATGGCACGAGTTCTTGTATTGAGTGACTAATAGAGAAACGAACTACGTTAATATACTATCTAAATCTATTTTACTTGTCGTTTTTTTTTTCTTTTACACGCTTATTAATATCTTTCCAGATTTATATATGATTAAGGGTTAAAATTGAAAACAAATAATTAATGATATCTTAATTTTTGAAAAATAAAAATATCATAAATTAACTATTTTTAATAAGGACGACAAATAAAATATTCCGGAAGGAATAATAAATATCGTTGTTGGAAAAGGAAAATAATATTCCTAAACCTAAACGGAATAGAGAGAAAAAAAGAGCCGCTATTTTCCTAATTTGATTTGTATTAGGAAATTGTATCTTAATTCGTCCTCTCTATATATTGCCATCAAAACCATGAACTACACTCATCAACTAAAACAAAATCATCATTACTTCTATATAATTTGCTCTTCTAAAAAGAAATATTAGTTCAAGAAAGATGACTTCTTGTGGCAAAGTAGAAAATCCAATTCTATGTGCAAAGGGTTGTGGTTTTTATGGAACTTCAAGCAATAACAATCTTTGTTCTCAATGCTACAAAGCTTTTCTGAAAGAAGAAGAAGCCAAGAATATTGTGGTTTTATCGGAGAAGATATCCTCTCTTACTTGTCACGATGATTCTAAAGAGAATGTTGAATCTACGACGAAGATTAAGCAAAGATGCATGACTTGCAAGAAGAAAGTAGGATTAATAGGGTTTAGTTGTCGATGTAAAGAAATGTTTTGTAGTGTTCATAAGTATCCTGAAGAACATGCATGTAATTTCGATTACAAGTCTTCTGGTCGTCTGACTTTGGCCAAGGAAAATCCTGTATGTAGACGTGAGAAACTTGAGAATAGGATCTAAAGACATTGTTGTAATTGTTTCGATTTGCTTTCAAATTTTATTTTATCTCTTAATAAAAATCCCAAATTGGTTCTATTCTTTTATACATCCCATATTGGTATTGTGTTGCTATCGTTAAGATAAAGTTGGCTAATTTCTGCAAGGATAAGAATCAAATCTTTTTTAAAAAATCTAGTCTGGACTATAAATCACACGGTATTAATTTCAGTAAACACTATGTAGCCTTACGATTAGCTAACTAATGAATCTATATATTCAGGTAAATGGTATAAATTAAAGTAAAATTTAAAGATATAGAAACTATTAAGCTGGTAATTGTCAAAACAAACTAAACATGCAGTTCATGAATGTAATGTTTCTCTTTTTGATGTGTGTTTGAGGCAATACTTGAACAATATGTGAATTCAAGAAACTGAGAAAAGCCCATCTAAAGAGCATAAATAACACCATAGCATGACCAACATACATACAACCAAGTTTAGTTTGATTAAACATCAAATTATAACCAAACCAGAGAACCTCCAATAGTTGAGCTTGTGCTATGCCCCTCTGTCCGCGCTTCCTGTCCAGCAACTACTTCCAATTCCTTTTTGGCGGAAAGGAAAATCTATTCTACTTCTTGTAGGTAATCATCTATTTCAGTTGGAGTGAGAATTCTGCAAGGAGATAAACGACTGTTTTAGTAACCGGCTAACAGAGTGAACTCATGTTAAAACTTTAAAGACAAGAAGAAACTTGCCTGAATACTTTGTCTGTTCCAATAATGCCAATCTCAATGTTTTTGCTGGAGATCTGTCCCTCAAATCTGGATTAACACACCAAATATTCTTTTACAATTATTGTTTAGGGAGAGGGGAGGGGGACATAATGTTGATAAAGAAACTTTGCATTGAGAACCATTACTGCACAACAAGCAAGCAATGGGGATGGTCTCGCAATTCTGGACAAGTTCAAGTGCGTGATATTTCTGATACTATATACTAAACATGACAAACGAGATTTAAATCCCTTTTTTTTGGTGGTGCCAACAAACATTATGTGAATTATAGAGGACACCAAAATCATCTAGAGGGTCGAAAAAACACACGTCCCATCAAAGGGGATATTTTCATATAGAATAGACAGCTCATGCATAGAGGAATAAATTAATCTTACCCCTCCTTCAATGTCAGGATAGCAGTGTGTACAGCATCATCGAGCTCCATTTCCTCCGTGTATCTGAGTGGAACAGGAACGTTATGTTTTACATTAATAATACTTCACCAGTAATCAAACGGGTTGAAAAGCGCCCCAAATTAATAGGCTTTGTAGTTGGCCAATGAGACAATGTTCCAACATGCTGACAACATTTGACATTGTGGGACAGAAAAATGGTTAACATTCTTCAGATGTATGTCAAAGTTTGACCTATAACTCCAATCGCCAGCACCGACTGATGTCACAAAGCAGTATGGGCAGAAGCCCTCTGCTGGCTTCTTGTTTCAAGCAAATCAGTTGTTCATTACCGACAATTCTCTTCCTAAATCCTAGCACATTTGTAGAAATGCAATAAAACCCATCCCATTATAGATATCCTCCTTTTTCACCCCACCCATCTTCTGATGCCATGAGGCTTATAAATTACAACTCGGTTCGCATAATAAACCCTTAGCACATCCAGAGTAATAGAATAGAACAGAAGCAAATCATTGACATACTCACAAAGTGAAGAAAGTTTCCCTTGCATAAAAGCTGTTCCAATTACTTTTTGCAACTTTTGGTAAAAGTAGAGGAAGTGCTAGAAGCAGTAGCAGGTTAAGACAAAAATGGTGTACAGTAAAAGATCAAGACAGGCCATCAATGATGGGATGAAGAATTAGACAGCTGTGGGGTACTGAGGAGGGATTATAGCTCTTGTTTTACCAAAACTATTAGGGCTACAAACTCATGAGGTAGCTGGTCAAAATGAGTCTTATAAAACTGGTAATTGTAAAAATATAGCATTTAGAAATAAGAAAAAGGAGGCTAAATATTTTTATGAATAACACGATCAACTTTTTTTAAATGAACAAGGATTCACCTCTTCTCGAGAAATGTCTTGGCATTAGAGACATTCTTTCCCATTGCTGAAGCCTTCCAAGAGAAGTACGAACCAGATGGATCCACCTAAAATGAGAAAAAAACAACTGAACATGAAAAGAGTTCAAGCAACAAAGGAACCTGCAGGCTGCAGCTCATTAAACAAGATTTACAAAGAATAAAAGCTCCCACAATTGAAACACCATGGAGAAAATCTATACAAATTATGTAAATTCACCTCACGAAGTATAGATCACCAAATCAGACACACCTCAAGAACTGAAAGTGATCAGAGAGATCAGCAGCACTGATAGACAACATACCTGATATAGTTGTGGACCCTTGTCATCAAAACCCACAACCAAGAGTGAAACACCAAATGGTCTTACACCACTGTACCGGAGAAAACAGAAAAACAAAAGGAAGTAAGGGATTGCCCAAGAAGACTAAAAAGGACCTCTTTCTAGAACATCCAAAAGAAAATCATGAATAGATACAGATGAGCATCTGGATTAATTTCAAGAAAGATATGGCTTTGCCTGCCCTGCAGTTGATAGTCTGATGAATCTAAAGTGTTGATGTTCGTCAACAGAACAATTAATATATACTCTAACATGAAAAGAGCGCCCATCCAAACGGTCCACAAAGTTTAGAGACCAAATTTAACCTCAACTTTCAGAAATGCTTCCAAAGAGTAGCTGAAAAATTAGATATGACAAACAACTGTAGTACACATTGCTTCCATCCTTGATAAAGGAGGCTTGTGCAGCCCCAGTGATCCAACAACGATTCCTTTAGAAATTAAGCCAAACTCAAAAATCCACCTACTAACCCTAGGTAAGAAATAACAATGCCCGAAGAGAGGAATGTTATTAATCTAAAAATATTATTAATAAGTAACAAATTGAATTGTTACTTATTGACCATGTTTCTCGATATTTAAAATATGATCAGTATATATTACAGGATCCTCCAAGTGAAGTGGAAGTATGGAATAAAAGAGTGGTTACCCTGATTGGGTGAATTCCTGCATGACAGCAGCAGTTTCCCTCACCAGCTGTGTGACAGGAATTGGTTCCTGTGCACCACATAGACAAATCAGGCTAATGTAGAAGGAACAAAGTATGCTAAAGCAACATCACATTAAAGCCTACTGTGAGACAAACAATGCAGGTTAGAGGAAAAGGGAGCTCCAATAAAAAACATCTGCCTCCATAAAGCAAGAGCAAGATTAGACAGCGACTTCATATCTTAGAACCAATACAAAGAAGAAGCATCTTGAATTGCAAAATAGTAGGACAGTTATATCAACTGAACAAATATCACCCAGCAAAGTGGTAACATTACACTTGAATCATTAAGGAAATACTGCACTTGAATCATAGAATTGAGATTTGATAAAAGCTAATTCATACTTTATAGAGTCGGTAATATTGCTCAGCTGACTTTCTACTTTTCCGAACCAAAACTCGAGAATCAGGGCCCATGCCACTGCAAGGAGTAAATTTTGATATTAGAGAGATCACCAGAGGTAATGCAATAACCACAAGAACATATAAAAACACCCCGTGGAAGGATATATCAGAGAACTAAGACCATTTGCAAGGCATATATTGATGCTTTACTGACATTGTTCGATAATTTAGAACAGAAGTAGAACCAAGAGCAAGAGAATAACATCAGCTTTCATAGGTACCATCCTTCCACGTATAACAAGTTGTTAGTAACAAGTTCTAATGAATAGCAACTAGCTAAGCAAGGCAAATCGCCAATCGATTTGTCAATCCAACTATGGACAAAGCACCGTGGGCATAGGAAATTTTTTGTGCTCTATCATATAACAGATTGTACCTGTATACAACTCCAATATTTGATGTCAAAGTCTGAATTTTCTGCACCTGTTATACATTTCAAAAAGTCAGGTATATTAGGGTTAACTACAAGGAAGTCGCAACATGGCAAAGGTTAAGGAATGTAAAGAAAATCAAAAATATAGCTGGAATGTCCATGCAGTCCCAAGACATGATAGGTAGAAATACATATCACTGAACACAGAAAATACGAATTTACACCAAAGACTACAAACATGAATGCACTTGTTGGTAAGTTGTAACCTGGTGACTGGCTGACTGCTTTTGTGAATATAATTTAGAATATAACTCTACAGAGCAGTAAAGTAAACATTACTAACAAATTTATATATTTTCAATGCATATGCAAATCCAAACAGAACTGAATAAGTAAGGCCCCGTTAAGCCTGGGCGAAGATGGGGATAAAGAGAAAGGATTGAAGCCTAATTATCTTAACTAAATAAAAAATCATCATTTGTTTCAATTTGATGAAGCTCAAATAGATGTCAGACCAGAAGATATCTTTGTTTATGCCTAACTTATTACTAAACTGCAAACTACTACTCACACAACACAGTCATTTGGAAATTTTTATCAACAAGAAGTTAGTGTGTAAAAATAAAGCACTAGAATCAACTTTAGAGAGAAAAATAAGAGCACCATTATATTTGATTAGCTATCAACAGTCAGTCTGGCAACTATAATTTACAATGAACATTCATTATCATAAATAGACAACAGAGGATAAGCTTTACGGAAAATACTTACAGATGCTTCATCAACTAAGATGGATGGTAATTTCTTCTCGGTAGCAATTACAACACCATTAGAAGCTGCAATCAAACAGTTGGATATATAAAATCACTACAAGAACTTCACAAATTATAATCGAGCTAGGAAAACATAAGTTTGAAACTTCCCCTCGAGGAACTCTTTAATGAAAAGTAGAATCACACCGCAATACGTGAAGGACATGTGTATCCTATTATAGTATTACTGGCTAATAAAGTCACAACTACATTCTTCAGTCTTCACTAAATTAAAGGTCCCAGTATGGGAATGCAAGTCATCTATGTTACAGAGCCAAAAGCATTTAAATTAACAACTCGAAGTAAAACGATATTACAAGATTTTTCTTTTTAATATTTCAGAGTTAACTAGTTCGGCATTCTCTATGTTAACTTTTTTTATAATACAAAGTAAGTGAACATGCTGAATAGAACATAGTCGCAGACATATGTTAACACTATTGCCATATCAATAACTTCGCATTTAAATTAGACCTTGAGTTACCTTTAATTCCCAATGATGTTTGGCCAGATCCAACAGCAGTCAATGCATGCTCAATCTGAACCAGCTTTCCAGATGGACTATGCCACAGCATATTACAATATCAGACATCACAATTGAGTAGAAACTATATAATTGATCCAATACATACAAGTTCTCCTATACCTGAAAGTTGTAAGTGAGAAGGAATACTGACTATCACCCATTGACTTAAGGACTAATTTTCAGTTGAAAACCTGTAAAATGATAACGTCCCGAGCAAAAACAGTACAAGTCAGAACATTAGAATCACTAGCTTAACTAATATCCTTACTGAAACTGCAAAATCACTATTTAAAACCATGATTAACAAATTCACCAAAAGGTAAATAGACCGAAAATCGACATCCAGAACTTCATTGAACACCAATAAATATTCCAGTTCTTTTCTACTTCACTAAAACTAATATTCATCTCTAAATTTTAACAATGCTGCAGGGATCTAACGAAGCATGCTGCTCCCAAATTTATCTCTCTCATATCTGATTCGTATAACAAAAAATTGAAATATTCACGTATTTAATCAGAAAATGTGCACAATCTACTTTACTCAATACATAAAAATGCAAAAAAAAATTGAGTTAGAAGTAACCATAAAAGGATCAAATTACACAGGAATAATTTCTAGGAAAAAAGCATAAAACCTAAGTAAATTAAGGCGAAAAATCAAAAACATTGTGACAATTCATATCTATGATTGCATTAGAGATCAAATTTAACATACGATCGAGAGGTTGAAGATGAAGATGCAAAGTTTCAGCAGCAAAGAGGATTTGCACAAATAGCTTCTTCTCAACTGATACTTTTTCTTGTGCTTGAGCCTTGAACAAGAAGAAATATATTTTGGACGAGAAAGATGGTCATTAAGTCCCAAAACTCTTTTTAAAGTTTAATATAGTCCCTAAACTAATATTTCAGGCTATTACGGCATTGAATTATGACTGTTTTCAGCTTCATCAGTCCATATGCTTAATTTTGGGTAAAGTCAAGGGTCACAAAATTAGCTCACGGAAATATAGGGTGTGTTTGGTGGAGCAAAATGTTTTCCATGGAAAATGTGTTCCTAGAAAATATTTTCGTGGAAACAAGTAGATTTTGGACTTATTTTTTCATATTTGGTTGGTGAGAAGAAAATATTTTCCGGAAATGATTTTTAGCGTTTGATTTATGAATGAAAAATGTTGTTGAGAGACATCTTTTATTTTTACTAGAGTAAAAAATAATTTATGAAAATTGAAAATATTTTTTAAAAGTAAAATTATTATTTTTTGGGGGTGGGGGTGGGGGTGGGGGGGATAGTTGGGGAAGGGGGTACGAGTGAAAAAATAAAAATTTGAAATTGAAAATATTTTTTTTAAATTGATGTTTTTCTTTTAAAAAAAATGTAATTTGAAATTTGAGGAGAGTTTTGGAAAATGTTTTCCTTAATTTTTGAAGGGAAGTCATTTTCCTTTGAAAATGAGTTGATTTGGAAAATATTTTCCAAAATTTTTGTTTCAACCAAACATGGAAAAATTGAAAGATAGGACTTAGATGGTTCAGACCCACACATTTATTAATTTGGTTAATTTAATTTGTCCAAATTTAGCTCATTTTAATATTAGATTGAATAGTATATATGATATATCTCAAACAGTCAAACTAATGTATAAGAAATTTTATTAAAATATTTTTTATAAAAAAAATATTTTATTTGATTTGTTATATATTCGTTGAATAGATTAAAAAATAATATATTTATTATTAACTTTTATTTAGTAATTAAATAAATTAAAAGAAGGGAAAAGGGCAAAAAATGCCCTTAAACTATGAGAAAGGAACGAAAATGTTATCCGTTTATATTTATGTCCAAAAATGCCCTTTCCGTCAATACTTAGGTCCAAGAATGCCCTCATTGTTATTTTGGGTAAAAAATGTTCATTTTTTCAAATAAATATATTATTTATTTTCTTTTTAACACATTCTTTCTCTAATAATATTTTTTTAAATTAGCAAATATTTATCTTATTTCAATTTTAAAAAAATAAAAAATAAAAAGTAATTCTATTTTATTATAATTATATTTTATCGTTATATAAATATAAATTAATGATGGATATACAATGATCTTGTATATATATATATTATATGTTGAAAGGGTTCATGAAGTTATTCTGTTTTAATTGATAAGATGAGATTAAGAAAAAAAATATTTCCTACAATTTTATTTTTTAAAGTGATTTTAAAAAAGAAAACAAAAACATGGTTCTTTTATAATAATTTAATTAAGAAAATGTATTTTAATAGAAAAAAAAATATAGTTATTCGAAAAAGGGCATCTTTGACCCATTTAGTAACTATAGGGGCATTTTTGGACCATAATATTGATTGCAAGGATATTTTTGAACAAAGTATTGACGGCAAGGGCAATTTTGAGTCAAACTATAAACTAAGGACATTTTTATTTCTTTCTCATAATTTAAGGGTAATTTTTACTCTTTTCCCTTAAAAGAAAGTAGACAAAAAACGTTTAAAATTTGGTAAGAGTTGGACGAGTTTATTAATCTCCATTGGTTAGGATATATAACGCCAAATAGTAGTAATTTTTAGATAGAGCTTTTGATAATAATTCACCTATTGATTCAAACCATTTTAATCTAAAATTTATATTATTTTGTAAATAAGTGAATATTTTTCACCTCACAAATATAATGAAATTGAGAAATACTATGCACCTTTCAATCAACAAATCCATCACAAATGAACTAGTAATATTTATGAAACACAAAAATTAAACCTATAAATATATCACTAATTGACCTATATAGGATTTTGGGGTCAGATTTTGTTCATTTTATCTCAAATATGATTCAACACCATTAAGATATATAGCTTTGCGATAAATTCTATTAACACACTCAATAATTTCTTTTTTAGACTTGTTAAGGTGAAGTGACCCGTATTCTTATTCATAAGTTAATTATTGATATTTACTGAGTGTCACTTACATGATCGAGTATTTATGACTGTTGAGGCCCAGAGCTATCCAACTTCTTCCATTGTATAGCTATGTGTGTGTCTTCGAGTTACTTTTTAACATAATAAAAGTTGTTAATCGAGCCTACACCATCCTTGTACCTTCTTTGCTATACTCATTTCGTCAAACTATTAATTCTAATATAAGTTGTTGGGCTAAACTAATTAACCCAAAAATACTCTCCTCTTAATGTGATGGTATTATTTTATTTGTCTTCGAATTTAATCGCATAACTTTTATATGTTATTTCTCAATCTTTTCAACTAATTAACTTATTGGCATATCCAATAAATCTTTTTTGACTTTCATAATAATTTAAAAGCTTAGTTGCAGGGATAAATATGACTTCAGTAGCAATGTTATAACAAACACTACACGAAAAGTGTGAATTATATGAGAGTTTTCATAGGAATTAGTATAAAAAATTACAAAAAAATAAATTTTCTGCTAATTTTCATACTAATCCCCAAAAAAATCCTCATGTAATTCACAGTTTTTTTTTATAGTAGAAAACATCAATATTGACATAAAAAGAACAATTTTCTTCTTCTTTTTCTCCATATCAACTTTAAAAAATGGATCCGTTTTACATTAGTGATTAATAATTAAACATGACCATAACATCATTTTGGTGGTATACCCTTCGTTAATTTTGAGAAAATTTTAGAAATAACAAATATAATAGATATAATAAGGCTCTATAGCTATAATTTTGATAATTGCGCTTCATAGCTATAATTTTGTTTGCATGGAGACTACGATTTGTGTATTTATGCATGCAAATAGGGTAAGTATATATACACAAATTCTGTATTTATACATTTAAGAATTTTTTTAAAACTTTGTTTGTATATTTTGTTTGCCAATATACAAAAAGGATAATTTATTATGATTTTTTCATAAATTGTATACAAATAGTTAGGGTAATTAGCACATACAAGATTATGAATTTATACAATCAGGAAACGAATTATACAAATTTTGGATGTATAAAAATTAGGCAAATTATACAAATTAGACGAATTATATAAATCAGACAAATAGCAAAAATTGAAGAAATTATAGCCGTGAATTGTAATTGTCTTAATCTGTAGCTATAGTAGCTAATATATATTAAATATTTGTTATTCTACACAGTTTTTCCATTATTTTTTTATCAGAGAACTAAGACCATTTGCAGTTGAGAATGTTTCTATATAATATATATATGTACTTCCTTCGGAATTGTTTATCATGTTACGTTTATCGAAAGTCAATTTAACTAATTTTCAAAGATAAATTAGATCACATTAATTCGATATTTTAAACAAAAAAATTAGATATTCTAAAACTATATGAAAAGTACTATAAATTACAATTTTTTGCATATTAATATGATGAAAAATTTCATCTTAAAATGTTAGTCAAAGTTTTTATAGTTTGACTCTAAAAATAAAAATCATGACAAATAATACCGAACGGAGGGAGTATTACACTTCTATTTTAGTCTGCTGAAAAAAGGAGAACGATACATTTGATTTTATATATAGAAATGATTCAGCTTTAAATTTTCGTTTTCATGAAATCACACAAATAACCATTATGTGTTTAGTCAAAGTGCATCAGATAAATTGAGACAGCGAGAATAATACTTTTAATTTTATATATAGAAATGATTTAACTTTAAACTTTCATTTTTATGAGATAATCTAAATATAATCACACAAATATTCACTCTGTTTTTAGTCAAAGTGCATCAAATAAATTGAGACGGCGAGAGTATAAATTAAAGGAGCATAAACAACGTAATATACGTACAGAAGGGTTTGGATTCAAATTAATGATCACTTAATTGTACAAAAGAGTTTATAATAATCATCTTACAATAAAACTAATTTATGATTCACAAACAACTGAGAAATATAATGGAAAAGAACAGTGGAATATTTAAATTACTAAGCAGTAATAATTTAAAGAAAAGGCCTCTGATTGAACATGACTGCTAATTAATTAATTAATTAGCAGAAAAAAAGGAAATCAAGGCACTTATATATATAAAAAAACCAAATGGTGACTTAATAAATATGAGACATAATTCTTCCAGTGCTATATATATAGCAAATCCCTTAAAGTATTCAGCAATAACCTTCTCATG
Source organism: Solanum lycopersicoides (assembly GCA_022817965.1). Lineage (NCBI taxonomy): Eukaryota > Viridiplantae > Streptophyta > Magnoliopsida > Solanales > Solanaceae > Solanum > Solanum lycopersicoides. The sequence goes on along the minus strand of CM040624.1, from coordinate 91,239,696 downwards.
AAGACACAAATCATCACTTTTCTGCAAAGAAAAAACAAGAAAATAATAATATATAAATTTATTCATAGTTAGATTTGAATTTCTGGTGAATTTAATCAGAAAACTATACATCTTTTAAATCGAGCTAGGTCTATTGAAAATAATTTGTGTATCTCCTATCTTTTATACCCCACTTGTAAGAAAATTTCGAGAATATGTCATTATTATTATTATAGTTTATACTTACATATCATAATGGTAGAAAATGTTTTATACAATCGGATCTTCTGTAGGATATGTACTAACAATGTACATATAACTTAAACTCCATCAGAAATCGAGTTTAAGATATATATTTCAAAAGTATAAAAAGTATAAGCTATATTCATGACCATCAATATAAAAAATTTCTACACCATGAGGTTACTTGTTAGAGTAGATAATTAGTCTTATTTTTTAAATTATAAATTTCACATTTTAAGTAGATTTAACTTATTGATAGATATCGTATTAATTTCTTTGATGGGTATATCTAAAACTCTTTGTAAAGAAAGCATAAGTTGAAACAAAGGGATGGAAAAGAATCGCAATACTAGACCTAGGGTGTCATGACTCAAGTCTAGGATGCATATTATTATTTTGGTCAAAGTCTATAAAGACATGTCTTTTGGACTATGCTATATCGAGCTTTAAAAATGTGTATCATGTAAATTTAAATTATGTTATATAAAATTTTATATTTTCGTTTTCTCCTATATCAAAGTAGTATTTACTTAAGTTGTCATGTACACCTAATTACTAATTTGTCAACCTAATAATTTTTCAATCCCGCTTGACCGCCCTCCGTCCAAGGTGTCACATACACTTCTACTCAGAGACTCAAGGTCTGTTAGCACCCCTTATAGTCTACCAATATTTTACACATACAAGATTTAAGGAAATTAAGTTATTTATTTTTTATTTCTGTTTGCAGTAGATACACTTTTTTAGTAACTTATTTTTCCTATTTTTGTGTAGTAGTAAAGAGGTTATTTCTCCACTTTCTCATTTTCATTATAGTAGGAAGTTACTTCCTTGTTTTTAGATGGGTGGTTAATCACCAGGTTGTATCTAATGTAATTTGTATTTAGTGGAATGATAAGCAGAAAGTTAGTCAAGTTTTTTAGTACTTCAAACTCAGAGATCGCAGGTTCTCTTTTAACGAACCAACACCATAGGTAGAAAAAATAAAATTTTAGATTTTATCTTGCAGCATCCCATAACTAAATCCATAACCGAGAACCATAACAAGATCCTGGCAAAAATTTGTTTCACCATTACATTAAGAGAGTACATGCTCTGATACCAAATTTTTTATGATTCAAATTCATGACATGTATTGTTTGAGAGATTAGGGAAAAGAAGCTAGCAAGGGGATGCTAAGATATTGGTCATATATTGATATATCACAAAGGATCAAATCCAGAATTTCAGATTTCCAAGTGAGATAATTTGGACCTAGGCCCTTATGCACTTATCTGTAGGGATATATTATATCAAGTCCTAAAAATATTTGTACCGTATAAACTTAAACTAGATCTTATATATTAAGTTCTTTAGAATTTTGTCAACTTAAAAATTTGTCAGTCCCGCTTAATCTCCTAACTGACAGAGGCATCACAGATAGATAGAAGCACTATAAGGGTGAATTGTTAGGTTTCTTACCATTATATAACTTTAGTAATCAAATAATATTCTAACCTTTGTAATCATCTTTACCTAATAACTTGAGAATTGTACCAATATATTGCCATTTATATATGTTATATAATTAAAGCCTACTTGACATGATAAAAGTAAATTCATCTTGATTTTATACTATAAATTTTCATTTGCTTGACCATTTTACTTGCTATCGTCTAGAAGAAAAGCTAGGAAACTACAAGCTTAAAACCGTGGACGCTAACATAACACATATATATGTAACAAATAGTCATTCATATCTTTAAAACTAGAAGCAAACACATAAAATCAACATTGATACTATAATCAACTAAATAAAAAATATGTTTTTTTTATAAAAATATATTAGTTGAATGATATGAACATAAATGAAGCAAATAGAAGACAAAAAATGCAGCTAGAAACCAACAACTTCGATAATGGAGGAAATAGGAATATGTCATACAGACTATAGTACATAATTATTTGTTTTTATGAAATATATATATATATATATAGCATTCTGACAAATAAAGAATAAGTGTGATGCCCCCACAAAGATCTAATACAGACAGTGAGCAATCTTGTAAAGATACAAAGGACGAATAAACAACAATATTGAACATTCAAATATCAATATTACCCTTGCAATAATAAGGTGATTTATATCTATAGAAGTGGAATCGCGATTATGTTACCTAGTTTAATTTTTCAACAAATTTCTATAGGTTTATGTCTAGACACCCTTGCAAATTTGCAATACTAAGGTGATCTATTAGTAATCCGTTACCCAACCTGCGTTATGAATTTATAGTTCAATAATTTTAGTTCATTTTATATGAACAAATTTAAATTTAGACTTAAAGTATGAATTCAAATGAATGCTACTAGATTCGTTTCCTATATTTATCAATGCGCACTAATAGGAAATTTAATATTTTAATGTTACCGTGAAATTGAAGAAATATCAATACTATATATTATGATTTCTCGTACATAAGAAAGATTTGCAATTATGATTCTGTTGATTTAAAAATCCATTATAAAACGCACTTTTTTTGATAAATTATTAAAAAAATAAAGAGAGGGAGCATTGCATGGTGGAGTAAATTACTATATATTGATTGATTCAGGTGGAATAGGACATAAATTTTACTATTAAAAAATGTCAATTCTAAGATGCTTGTTATATTAAAAATGTAAAAAGCCTATGTTACCTCAAATGACTATATGTGGGGTGCACAAAATCTCCAGAATCCCAAAAGAATATAAACAAAAAAAATGTAAGGATGACATATTATAAACCATGAATAGTTACCAAATTCTTGAATATTGAACACTCTTATTAGTTTTCATGAAGGTATAATGTATGTTTCTATGTGGGGATTTAGGGAAGGGTCGGACCAATTAGGGACTATTGTTTGTAGCCTTCTCCAAGTACATTTCTATAAGAGATTGTTGTACGATTCGAATATGTGATATCATGGATTACATAACAATAAATTGACTAGTTCTACGAAGACTTTAAGGTGCAAGTGTATAGTACTTTTAACATTGTGGCATTAATCAAGACTTTTAGGTAAGGAAAATGATCAATTTTTTGCATAATTATCCATCACTTCTAGGGTTTGAGGTGAATAATATTAATTAGCTAAATATTTTCTATTTTGATTCCCCGGTCGATGGTCGATGATCGATTGAAATTCATGAGCTAAGATTTAAGATTAATGCAATTTGCTTCTTTCTCCTAGCACAGTCTAGAAGTTCAAACAAGTTGATTTCGCGAATGATGATTATTCAACTAATATTTATTTTCACAGAAAGCCTGTTTCATTGAAGAAAATTGACTTTCTGAGATAAGAACTAACTATTTGTCGAGTGAGCATACGAAAAATCAACCAAAGTTTAAACTTTTTAATTTCCCAATTAGATCACTGAAATCTAGTGTTCAACATATAACTAAAGTTCAACTTTAATGGATTATATATAGATAGAATTATAATATTGTTTCATCTATCATATACTAGTTCTGATTAATCTATAGAATATTCAACTAGTTTTGTATTGCTATATTTTTCATGTTTGGATCTATATGTAAAGATGCCTCTTTATCCCATTATATTTGGTCTCTAGAGGTAGTATTATTAGCCTAATCATATAACTTTGCATATATTTTATTATATGGTTTTAATAAATAAAAAATAAATACCCCTTTTAAGTATATTAACAAAGCAATCAAATATTCACTAAAAGTTAGAAAATTTACCATTTTTTGGATCAAGAAAATGGGTGAGAAGAAGTGCAATCATCATCTCCTTTGCTCTCACTAGCCTTCTTCTTTTTCTTCTTGTACGGAATTCCTCTTGCTTTTGCTTGACACTCTTTCACTTCCCTTAGATACACCCTAATCGCGCCGCTCGCGAAAGGGTTTGTCTCGGGGGAGCCACCGTTCTCCTCATAGGCGGCTCTGAGCCGCCCGATGAGAGCATCCAGGCTCCCCCAGGCTTGTCTTAACGGACAAGTACAGGGAGCCGGGGGCTCGGGTTGACCATAAAAGATACAACCTTGCAAATGAACCTTAGTCTTCCCAAATTGGTCAAGGTACCTAAGGAACTCCAACACGTGGTTGCTATTGCATTGGGAAATGGAAACGGGTGGTCTTTGATTCCTTAGGTACTGACCAAACGTATTCCAATCACGACGTTTCTGAGATTCATATCGACTAGGCGTAGCAGGTGATGATCCCTCAACCAATTCTTTGCCTCTATCAAAATTTGACATATTAATTTTTATTTTCTTTTTCAAGTGGAATTCTTGAAATGGATTGTGATTGATCTATTTTTGTAGCCAAAAATTGTGGCAACTATTAAAAATATTATACGAAGGTTAAAGGAATAGAAGAAAATGTATTGTGAGATAAAAATCACATCAAAAGGACCTATTGATTTGACAAGAAATGGGCCACATGATAGTGCTTCTCTTTTCTTCGTACATATGTTTTATTTTTTGAACCAAACAATTTCGTTTTCATTACCATTAACTATACATTATTTTCTTACTAAGATACAATTATTGGTGACATTTTTGTCAACATTATTCCGGCCCCCACAATCTTTCATAATATAATCTCCATTATAATCTTCATTAAAAGGACAGGGACTCACTAATCACATTTCATATTCTAGTAATTAACCTTGAAAAGTAATATGCATACATGTGTATCACAATTTAAGTGGTCAAATGTTTTTGAAATTTAAGTTTAAAATTATTTGACCAATTAGAAAATATTTTTTTTAAAATGAGTACACACGAGAAGATTATATGTGAAGAGATAACTATTTGTAATTGATAAATAAGGTGAAAAATGCACATAAAAAGTCTAAACTATATGTTTAAATTCAAATAATCGATAAGCAAGTGAAGTCAAACTTCTCGATACCAAGAAGAGAAAGAAATTTCTTCACCAACCACTTTGGCCTAATCGTTTATCATGGTTTAAGTTGTTAGAGAAAGCATATTTTTTATTAGTAAATGATATTCTCAACACGTCTTCTCACGTTTGGGTCTGATTCTTTTTCATGGATTAAGCATGTGGAAATTCTTCTTAGTTTAGATGGTGGAGAGATTAGATATCAAGACCTCTGTCTACTCTGATACCATGTTAAGCAGGGGCGGATCTACTTAAGCTCGTGGGGGTGTCACGCCACCCACGAGCTTCGGTAGAAACGCGATGTATGTATAGGTGTATACATGTATCATTTGTATAAATAAACGAATGGCACCCACAGAACCAAAAGGCGCTGTGGTGCCACTGGTAGAAGGTGGTACTCCCCGCCTCTCAGACCTCGGATCGAATCTGGATAGCAACATTTTTTTTAAAAAAAAATAAAAAAATCGCAGGATGAGAAATTTAGCTTCAACAATTCATATTTTGAAGATTATATTTCCTTTTTTCTTTTAAATTCTAGTTGACTTAGTTTTAATTAGTAATTACTTAATCTCATTTTATAATTTAAATAGAATAATGTTATGTACTTTGTAAATAATATCATAGTAACTTCATCTTTAATTTTTATTTAGATATAATAAAATCCTTTTTTCCTAATAAAATAAAATAAAATCTATTTCTTATACTTTTTAGAATTGATTAAGTAAATATTTAAAATGTCACTTTCTTTCATGAAGTAGATAAAAAATGAAATATGAAATAAGAGTGATGATTAATATTAAAATGATTTGTTTAGTTTGTTAGCAAGGACATATTTATAAATATAAGTAATTTAAAATATGTAAACTGGTCGAGAAATATTATAAATGAATAATATATATTTATAATATTAGTAAAATTATTTTTAAAAAGTTACGCTTTATGAATTTTGTGTGTAATCAAAACGTAAGGTTGATTTAGTGATCTAAGCAATGTGTCTCTTGGCACCCACAAAGTTCAAATCCTGAATCCGCCTCTGATATTAAATGTATGATCATCTCATCTAAAAACTTAATCAATTAAAAAAATAGATTTTTTATTAGTTAATAATATTCTCAATAATTTTAGCGAGCATTTGACGAAAGTCATTACCAACAACAAAAATAGAGTAACACAACTCAAAGTTTCAGAAGTTAATCCAAAATCACCTAATCAATTGACATGCATAGTTTTATAAGTGTATTAATCAATATGTACTCCAAGCGATCGATCATAAATATTCTAGCATAGTCTTTTCCATAAGAACATCAATATATAAAAAATGATTTTTAGCGGCAGTTAACTGCAATCGCTTAATTGCCGCTATATATATATTTTTAGCAGTAATTAACACTCTCTGTATATATCCCTAGAGCCTTAAGCGACATTGAATCTAATGATACTTAACTAATATTGGTAAAGACCTTTTTACTGATCTTTACCAATATGTATATTTATTGTCGCTAAAAAATATTTTTGTTGTAGTGCATTCACAACTAGGGCACTTGACTAGATTATGGGAATGATATTGATTTGTTAGAAAGCGTTTAATTCTTGTTCTGAAAAGTTTTATGTGAATTTTAATTTAATCGAATCTCAATATAAATATACAATAGAAAACCCCCCAAAAAGATAAACAATAACAATTATTGGTGTCAGACTATACTGTGAAATATTCTTTAACATGATCTTTATTTTGACTAGCTATAAGTTAGTGGAAAGTTGGATATGGTATGAATTATCAGATGATGAAGCTAGAAGTATAATTTATTTTTTTTGGGTGTCACTTTCATGATATGTAAGTGGAATATTATAAATAGTATATACTATACATTAGGGCCTATATATAAGACTTTGTTCCATAATTTGTGATGAGTAAGGTGGACTTTAAGACTCTTTCTCCAGAATTGAAGATCCAATATGTTAGGTTTATTGGAAACAAGATTTTTATGTTTACGTGTTTTAAGTTTCATTTATTTCTAGACTTGTTAAATTGATTTCAGTCGTCACGATTAATTAATTTACTACGTACTCGATAAAGGTTTAAATTTGCTTTTGAACTATAGTATCAGGCAAAATATTGATATTGTCTAATTGAACTAATGATATGTATAAACGTTACGTTGGTTAAGGAATGGTGAAATATATCTTTTATTTTTTTACCTTTCGTTAATAATCGCGCTAAAATTAGCCTACTTTAACCTTTTACTAGTAAGAAAACATAACTAGCATCACAAATTGCGCAATTTTAATCGAAAAAGGACAAACATGTCACTTCGCATAGTTCATAAATATATTTGAGTCTTTCCACGTAGAAAAAAAAGATAGGAAAAAATACATGAACTTCAAATTTATCTTTAATAACAATAACATATACCCAGTGTCATTTTATTAGTACGAGAAAGTAGGAAATGTACATAGCGTTACTGCATTATCTCTACCTTTATAGGGTATAAATATTATTTCAGGTAGATCTTAGCTAAAAAGAAAATATTACTCATTTGAAACAAGATTCCAACTTCTTCTTTTTTATATAAATATAAATTTATATAGACAAAAATATCACTATTTTTCACTGTCTCAGGTAGATATAAAGGATGATAAATTACTGTTTCTAAAGCTGTTCATATAATCATATATATATATAACTTTTTTTCCCTGATAACTCACGAAGATCTTTGATAAAGTATGCTTATTTATTGGCTTTCTCTGAATCAACGATTGAGCATATAAATATTCCAGCAAAAATTTAAGTAACATCTTAGGAAAAAGGTCTGAATATATTCAAATTTTAATCAAAATTGTTATAACAATATCAAATTTTAGGTAGAACATATTACCTTACACTATTTAATACTATTTTAAAAATATACGTGTTTAACTGCACAGGTTACTATTTATAATGTTTTAGTATTTATGATATTCACGTAGACACCTACCTCATTATTAAGAGATCTAACTCGAATTGCATTTAAAATTAATAAAAAGTATAATAACTTTGATAGCTCTGTGATTAGAAAATATGATTAGACTAATCCGCGTGATATTTGAACCCCACAATTGAAAATGGAAATAGTTAATCGTCAATTGATTAACCATTCGTAATTACTAGGAAAGGACACGTGCTATACACATAAAAACAATTATATTTATTTATTTATTTTAATTTTTTTTAGTACTTGAATTTTCGCTGTCTCAATTTATATAACTGTATTTAAATGTCACATATAGTCTTAATAAAAGGAGACTTCAAACCTATTATTAATTAAACAAGTTGTATATATATATATATATATATATATATATATATATATATAAATCATCTCATTATCTATAAAGATGATTTGATTAATCCAGTAGGTGTTATCTCGTAAATAAAAGCCAAAGGTCAGAATAACAATTAGGAGTTTTTTTTTAAAACAAAAAAATATAGTAAAAATGAAGTGAAAAGCTTAAAAATTATGTTAGTTTAAATTAAATAAGAAAATATGACATTCTTTTGTGAAAAATTTAAAAGAAATACAATTCGATTTTCCTTCAATATTATCGTTTGTCTAACTACATTTTGACTATCGTAACAAAATATTATTATAAATAATATATTATATAACATAAAATCAGTTCCAAAGAATACTAGATTATTCTAATAAAATATTTTTATAAAAATGAATTATTAATTATAGAGAGGCTTAACTCACATGATCAAGATATAAAATATCTTTTATTTTCATTCAGAGTGCTATTTTTCATAATAATTATAGTTAAATGTTACACCATGATATATAAATGTTCACATAAAGATACTTTTAGATAAATGAAGCACGATAACTAATTTCACATTTTTTTTGTTATTGGTGTATAAATTTAAGGGCAAAGGACAATAATCTCATACGTTTAAGGTAAAATTATCATTTGTCCCTTATAAGTTTATAATGGCAAAAATTTCTCAAACTGATACAATAATATAACACCTGATACATTAATCTGATGCGCGAGATACATTAATCGTTAAGTAAGATACATTACATTTTATACATGATACACTAATTTGATACGCGATATACATTAATTTGATACGCTGATACATTAATCTGATGCGTGAAAATGAGAAATTTTGAGAATTTGTAAAATTAATAGAAGATAATGGTAATAAGAGAATTTAAATGTGAGATTTCTGTCATTTATCATAAATAAAATTACCTTTTCTTAAAAAAAAAATCCTTTAATTATATATTATTTTATTTTTTTGTAAATTTTGAGGAAATTCTTTTGAAAATTTATAGCCAAAAGTTTTACATCTAATCAAGTAAGTAGAAATAAGCTTTTGTGAAGAGACAACAAGTGATCAACTTTATAATTGCATCAGCTTATTATACTCCCAAAAATACTTACCTATCAATTTCATCAGCGCTGGATGCACTCACTATATCGATTTCGATAAAATTCAACAATTTTGATCAATATTTTATATTTATATTTAAAAAACTATCTAAAATTTAATAAATTCTATATATATATTTTATAAAAATTTAAATTATGAATCCGCTTGTTTGTAGGGTACGTAGACAGATATATCTAAGTATTCATTCTGACAATTGAAAATTGCTGAACTTAAATTCAATGGAACCATGACTCACTGATTTAATGTTTTTTCTTATTTATTTCAAAAAACTCATGATGAGTAGACAACGATCCTAGATTTCTGGTTATATGCTTATATATTGTCGTGCTTATATAATTTTTATTTCTCTCATTATCGTAAATTTTTTTATGAATAATATATAACTTAATTAAAGAAAAGGAGCATACAGTAATTAATAGATTACCTTTTTCTCTATTTACTATAATGTAAAGAATTACCTTTTTCTCTATTTACTATAATGTAAAGAATTAGAGCCCGTTTAAATTAGCTTAAAAAATAGTTTTAAGTCAAAAATAAAAAATTAAATTAAAATGACTTTTAAGTCAAAAAAATAAAATGAAGGAGGAGACCTATTTTTTACTTTTGACTTATTTTAAGTTATTATAACCTTATTTTAAGTTATTTTTGACCTATTTGTCAAACACGGTCAAAAATGAAAAACTGATTTAAAAGTAGATTTACCAGCTTTTAAGCCAATCCAAAATATCTCTCATTCTTTCGTATGGTTGTATCGATGCATATTAAGTTATAACATATTACTTTGGTAATAAAGGTTTTGGGCTTGTATATGGATCATGGATAAACCTTCAAAGATCAAAAATAAAATTTATAAAAAAGAAAAAATAAAGTAAAAAATTCAATATCATCCAATTATAAAGTCATTTTTTCGATTTTAGGGCCTTCATTTAACATATAATCATAGGCTCGTCATATTTAAATATATATATATATATATATATATATATATATATATATATATATATATATATATATATATATATATATATATATATATATATATATATATATATATATATATATATATATATATATATATATATATATAAGTTTAATCACCTTAGAATTAACTACTGACATTTAAGGAATTGAAGTTAATTACAAATCTGCATGCATCCGATATTACTTTTTTACTTGAAATTCGCAAATGAAAATTAAATCAAACATTATTTTTTTCTTAAGTTAAGTATTGTATATTCTAAATTCTAAAATATGCATACTTCCAGTATCTTAAAAAATGATACGTAATCTGCATCATTTAATAATACCGTCTAAAAATAACAAATTGAAAATTCCTTAATTAATTCTGAAAAGGTAGTTGTTAGTGTCACCATATATAGATTATGTCGCAGTCTTTTAAAGAGAGCGATATATTAGCGTCTCAATTTAAAAATTTATTTATTCATTTTATCTTCTTAAAGAGAGCAAAATACTACCACCTCAATCTAAAAATTTATTTGTTATTTTATTATCAACGATAATTTATTATATTTATGATATATTAGGCCGACAATAACTACTATAATATTATGTACACAATTCATCCAGGACCTCCATTATTCAAAAGTCAATAATTATGGAGAAAATCTTTTGATCGAGGAAAAGAATATTCATTGTTGTGTAAAGATGGAGGTTGACGGGACCTATAATTGGGGACTAGGGCTAATAATGAGTACACTAATTAATATAGGGGTGTGTGGTAGGAATTTTCGAAAAATAAGTATGTTTCTTGCTATTATTGGTAAGTAAGCAAATAAATATTATTTCATAAATATTTATATATAATCTAACAAAATATTACGATGATAAAATTAAGAGGGGGAGGATTTTCGAGGGTGGTGGGGTGGGATGATTAACGAGTAAGGACAGGCAGAGTCAGAATTTTTACAAAGAGTGTCAATCAGTATATATGGCTCCTCACCGGGCAAGAGTTGGGTGTGTGTGTGGAAGGATCGAGGAAACAATAAATTTAGAATGTTACACTTATGTGCAATCAAAAAGTAGACAAACTAGAACAGAAAACGGTGAATTCTTCGATTATTTGTATAACGATTCAATTTTTATTTTTCATCCGATGTTCAGTGTCCTTTTTGGAGCATTACTAATTCGGACATCATACCAAAATAGTTTCACTTGAGGGGTGATTACAAGACCTCAACACGAAATTTTTGATTTAAAATAAAGGAATATATACTTATAACCTTTATTAACATGGTGATTTCAATCAAGCAGCTTTGAATTCATCACAACATGATCAATTAAACATAACAGGTGTAATTAATTAATAATTAGTTAATTACTAATCAGTAGTACGGCTGAGAGCTAATTAATTTAATTAGATTGGTTAATTGGTACTCAATTAAATCATAATGCATAAAGGTGTGTGTCTGTTTCTGATTATCAGTAAGTCCAAAGCTGGAATCTCAAAAACTTTACTCACCTAACTTTCCATTTTTGTGTTATAATACTGTCTTTTCAATTTGCATTCACTTCAAATTCTAATCATATACAGATATAATTAATTAGCTTATAAACTAAGTCCTTTGTCTTAATTGTTTTTAATTTGATCCATGTGTTTGGTGAACCTTCCTTTCACAACTTAATTGGGACCCTCAAACATTACCCGCGGCGGAAATGCTGGACAAGACTGCGTACGATAGATTTTTATGATCTGATATTTTTATAAAACTCACGAATATATAGCAAGAATTTAGTGTATCGAGATGATATTTTTGTGTTTTCGTGTGACCTATAGATCACACGTTTGAGTCATGAAAGTAATTATTAATACTTGCAGTAGGATATATTATGTTACATCACATCGATCTCTTTTAGATGCGGCCCTTTCCTTAACCTTGTTAATGTGAGATGCTTTGTTTATCAATCTCCTACTTCATCCATATTGAGTATTACTACCCCTGTTCCGTTTTAGTTGTTATAATTTCTTTTTTGAGAGTAAAAAATTATATGAACTTTAATTAACATTTTAAGATGTATTTTATTATTATATTGATATAAAACAAGTTGCAATTTGTAGTACTTTTCGTATAATTTTTGAATATTTTTTTTGAGATAAAATATTTAATCAATGAAATCAAATTAAGCATTAAAAATTAATCAAATTAATCATCTAAAAACACAACATGACATCTAAAAAGGAACGGTCGAAGTATAATATTTGGAAAATTCTCCCATCCCTCCATAATCTACATTCCTAAAACGACTTATAATGTATTAATTGATACTATTTTCTAATCGGAACCCATATTTTATAATAGCAAATAAAAGGGTAACTCGATACACGAATAATTTTGCATTCATGATCCATGTGGAGTCTAATTGCGAATATATATATATATATATATATATATATATATATTGCATTCCCCTCCGAAATCCCAAACAAATTGGATCACTTAGATACATTATAAAGAAAAGTATAACGCATAAATTAAGACGAAATGCAAAATAAAAATAAATTTACGTACTTATACACAGATATATATTTGTATGTACGCACGTTAACACGCACAAACATTCATGAAAAACAAGAAATGAAACCTATATTTTATACTATATAATAAGTAGTAGTACTAATTAATAAGTGTGGCTAGAAAATTGTTGAGGACATATAATAGAAGTGTTCATGAATGGGAATATTGTACAAAGCTAAAGATTGATATGACATAGAAATGTTCCAAACAGTGAATCGTGGCTTTGCTTCCCACAAAAGGGACATTCAGCATGGATAATAGCAAGTGTACAGTATCAGTTTTTCTTGAAAGGAAAATGGTGGGACATACGTATAATATTCAATAATAACATATTCAGTATAGTCTCACGAATATGGTATGAAAAGGGTGATGTGTAGTGAAATTTGATAGACAGTCAATCTACATATAAGAAAAATCAAGTATTGAAGAAAAAAATACAGAATACATAAAGTGTCATTTAACTTGCCTCAAGCCGCCAACATGGGTTGTGGTACACTGATGGAGTGTTTCACCTTTAACTAGAGATCTGGGTTTGAGTCCTAAATATGAAGAAACATATATTGTAGCACCCCCCAAATGAGCCCTGCAATTTGCCTTCCGAATTTGGTGGGAAATTATATAAAAAAAAAATTTTGCCTCATCAAACCCTCAACTAACATCAATACCCTCTATCTTCGAGTGTACATCACTAACAAGTATGCACTGAAATTTGTATACAATTGAAGAAATATACACATTCATCGATCCTCCAAGTCAATTTTGTGTCCTACTTGGTCGTAAAATTTAAGTATCTACTTACGTACTGCAAAATTGGAGGGCGAAGATACCCGTTGAAGTCAATTTACAACGCATATTTATATACTATGCCAAAAAAGAACATGTCAAAAATAAAAGGAGAAGATGTGAATAGTGATAGACAACCATAACAATATGCAATTCAATTTGAACAAAAGAATGAAAACCCTAGTTCATATGGAAACACAAAGTGAATGAAAAGACAACTAGTAATTTTCTACAAGAAAAATCTACCTTTTTCAAGGTTGGGACAGAGCCAGGTGCTCTAACAGCTCTTTATCTTATGTAGGCAAGTGCAAATTGGGGCAGGAAAAAGTCGGTAAGTAGATAGATATTTGACTTATTTTATCTGTTTCAAAATAGTTATAATCAATGACGGATTTATGATTTTTTTAAAGGAGTATGAAAAAAAAAATAGTGGTCTAAACCACTAAGTCAATCTCTAATCTTATATTCAAGAGGTTCAAAATCAATACATAAACATAAAAAATTTAAAAATACCTTAAATATACAATATAATCTTTTACCGAAAGAACTCGAATGAACGCCCTTAACATACTCTAATCCGCCCCTGATTATAACATTTCAATGCTAAGTTAGTTTAGAATAATTCGACAGAGGTAGAAGTGGATATGATACGATAAATAACCTCTTTTATTTAAATTTTCATTTATGAAGTAGGAAGAGAGAGTTATTATAAGTACGTACTAATATCTTACTTATTAAATTGATTTCTCATACACTTTCACTCAATTATTATAGTCACTATCTCAAAAAGTTATTTTGTTTTTTAAAAGAAAAATGAAAATAAAAAAGAAATTAATAATAACTATTGATTACCACCTAAGAAGAACAGTTTTTAACCTAAGATTACCATTCGAATATAAAGTTTTGGTCCCTCCCCCAAACCAAGTACTACTATTAAAGAATATTTTGCACAAAATGGACGCTTATAATTGGTTATTGATTATTGATTTACTCGTTTTGTCGTCTTCTTTGCCGACTAATTGTAGACAAAAGCCCTAATAAAGCACCGTCAAAATTATGGCACAGTAAATAAAGTTGTTCTTTCTTTATATTAGCAGGAGCGTAGCTATCTAATTGGATATAGTTCGTTAGAAAATAATATTATATATATAGTTAAATGATATACGTAGTGATTAAATAACATATTTTGGATATTCTTAACAGAATAAGGTATTGTAGTCTAGTGATTTTAGATGTCTGAAAAGAGCCTTAAATGCTTATGTGTTTAAATCTTACTAGGGATAATTTTTTCCCTTATTTTCTTGACACTCTTTGTGAAATTTCTGACTTTGTCACTCTATATAATAGAGGTCTCGATTTTGAGTTATGAATATGATAAAGTCCTTAATAAAGAGTGTTTCTTCAAATGAGTCATACCTCATACAAATCTAGATTAACCGAACTTCAAATGTTCAAATCTCACTAGTAACGATTTTCTACCACTTTTTTTTGAATATCCTTCGTGAAATTTCTCTGACTCTACCACTGTATAATAGAAGTCACGATTTTGAGTTATGAATATGATAAAGTCCTTAATAAAGAGTGTTTCTTCAAATGAGTCATACCTTATACAAATCTAGATTAATCGAACTTCAAATGTTCGAATCTCACTAGTAAAGATTTTTCATCATTCTTTTTGGACACCCTTCGTGATATTTCTCGCTCCGCACCGTATATTAAAGGTCTCGATTTTGATTTATGAACATGAAAATATACTTAATAGAGAGTGTTTCTTTAAATGAGTTAAACGTAATCTCATACAAACTTAAATTAGTCAAACTTCAACGTATATACCTAGAAAAAAAAATGAACTAGAGATAAAAAGGATCTCTAAATATCTGATGAGTCCGGTGAGATTTTACTACTTTTGAACAACAAGACAGACCTGTCTTTACGTGGTATAAATATTACTTATTAGATTGGTGTTAATTGTTAAAGTTAAGCTCTTAATTAATTAATATAGCACAGAGATAATTTATGGAACTAAATTAAAAAATTTATCCATGTCATTTTATTTCATTTGTGATGCACTTCAACTTTCAAGTTGCATCAAGGTACGTAGCTTAGACTCGACAAAAGAGTATACGAAAAACAATTTTATCGTCATTAAACATGCACATTAATATAGAATGCTAAAACATTATCGATAATTAGATTTGATATCGCTATAGGTTTTAGCGATATTTACAAAGAATGCTAATTATTTCAAAAAACATATATGTAGGGACAATTAAACTATTGTCATTAATCAATTGTCACTAAAGATCATTTTCGGTGTAGTATTACATACCGTGGCGAATGTAGAGCAAAAAAGTAGGGCACCAGCCCCCGTGGTCTTTTTGTAAAATTAGATATTTTATATATATATTTACTTAAATTTGTATAATATTATATTCTGACACCCGTACTACAAGAAGTCTAAATGGTCCGCATGATTAATTAATGTTGAACTTTCGACCTTGAGGATCAAGGATCAATTCACACTTCAATACATTTTACTTGATGCACCCATGTTCGAAAAATCCTAAATTTACCTCTGATTACATACATACACAATATAATTTTTCGATCAAACAATGTACTATAGAGTGACATGAGGACCACAGATGACAGTATGGTTTGGTTATTTTTGTAATTTTCAGGATGCCATTTTTGGATATTAATATAATTGACTAGCCTAGACTTGCTTGAGAAATTCTTCCTCTCAACGGGAATATAATGCTATCAACTCTCATCTAATAGCTCGAGTTAGAGATCAGATAGTTAACCTATTATCAAAAAACAAATTAATTCGACAACCTAGCCTCGGGGAGAGTTATCTAAAGAGATTGATGATATAATAATATAAGTGCTGATACAATAATATAAGTGCTGATACATTAAAAAGATCAGATACATTAATAGTAAAAAAATAAAGCGCTGATATATTAAAAAGATGGTCGGCGATGATACATTAAAAAGAGAGTCGGATACATTAATGGAGGGTTGGATACATAAATGGTAAAAAAATCAAAGCGCGGATACATTAAAAAGAGGGTCGAATACATGAATGACATTTTTGACTTAAGAGAAAAATGAGGAATTTTAGATATTTGTAAAACTTATGAGGGATAATAATAATAAGTAAACTAAAAGGTGAGATTTCTGTAATATAATTAATCCTAAAAATAATATGATGTCAAATATTTTGGAACGTAACAAAATGAAAAAGAGCATCAAAGTTAATAAAAAAGGAACATACAGAATACTATTATTTTAATTTGTTCAGCAAGAATTAGTTATTTTTAGTTGAAAATTCATAACATTATAGGTATGAATTTTCTGAAAACGGCTTTTTTATTTTCATAAGATAGAGGCAAAAAATTTACATACACATTATTTTTTATAAATTTTATTTATGAAATTACACAGATCGATATCATTATTATCATTGTTGTTGAGTGATATGTATATTGGGGATACATTATATATATTCCCCACAAATCTTTTTAACATTTAGAGGGACACATGTTTGCTTGATTAATTGATTTTACATTGGGGCCATTTATTTTGGCAAAAAATTGTTTGCTTTTATGGTGATGATTATGAATTTGTCAATTTTTGTTCATTTTGATTCTCTCTTTAAAATCTTACTAGCTGTTCCTTTTTTTTTTTTTTTTTTTTCCACTCTGGAATTTTAGTCTTTTAGTAGAAATGGTGATCTGTACATTAGTGATTCAAAAATAAAAACATGTTGATATGCAAGTGGGAAATTATCTTGGTTTCCCATTACCCTTTCAAATGTAAGTGGAAATATTGTGGACTTTGTTTGTTTGATTATGATTATACTCTCTCCGTTTTGAAATAAGTGAGGGTGATTCTTAGTGACGGAAAATCACAAATAACTCCTCTTGAGTAAGCTTTAAAGGTAACCAACCTTATAAGCAAGACTTTACTAGATATAGTGTGTAGATTTTATAGGATACGACGTTGCTTGGATATATCAAATTTGTCATGTCCCAATCTCGAGAGGCAATTGATAGCTGATGCCACATTTGATCCTGAGCTGACTCTACTTTTTTTAAAGTGTTTTTAGTTGTTATTTTTTTTAAAAAATAAGTGGTGTTTTAAGATTTCAAGAAGGAATTGATCTTATGCTTCCAAAATATCCTTGTTTACATAATCAAGAATCGTTAATTAGCTTTTTTTATTATTATTAAGGGTAAGTTAGTTCGTAATAAAAAGTAAGTTCTTAAGAAGTATGTCCAAGCTAAAATCACATTTATTTTAAGATGGAGGAATAGTTGAAGAAAGTTGGCCCCAAAGAGCAAGACCCAAGCATTGCAACTCGGATCTCTTTAAGAGGAAGTGTGAAGTGGCAAAATTAACTCAATGAGTATTGATGACTAGCTCAAGAGATGATGATTGTCCAAGATTATATAAAGAGGTCGACATAGAGACATGACAAAACTATCTCTTTGATCAAGTTTAATTATCCCATCACCACTAATATAGGACTCAATATCCCATCATACGCTAAAGACTTTGACATTTGAAACATGAAATATATATTTATGGGTTATATATATACATTGGATACAAACCGAAAAAAGGATGAGTTAATTTTGATATCATGCGAACATATCGTGGATTTAATAGCACACAATCATAAACAAAGAAAATAGAGAAGAATAGTAACAAAAGGATTTAATGACGTTTGGCTAGGCTTACTCCTCCTAACAAAAGCAGAGAAAGTTTTATTACATTGTTTATTCCGTACTATTTCCGCAACAACACAATATTAAGGGACCTAGCTAGTCCCTCATCTAAATCTTTTTGGTTCCTTTTATATTGGGGGTAGAGGAAGGGGAAATAGGTAGGGAATTATAATGTGGAGAATCGGACCTTCAACACCAAAATGAATTTTCAGATAGTCAATCAACTGAGCTGATCAAGATTCCTCTTCTTTTTTTCACATTGACTAAAGTAAGAAAATTTTAAATTTCAATAGTCAAGTTAATACTTAGGCTCTGTGACATTACAATGCCATTTATAAAGGCCCAAGTTGTGACCAAATGGGCCATAAATGGGCTTTTAGTCAATTTAGCTCAACACTGATAATCTGGTGGTCCAAGTGTACCCATAGTAGAGTCCATATAGCCCAATATTCCTTTATTAGTTGGGACAAAAAATCATTTTTAGCTTATAGCCCAATTTGGTTATCCAGTGATGACCCGAAGATTGGGATCGATCTTTTCTTAAAAAATGAAAAAAAATAGGGAAATAAGAGATGGGATTACGAATTGTGGGATCGAACTCTGATCAACAAAGCAAAACTTTAGTTAATCGATTGAGCTATTAAAATCTTCACGTCCTGGGTTCGATCATATTGATATTAGTATTTTCTTTTTAGTGAAGTGAAACCAATTCTATAAATTGGACAATGACTTTAAATTCTTTACGAATTGAGGGTAAAGTTCAAAAATCGCATATAATTGAAAAAATAGCCACATATCGAAGAGTCATTGAAAATAACATTTTTTAATACTTAAATAAAATATGGACAAAAATATCCCATGCTTGAAAAAATGAACTACAGGCCCCAAAAATGATTAGCCCAAAAACATTTTTACATGGATATCAATGTTAAGCCCAATAGATATACTTACTTATATCTCATTGATATACATTTTTAGTAGATGATAATGGTACTAAGAAGGGGGGAAAATAACTCTAATAAATAAAAAAAGAAGTACATAATCAAATTTCTTAATAGTTATTAAGTGGAATCTTAATGTTTCTTTAATTTCTTGATTTCTTATGGAAGAATAAACTTAATACTTATGCTAAATGCTGCCTAATAACCTATCTTTATAAAAAAAAAAACATATTCTTAAAGGATAACATTTTATATATGGTGTTAATAAAAATGCTTGATGCTAAAGGAGAATATTTATTCTTTAACTTTGTTTAAAGATGCTATGCACTAAATGGAATTAAACTATAATGTATAATAATAATGGAATAATTACGGATCTGAACTCAAGGGCAGATCTATATGAAAGTCAGAGAGTTTGGGTGAATCAAAAAATTAACTGTGTATATAAAATTAAATTTGTATTTTATGTCTATACATTTAACATTGAACTGCTTTCAGCAATGGACTTAATTCAGCGGTATGGAGGTTCATAAGCTAGCTAGTAAATGTGGGTTCTAATCTGAGCGACTACATAGCTCTATCACTGCATGAACTAGTCAACTAACTACTTTAAATATATATATTATATTTGATCATGTTAGTAAATCAGTTAATGAATATATTATCGTAACTTTTCAAATATAAAATACATAAAAAAAAATTAAAATAACAAACGTGAATCACCTGAATAACTTTTATGGTAATAATATACATTATTAATACATTGGAGATTCTTTTTGTCATTTTCAAAGATAGAAAAATAAAAATAGAACAATTAAACAAAGTTCTGATCCGTAAGGAATAATATGGTATATAAGTACTTAAAAAAGTACAACCACCACTTTAACAAGTGTAGGAAGAGGATCATACAATAGGGATAAACCACTAAATAAAATATTAGTCATATTTAGATTAATCAGTAATTAATTGTGTGGTCCTGCAACATAAGCATTATATATGTTAAATTATAAGATATAATCTTGTAAATTAAAGTACT
This sequence comes from Solanum lycopersicoides, assembly GCA_022817965.1. Classification (NCBI taxonomy): domain Eukaryota; kingdom Viridiplantae; phylum Streptophyta; class Magnoliopsida; order Solanales; family Solanaceae; genus Solanum; species Solanum lycopersicoides. The sequence goes on along the minus strand of CM040624.1, from coordinate 91,219,119 downwards.
TGTGAATCAGAACCCTCTAATAATATTTAAAAAATAATAATTTAGCATATAATATAAAAAGGTTCACTATCTAAAAGCGAAGAACCTACACCATATTTTATTTAAAAGTAACATAATTTTGTCGTTCTTTATTTGGCTATAACAATCAAGATCCACCGTACACCATAGAGTACTATTAATTATAAATTATAATATAAAGTTTGACGTATCATGCATAAAACTATTTCTTTTAATTTAATTATCATATTTTTCATAGTTAAAGATTAATAATTCTTTTAGCTTATTATTTTTTTTAAAGACGCTTTATAAATTTAAGATTATTTTGAAATAACGTTTAAATATTTTTTATACTATCGACGTTGAGTATTACTTAAATAAATTGGAATACATATGAATGTATATGATCAAAGTTTATTTTCAATTAATTTTGATATTATCGATAAAATGAACTAAGAAGAGAAAAATTGAACCAATGGAAGCATCTATCCAAAAACTTTTTCATGTTAGAAAGAAGACTTAATAAGTTATGAATAATTTTTTTTATGAAATTAATTAGTCTATATTTACAACAACAACAAAAAAAAAGTAAAAAGTTATTATTGATGATTGTCTCAAATTGCTTTAATGGTGTTGATGGAGAGTGAGGTAAAAATAATGAGTACAAGAAAATACTGAAAAAATCTTCTTATCTTTGGCAATCAAGAAAAATCCTAAACAAACTCATACAATTAATTTAAAGTTCAAGTTATCATATAATACTTTTATTATTATTATTATTATTTAAATATTAATAATAAATAATATATTTTAAAAAATAAATATTTCTAAAAATGAGCTCATGATGTAATTTCTTTAATCCACTTTCAGTGGATATAAGATAATAAATGAATTTTTGCCTAACTTCATCTATAAAAATAGGGTAGGACATAGGTCGGCCCTAACTAATTGAGTAAATTAGATTGAATGTAAAAAATAATCATAACACATATCGTCAATTCTTACCAAGTTTTAATTTTATCATAAGTTTTCTAGTAATAATTTATTTAATTATCAAAGAAAACTATTGTAACTTTTCTTATTTATTGTAGTTTTATATAATATAAAAAACAAGTTCTTTTATATTTTTCTAAAAGAATTCACGGTCAATTTAAAGTACAAAGGGTGAATCAACTTAATTATTGAACAAATTAAATTTGAACAAGTCAATATCTGTTACTAATAAATGGGCAAATTATATTCTCCCGGCTGATTTTTATGAGGAATTAAAATTTCTTAACCGTTTACTAAATTAATAGAAAAAAAAAGATCTTTTTATAAAAAACAAAAATCTCTAATTAAAAAAAAAAAAAATTAAAAAAAGTTCTAGTCCGTACAAAACCAATTCTCTTTGATTTTGTCACCCTTAATTGCCACCATTCATTGTCATTGCATTAAAATGTAGTATCACTTTTGAATGGTCAATTTAATTATCATTATGTGTAATATCATACATTTTTATTATAATGTTTTTTTCATTTTTCAATGAAATTCTAGTCAAGATCAGCATATATTAGTAGTTTTCCAAAGATCTTTTCCATTTTCTCTCTCTCTTTTTTTTTTTTTTTTTTTGGTTCATGAAAATTTTATTTCCCAAACTTTGGAATATATTGAAGATGCCAAATTGGTCATGAACTTTGGGCTCTCATTGAAATTGGTACAATTCAAATCCAATTTCTTCTCCCATGCATAGTATATGTTGCCAAAACAAGCATCAATTATCTTCCTTTTCTTCCGTTCCGATATCTGCATTAGAGCGTTAATTAAACAGATTCACACGTCGTGTAAGACTAACCATTTAAGAGAAAACACTTCCTTACATGATTTGTTTTTGCTCGAATCTCACATATCTGATTAAGGATGAAAAAATCTTATTTATCCCGCCACAAACCTTCGTTAATATCATGTTAGTTCCTTTCATTTGCCCCTTCAAGAAATTAGAAGTTGCCATTGCATGCCCCCAAAAATAAGGTAAAAGAGATTGACTTTTCATAAGATTGTAAGGACAAATCATGTATAGTTGGTCAATAAGGACAAGAACTTTTTCTTAGCTCCCTTCTTTACTTCACATTTGTGATCTTTAACTTCTTTGTCACTCAGCTATTTATGGCCATATTTTTTCCTTTGCTGAGTATTACTCTTTTCTTGAATGGACGTGTGTAACTTTGAACCAAAAGCTTCAATTAGAGGGACACATTTGTGGGGTAGAATGGTCCAACCCCATAATTTATATGTTATTTTTTATATGCGATATAGAAAATAAGATAAACGTAATATAACGATGTGTTGATAAGAGCATCTTATAATTCATGCCTTATTTATTCTCTATATTATACTTCTAATATTATTTATTCTACATGGAATATTTCTTTGGATAATTAAGTTGATCGGATTATTCTTAAAATATGCTAATATGATAAGGAGAACAAAAATATATTTATAGTAATTAAGTATCAGTATTTCTTTTTATCAAAAAGGAATGTTGAGTTGGATGTGTGGAATATTAGAAGAAAGACGATTACGATTGAAGATATTCGAGATAAGATATGAGTGATCTCTATACTGAACAAGATGAAAAACACGCATAGGGCTGAAATGGTTTGGTCATGTGAAAACGATGAGTGTAGATGCTCTAGTTAGGAGGTGTGAGTGGTTGACAGTAAGGGGTACCAGGAGAGGTAAAGTAAGGGCGAAAAAGTAATGGGGAAGGTGATTAAATGGACTTGACGCATATTAATCTTAATGATGCCATGACTTTAGATACGAGTGATTGAAGATCGCAAACTACGATAGAAAATTAATTGAAAATAGTTGAGTGTTTCTGGCTTCCTTGCAAGATAGGCTTGATGGTCATACTTGGACCTTCTTAACAACAGTATTAGCACTATTCTTGTAGTTTATTGATTTTCGATTTCGACTTTCACTGGTGTTTTTTGTGCTACGATTTTGTTACTGCTCTTTCACCTATTTGTTGTGTAACACTCTCCATTTCACATTAATTTGTTGTTGCTATTGACCCCAGATTTGTATTCTTTTTTTCTCAAACTGTCAAACAAGAATTATTAGAACGAGGGTCTATGAGAAACATTATTACCATATCTATAAGATAGGAGTAAAATCTGTATATATTCAACCTTTCCCAACTCCACTTGTGAAAGTAACTTTTGTTGTTGTACGTACATGTTGCATGCCAAATCATACGGGTGACGATTGGACAGGTTGAATTAAGTTTGGACGAGTCATAATAAACAACAATCGGATCAAAACATAACCTAACCCAATTTTTTACTAAATTTTATTATTTTATCTGTTCTTTTAAATTATTTCAGTACCTAATAAAATTAATATCAATTAAAAGGAAATAATGAAGCGCCACCACAACATGTGGTCCTTAAAACATTTATAAGACCAAAAATAATAGAGACTTAATACTATCAATTAAATGAGTCAAAATCAGTTATTGCTTAAACTGTTTGGTCACGATTCTTAATTCCAAAAAGATGGCATAATTCAATTTGATTTTACTATCTCCGTCTTATTTTATATATCACTTTTCGGATTTTAGAAATCAAAACAAACCTATCTTTGATCGTAAGTCTTTCATAGATTTTATAAATATTTTGAATTATCAATTATTGTGACTCATATTACCTTTTACGTAGGTTACAAATATATAAATTTCATTTCAAAAAATTAAAGATTACATGCTCAAATTTCCGATCAAACTTAAATTATTTGACTCTCAAAACATAAAATATATCATATAAATTGAGACAGAGAAATACATTTTAATTTCACTAGAAATTTTAAATCCAAAATCTAAAAAAAAGGTCACCTTTTAATAAATGTAGCTCTTAAAAAGAGACTCTTTGATACAATTTAAATTAGTCAAGTTGTACAACAGAAAAAAAATATCTTCTAAAAAAATTATTTTTAATATAATATTTATGAAAGAGGAAAAATAAAAAAGAGAAAACTAAATCTAGTTATTTGTGACCAAATCTCAAAATTACAACGTTCAATTAGTCAAACATTTTGAAATATCATGCGACTAAAGTGTTAAGAAAAGAATATAAATATAAATAAAAGAAATAAGAAAAAATTATACTAATAGTCCAATTAACTTTGGAATCCAAGAACTTTTGAAAGGCATAGATAAGTACACAAATATAGTGATAAATAATAAATAAATCTAAAGAAAAAGATTTTGGAATAAAAACTTTAAGCTAGCGTTTGGCCATAGATATTCAAATATTTTTGGCAAATATTATTTGGATGAATATTTGGGTGAAATTTCACCATGTGTTTAGCCATAGAATTTGGAAAACATATTTTATTTTTTTAAGAAATATGATTTATACCCATAAGTTTTTAAAACTATCAAAACTAACCATAAATTTATATTACATAGCGAAATAGAAATCTCACGTAACAAGATTCATGACTTCCGCAACAAATCAACAAGCATCATTACAGTAAACATTCGTATAGTGAAAAGGTCTTGGTACAAATCATGATAATGAAAATACAACTAATATAAATTCGAAAAAAAAGAAGAAGAAAACAGAAGAAAATAAATATTGCAATCACTGAAGAACCCATGCCTTATAATCTGAAAGAGTTCAAACTATTCTTTAATATAATCTTCCCATATTTTATGAACAATCTCTTCTCGATGAGCTTGCATTTCCTATATACAATTTTTTCGCAATTATAGAATCCTTTTTAGCTCTGACGTTTAGTTCTTCGTCAATGTGCTTGCTTATTGACTTATAATGCCAATTTCTATCCTTTCTGTTGCAAATATTTATAGAAAATTATCATTATTATGAAATAATAATATTTCGTTTTACTTACTTCAATATTTCCTAATAAAACTTACTAACGACTTATTTTAATTTCTTAACAGAAATAATTTTAAATTTTTTACTTATTTTAATATGTTTACCCACCCGTTTATTATTTTACTTAACTTAACACTTTCCAATAAAACTTACTAATTACTTACAAAAGTATAAAATTGTTATTACTATTATTATTATTATTAAATGACAATGTTTCATTTTACTTACTTTAATATTTTCTAATAAACTTACTAATGGATTATTTTAATTTCATAATATAATTAATTATTAAATTTTAACTTATTTCATTATGTTTATCGACCCCCTCTACAATTACTTATTTTACTTACTTCAATACTTTATAATAACATTAATTAATTAAATAAACTCCTAATAATATTGATAAATAAACTCTCAAATTACTTTAATGCTTAATTAAATTAAGTTAATTTCATTGTCAATATATATAAATTTAAAGAAAAATATTTAAGTCATGTTAAATATCTTAAATATTTCACAAATATTATTGATCTCGTGCATATCACGAGCTATATTTTACTAGTATAATAGAAAAGTGTATTAATTGAGTTAGTTGGTAGATGGGGAGCTAATTGAATTGGTTGGTGTCAATAAATAGATTGTTTTTGTAAAATATAAAAGTTAGGTGTAAAAATTAAATTTTAAAACTTCCTAAATAATGAAATTTGGCCCAAATACTAGTTTTTTCTAGTATTTGGGAATTTGGAAAATTTGCCAAAAAAATTTGCCAAATAATGAGAAAGTGTATGGACAAACAAAATTTGCCAAATTTTTCTCCAAGTTTTACTTGCAAAATCTATGGCAGTAAAGGTTTGGTCATAGATTTCAAATATCTGTATTTTGTTCTCAATTAATATGACATAAGTCAATAAAAAAATTTCATGATCGACAAATATTTTTTAAATTATTAATTATTATAATTTATAGTATTTTTATAATTTTTAGATAATATATATTATTCATTCTTATTCAATTTGTGCGATATCAATACAATTTCGATAGTTAATCAAATTTTTATATTTTTTACATATGTTAAATAGATAATTATTATAACTTTATAATACTTTTCACATCATTTTTGAATAAAATACATTACTCTATCAATCTTAATTCATAACACTAATAGAATTTCAAAATTCAATTTAAACGATAATTAAACCTCACATGTTTTATTGGTATAGTAATAATTAAATTAATTAACTAACATCAAGCAAAATAGGGGGGCTATGAACTGGTTGTGTCTTATTCAAAGAAAGTTACTAGACGTGTCTTACAAAAACATGTGAAGAAGCATGAATTGACAAAAGTAACCTCAGAGTATATCAATTCTAAACTACAGACACCTAACGAGAGTTGCGATAAAATAATAAGTATTAATGTATTTTTAATTTAAAAATTTAAAATTTGAGTCCTCTAAATATGAAATCGCTTTTAGAATTCAAATTTAATTGGACTCTAATATAAATATTTATTTCCAAATGAAATAAAGTTAAATTACATATTATAGGAATAACTTCAGATATCTCTCTACATATTTCGCTCTATAACACTCCCCTCTTCTTTAATTTAAGATATTACGTCTACCTTTTTTATTTTCATTTTCTTATTTCTTTAAATCTATTAAAATAAAATAAATAAACTTAAATTTGACATTCTTACCCATCTATATATTCATTTCTTCATATTGACAAATATTATATATTTATGCTGATTTATTTTTAAAGTATTTATTAAATGAGTAATTTTATATTTATATAATATTTATTAATATGTAGAAGTCAATATATAGAATGATAAAATTATCAAATTTAATTTAATTTATATTTATTTTAAATATATTTAAAGAGTTATTACAATAAAATGGAAAAAAAAGTAAATATAATATCGTAAATCACTATAAAAATGAAAAAAGTTATAGAGTGAAATTTGAAAAGGTTTTTGAAATTATCCCAAAATTATATTATAATGAGGTGATAAGTAGTATAAATTTTTATATTTATTTAATAATAACTTAATATACATATGTACCAATAAAAAGTTACATGAAATGATGATTCTATGGAATATTCTAGGAATCTAAAAAGAAATTTATATTGAATTTTCAACCCATTAAGTTCCCATAATTAAAAAGATACACCACTAATTTGGACTCTTGTTGATTTTTAGTTGGAATTTTCCACTCTGTTCTTCACATCCTTCTTCTATAAAAAAGCTTAAGCAAAATCCCAATTTCTCTGCAACTTTTCTTCAAATCACTTCTCTTTTTCTTCTGCTCTCTCGTGACCCATTAATTTTCTCCTTTATTTCTACTTCTTCCGGATTTTTCCGTCACGGGAATCTTGAAATTACCCATAAATAATTATTCACTCTGTTTCTACTTTTTCATAAATTTTTGAAAAAAATTGTGAATGTTTTAAGTTAATGCTGAAAATTGTTTGATACCCAGTTTTCTCCGTGATAAAGGGTGGAAGAATCCGTGATTTTTTTTCTTTTTCAATTTTGCTAGTTGATAAAAAGAGTGTTTTTTTTTTGCGAAGATGAGTCGGAAAATTGAGAAAATGGCTTCAATTGATGCCCAATTGAGGCTATTGGCACCAGCGAAAGTGTCGGAGGATGATAAGCTTGTGGAGTATGATGCTTTGTTGCTTGACAGATTTCTTGATATTCTGCAGGATTTGCATGGAGAGGATATTCGAGAAACGGTACTCTTTCGTTTGTTTTTTTCGTGTTTTTCATACTTCTGGTAAACCCTTTTGTTAGGTTTCTTCATGATTTGTGGTTTTGAATGCAGTAGGGTTATTGTACATTTTGCTTAGTTTTGTTGGTACTGAGTTTAATTTCGTGTTTATTAACTTTTGTTGAACCCCTTTGCTGTGTTTTCTCATAATTTATGGTTTGAATGCAGTATGCTAATCGTATGTTTTGCTTAATTTTTTTGGCACTTGGTTTAATGTTGTGTTTATCAGCTCCTTTACTGTAATTCTCTTGATGTTTATATGGTGTGAGTAGAAAAGAGTGGTTCTTTATTCATTGTTTATGGTTTCAATGCATTAAGACTAGTTTCCATTATACCAACTTTTGTCAGTTCGTAATAATCTTTATTGTTGAACTCTCTTTTTTTCGCGTTCTTTTGTTGTGTTTATGCGGTGTGTGGGGAAAAGGCTGGTACTTTATTAATATTGTGGTATGGATGCTCTAGGCTGATTTCCATTGTGCTTGATTTTGTAAGTTCTTGACTAGTTTATACTAACAAATCAAACCTTTTTTTTTTGGGTGGATGGATTCTTTAAGACTGGTAGTGTGTTCATAATTTGTGGTTTCAATCACTAGTCAATTCTCATAATGTGTTATTTTTCTTAGTCCTTAGTCTGTTTAGAGCATATATAAAGCTTTGAGTTAGAGTGTAACAACCCATAAAAAGGAGGGAATGAATTGTTGAGGGTGATGGAGGTTCTTTTAATTTGACTAAGACATAAGTTTTGCCATTTTGAATTAGTTAGTGTTGGTGAAATTCTCCTGACTCATCAAGGAGAAGTCTCTATTAGCCTTTGAATCAGGGACATTATTCTTTTTAAATATGTGCAAAGTAACTTCCCTATCTTATGAAAAGAAGAAACAAAATATTTCTATTCACCTTGTTCCTTATCTATTAAGATGAACTGATTTGGCCCCATCTGTACTCTTCTTCTATTAAATTAGTTTTAGCTTTGGTCCCTGGGCCCTGGGTAGTACTCACATCTCCTTTAATGTCTTCCTCTATCAAAGAATGTTCATCTGGGATAAAAGTGAGTCAAAGTTTTACTTTTGATTGTTGCATGTTGTTTCTAATCTTTGCGAGGCACGGTAAATTATAGGTCCTGTGGTCTTAATCATTACAAAATATTAGTGATTTCTGGTAAAAGTGGAAGGAACTTACTGTGGTGCTACGTTGTGTTAGGTTCAAGATTGTTATGAACTATCTGCTGAATACGAAGGGCAGCATGACCCACATAAGTTGGAAGAGCTTGGGAGTATGCTTACCAGTTTGGATGCTGGGGATTCCATTGTAGTCACCAAAGCCTTTTCTAACATGCTTAACTTGGGTAACCTTGCTGAAGAGGTTCAGATAGCTTACAGACGAAGAAGTAAGCTAAAAAAGCGTGATTTTTCGGATGAGGCTTCTGCACTAACTGAATCAGACATTGAAGAGACTTTTAAGAAGCTCGTCGGGCAGCTAAACAAATCACCCCAAGAAGTTTTTGATGCTTTGAAGAACCAGACCGTGGACTTGGTGCTAACAGCACATCCTACCCAGTCTGTTCGTAGGTCTTTGCTTCAAAAGCATGCAAGGTAGGTAGCAGTTGCTGAAGTTAACAGAAAATGTGTGCTGAAATAACAGCATATCCTATTCAATCTGTTTGTGGGGCTGTGCCGGCAAAAGCTCCATACTTTTTGAAGGTTACCTAAATATAAGTCTATTTCTGAAGGGATAAAAAGAAGATGAAAGGAAAGGAGACAGTACTTTTTGTTCGGTTGATCGATGTTTCCATCTAAAGAGCAGCTCTTTTTTTTCTTTTTTCCAATTACTTATTTTTAACTGGACAAGATTCTATTCTGATTTCCCACTTGCTGTCCAGGATTCGTGATTGTATGACGCAGTTGTACGCCAAAGATATTACTCCTGATGATAAGCAGGAGCTAGACGAGGCTCTACAAAGAGAGGTATGAGGTTCATAGTGCTGGTTTTTCTTGTCGTCTTCTTCTCTTTCTATCATTCCAATTCCCCCCATTTCAGTAAGGATGTAATTGTGTTTTAAAAAAGGCTTAAATTTTATTTGGTATACGAAGTTGGTGTACAGAAATGTTGTTTAGTGAACTTGTGCTAAGCTAAAGTGGATGTGAGGAAACACCTTCAAGACCGGTGCTTTCGTAAATCTCTGCTGGTTTTAGAGTATTCTCTTTTTGCGTTTTCACTCCCCTGGTGCATAAATATTGATTAGCATCTCTCTTTCCTTCTTCATGTTAGGCAAAGCTGATATATAGAGCTGATAACAAAATTCGGATAAGAAGATCATTAGTACATGGTGAGAAATATAGGTTCAATTGTTAAAGAAGCTAGACCTTTCAGGAACCACATCTTAGCTTTTAAATGGGAAGAAAGAGATTCACTTCTGTAGAGTTGTTTAAGCTGCCAGATCACCTTTACTTTTGTGCATTTAAAAGTTTAGAAGAGTTGGCAGGTAATTTTTAAAAAATGAATTACTAAGGAGAGAATGTACTAGAGTCCGCTAACTGGTGTCAGAATTTTTTGATTTCTACTTTTTTACTACTCATTTTTTGCCTTTTACCTTTCTTTTGTGTATTAAGCATTGACAGAATATCACATTAGTCATCAATCCTCTGCACAGAATATCAACAACTATAAATTCCTTCGACTCTTCTCTTTTGCTGCATACAGATACAAGCAGCCTTTCGCACAGATGAAATCAGGAGGACTCCACCAACTCCACAAGATGAGATGAGGGCGGGGATGAGTTACTTCCATGAGACAATATGGAAGGGGGTGCCGAAATTCCTACGCCGTGTTGACACTGCTTTGAAGAATATTGGAATAAATGAACGTGTTCCCTACAATGCCCCTCTCATTCAGTTTTCTTCTTGGATGGGTGGTGATCGAGATGGTATGACCTTTCTTTACAAGTAGCATTGTCTTTCTTTTGTTTTTGTTCTCACTCATTGAAAGTCAGATTAAGCACATATTAGAAGGAACTAACACTGATACATACGGAACTCATGGTTGGTTTAAGATTCTTTAGTTTATTGGAATTCTCGAAGGTCAATGAGTTCAGTGTATCCTTATCTAAATCCATGGATCCAACTTTGAGGGACAAAAAGATGATGTTTGTTTAGTTGAAGTGTTCTCAACTCAATTCACAATTTCGTAGTATCTGAAACATCATAGCTAGATGGTAAAATGGTACTTTTAAAGCTTTACAATATGCATTAGGTTAGAGCAGTAGAAGCATCTTGCTTCTGATTCTCAAGTGACAAGAAAATATTCTCCTTGAAGCTCAATGTAATTGCATGCCAAGTTGAATGTTTTGTGAAGGCACCAACAAATTTTGATGTGCATGCAGGCAACCCTAGAGTAACCCCGGAAGTGACAAGAGATTTGTGCTTATTGGCTAGAATGATGGCTGCAAATCTGTATTTCTTTCAGTTTGAGGATCTTATGTTTGTGTTGATACATTGGCTACTGAATGTTGTTGCCTGCAATTTACCTCCATCCCGTACTAAAATTT
>CM040624.1:91126029-91206947 GCA_022817965.1 Solanum lycopersicoides | reverse complement strand
TATTATTTTAGGATGTAATTATATTACATGATGTCAAATATTTTGGAACGTAACAAAATGAAAAAGAGCATCAAAGTTAATAAAAAAAGGAACATACAGAATACTATTATTTTAATTTGTTCAGCAAGAATTAGTTATTTTAGTTGAAAATTCATAAACATTATAGGTATGAATTTTCTGAAAACGGCTTTTTTATTTTCATAAGATAGAGGCAAAAAATTTACATACACATTATTTTTTATAAATTTTATTTATGAAATTACACAGATCGATATCATTATTATCATTGTTGTTGAGTGATATGTATATTGGGGATACATTATATATATTCCCCACAAATCTTTTTAACATTTAGAGGGACACATGTTTGCTTGATTAATTGATTTTACATTGGGGCCATTTATTTTGGCAAAAAATTGTTTGCTTTTATGGTGATGATTATGAATTTGTCAATTTTTGTTCATTTTGATTCTCTCTTTAAAATCTTACTAGCTGTTCCTTTTTTTTTTTTTTTTTTTTCCACTCTGGAATTTTAGTCTTTTAGTAGAAATGGTGATCTGTACATTAGTGATTCAAAAATAAAAACATGTTGATATGCAAGTGGGAAATTATCTTGGTTTCCCATTACCCTTTCAAATGTAAGTGGAAATATTGTGGACTTTGTTTGTTTGATTATGATTATACTCTCTCCGTTTCGAAATAAGTGAGGGTGATTCTTAGTGACGGAAAATCACAAATAACTCCTGTTGAGTAAGCTTTAAAGGTAACCAACCTTATAAGCAAGACTTTACTAGATATAGTGTGTAGATTTTATAGGATACGACGTTGCTTGGATATATCAAATTTGTCATGTCCCAATCTCGAGAGGCAATTGATAGCTGATGCCACATTTGATCCTGAGCTGACTCTACTTTTTTTTTAAGTGTTTTTAGTTGTTATTTTTTTTTAAAAAATAAGTGGTGTTTTAAGATTTGAAGAAGGAATTGATCTTATGCTTCCAAAATATCCTTATTTACATAATCAAGAATCGTTAATTAGCTTTTTTTTTAATTATTAAGGATAAGTTAGTTCGTAATAAAAAGTAAGTTCTTAAGAAGTATGTCCAAGCTAAAATCACATTTATTTTAAGATGGAGGAATAGTTGAAGAAAGTTGGCCCCAAAGAGCAAGACCCAAGCATTGCAACTCGGATCTCTTTAAGAGGAAGTGTGAAGTGGCAAAATTAACTCAAGGAGTATTGATGACTAGCTCAAGAGATGATGATTGTCCAAGATTGTATAAAGAGGTCGACATAGAGACATGACAAAACTATCTCTTTGATCAAGTTTAATTATCCCATCACCACTAATATAGGACTCAATATCCCATCATACGCTAAAGACTTTGACATTTGAAACATGAAATATATATTTATGGGTTATATATATACATTGGATACAAACCGAAAAAAGGATGAGTTAATTTTGATATCATGCGAACATATCGTGGATTTAATAGCACACAATCATAAACAAAGAAAATAGAGAAGAATAGTAACAAAAGGATTTAATGACGTTTGGCTAGGCTTACTCCTCCTAACAAAAGCAGAGAAAGTTTTATTACATTGTTTATTCCGTACTATTTCCGCAACAACACAATATTAAGGGACCTAGCTAGTCCCTCATCTAAATCTTTTTGGTTCCTTTTATATTGGGGGTAGAGGAAGGGGAAATAGGTAGGGAATTATAATGTGGAGAATCGGACCTTCAACACCAAAATGAATTTTCAGATAGTCAATCAACTGAGCTGATCAAGATTCCTCTTCTTTTTTTCACATTGACTAAAGTAAGAAAATTTTAAATTTCAATAGTCAAGTTAATACTTAGGCTCTGTGACATTACAATGCCATTTATAAAGGCCCAAGTTGTGACCAAATGGGCCATAAATGGGCTTTTAGTCAATTTAGCTCAACACTGATAATCTGGTGGTCCAAGTGTACCCATAGTAGAGTCCATATAGCCCAATATTCCTTTATTAGTTGGGACAAAAAATCATTTTTAGCTTATAGCCCAATTTGGTTATCCAGTGATGACCCGAAGATTGGGATCGATCTTTTCTTAAAAAATGAAAAAAAATAGGGAAATAAGAGATGGGATTACGAATTGTGGGATCGAACTCTGATCAACAAAGCAAAACTTTAGTTAATCGATTGAGCTATTAAAATTTTCACGTCCTGGGTTCGATCATATTGATATTAGTATTTTCTTTTTAGTGAAGTGAAACCAATTCTATAAATTGGACAATGACTTTAAATTCTTTACGAATTGAGGGTAAAGTTCAAAAATCGCATATAATTGAAAAAATAGCCACATATCGAAGAGTCATTGAAAATAACATTTTTTAATACTTAAATAAAATATGGACAAAAATATCCCATGCTTGAAAAAATGAACTACAGGCCCCAAAAATGATTAGCCCAAAAACATTTTTACATGGATATCAATGTTAAGCCCAATAGATATACTTACTTATATCTCATTGATATACATTTTTAGTAGATGATAATGGTACTAAGAAGGGGGGGAAATAACTCTAATAAATAAAAAAAGAAGTACATAATCAAATTTCTTAATAGTTATTAAGTGGAATCTTAATGTTTCTTTAATTTCTTGATTCCTTATGGAAGAACAAACTTAATACTTATGCTAAATGCTGCCTAATAACCTATCTTTATACTAAAAAAAAAACATATTCTTAAAGGATAACATTTTATATATGGTGTTAATAAAAATGCTTGATGCTAGAGGAGAATATTTATTCTTTAACTTTGTTTAAAGATGCTATGCACTAAATGGAAAATAGAATGTATAATAATAATGGATAATTACAGGTCTGAACTCAAGGGCGGATTCATATGAAAGTCAGAGAATTTGGGTGAATCGAAAAATTATACTGTGTATATAAAATTAAATCTGTATTTTATGTCTATACATTTAACATTGAACTGCTTCCAGTAATGGACTTAATTCAGCGGTATGGAGGTTCATAAGCTAGCTAGTAAATGTGTGGATTCTAATCTGACCTAAGGAAGTAGAGCGCGGTGAAAGAATTCCGTCGTTCAGTCGAAGGGGACATGTTAGCAGCTTCAGGATAACCCGAGCAGTGAAAGAGAAGTAGGGTTCAGGCCAATCGATCCTATTTCGATTATACGGCTGGGTTCTAAACCAAAAAAGGGCATTTGAAAGCAGAGCGACTACATAGCTCTATCACTGCATGAACTAGTCAGCTATCTAGTTTAAAATATATATATTATATTTGATCATATTAGTAAATCAGTTAACAAATATATTATCGTAATTTTTCAAATATAAAATACATTAAAAAAATTTAAAATAACAAACGTGAATCACCTGAATAACTTTTATGGTAATAATATACATTATTAATACATTGGAGAATCTTTTTGTCATTTTCAAAGGAGAAAAATAAAAACATAACAATTAAACAAATTCTGATCCGTAAGGAATAATATGGTATATAAGTACTTAAAAAAGTACAACCACCACTTTAACAAGTGTAGGAAGAGGATCGTCCTGCAACATAAGCATTATATATGTTAAATTATAAGATATAATCTTGTAAATTAAAGTACTTGTGAATCAGAACCCTCTAATAATATTTAAAAAATAATAATTTAGCATATAATATAAAAAGGTTCACTATCTAAAAGCGAAGAACCTACACCATATTTTATTTAAAAGTAACATAATTTTGTCGTTCTTTATTTGGCTAGAACAATCAAGATCCACCGTACACCATAGAGTACTATTAATTATAAATTATAATATAAAGTTTGACGTATCATGCATAAAACTATTTTAACATTATGTTGGCAGTTAGAAATTAGTTTTATTACGAATCATGTACCATTCAAATAAAGATTTTATTTGATCATTTAGATGTCATTAAAATGGATTAATAGATTAATAAATGATTTTTTGCCTAACTTCATCTATAAAAATAGGGTAGGAACCAAGGTCGGACCTAACTAATTGAGTAAATTAGATTGAATGTAAAAAAATAATCATAACGCATATCGTCAATTCTTATCAAGTTTTAATTTTATCGTAAGTTTTCTAGTAATAATTTATTTAATTATCAAAGAAAACTATTTTAACTTTTCTTATTTATTGTAGTTTTATATAATATAAAAAACAAGTTCTTTTATATTTTGATAAAAAAATTCATGAGTCAATTTAAAATACAGAGGGTGAATCAACTTAATTATTGAACAAATTAAATTTGAACAAGTCAATATCTGTTACTAATAAATGGGCAAATTATATTCTCCCGGCTGATTTTTATGAGGAATTAAAATTTCTTAACCGTTTACTAAATTAATAGAAAAAAATGATCTTTTTATAAAAAAACAAAAATCTCTAATTAAAAAAATCATTTTTTTTAATTAAAAAAAGTTATAGTCCGTACAAAACCAATTCTCACCCTTAATTGCCACCATTCATTGTCATTGCATTAAAATGTAGTATCACTTTTGAATGGTCAATTTAATTATCATTATGTGTAATATCATACTCCCTCGATTCGGTATTATTTTGTCATGATTTTTATTTTTAGAGATAAATTATATAAATTTTGACTAACATTTTAAGGTATATATATCTTTTTATTATATTAATATGCAAAAAATTACAATTTATAGTACTTTTTATATAGTTTTAGAATATCTAATTTTTTTGTTTGAAAGTATCGAATTAATGTAATTTAATTTAACTTTGAAAAATTAATCAAATTAACTTTTGAAAAACGCAACATGACAAATAATACCGGACGGAGGAAATACATTTTTATTATAAGGTCTTTTTCCTTCTTTATTTTTTTTTTCCTTTTTCAATGAAATTCTAGTCAAGATCAGCATATACTAGTAGTTTTCCAAAGATCTTTTCCATCTTCTCTTTTTTATTTTTTATTTTTTTTGTTTTGTTCATAAAAAATTTATTTTCCAAACTTTGGAAAATATTGAAGATGCCAAATTGGTTATGAACTTTGGGCTCATTGAAATTGGTACAATTCAAATCCAATTTCTTCTCCCATGCATAGTATAGGTTGCCAAAATAAGCATCAATTATCTTCTTTTTCTTCCATTCCAATATCTGCATTAGAGTGTTGATTAAACAGATTCACACGTCGTGTAAGATTAACCATTTGAGAAAAAGCGCTTTCGTACATGATTTTTTTTTGCTCGAATCTCACATATCTGATTAAAGATAAAAAAATCTTATTCATCCCGCCACAAACCTTCGTTAATATCATGTTAGTTCCTCCCATTTGCCCCTTCAAGAAATTAGAAGTTGCCATTGCATGCCCCCAAAAATAAGGTAAAAGAGATTGACTTTTCATAAGATTGTAAGGACAAATCATGTATAGTTGGTCAATAAGGACAAGAACTTTTTCTTAGCTCCCTTCTTTACTTCACATTTGTGATCTTTAACTTCTTTGTCACTCAGCTATTTATGGCCATATTTTTTCCTTTGCTGAGTATTACTCTTTTCTTGAATGGACGTGTGTAACTTTGAACCAAAAGCATCAATTAGAGGGACACATTTGTGGGGTAGAATGGTCCAACCCCATAATTTATATGTTATTTTTTATATGCGATATAAAAAGTAAGATAAAACGTAATATAACAATGTGTTGATAAGAGCATCTTATAATTCAGGCCTTATTTATTCTCTATATTATACTTCTAATATTATTTATTCTACATGGAATATTTCATAGGATAATTTGATCGGATTATTCTTAAAATATGCTAATTTGATAAGGAGAACAAAAAAAATATTTATAGTAATTAAGTATCAGTATTTCTTTTTATCAAAAAGGAATGTTGAATTGGATGTGTGGAATATTAGAAGAAAAACGATTACGATTGAAGATATTCGAGATAAGATATGAGTGATCTCTATACTGAACAAGATGAAAAACACGCATAGGGCTGAAATGGTTTGGTCATGTGAAAACGATGAGTGTAGATGCTCTAGTTAGGAGGTGTGAGTGGTTGACAATAAGGGGTACCAGGAGAGGTAAAGTAAGGTCGAAAAAGTAATGGGGAAGGTGATTAAATGGACTTGACGCATATTAATCTTAATGATGCCATGACTTTAGATACGAGTGATTGAAGATCGCAAACTACGATAGAAAATTAATTGAAAATAGTTGAGTGTTTCTGGCTTCTTTGCAAGATAGGCTTGATGGTCATACTTGGACCTTCTTAACAACAATATTAGCACTATTCTTGTAGTTTATTGATTTTCGATTTCGGCTTTCACTGGTGTTTTTTGTGCTACGATTTTGTTACTGCTCTTTCACCTATTTGTTGTGTAACACTCTCCATTTCACATTAATTTGTTGTTGCTATTGACCCCAGATTTGTATTCTTTTTTTCTCAAACTGTCAAACAAGAATTATTAGAACGAGGGTCTATGAGAAACAATATTACTATATCTACAAGATAGGAGTAAAATCTGTATATACTCAACCTTTCCCAACTCCACTTGTGAAAGTAACTTTTGTTGTTGTACCTACATGTTGCACGCCAAATCATACGGGTAACGATTGGACAGGTTGAATTAAGTTTGGACGAGTCATAATATAGTAAAACAACAATCAGATCAAAACATAACCTAACCCAATTTTTTACTAAATTTTATTATTTTATCTGTTCTTTTAAATTATTTCAGTACCTAATAAAATTAATATCAATTAAAAGGAAATAATGAAGCGCCACCACAACACGTGGTCCTTAAAACATTTATAAGACCAAAAATAATAGACTTAATACTATCAATAAATGAGTCAAAATCAGTTATTGCTTAAACTGTTTGGTCACGATTCTTATTTCCAAAAAGATGGCATAATTCAATTTGATTTTACTATCTCCGTCTCATTTTATATATCACTTTTCGGATTTCAATAGTCAAACAAATCTCTCTTTGATCATAAGTCTTTCATAGATTTTATAAATATTTTGAATTATCAATTATTATGACTCATATTACCTTTTACGTAGGTTACAAATATATAAATTTCATTTCAAAAAAATTAAAGATTCTATGCTCAAATTTCTGATCAAACTTAAATTGTTTGACTCTCAAAACATAAAATGTATCATATAAATTGAGACAGAGAAATACTTTTTAATTTAACTAAAAATTTTAAATCCATAATCTAAAAAAAAGGTCACCTTTTAATAAACGTAGCTCTTAAAACGAGACTCTTCGATACAATCTAAATTAGTCAAATTGTACAACAGAAAAAAAAATATCTTCTAAAAAAATATTTTTAATATAATATTTATGAAAGAGGAAAAATAAAAAAGAGAAAACTAAATCTAGTTATTTGTGACCAAATCTCAAAATTACAACGTTCAATTAGTCAAACATTTTGAAATATCATGCGACTAAAGTGTTAAGAAAAGAATATAAATATAAATAAAAGAAATAAGAAAAATTTATACTAATATTCCAATTAACTTTGGAATCCAAGAACTTTTGAAAGGCATAGATAAGTACACAAATATAGTGATAAATAATAAATAAATCTAAAGAAAAAGATTTTGGAATAAAAACTTTAAGTAAAGGTTTGGTCATAGATTTCAAATATCTGTATTTTATTCTCAATTAATATGACATAAGTCAATAAAAAAATTCATGATCCACAAATATTTTTTAAAATTATTAATTTTTATAATTTATAGTATTTTTATAATTTTTAGATAATATATATTACTCATTCTTATTCAATTTATACAGTATTAATACAATTTCGACAGTCAATCAAATTTTTATATCTCTTACATATATTAACTAGATAATTACTATAACTTTATAATACTTTTCACGTTATTTTTAAATAAAATATATTACTCTATCAATCTTAATTCATAACACTAATAGAATTTCAAAATTCAATTTACTCGATAATTAAACCTCACATGTTTTATTGGTATAGTAATAATTAAATTAATTAACTAACATCAAGCAAAATAGGGGGCTATGAAGTGGTTGTGTCTTATTCAAAGAAAGTTACTAGACGTGTCTTACAAAAACATGTGAAAAAGCATGAATTGACAAAAGTAACCTCAGAGTATTATCAATTCTAAACTTACAGACACCAACGAGAGTTGCGGTAAAATAATAAGTATTCACGTAGTTTGAATTCAAAGATTTCAAATTAGAGTCCTCTAAATATGAAATCGCCTTTAGAATTCAAATTTAGTTGGACTCTAATGTAAATATTTATTTTCAAATAAAATAAAGTTTAAATTATATAAATTATAGGGATAACTTCATATATCTCCCTCCATATTTCGCTCTATAACACTCCCCTCTCCTGTGGTTTAAGATATTACGTCTACCTCCCTTATTTTTATTTTCTTGTTTCTTTAAACCTATTAAAAATAAATATAAATTAACTTAAATTTGATATTCTTACCCTTCTATATATTCATTTCTTTTCATATTGACAAATATTATATTATTAAATGAGTTATTTTATATTTATATAATATTTATTAATATGTAGAAATCAGTATATAGAAGGATAAAATTGTCAAATTTAAGTTAATTTATATTTATTTTAAATTAATTTAAAAAATTGTTATAAGAAAATGAAAATAAAAAAAGTAAACATAATATCGTAAATCACATAAAAAATGAATGTTAAAGAGTGAAATCTGAAGGTAAATTTTTGAAATTATCAGCAAATTATATTATAATGACGTGATAAGTAGTATAAACTTTTATATTTATTTAATAGTAATAACTTACTATATATACAGATGTACCAATAAAAAGTTACATGAAATGATGATTCTATGGAATATTCTAGGAATCTAAAAAGAAATTTATATTGAATTTTCAACCCATTAAGTTCTCATAATTAAAAAAATACACCACTAATTTGGACTCTTGTTGATTTTTAGTTAGAATTTTCCACTCTGTTCTTCTATAAAAAAGCTTAAGCAAAATCCCAAATTCTCTGCAACTTTTCTTCAAATCACTTCTCTTTTTCTTCTTCTCTCTCGTGACCCATTAATTTTCTCCTTTATTTCTACTTCTTCTGGATTTTTCCGTCACGGGAATCTTGAAATTGCCCATAAATAATTATTCACTCTGTTTTTACTTTTCATAAATTTTTGAAAAAAATTGTGAATGTTTTAAGTTAATGCTGAAAATTGTTTGATACCCAGTTTTCTCCGTGATAAAGGGTGGAAGAATCCGTGATTTTTTTTCTTTTTCAATTTTGCTAGTTGATAAAAAGAGTGTTTTTTTTTCGAAGATGAGTCGGAAAATTGAGAAAATGGCTTCAATTGATGCCCAATTGAGGCTATTGGCACCAGCGAAAGTGTCGGAGGATGATAAGCTTGTGGAGTATGATGCTTTGTTGCTTGACAGATTTCTTGATATTCTGCAGGATTTGCATGGAGAGGATATTCGAGAAACGGTTCAAGATTGTTATGAACTATCTGCTGAATACGAAGGGAAGCATGACCCACAAAAGTTGGAAGAGCTTGGGAGTATGCTTACCAGTTTGGATGCTGGGGATTCCATTGTAGTCACCAAAGCCTTTTCTAACATGCTTAACTTGGGTAACCTTGCTGAAGAGGTTCAGATAGCTTACAGACGAAGAAGTAAGCTAAAAAAGTGTGATTTTTCGGATGAGGCTTCTGCACTAACTGAATCAGACATTGAAGAGACTTTTAAGAAGCTCGTCGGGCAGCTAAACAAATCACCCAAAGAAGTTTTTGATGCTTTGAAGAACCAGACCGTGGACTTGGTGCTAACAGCACATCCTACCCAGTCTGTTCGTAGGTCTTTGCTTCAAAAGCATGCAAGGATTCGTGATTGTATGACGCAGTTGTACGCCAAAGATATTACTCCTGATGATAAGCAGGAGCTAGACGAGGCTCTACAAAGAGAGATACAAGCAGCCTTTCGCACAGATGAAATCAGGAGGACTCCACCAACTCCACAAGATGAGATGAGGGCGGGGATGAGTTACTTCCATGAGACAATTTGGAAGGGGGTGCCGAAATTCCTACGCCGTGTTGACACTGCTTTGAAGAATATTGGAATAAATGAACGTGTTCCCTACAATGCCCCTCTCATTCAGTTTTCTTCTTGGATGGGTGGTGATCGAGATGGCAACCCTAGAGTAACCCCGGAAGTGACAAGAGATGTGTGCTTATTGGCTAGAATGATGGCTGCAAATCTGTATTTCTCTCAGATTGAGGATCTTATGTTTGAGATGTCAATGTGGCGATGCAATGATGAGCTCCGTGTCCGTGCAGAAGAACTTCATAGGACTTCCAAAAGAGATGCAAAGCACTACATTGAATTTTGGAAGAAAATTCCACCAAATGAGCCCTACCGTGTTCTTCTTGCTGATGTGAGAGATAGGTTATATAATACACAGGAACGTGCTCGTCAGTTATTAGCCAATGGGTTCTCTGATGTTCCTGAGGAGTCGACATTCACAAATCTTGAACAGTTTCTGGAACCTCTGGAGCTGTGCTATAGATCTCTATGTGCTTGTGGTGACAGACCAATTGCAGATGGAAGCCTTCTTGATTTTTTAAGGCAAGTGTCCACCTTTGGTCTGTCGCTTGTGAGACTTGATATTCGGCAAGAGTCAGATAGACACACTGATGTTCTAGATGTTATAACAAGGCACGTGGGTGTTGGCTCCTATAAAGAATGGTCTGAAGAGAAGAGACAGGAATGGCTCTTATCTGAACTAAGTGGCAAGCGTCCACTTTTTGGACCTGATCTCCCTAAAACTGATGAAATCGCTGATGTTTTGGATACCTTTCATGTCATCTCTGAACTTCCTGCCGACAGTTTCGGTGCTTATATAATTTCGATGGCCACGGCACCCTCTGATGTGCTTGCCGTTGAGCTTTTGCAGCGTGAATGTCATGTAAAAAGTCCCTTGAGGGTTGTTCCATTGTTTGAAAAGCTTGCTGATCTCGAGTCTGCACCTGCTTCTGTTGCTCGGTTGTTCTCCATAGATTGGTACAGAAAACGTATCAATGGGAAACAAGAAGTTATGATTGGGTATTCTGATTCGGGTAAGGATGCTGGCCGACTATCTGCAGCTTGGCAATTGTACAAGGCTCAAGAGGAACTTGTAAAGGTGGCAAAAGAATTTGGAGTAAAGCTAACAATGTTCCATGGCCGAGGTGGGACTGTAGGAAGGGGAGGGGGTCCCACCCACCTTGCTATTTTATCACAACCCCCGGACACAATTCATGGCTCACTTCGTGTGACTGTTCAAGGTGAAGTTATTGAACAGTCATTTGGGGAGGAACACCTGTGCTTTAGAACTCTTCAGCGTTTCACAGCAGCTACCCTTGAGCATGGAATGAACCCCCCTGTGGCTCCAAATCCAGAGTGGCGTGCCCTATTGGATGAGATGTCTGTTGTTGCTACAAAAGAGTATCGGTCTTTAGTGTTCCAGGATCCACGATTTGTTGAATACTTCCGCCTTGCAACCCCAGAATTAGAATATGGTCGCATGAACATTGGAAGTCGCCCAGCCAAAAGGAAGCCAAGTGGTGGGATTGAATCTCTTCGAGCTATTCCATGGATCTTTGCATGGACTCAGACGAGGTTTCATCTCCCAGTCTGGCTTGGCTTTGGGGCTGCATTCAAGCACATTATTGAGAAGGATATAAGAAATCTGCAAATGCTCAAGGATATGTACAACGGATGGCCTTTCTTTAGAGTGACACTTGACTTACTCGAAATGGTCTTCGCTAAGGGAGACCCTGGTATTGCTGCACTGTACGATAAGCTTTTAGTATCCGAAGATCTGTGGCCACTTGGAGAGCGATTGAGATCCAAATACGAAGAAACAAAAGGCTTTCTCCTTCAGGTTGCTGGGCACAAGGATCTATTGGAAGGAGATCCATACTTGAGGCAAAGGCTTAAACTTCGTGACTCTTACATTACGACCCTCAACGTAAGCCAAGCATACACATTGAAACGAATTCGTGATCCCAACTACAATGTGAAGGTCAGACCTCATCTAGACAAGGAGATCATGGAATCAAGCAAACCAGCTGCTGAATTAGTGAAACTGAATCCTACGAGCGAGTATGCGCCTGGCTTGGAAGACACCCTCATATTGACCATGAAAGGTATTGCTGCTGGAATGCAGAACACTGGTTAAGGCAAAGGCAAAGGCAAAGGCTAAGGCTATTATGTATGTATAATAAGTGATATTGTCTTTTAACTTTTATAAATCCTATGTCTGTTCAAGAATAATAATGATGAGATGTTTCTGAAGAATTTGAGTGTGTGATTTCTGATTCATACGTTCTTGAATATGATACATGGAGTAATTTAAAAAACTCGGAATCATCGGTCTCTTAACTTGAAATTGCAACGAGTCGATATATGATCTGATGTTGAATTCCAACGACTGAATGAAATTTTTAGCCAAGCATCAGTTGGTAAAACATTATGTTAATGATACATTTTATGTTATATTATTTGCATTATAATGCTTGTATACTAGTAACCAAAATCGATTTTGGTTTCAAAATATTCAAGAGGGTCATTTGGTCAGATTCCGAAAGACAAGTTAGGTAGGGATTAACTATTTTCGTACTATTTTGTGTTGACAGTGTGATTTGTTATATTAATAAGGGAAAAGAGTCAAAAATACCTCTTAACTTTGATTTATTGGTTGATTATGCTCTTACCGTTAAAACAAAGTTATTATTACATAGTTTTAATAGACCTCACGAGTATTTTTATGATTTTCATTGATTTATCTCGGAATATTCAGTCTCGATACTATTATTTCACCCTCTAAGATAAGATCATCTTTTATCTTTTGTTTAGCAAGAATGACAAATGTTTAATTATATGATCGATGTACATATAAAATTAATCGAACTTGCTCTTGTAAGGTGAAAAAAAAAAAAACTTGCTCTTGTATAATAGAAAGTGGCACAACATGGAAACTACTGATAATCGTTCATTAACTAGAAGAATTTACACAATTTTTTTTGGTGAAAAACGATTCATAAGCTTTCAACGGGATGAGAAACTTTTTCAACGAAACTGAGAGCAGGATCTAGTATATAGATTATAGAAGAATTTACACGAAGAAATTGTCGATTTGTTCAATCCATCCGGTGATAAATTGAGTATAGATGTTAGCTCATTTTTCGAATCCAACGTCTTCCTGAACTTTTTTCTCCTCTGCAACAAGAAATATCGAATGTGAGACGAGACATAGAGACTAGTATTTGACGTGACAAAAAGAAAACAGTCTGATGCAGTAAGCTCCATGTATATCCGGAGAAGAACTGGACCACAAGGGTCCATTGTACTCAACCTTACCCTGGTTGTTTCCAGGGCTTGAACCCGTGACCCCCAAGACAACAGGTTATCCCGGGGCGTGGTTTTCATTATTCCCTGTGACTAAACAAGTTGTATACTAAGATGGAACATGAAATTTTTTGTACACATTGATTCAAATCTAAGATGCATGGTAATTTGAAAAGATGATAAAAGTTGTAGATGGGAGGTTCGAGTCGAAGCATACCTACTATTTTCATCAGAGGTTGATGGAAAATCATAAAAACTAGAGCTAAGCTTGTGACTTATTTCCAATAATCGATACACCTTCCTCGATTGCTTGGACAAAAGTTGCAATCTTGTAAGTGAAAAATCCGACTAGCATGGGTATCAACTCGAGGTGCATGAATCCATACTCTGGGACTAGGATCCTGGAAATACATCAATTTGTAAGATCAAATGCTTAGGCAACTCTTCACAACAACGAAAGAAAATTCATTAAGGTATTCTTTGGATGCAAGTGTAGTAGTAGTAAAAAAGGGAATGCGGAAAAAAGTTAACACTAGACTGGACTTTTTGGTTTGTACAAGCAGAAAATGGCGAGAAAATGGATTAAGAGAGGAAGTTGAAGCCCGATAAAATAGCCCCAACTTCCTTCAGTTCAGAATGCAGATAGATTTATGCTACCAATAGTAGTTTTCAGAAAATAAACAAGAGGTTCTAAGAAGTTTGCTTGAATCAAGAAGAGAAGTTTTATTTTAACAGTTAATCTCGACACATATCTTTTTGGTCAATGTGGTAATAGTGGTAGAGCTTACCCATTCCACCGGTTAAAAATCATGACCAAAGCAACAGGAACCAATAGCCTTGGCTGCCCAACAGCTCCCCTGAAAGTAAAAGTTTCGGTTAAGCTTATCGAGCAGAGCTCAAAACAGTCAGTTTTAGGGATATAGCTACTCTTCTTAGTCTCAAACAACAGCATCATTTAATCATGCAAGTTTTTGGCTTTTACTATGACTGTGGGTTAATGACTTCCAATCCTGGAACAATGAAACTGACGATTCGCTAAGAACAACTATTTGAGTGACCACGTACAACTCCAATTCAAGAATGACAATATTGATTTAAATGTGATGAAGTGGTAATAGGATGCTCCATAAACATTTTTCCAAAATGCTGTAAAATAGTAGCACATGCAATATGCATAAGAAAATTGGGCTTCCTATTTTCACTTGACATCAATCGCCTCGATTAAGACACGTACATGCAACACAAAGAAACAAATGATGTTTAGGTTTGAGATAATGCAAGAATGGAATAGACGGAGCCATTTGGTAAAGAAAAACAATCAAAAAATGTACTTGATAAGTGCTCTGGGTCCATCTGACTGCATATAATCCACACTGTTTCCAAGCATACGCATGTACATCAACGAACCAATCAACCCTGCAGTGTAACTGCAAGAATGAAAAATACAACAGTTCATTAACACCGCAATTTCTGCATGAGTGCAATTGCCAGATTTGAAAAAACTAATGATTCCTTATATTAATTAAATCTAAGCAAAGAGAAGCTAAAAACGTCCAGGCCTGACAGAGGACATTAAAAGAACTCTAGCAGCTAAAGATATTTCAGTCGAGGAAATTTCCTTACATTTCATCAGTTACACAAATCAGAAGAAATAAGCAAATTAAGATTCTCTTCGTCAAGAAATTTTTCAAACTGACAACTTAAGGGACCAGTATACTAATTGGAGGAACAGTTTGTAATAAATAGGGGTCATGTCCCACTACAACAATAGTAAATCAAACACGGGTAATTCTAAAGTAGACGTGTAAAGAATAAAGCATATAGCCATATAGGAAGTCCTATTTTGGATTACCTTACTGTTATTTCAGGAGAATAAGAGATATAAGCTGAAATCACACCAACACCACCAATCCCAACAGTGAGGAGCTGCAATTTATTCTTTAACTGGAAAGACAAGAAAAAGGAACAAACAAAACGGTAAACTGAAAAGTCAACATATCTCAACAAAGAGTGATTTATGAGGAATAAACACAAACAAGTACCTTAAGATACTGTTCCCTTGACTGAGCAGCCATAACCTTTGGATCCCCTTGAGGACGTTTTATTTCCCTCAACATCACGTCCTGGATTATAAAAAATTTCAGAACTACAACTTGGAGAACCACATTTCTCTATCTTATTAGTTAGAGACGAGGTGAGCAAAAAAATATTATAAACCAAGTTTCAAGCAATGAACTAATTGCAAGCTTCGATGACGTACACTGCCCCCAGTTGCAGCCTTGGCAGCTTTGCCCCACTTCTCCTGCTCGCGTCGTGTTGGTGCTGGTCGCCATTTTTGAGATGCAGTAAAACCAGCCTGAAAATCAGTTTACTTTTCAACAATGGTAGTAGAAAAGGCTAATACTTAAAATGCTGAAGGCAAGTGTTTTAAAGTTACCACATACTTGAGTATTTTCGACTTCTGGTTCTAGAACAGGTTGTGAAGGGGCTGTTAGCTCCTTAGTCAAGTCAACTTCCAAACTATTCTCCATATGCGATTAAATATTAGAAGAAAACAAAATATCTAAATCTCTATAAAGAAAAGAAGAAAAAGATCACACCTGTCAAGATTCATGACTCTGTTTAAGCTAAGAAATCCTGATATCTCTTCCTGTTAAGATATAAAGTCACAAGAATATTGGCAACCATTTTAAAAAAATGGTACTCCTTAAGCAACATGCATGTATTATGACCAACATATAATGCAACACGCTAACAGCAACTTCTTATGTTCTTCATACAAGAGTACCACACAGATAGAACACCCCCCCATGAAATTTATGTGACCATATTTCCTTTTTAGTTCATTCAAAAAAGAATGAGCTCTTGCTAAATTTGGAAATAGTTTAACTAAAACTTCTTGTTCTATCTTATTGGACGCTTTTATAGCCTCATAAATGTTACTGTATGACATAGTTATGATCACATTGTTTCAAAACTCTAATAGTCATATAAAAGTTATGACATATTTAACACCACAAGTTTCAAAAGTATTCATTCCTTTGTTTAACTCCGTTCCCATTCAAATAAGTTCATTAAAATGAACTCTTTTGAAACTTGTTAATTGCCAAACCATTAAAATGACCAAGAAGGTTAAGTGTCCATCATGAAAACCAGGATATACACCAAAAAAGAGAAGCCTATCAATTAAATAAAGATTTCATCACAAAACATATTCCCCGTCCACTTTAACTTGTCCATTATACTAAAAATAGGTATTCACTTTTACTTGTTAAGTTCGGAAAATTAAGAGATAACTTATATCCTACCCTTATTATTCTATAGGCAATTAAATTTAAGCCCAGAAGTCAATTTACCCCATGCATTTCCCAAACCTTGAGGGGTCGTTTTGGTCGGGAAAAAGTTATCCTTAATAATTATTCCACAACCTCCAAATATATAGGATAACTTATCCCGTATAAATGGTGGAATAAATAATTCAAGGACTACTAATACCTCCAACAACATGCAAGGACAAAATAATCCTGCATTTTATCCCGGAATTTTTATACCTTATACCTCGCACCAAACGAATCCTATGGGGGAGCAAAGTCAATAGTGCACAAGTAAACATGGAGCATTAACTGAACTCAGAACAACACAACAGAGAATAGAACCAAAAATTCAAATTCTAGAAAAGATAAAATCTTTTTGTGAAGAAAGCATGTCATAAGTTATGACTAGAACAGCTCAAAAGATGAATGCATAGTAAGGGTCAATTAGGCCAAAGATTATACCTTTACAGCAGCAGCAGGGGTATTTTCTTGAGGATCCTGAATGTACTTCTTCATTCGACCCATAAATTCCCTATTCCATATAAAATCATCAGAGGTGAGAGGATCCACATCCTCACCCCAATACTTCCTAAGCTTAGTAGTAGTAATGGGTGGGTCAGCAGCATAGTCCCCATTAGCAGCCACCCCACTAGACAATTTCACAGATTTCTGCTTGGATTGTGTTGGAATTGACAATGGGGTTGGATTATTTGAAGAATCTTGAGATATGGGTGTGGCTGTAGAGGTAATTGGGAGGTAGCAGTAGCTTAGAACTCCCATTTTTTGTTCAATTTGGAGTGATGGGGTTGTGTTTCTTGATGTTATAGACAAGGAAAAATAAATATCTTTAGTGCAAATTGGTAGTAAATGATAAGGGTGGACCCTTGTTGATGATAACATTGCTTCCTTTTTATTGTTTGGCCATGAAAAAGTTTGATTGGATATTTTTGAAGAAGTTTTTGTAAAATGTATTCTACTCCTTTGTTTAGAATGCAAAAAATAAATATGGTACCAAAAGTTTCGATTTGAATCTTAGGTACCAAAAATCTCGATTTGAATCAAACTTACAACATATAAATTGAGATTTGAGACTGTGAGAATAAAATATTTGACTTTTGATATGAAGCTTGTAAATATTAGTTGATATTAAAAAAAAATCATATTGAAATATTATTTTGTTACCGTTCGAAGATAATGTAATGATATTCATTTTGTTAATTTCCTTCTACGTAACATACGCATTTGACACCCAAGTACATGATGAGCAATGTAAATTATTTTCCTTTTGTATGATTTGTTGCTTAAAACAAAATTATTAACTAGGAATTTGTGTAACAATTAAATTTATGAAAGGGAAGAATCAAGTCCCCCAATGGATAGTAGAAATTTTATCGGATATGCATTTTAATATGTCCACACTTTCAAATCGAATTGAATAGACTATATAGTAAATTGTACATATTTTACTTGTTTAATTTATAACTCTTCAAATACATTAAATTTTAGACGTGTCTAACAGTATTTAATATTATCGACATCAAACAACACCATTTTGACTAACATGCATGCCTCTTTGATGGTGCTCCGTCTTTTCAAATCTTAGATTCGTCTCACCCATACTAACATATGTATCTAATCAAATAATTATTTAACAAAATGAAATAGCAAAAACTAAAGATTCATGAGAAATCCAACAATGATGAAAACCATAGGGTTTACCCTACCACCCTATGATCTTATAAACTATGAAATACAAACTATATATAAACAAAATCCAAGCTTGAATTCATCAATAACAATATATTTAGTAAAAATTCGTACGGTAGGTCTAAAAAGGATAGAGTGTATGCAGTCTCAAGCAGGAGATGAAGCTAAGAAATTCTCCGCTAAAATAAATTAAATCAAAGCAATAATAAAACGAAAAAAGATAGAGGAGAGAGGAACATGACCACTAATAGCAAATCGTAACAACAATCGCTATTGATTCAAACACAATTTACAATCTATTTTGAACAAACCCATATTCCATCAATCCAATCTTGATGAACTCTCAAATCACTTATAAAATACCCACATTCATCTCCACTACATTCAAAATACACAAAATACCTACTCCCAATTTTACCAGTAATTCTTCCAACCCACCATCCATCATTACCAAACGCATCAACGTGATCATTCAAATTAAATCTACTCACCGGAATCTCCGGCGGAACTGGCCGGAGTTCTGAGTGGGTAACAAACTCCGTCAGGGGACCCGATTGATCATCTGTCAATAGGGTTTTATACTGCACGATGTAATCTTTTTTGAGAGGTTGACACACAACAATTGCTTCATAATAAGAACCCACAAATCCATCTTCTTTGCTTGCAACTTCAACAAGATCGCCTCTGCTAAACCCCATCTTCAAAGAATGATAAGAAGAAGAAGAAGAAGAAAACAAGAAAAGATATTACTGTTGCATGATTGTAGGGTGATTGGTTTATTGATGATTTGGGCATTTAAGTAGAATAATACTATCGAAAAGAGTCATATTTGGTCTTGAGAAAAGGGTTATACTTGTCCTTCATTATATTTATCCCTGTCATCCAATTTTATATACATTTATCCTTGCACGGTTAGGTCTTAATATCCTGCATGGAACCTATGTGACACGCCTATATGAATATATAAATTTAGGGGAAAAGAATAAATATATCTCAAACTATGGTAAATAATATGCAGATACTCTCCCTCGTACTTTTGGGACATTGTTGCCCCTGCCGTCCAAAAGCTAGAGCATAATATACCCTTTACTCTAACGAAATACTAAATAGAACACGTGGCCAATCTAATCCGTCGATCGATAACTAATAAATATCGAATCGATGAATATGATTATGACATGTGTATGTCCATTAGGATAAATGACATATATTAATTTTTGAACTACAGGAGCACCAATGTTCTAAAAGTATGACGGAGAATATCTGCATACCATTTACAATAGTTTGAAGTCATAACTCTTAGCACAAAACAAAATGAATTAGGTGTCCAATGACCTATTATATGATAGATAATTGAATCTTCTTTCCAACGCCACCGAATTTACTAAAATCCAATCTATATTTGTCCTTTTTCCCATAAATTTATTTACTTGAAGTCTCATTCTATTATACCAAATCCAATAATATACCCACCCATTTAACTCATTGCAAAATAGTCGAGGAACAAGCAAACTAGCTCGAACAGCCCAAACTATATGGAAAAAAATTGTAGAAGAGTATGCAGATGATGCTCACTAGAAAGCAAGTGGCTGATGATAAAAGTTAGTATTCAAATTGCAAATAGTAATCCTAGATACCCCTTTATTTCAAACCAGTGAAAGTATATCTCTATTTGTTGCGTTTCTTAGCCTGCTTGCCCTGGCCCTTCTTAGGTGGCCCCTTTCCACGACGTTTCAACATTTCAAGCTTGCTGAGACGCTCTTGCTCTTGACGAGCCATCACAAGAGGGTCATCTTTCATGATATCGTGTGGGTACCATTGTGAGACCTTTTCACCGATCAGCTTCTTGCGTAAAACCTTGTGAGCAGATCGCTGCCCAGTTGGATTAATTACATGACCAAATATCTTGGCCCTTGCCTCGGCCAATCCTTCAATCGCTGCAGCAGCTACCATATTTTTCAGTCTCCCTAAGTTCATTTCTTGGATCCAAAAAGAAGCTCAATATGAGGATACACTGCACAAAGGAGAAGCAGAGTCTCATAGAAGGTTCAGTGAGAAGCCTAACACAATTGTAAATATATCAGACTCGGTGTTCTTAAAGGTGAAAATTGCAACAAAAAAAGACTAAGGTCCTTACTAAGACTTGAAGCAAAGCGCAGCATGCAATCAATTGAAAACTAAAGAAATACTAAACATATATGAATTCAGCACGACTTAAAACTTTGCTCGTCTTTAATGGACAACAGAATCACAAAATATGTATACATACAAAACCAGTCATATTTCAAGCACCACTCAGTTTATAGTTTATATCACATTTGGGATTGATAACATCCTATTTATATTTGGTCCAAACAGTGATCAAAATTCAAACAAAACTTCCCTTTAAGAAAAAAAAAAGAGTCAAAGTAACCAACACAGATTGTCTATTACCTTCTCAAAACGTCGACAGAGATTGTCACATTAGTCCCCTCTATATCACATTCATTCTATTTCTCTGATAAAAACATCACAAGTTGCTCTCAGATAAATACAAAGAATTAGATGCATATTCTCCGCTTTACAGGAACAACAAGACATCATTGGTCATGCTTTTCCATTAGTACGCTGGGAATGACCAGAATACAAAGTGCTCCAACCATAGAAACAAAGATGGATCGGAAGACTCTAAAAAGAAAAACGGAACAGCAACTTCAACACAACCTCAGCTTGAAACTTTAGACATGCATGCCTCTAAATTCTCAGAAAGAAAATCATCAAAAGGCTTTCTGAACAATGCCACAGTCCCCGACTTAATCACAAAATCTCATTCCCATTTCATATTCCATCATCCCAAAAACTTCTAAAATCGCCTATATATCAAGAAGAATTACGAGACATCACTTTCTTTACGTATTTTTGGAAAAAAAATTACAACATTCCATAGAGACATCAACCTTCTTGTTTGTTCACTAGCACAACATATGTGCAAGGGAAATTAAGTCTTTTGACCTGCGAAATCAAACAGTGAATGCATATGCCGGTACGCATCCTAACTCAAGAAATGCAAATGATTTTTCAATTTTCATGCTTCTAATGCATACCAAGTTTATTTGAACCCCTATTTGTAAGCTATGGGATTAAGCTAATTATTTTACAAAGAAGTATCCACTTTTTCCTATTAATTTGAGCTTTGGTGGACAGAGTTAGCTGATATGCACGGAACATTGAACTATCCAATTAACCTATTGGAAATATGAAACTAATTCACAAAAACAGTGAACTTTATGAAGTAAATCATTTCACTGATAACATGTAAACAACAACTAAGCAGAATCAGAGAAATGTAAACAACAAGCTAAATTTCAACTTTAAAAAAAATGGAAAGCACAAACTAATTTACTCGTTGCGAAGGAAGTTAAGAAAGAAAATGTACACATTCAAATTAAATTAGAAAAAAAGAAAATGAAGAATGTAGAATGGAGCGAACCTTGATGAGAACAATGCCTACGGCTGCCTTGCTTTGTGAGAGACTGGATCCGCCACTTCCAAATATATTGATTACTGTGTAGTAAGCTCTTGGCTGCTTCAATGGAGTTTTTGAGGGGAAGAAGGAGAAAAATTGTTCAATAGAATCTCGGGTCTTCCTTCTCATCTCATTGAAGTGGGCTGGACACTATGCATTTTGTTGGGCTCGGAAATTAAGAGGAAAAAAACTGGATATAGACAAACATTGTTACCGTATTTACTAATTCTTTCTATAATTTGAAATAATTACATATTCTATAGATAAATATTCGTATAGTATTTACCAATTCTTTTTATAGTTTCAAATAATGACGTATTGCATCACTAATTAATGATTTCATATTGAATTTCAAGTTAGATACATATATTTTTATTATCAAATACACTAAAAGAGGGAGAAATGCAAACGAGATTTCTAGAGGTAAATAATAATTTCATATCCAGATACATGTGAATCACACTAAATACACAAGTGAGAAAGAAGTAGAAAAGAGGTAAGCAAGAGAGCCATAATGCGATTCCACTTAAATATAGTTCATCTCTAGATCAAATTACACCTAATTTTAACACCATATATTTGAAACACAATTTGAAAATGAATTCCTGATATGATCTTCGAGAATGTATCTCTTTTAATTAGTTTGTTAAGTTAAATCCAAAATGGAGATGTAATGGGTGAATTGATGGCAGGAAAATGGATCTTAGGTCCTTGCAATTTTTTTAAATTTTTTTAAGATTCCATTTTTACACCTAAAAGATCTGAAAAGCTATTTTCTTCTTTAAAGCTGCCAAGAAATCTTAATTCTCAGCCCAATATCTTGGTACAACAAATTACTCCCTCCGTTTCAAAAAAATTGACATAATTTGACTTAAAACGAAATTTAAGAAAAGAAAAAAAACTTTTTAATCTGGTAATTCTAAATTAAAGTTATATCAAATGTAGCAAAATGTCCTTTAATCTTGTGATTTTAAACATGCCACGTGAAGAATTAAAATTGGAGTGTTGCCAAAAAAGAAAGGGGTCATTCTTTTTTAAATAAACTAAAAAAAAAATAAGGACATTTTTTTTAAATGGAGGAAGTATATACTTTATTTCCTGAGGAAATGAGATCTCCTATCTTCTTACAATTTGAATCGAAGTACATAAACTTTAATAGATCTCTTTTTTTAAAAAAAAGACACCTTAAAAAAAGTTTGTAAAGAGCCAAAAAATTATTTCTCTTCACAGTTTCTATATGATCAACAGCAGTAGTGACAATATGATTTAAAGTGTAAGGTATGCTTTCTGAAACTATAGCTACAAAATCATTTCACTTCTGTTTAAGCGGCTGAGCTGGTCTTGCATTGGTTTCAGATTCCTGTGATAAACAACAAAAGGAAAAAAAAGTCAAGAAAACATTATTTTTACTGAAGTTGTATATGTGTTAACAGTATCTACAGATAATAACTGGAGAGGGGGGGGGGGGGGGAGATCAAGAAAGGCAAGTTTAAGAAGAGTTGGACCCAAATATATACTATAATGGATGAAACATAATTAGGAAAGAAAATTCTTATTGCTGAAATTTCATTTGGCAGCAACTCGCGTCATGAACAGCATCTGGGATCAGTTTCATTTGGTTGTCACCTGTAAAACTAAAAAGCAAAATTTACTTCAAATGGAAATGGTTGCATATTTCATTTGCATTAACAAAAATTGGCATTAATAGTTAATTACCTTTCTATCAATATTCCAGATAACATCCTGTGGTACTGTAGGAATAAACACAAACAAGTACCTTAAATACTGTTCCCTTGACTGAGCAGCCATAACCTTTGATCCCTTGAGGACGTTTTATTTCCTCAACATCACGTCCTGGATTATAAAAAATTCAGAACTACAACTTAGTGAACCATATCTCTATCTTATTAGTTAGAGAACGAGTGGCAAAAAAATAATTATAACCAAGTTTCAAGCAATGAACTAATTGGCAAGCTTCGATGACTGTACACTGCCCCCTCGCCTTGGCAGCTTTGCCCCACTTCTCCTGCTCGCGTCGTGTTGGTGCTGGTCCGGCATTTGAGATGCAGTAAAACCAGCCTGAAAATCAGTTTAGTTTTCAACAATGTAGTAGAAAGGCTAATACTTAAAATGCTGAAGGCAAGTGTTTTAAAGTTACCACATACTTGAGTATTTTCGACTTCTGGTTCTAGAACAGGTTGTGAAGGGGCTGTTAGCTCCTTAGTCAAGTCAACTTCCAAACTATTCTCCATATGCGATTAAAATATTAGAAGAAAAAAAATATCTAAATCTCTATAAAGAAAAGAAGAAAAAGATCACACCTGTCAAGATTCATGACTCTGTAAGCTAAGAAATCCTGATATCTCTCCTGTTAAGATATAATATAAAGAATATTGGCAACCATTTTAAAAAAATGGTACTCCTTAAGCAACATGCATGTATTATGACCAACATATAATGCAACACGCTAACAGCAACTTCTTATGTTCTTCATACAAGAGTACCACACAGATAGAACACCCCCCATGAAATTTATGTGACCATATTTCCTTTTTAGTTCATTCAAAAAAGAATGAGCTCTTGCTAAATGGGAAATAGTTAACTAAAACTTGTGTTCTATCTTATTGGACGCTTTTATAGCCTCATAAATGTAACTGTATGACATAGTTATGATCACATTGTTTCAACAACTCTAATAGTCATAAAATTATTGACATACTTAACACCCCAAGTTTCAAAAGTATTCATTCCTTTGTTTAACTTCGTTCCCATTCAAATAAGTTCATCAAAATGAGCACTTTTGAAACTTGTTAATTGCCAAACCACTAAAATGACCAAGATGGTTAAGTGCCCATCATGAAAACAGGATATACACCAAATAAAGAGAAGCTATCATTAAATAAAGATTTCATCACAAAACATATTCCCTCGTCCACTTTAACTTGTCCATTATACTAAAAATAGGTGTTCACTTTTCTTTGTCATTTGGAAAATCAAGAGATAATTTATCACTTAATTCCTAATTTACCCGATGCATTTTCCCAAACCTTGAGGGGTCGTTTGGTGGGAAAAAAGTTATCCTTAATAATTATTCCGGGACCTCCAAGTAATAGGAATATATGCATCACTATGGTAAAATGGTGGAATAAATAATTCAAGGACTACTAATACCTCCAACAACATGCAAGGACAAAATATCCTGCATTTTATCCCGGAATTTTTATACCTTATACCTCGCACCAAACGAATCCTATGGGGAGCAAAGTCAATAGTGCACAAGTAACATGGAGCATAACTGAACTCAGAACAACACAAAGAGAATAGAACCAAAAATTCAAATTCTAGAAAAGTACATCTTTTTGTGAAGAAAGCATGTCATAAGTTATGACTAGAACAGCTCAAAAGATGAATGCATAGTAAGGGTCAATAGTAGCCAAAGATTATACCTTTACAGCAGCAGCAGGGGATTTTCTTGAGGATCCTGAATGTACTTCTTCATTCGACCATAAATTCCCTATTCCATATAAAATCAATCAGAGGTGAGAGATCCACATCCTCACCCAATACTTCCTAAGCTTAGTAGTAGTAAGGGTGGGTCAGCAGCATAGTCCCATTAGCAGCCACCCCACTAGACAATTTCACAGATTTCTGCTTGGATTGTGTTGGAATTGACAATGGGGTTGGATTATGAAGAATCTTGAGATATGGGTGTGGCTGTAGAGGTAATTGGGAGGTAGCAGTAGCTTAGAACTCCCATTTTTTGTTTCAATTTGGAGTGATGGGGTTGTGTTTCTGGATGTTATAGACAGGAAAAAATAAATATCTTTAGTGCAAATTGGTAGTAAATGATAAGGGTGGACCCTTGTTGATGATAACATTGCTTCCTTTTTATGTTTGGCCATGAAAAAGTTTGATTGGATATTTTTGAAGAAGTTTTGTAAAATGTATTCTACTCCTTTGTTTAGAATGCAAAAAATAAATATGGTACCAAAAGTTTCGATTTGAATCTTAGTACCAAAAATCTCGATTTGAATCAAACTTACAACATATAATTGAGATTTGAGACTGTGAGAATAAATATTTGACTTTTGATATGAAGCTTGTAAATATTAGTTGATATTAAAAAAAAAATCATAATATTATTTTGTACCGTTCGAAGATAATGTAATGATATTCATTTTGTTAATTCCTTCTACGTAACATACGCATTTGACCCAAGTACATGATGAGCAATGTAAATTATTTTCCTTTTGTATGATTTGTTGCTTAAACAAAATTATTAACTAGGATTTGTGTAACAATTAAATTTATGAAAGGGAGAATCAAGTCCCCCAATGGATAGTAGAAATTTTATCGGATATGCATTTAATATGTCCACACTTTCAAATCGAATTGAATAGACTAATATGTAAATTGTACAATATTTTACTTGTTTAATTTATAACTCTTCAAATACATTAAATTTTAGACGTGTCTAACAGTATTTAATATTATCGACATCAAACAACACCATTTTGACTAACATGCATGCCTCTTTGATGGTGCTCCGTCTTTTCAAATCTTAGATTCGTCTCACCCATACTAACATATGTATCTAATCAAATAATTATTTAACAAAATGAAATAGCAAAAACTAAAGATTCATGAGAATCCAACAATGATGAAAACCATAGGTTTACCCTACCACCCTATGATCTTATAAACTATGAAAATACAAACTATATATAAACAAAATCCAAGCTTGAATTCATCAATAACAATATATTTAGTAAAAATTCGTACGGTAGGTCTAAAAGGATAGAGTGTATGCAGTCTCAAGCAGGAGATGAAGCTAAGAAATTCTCCGCTAAAATAAATTAAATCAAAGCAATAATAAAACGAAAAAAGATAGAGGAGAGAGGAACATGACCACTAATAGCAAATCGTAACAACAATCGCTATTGATTCAAACACAATTTACAATCTATTTTGAAACAAACCCATATTCCATCAACCAATCGATGAACTCTCAAATCACTTTATAAATACCCACATCTCATCTCCACTACATTCAAAATACACAAAATACCTACTCCCAATTTTACCAGTAATTCTTCCAACCCACATCCATCATTACCAAACGCATCAACGTGATCATTCAAATTAAATCTACTCACCGGAATCTCCGGCGGAACTGGCCGGAGTTCTGAGTGGGTAACAAACTCCGTCGGGGACCGATTGATCATCTGTCATAGGGTTTTATACTGCACGATGTAATCTTTTTTGAGAGGTTGACACACAACAATTGCTTCATAATAAGAACCACAAATCCATCTTCTTTGCTTGCAACTTCAACAAGATCGCCTCTGCTAAACCCATCTTCAAAGAATGATAAGAAGAAGAAGAAGAAGAAAACAAGAAAAGATATTACTGTTGCATGATTGTAGGGTGATTGGTTTTGATTGATTTGGGCATTTAAGTAGAATAATACTATCGAAAGAGTCATATTTGGTCTTGAAAAAGGGTTATACTTGTCCTTCATTATTATTTATCCTGTCATCCAATTTTATATACATTTATCCTTGAGAGCACGCGTTAAGGTAACTGCCGATGGAACCTATGTGACGCCTATATGAATATATAAATTTAGGGGAAAAGAATAAAATATATCTCAAACTATGGTAAATAATATGCAATACTCTCCTCGTACTTTGGGACATTGTTGCCCTGCCGTCCAAAAGCTAGAGCATAATATCCCTTTACTCTAACGAAATACTAAATAGAACACGTGGCCAATCTAATCCGTCGATCGAAAAATAAATATCGAATCGATGAATATGATTATGCATGTGTATGTCCATTAGGATAATGACATATATTTTTTTGAACTACAGGAGCACCAATGTCTAAAAGTATGACGGAGAATATCTGCATACCATTTACAATAGTTTGAAGTCATAACTCTTAGCACAAACAAAATGAATTAGGTGTCCAATGACCTATTATATGATAAGATATATTGAATCTTCTTTCCAACGCCACCGATATTACTAAATCCAATCTATATTTGTCCTTTTTCCCAAAATTTATTTACTTGAAGTCTCATTCAATTTATACCAAATAATAAATAACCACCATTTCACTCATTGCAAATAGTCGAGGAACAAGCAAACTAGCTCGAACAGCCCAAAATAAAAAAATTGTAGAAGAGTATGCAGATGATGCTCACTAGAAAGCAAGTGGCTGATGATTAAAAGTTAGTATATCAAATTGCAAATAGTAATCCTAGATACCCCTTTATTTCAAACCAGTGAAAGTATATCTCTATTTGTTGCGTTTCTTAGCCTGCTTGCCCTGGCCCTTCTTAGGTGGCCCTTTCCACGACGTTTCAACATTTCAAGCTTGCTGAGACGCTCTTGCTCTTGACGAGCCATCACAAGAGGGTCATCTTTCATGATATCGTGTGGGTACCATTGTGAGACCTTTTCACCGATCAGCTTCTTGCGTAAACCCTTGTGAGCAATCGCTGCCCAGTTGGATTATTACATGACCAATATATCTTGGCCCTTGCCTCGGCCAATCCTTCAATCGCTGCAGCAGCTACCATATTTTTTCAGTCTCCCTAAGTTATTTCTTGGATCCAAAAAGAAGCTCAATATGAGGATACACTGCACAAAGGAGAAGCAGAGTCTCATAGAAGGTTCAGTGAGAAGCCTAAACAATTGTAAATATATCAGACTCGGTGTCTTAAAGGTGAAAATTGCAACAAAAAAAGACTAAGGTCCTTACTAAGACTTGAAGCAAAGCGCAGCATGCAATCAATTGAAACTAAAGAAATACTAAACATATATGAATTCAGCACGCCTTAAAACTTTGCTCGTCTTTAATGGACAACAGAATCACAAAATATGTATACATACAAAACCAGTCATATTTCAAGCACCACTCAGTTTATAGTTTATATCACATTTGGGATTGATAACATCCTATTTATTTGGTCCAACAGTGATCAAAATTCAAACAAAACTTCCCTTTAAGAAAAAAAAAAGAGTCAAAGTACCAACACAGATTGTCTATTACCTTCTCAAAACGTCGACAGAGATTGTCACATTAGTCCCCTCTAATATCACATTCATTCTATTTCTCTGATAAAAACATCACAAGTTGCCTCAAGATAAATACAAAGAATTAGATGCATATTCTCCGTTTACAGGAACAACAAGAACATCATTGTCATGCTTTTCCATTAGTACGCTGGAATGACCAGAAATACAAAGTGCTCCAACCATAGAAACAAAGATGGATCGGAAGACTCTAAAAAGAAAAACGGAACAGCAACTTCAACACAACCTCACTTGAAACTTTAGACATGCATGCCTCTAAATTCTCAGAAAGAAAATCATCAAAAGGCTTTACTGAACAGATGTGGCACATGGGACTAACAAATGTTCAATTATATGATCGATGTACATATAAAATTAATCGAACTTGCTCTTGTAAGGTGAAAAAAAAAAACTTGCTCTTGTATAATAGAAAGTGGAATTGAAATTTCCTGATAATCGTTCATTAACTAGAAGAATTTACACAATTTTTTTTTGGTGAAACGATTCATAAGCTTCAAGGGATAAGAAACTTGAGATTATCAACGAAACTTAGATTATAGAAGAATTTACACGAAGAAATCGTCGATTTGTTCAATCCATCCTGTGATAAATTGAGTATAGATGTTGCAGCTCATTTTTCGAATCCAACGTCTTCCTGAACTTTTTTCTCCTCTGCAACAAGAAATATCGAATGTGAGACGAGACATAGAGACTAGTATTTGACGTGACAAAAAGAAAACAGTCTGATGCAGTAAGCTCCACGTATATCCGGAGAAGAACTGGACCACAAGGGTCCATTGTACTCAACCTTACCCTGGTTGTTTCCAGGGCTTGAACCCGTGACCCCCAGACAACAGGTTATCCCGGGGCGTGGTTTTCATTATTCCCTGTGACTAAACAAGTTGTATACTAAGATGGAACATGAAAATTTTTGTACACATTTATTCAAATCTAAGATGCATGGTAATTTGAAAAGATGATAAAAGTTGTAGATGGGAGGTTCGAGTCGAAGCATACCTACTATTTTCATCAGAGGTTGATGGAAAATCATAAAAACTAGAGCTAAGCTTGTGACTTATTTCCAATAATCGATACACCTTCCTCGATTGCTTGGACAAAAGTTGCAATCTTGTAAGTGAAAAATCCGACTAGCATGGGTATCAACTCGAGGTGCATGAATCCATACTCTGGGACTAGGATCCTGGAAATAAATCAATTTGTAAGATCAAATGCTTAGGCAA
Source organism: Solanum lycopersicoides (assembly GCA_022817965.1). Lineage (NCBI taxonomy): Eukaryota > Viridiplantae > Streptophyta > Magnoliopsida > Solanales > Solanaceae > Solanum > Solanum lycopersicoides. The sequence goes on along the minus strand of CM040624.1, from coordinate 91,176,699 downwards.
CTCTTCACAACAACGAAAGAAAATTCATTAAGGTATTCTTTGGATGCAAGTGTAGTAGTAGTAAAAAGGGAATGCGGAAAAAAGTTAACACTAGACTGGACTTTTTGGTTTGTACAAGCAGAAAATGGCGAGAAAATGATCAAGAGAGGAAGTTGAAGCCCGATAAAATAGCCCCAACTTCCTTGAGTTCAGAATGCAGATAGATTTATGCTACCAATAGTAGTTTTCAGAAAATAAACAAGAGGTTCTAAGAAATTTGCTTGAATCAAGAAGAGAAGTTTATTTTAACATTTAATCTCGACAGATATCTTTTTGGTCAATGTGGTAATAGAGGTAGAGCTTACCCATTCCACCGGTTAAAAATCATGACCAAAGCAACAGGAACCAATAGCCTTGGCTGCCCAACAGCTCCCCTGAAAGTAAAAGTTTCGGTTAAGCTTATCGAGCAGAGCTCAAAACAGTCCGTTTTAGGGATATAGCTACTCTTCTTAGTCTCAAACAACAGCATCATTTAATCATGCAAGTTTTTGGCTTTACTATGACTGTGGGTTAATGACTTTCAATCCTGGAAAAATGAAACTGATGATTCGCTAAGAACTACTATTTGAGTGACCACGTACATCTCCAATTCAAGAATGACAATATTGATTTAAATGTGATGAAGTGGTAATAGGATGCTCCATAAACATTTTTCCAAAATGCTGTAAAATAGTAGCACATGCAATATGCATAAGAAAATTGGGCTTCCTATTTTCACTTGACATCAATCGCCTCGATTAAGACACGTACATGCAACACAAAGAAACAAATGATGTTTAGGTTTGAGATAATGCAAGAATGGAATAGACGGAGCCATTTGGTAAAGAAAAACAATCAAAAAATGTACTTGATAAGTGCTCTGGGTCCATCTGACTGCATATAATCCACACTGTTTCCAAGCATACGCATGTACATCAACGAACCAATCAACCCTGCAGTGTAACTGCAAGAATGAAAAATACAACAGTTCATTAACACCGCAATTTCTGCATGAGTGCAATTGCCAGATTTGAAAAAACTAATGATTCCTTATATTAATTAAATCTAAGCAAAGAGAAGCTAAAAACGTCCAGGCCTGACAGAGGACATTAAAAGAACTCTAGCAGCTAAAGATATTTCAGTCGAGGAAATTTCCTTACATTTCATCAGTTACACAAATCAGAAGAAATAAGCAAATTAAGATTCTCTTCGTCAAGAAATTTTTCAAACTGACAACTTAAGGGACCAGTATACTAATTGGAGGAACAGTTTGTAATAAATAGGGGTCATGTCCCACTACAACAATAGTAAATCAAACACGGGTAATTCTAAAGTAGACGTGTAAAGAATAAAGCATATAGCCATATAGGAAGTCCTATTTTGGATTACCTTACTGTTATTTCAGGAGAATAAGAGATATAAGCTGAAATCACACCAACACCACCAATCCCAACAGTGAGGAGCTGCAATTTATTCTTTAACTGGAAAGACAAGAAAAAGGAACAAACAAAACGGTAAATTGAAAAGTCAACATATCTCAACAAAGAGTGATTTATGCGGAATAAACACAAACAAGTACCTTAAGATACTGTTCCCTTGACTGAGCAGCCATAACCTTTGGATCCCCTTGAGGACGTTTTATTTCCCTCAACATCACGTCCTGGATTATAAAAAATTTCAGAACTACAACTTGGAGAACCACATTTCTCTATCTTATTAGTTAGAGACGAGGTGAGCAAAAAAATATTATAAACCAAGTTTCAAGCAATGAACTAATTGCAAGCTTCGATGACGTACACTGCCCCCAGTTGCAGCCTTGGCAGCTTTGCCCCACTTCTCCTGCTCGCGTCGTGTTGGTGCTGGTCGCCATTTTTGAGATGCAGTAAAACCAGCCTGAAAATCAGTTTACTTTTCAACAATGGTAGTAGAAAAGGCTAATACTTAAAATGCTGAAGGCAAGTGTTTTAAAGTTACCACATACTTGAGTATTTTCGACTTCTGGTTCTAGAACAGGTTGTGAAGGGGCTGTTAGCTCCTTAGTCAAGTCAACTTCCAAACTATTCTCCATATGCGATTAAATATTAGAAGAAAACAAAATATCTAAATCTCTATAAAGAAAAGAAGAAAAAGATCACACCTGTCAAGATTCATGACTCTGTTTAAGCTAAGAAATCCTGATATCTCTTCCTGTTAAGATATAAAGTCACAAGAATATTGGCAACCATTTTAAAAAAATGGTACTCCTTAAGCAACATGCATGTATTATGACCAACATATAATGCAACACGCTAACAGCAACTTCTTATGTTCTTCATACAAGAGTACCACACAGATAGAACACCCCCCCATGAAATTTATGTGACCATATTTCCTTTTTAGTTCATTCAAAAAAGAATGAGCTCTTGCTAAATTGGGAAATAGTTTAACTAAAACTTGTTGTTCTATCTTATTGGACGCTTTTATAGCCTCATAAATGTTACTGTATGACATAGTTATGATCACATTGTTTCAAAACTCTAATAGTCACATAAAAGTTATGACATACTTAACACCACAAGTTTCAAAAGTATTCATTCCTTTGTTTAACTTCGTTCCCATTCAAATAAGTTCATCAAAATGAGCACTTTTGAAACTTGTTAATTGCCAAACCACTAAAATGACCAAGATGGTTAAGTGCCCATCATGAAAACCAGGATATACACCAATAAAGAGAAGCCTATCATTAAATAAAGATTTCATCACAAAACATATTCCCTCCGTCCACTTTAACTTGTCCATTATACTAAAAATAGGTGTTCACTTTTACTTGTCAAGTTTGGAAAATCAAGAGATAATTTATCACTTAATTCCTAATTTACCCGATGCATTTCCCAAACCTTGAGGGGTCGTTTTGGTTGGGAAAAAGTTATCCTTAATAATTATTCCACAACCTCCAAATATATAGGATAACTTATCCCGTATAAATGGTGGAATAAATAATTCAAGGACTACTAATACCTCCAACCACATGCAAGGACAAAATAATCCTGCATTTTATCCCGGAATTGTTATACCTTATACCTCGCACCAAACGAATCCTATGGGGGAGCAAAGTCAATAGTGTACAAGTAAACATGGAGCATTAACTGAACTCAGAACAACACAGCAGAGAATAGAACCAAAAATTCAAATTCTAGAAAAGACAAAATCTTTTTGTGAAGAAAGCATGTCATAAGTTATGACTAGAACAGCTCAAAAGATGAATGCATAGTAAGGGTCAATTAGGCCAAAGATTATACCTTTACAGCAGCAGCAGGGGCATTTTCTTGAGGATCCTGAATGTACTTCTTCATTCGACCCATAAATTCCCTATTCCATATAAAATCATCAGATGTGAGAGGATCCACATCCTCACCCCAATACTTCCTAAGCTTAGTAGTAGTAGTGGGTGGGTCAGCAGCATAGTCCCCATTAGCAGCCACGGCACTAGACAATTTCACAGATTTCTGCTTGGATTGTGTTGGAATTGACAATGGGGTTGGATTATTTGAAGAATCTTGAGATATGGGTGTGGCTGTAGAGGTAATTGGGAGGTAGCAGTAGCTTAGAACTCCCATTTTTTGTTCAATTTGGAGTGATGGGGTTGTGTTTCTTGATGTTATAGACAAGGAAAAATAAATATCTTCAGTGCAAATTGGTAGTAAATGATAAGGGTGGACCCTTGTTGATGATAACATTGCTTCCTTTTTATTGTTTGGCCATGAAAAAGTTTGATTGGATATTTTTGAAGAAGTTTTTGTAAAATGTATTCTACTCCTTTGTTTAGAATGCAAAAAATAAATATGGTACCAAAATTTCGATTTGAATCTTAGGTACCAAAAATCTCGATTTGAATCAAACTTACAACATATAAATTGAGAGTTGAGACTGTGAGAATAAAATATTTGACTTTTGATATGAAGCTTGTAAATATTAGTTGATATTAAAAAAAAATCATATTGAAATATTATTTTGTTACCGTTCGAAGATAATGTAATGATATTCATTTTGTTAATTTCCTTCTACGTAACATACGCATTTGACACCCAAGTACATGATGAGCAATGTAAATTATTTTCCTTTTGTATGATTTGTTGCTTAAAACAAAATTATTAACTAGGAATTTGTGTAACAATTAAATTTATGAAAGGGAAGAATCAAGTCCCCCAATGGATAGTAGAAATTTTATCGGATATGCATTTTAATATGTCCACACTTTCAAATCGAATTGAATAGACTATATAGTAAATTGTACATATTTTACTTGTTTAATTTATAACTCTTCAAATACATTAAATTTTAGACGTGTCTAACAGTATTTAATATTATCGACATCAAACAACACCATTTTGACTAACATGCATGCCTCTTTGATGGTGCTCCGTCTTTTCAAATCTTAGATTCGTCTCACCCATACTAACATATGTATCTAATCAAATAATTATTTAACAAAATGAAATAGCAAAAACTAAAGATTCATGAGAAATCCAACAATGATGAAAACCATAGGGTTTACCCTACCACCCTATGATCTTATAAACTATGAAATACAAACTATATATAAACAAAATCCAAGCTTGAATTCATCAATAACAATATATTTAGTAAAAATTCGTACGGTAGGTCTAAAAAGGATAGAGTGTATGCAGTCTCAAGCAGGAGATGAAGCTAAGAAATTCTCCGCTAAAATAAATTAAATCAAAGCAATAATAAAACGAAAAAAGATAGAGGAGAGAGGAACATGACCACTAATAGCAAATCGTAACAACAATCGCTATTGATTCAAACACAATTTACAATCTATTTTGAACAAACCCATATTCCATCAATCCAATCTTGATGAACTCTCAAATCACTTATAAAATACCCACATTCATCTCCACTACATTCAAAATACACAAAATACCTACTCCCAATTTTACCAGTAATTCTTCCAACCCACCATCCATCATTACCAAACGCATCAACGTGATCATTCAAATTAAATCTACTCACCGGAATCTCCGGCGGAACTGGCCGGAGTTCTGAGTGGGTAACAAACTCCGTCAGGGGACCCGATTGATCATCTGTCAATAGGGTTTTATACTGCACGATGTAATCTTTTTTGAGAGGTTGACACACAACAATTGCTTCATAATAAGAACCCACAAATCCATCTTCTTTGCTTGCAACTTCAACAAGATCGCCTCTGCTAAACCCCATCTTCAAAGAATGATAAGAAGAAGAAGAAGAAGAAAACAAGAAAAGATATTACTGTTGCATGATTGTAGGGTGATTGGTTTATTGATGATTTGGGCATTTAAGTAGAATAATACTATCGAAAAGAGTCATATTTGGTCTTGAGAAAAGGGTTATACTTGTCCTTCATTATATTTATCCCTGTCATCCAATTTTATATACATTTATCCTTGCACGGTTAGGTCTTAATATCCTGCATGGAACCTATGTGACACGCCTATATGAATATATAAATTTAGGGGAAAAGAATAAATATATCTCAAACTATGGTAAATAATATGCAGATACTCTCCCTCGTACTTTTGGGACATTGTTGCCCCTGCCGTCCAAAAGCTAGAGCATAATATACCCTTTACTCTAACGAAATACTAAATAGAACACGTGGCCAATCTAATCCGTCGATCGATAACTAATAAATATCGAATCGATGAATATGATTATGACATGTGTATGTCCATTAGGATAAATGACATATATTAATTTTTGAACTACAGGAGCACCAATGTTCTAAAAGTATGACGGAGAATATCTGCATACCATTTACAATAGTTTGAAGTCATAACTCTTAGCACAAAACAAAATGAATTAGGTGTCCAATGACCTATTATATGATAGATAATTGAATCTTCTTTCCAACGCCACCGAATTTACTAAAATCCAATCTATATTTGTCCTTTTTCCCATAAATTTATTTACTTGAAGTCTCATTCTATTATACCAAATCCAATAATATACCCACCCATTTAACTCATTGCAAAATAGTCGAGGAACAAGCAAACTAGCTCGAACAGCCCAAACTATATGGAAAAAAATTGTAGAAGAGTATGCAGATGATGCTCACTAGAAAGCAAGTGGCTGATGATAAAAGTTAGTATTCAAATTGCAAATAGTAATCCTAGATACCCCTTTATTTCAAACCAGTGAAAGTATATCTCTATTTGTTGCGTTTCTTAGCCTGCTTGCCCTGGCCCTTCTTAGGTGGCCCCTTTCCACGACGTTTCAACATTTCAAGCTTGCTGAGACGCTCTTGCTCTTGACGAGCCATCACAAGAGGGTCATCTTTCATGATATCGTGTGGGTACCATTGTGAGACCTTTTCACCGATCAGCTTCTTGCGTAAAACCTTGTGAGCAGATCGCTGCCCAGTTGGATTAATTACATGACCAAATATCTTGGCCCTTGCCTCGGCCAATCCTTCAATCGCTGCAGCAGCTACCATATTTTTCAGTCTCCCTAAGTTCATTTCTTGGATCCAAAAAGAAGCTCAATATGAGGATACACTGCACAAAGGAGAAGCAGAGTCTCATAGAAGGTTCAGTGAGAAGCCTAACACAATTGTAAATATATCAGACTCGGTGTTCTTAAAGGTGAAAATTGCAACAAAAAAAGACTAAGGTCCTTACTAAGACTTGAAGCAAAGCGCAGCATGCAATCAATTGAAAACTAAAGAAATACTAAACATATATGAATTCAGCACGACTTAAAACTTTGCTCGTCTTTAATGGACAACAGAATCACAAAATATGTATACATACAAAACCAGTCATATTTCAAGCACCACTCAGTTTATAGTTTATATCACATTTGGGATTGATAACATCCTATTTATATTTGGTCCAAACAGTGATCAAAATTCAAACAAAACTTCCCTTTAAGAAAAAAAAAAGAGTCAAAGTAACCAACACAGATTGTCTATTACCTTCTCAAAACGTCGACAGAGATTGTCACATTAGTCCCCTCTATATCACATTCATTCTATTTCTCTGATAAAAACATCACAAGTTGCTCTCAGATAAATACAAAGAATTAGATGCATATTCTCCGCTTTACAGGAACAACAAGACATCATTGGTCATGCTTTTCCATTAGTACGCTGGGAATGACCAGAATACAAAGTGCTCCAACCATAGAAACAAAGATGGATCGGAAGACTCTAAAAAGAAAAACGGAACAGCAACTTCAACACAACCTCAGCTTGAAACTTTAGACATGCATGCCTCTAAATTCTCAGAAAGAAAATCATCAAAAGGCTTTCTGAACAATGCCACAGTCCCCGACTTAATCACAAAATCTCATTCCCATTTCATATTCCATCATCCCAAAAACTTCTAAAATCGCCTATATATCAAGAAGAATTACGAGACATCACTTTCTTTACGTATTTTTGGAAAAAAAATTACAACATTCCATAGAGACATCAACCTTCTTGTTTGTTCACTAGCACAACATATGTGCAAGGGAAATTAAGTCTTTTGACCTGCGAAATCAAACAGTGAATGCATATGCCGGTACGCATCCTAACTCAAGAAATGCAAATGATTTTTCAATTTTCATGCTTCTAATGCATACCAAGTTTATTTGAACCCCTATTTGTAAGCTATGGGATTAAGCTAATTATTTTACAAAGAAGTATCCACTTTTTCCTATTAATTTGAGCTTTGGTGGACAGAGTTAGCTGATATGCACGGAACATTGAACTATCCAATTAACCTATTGGAAATATGAAACTAATTCACAAAAACAGTGAACTTTATGAAGTAAATCATTTCACTGATAACATGTAAACAACAACTAAGCAGAATCAGAGAAATGTAAACAACAAGCTAAATTTCAACTTTAAAAAAAATGGAAAGCACAAACTAATTTACTCGTTGCGAAGGAAGTTAAGAAAGAAAATGTACACATTCAAATTAAATTAGAAAAAAAGAAAATGAAGAATGTAGAATGGAGCGAACCTTGATGAGAACAATGCCTACGGCTGCCTTGCTTTGTGAGAGACTGGATCCGCCACTTCCAAATATATTGATTACTGTGTAGTAAGCTCTTGGCTGCTTCAATGGAGTTTTTGAGGGGAAGAAGGAGAAAAATTGTTCAATAGAATCTCGGGTCTTCCTTCTCATCTCATTGAAGTGGGCTGGACACTATGCATTTTGTTGGGCTCGGAAATTAAGAGGAAAAAAACTGGATATAGACAAACATTGTTACCGTATTTACTAATTCTTTCTATAATTTGAAATAATTACATATTCTATAGATAAATATTCGTATAGTATTTACCAATTCTTTTTATAGTTTCAAATAATGACGTATTGCATCACTAATTAATGATTTCATATTGAATTTCAAGTTAGATACATATATTTTTATTATCAAATACACTAAAAGAGGGAGAAATGCAAACGAGATTTCTAGAGGTAAATAATAATTTCATATCCAGATACATGTGAATCACACTAAATACACAAGTGAGAAAGAAGTAGAAAAGAGGTAAGCAAGAGAGCCATAATGCGATTCCACTTAAATATAGTTCATCTCTAGATCAAATTACACCTAATTTTAACACCATATATTTGAAACACAATTTGAAAATGAATTCCTGATATGATCTTCGAGAATGTATCTCTTTTAATTAGTTTGTTAAGTTAAATCCAAAATGGAGATGTAATGGGTGAATTGATGGCAGGAAAATGGATCTTAGGTCCTTGCAATTTTTTTAAATTTTTTTAAGATTCCATTTTTACACCTAAAAGATCTGAAAAGCTATTTTCTTCTTTAAAGCTGCCAAGAAATCTTAATTCTCAGCCCAATATCTTGGTACAACAAATTACTCCCTCCGTTTCAAAAAAAATTGACATAATTTGACTTAAAACGAAATTTAAGAAAAGAAAAAAAACTTTTTAATCTGGTAATTCTAAATTAAAGTTATATCAAATGTAGCAAAATGTCCTTTAATCTTGTGATTTTAAACATGCCACGTGAAGAATTAAAATTGGAGTGTTGCCAAAAAAGAAAGGGGTCATTCTTTTTTAAATAAACTAAAAAAAAAATAAGGACATTTTTTTTTAAATGGAGGAAGTATATACTTTATTTCCTGAGGAAATGAGATCTCCTATCTTCTTACAATTTGAATCGAAGTACATAAACTTTAATAGATCTCTTTTTTTAAAAAAAAGACACCTTAAAAAAAGTTTGTAAAGAGCCAAAAAATTATTTCTCTTCACAGTTTCTATATGATCAACAGCAGTAGTGACAATATGATTTAAAGTGTAAGGTATGCTTTCTGAAACTATAGCTACAAAATCATTTCACTTCTGTTTAAGCGGCTGAGCTGGTCTTGCATTGGTTTCAGATTCCTGTGATAAACAACAAAAGGAAAAAAAAGTCAAGAAAACATTATTTTTACTGAAGTTGTATATGTGTTAACAGTATCTACAGATAATAACTGGAGAGGGGGGGGGGGGGGGGAGATCAAGAAAGGCAAGTTTAAGAAGAGTTGGACCCAAATATATACTATAATGGATGAAACATAATTAGGAAAGAAAATTCTTATTGCTGAAATTTCATTTGGCAGCAACTCGCGTCATGAACAGCATCTGGGATCAGTTTCATTTGGTTGTCACCTGTAAAACTAAAAAGCAAAATTTACTTCAAATGGAAATGGTTGCATATTTCATTTGCATTAACAAAAATTGGCATTAATAGTTAATTACCTTTCTATCAATATTCCAGATAACATCCTGTGGTACTGTTAGGGAGCCAATATACCTTGAACAATAAAAGTTTGAACTTGCTGTTCTTATTGACAACCAATATCAGTTTTACCTTCCTTTTGCTAAGAGCACTACTTAGCAGAGCGATAAGGTATGAGTTGCATATGCTTGGTCACTTCCAACTCCTTAGAGAAGATTAATTTCAATGCAAAAATTGCAACAAAAGAACTTAGAGAAATATATTTATCATAACCAAACGTCAAGAAAGATATCCTTTTACGTACAAAGACGGCAGTAAGGAATATAGGGATGTTTTCCCTCGTATCTGAGCTAGCTCTCCCAAATAGATAGAGATGGATCAGACAACATTCAAAAAAAAAAAATGTTAGACGGAGAACTGAAGAAGTAGCTAACCTGGAAAATTGGAAGAAACAATCTTGAGAAGATTAAGCCAGATTTGATCAAAAACTGAAGTAGCTGACTTGAAAACTGTAAGTGCAATTAAAAATGGACAAACGAAGAAGAAAACGTTTGGAAATTGACAGACATGCTTCCATTATGTTTTAGATCTCTTTTCTACTAAATTCAATGGATGACCCCTGTAAATTTGTGTTTGTTTTATTTGTGGTTATAACAAACAAACAGGAAAGAGTAAGAAAGCTCTTCTCTGTTTGGAGCAAAAATGTTCCGAGTGCAGGCATGAAAGGCAAAATCAGTGGAATAAAATTTTTGTGGTGGCTAATGGAGAGAACTGAAATAAGCAAAGAAAAATGTCAAAAGGAAATACCAATATTACCCTTGGTTGTGAATCAAGTGACTTATTATATGTCGTCTACAAGTAGGAGGACCAAAAAGAATCATCTTTTAATAATGTCCCTCTCCTCCGACAGGGAAAACCCACACACATCAGAATAAGCAGCACAGGCTCACATACCTTAACAGAAGTGTTGCGCCAGTGCAAACCAAAGTTCACTTGGCAGCAGAATCATTGCTGAACAAGCGGTTGTCGTTGGTGGAATGTCACTTGTTCAACAATAGTCGGCTGTCACGGCAACTATAGTTTAGCTTATGGTAGATCCAATGGTCACTCTTTCAGAATTCTGCAAGGAAAAAGATAAATCAGTTGGTTAATAATTATATATGTAGATTTTGTCTAAAGAGGACAACATTACCAGCAAAATAAGCAGTAATATTAAGCGACGGAATGCTGACAGATATAGGAAGTAACAGAGGACAGTTCTCAAAGCCATTCGGTTTACGTGGAGTCGAGGCTGTGATCCGAGGGCGTAAGAAGAAGTTTACTGAACTCTAATGGTTGATAAATAGTATAATTGTATTGTAAATTAGAAGACAAGATAGTCGTTGAGGTGTTTACTTGCCAAGTAATAAAGCTGCTAGGAAGCAGTGGGTGTGCAGCCAACTAACAGGAAACAAAACCAAAGGCTAAAATCTAAAATCTGATGAAGATGTGCCTTTTGTGGTACCATTACTGGAGCAGAAAGATGCTTGTAGGATAAGTCAGTGGTTGAGTATATCAATATCAGTGGGGTCCTTACCTATAGCAGAAAGAAGCACATACAACATGCAAGCCTCATATCTACATATGGAATAGAGATTTAACAGAAGACTAAACAAAGTGATAAGAGAAGGCCTAAAAGTGAAGACGTTAAATAGAAAATATAGGCTAAAAGAAACGAACAAAGGGTAAATAAAGTTATCGAAGGCTGGAAGGGGCATCATTGATCGGTAAAGATGCCATTTTCAGAATATTACAAAAAAGCATGAGCTCAAGTGAGAATATTACAGAAAGGCAGGAACATATACTACTAATTAACAATTTACAAATTAGTTAGACTGCCCAAAGCTGAAGAGAAAAAATGATTAATAAACATGGCCAAGAAGTATATCCAAATCTGCACAACCTAAAAACATCATCACATGACCAGGGGGCTAAGATCAACATAATTTTTGACGTACAGGTAATGCTGTTCGTGTTCTACAAATATTCCATTCCCTTCGGAAAAAATGCAGTGCTCAGAATTAACAATAAAACAATGTCCATGAAGTACATGGCTACCTACGAGAACGTCAGAAATTATGTAGCTGCATAATATCTATCAAAGATCAGATAAAAAAGGAATATGGGTTAATTCTCATTTCTCAGCATATCCATTAGTTCTCACACTATAGAGTCATTGACCTTATCAGAACATGACATTCTATTCACTAAATTTCATCATCACTGTCATAAAAGTAGAGTTGTAGATTTATTGGTTTCTTATCACCAGGATACAAATCATTTATCACATGGTACATTCGTTCTTGAACTATAAACGTATAGATACCACAATTTCTTCTTGTCAAGTCTGCATTGTAATGCACAACAGGCAGTGTAAATGCAAATAAGATACTATACGTTCTAATGTATGTCCGAAAGTCTTTATGTTTTCATAATTTCCTGAATATAGAGCACACAAGTTAGTTCGCATTTGATGTGAAATTATTTTAACCATAAGACTCGCACAACAAAATTTACAAATAGAAACTTTTTTATATGGTACATAGTTTGATCATAGTTCAATATTCAGAGAAGTTCTTATTTTGCCAGTGACCTGGATACTCTGAAAGGTGGAACTGTAGAAGGAGTGAAAGAATGAGAACACATAATTGTATTAATTAAAACATGAGACTATTCACTCTGTTTGTATTATTGTAGCCCATCATGTCACAATGTATTGTATTATTTTGTAGAACAATGTTTGGGTAGATTGTATCGTTTGTTGTTGAAAATAATATTTTACTTGTTTGGCTTGATTGTATCATGTTGTATTGTAACTGGTAAGTTTACTAAAATACCCTGAACACTATTGTATAAAATAATTTTATCGTCAATTTCAAAAATAAAAATAAAAAATAAGACAGCATATTTCTGTTAATTTGTCACAAATTATGCTTTCTAAAGACATTAAGTTATTAAATTCATGCAAATTCAAATGAAATTAATGAATCTACGTACATGCAAAAATAAATCTGAATAAAAAATAAGCGGCACTTGCACATCTATAAAATATGGATATATTCATTGTTAACGGGCCTGATCTAGCAAATAAATAATTGAAAGATATCAATGATTCAATATTGTTTAAGTATCACAAAGATACTGTTAGTGAGATTTTGACTAGGTGAATCACATTACCAAATTCCACATTTTTTTAATTAACCAAAAAGAGTTAAATAATGTTTGGGCGTACGTTTACAAATTTAAAGAAAAAAATCAAACCCAAGCCAAAAACAAACACAGTTAAATTCATGCAACTGGTTGTATGAACATAAACTACTAAATAGCACATGCAGCCTAAATATGATCTGCTCACTTCAAAAACAACCAAGACATGCAACTCAAACATAATTTATTTCAAAAATTATTTTGAAAAGATTTCTTTTCTTTTGGGATCAAGTATATCAGAAATGGCCCAGAACTTATAGCGAAGTAAGTATTTTTCAACAAGTAGTGTTATTAATTGTTAACTGGCCCAGGCTCTCTTTGCATCTATAACATTGTTTGCATGTTAAAGTTCATAAGAAATAGATGTGATGGAAATAAAGAAATGCAATAAAGGTTCTCCATAAACTGAGATATAATTAAAGCAGAAAAGGAACTTTAGAATATATGGTTATGGACAAAAAAAAGTACCTGTAATTTCAAAACAAGGGCAGAAACCTGAGCAATAACATAGTTAACTATAAAGAAAGAAAAAGACTACAAACCTAGGATATGGTATTTTGGGTTGAGTTAAATGATATAGGGTAAAAAAAATATTAAGGACATAATTTGAAAGAGAAATTAGGTAACAACGCGATCAAATCAAATAGGCCATTACATAAAAGGGCGCTTTTCATTGTTACGTAATGACGGATTTAGCAATACAATTTAATATATTTTAAATAGCAATCAAAAAAAGTTTTTTTGTAAGATATAATACGATACAATGGGTAACAACGATCCAAACCAGATGTAAAACAAACCTTTAGTAATGAATGACTGGCTTAGCTGTACAGCAAGTTTTTATTACAAGACCTGAAGTTGAACCTGACACAAAAATATTTTTCAATGAGTATTAATGAATTTTGTAGATTCCGCAAAAGCTATGACAACTTACAGTAACTTACCTTTCTCATAGATGGAGTGAGGATTTCCTTTCTCAAAAGCAGGAAACAAGGGAAGCTCAGTAACTGCGTATATAGCAGGCAAAGATCAGACTAGATGTTCAGAATAATAACTGAAAATGCATATTCATGCTGGGAAAGGAATATGCATTTGCACAAAATGGTGAAACGAAGTGTATGTTTTTTGAAAAAGGGGCAACTGTAAAACGGTGAAACAGTGTGTTCTATCCAAAGTTCAATAAATTTTAGAACTGATATGTTAACCTATTCTGGAAGTAGAGCAAGAGTTTTTCACATTAAGAGCATGCTTTTCATTAGTCATCACAAGTTTGTAGAGTTCGTGGCGCCTAACATTTCTATCGTCGTCTTTCTTATCAGAGTTGGGGCGTTCGCTTGTTTGTCCAGCATCCATGGATATAAAATTTATTGCTCCCAAATATTTTGTCGCTACAAGTGTTATGCCCTCCTTACTACTGTTGGGCCTGTTCCCCCTAACAATTTATCAAATTAGTAGTAGTATTTATATAGAAAAAATTTGGATAAAGAAAATATAGAGCAATAAAGATAACTTTCAATGAACAAGGTTTTTGATCCAAAAATCACGCTTCATATTTAGTTAGCAGATCAAGATGAGCAGTGCATAATTTAACGATTACATCAAGCCAAAGCTTGATCAAGACTTCACCCAAACACTTGACCTACTTTTTTTTTTTTATGAATTACCCAAACACTTGACCTACAAGTTCAACTCTTTCCTCTACTTGACCTTTTAACCTCAAACTCAGTAGAAACAAAACTAAACTACTAGGAAAATGAAAGTCAACCAAACTATCAGCAGATAAACCAAGTAGCAAGTCAGAATACAAATTTAAACCTTTAGGGGTCATTTGTAGCTAGTTAGAGTTATGCAGGTATGAGTAATGTACGGATTAGTTATGAGTGAAAATATGTATTATTTTATGTTAGTATTAGTTATTCATGTATTAGTTATTTCACCTTTTATCCTGCATAAATTAATACATAGATTCCCTCATAACTTAATCATGTATTAGCTATGCAGATTTCTAAATTGCAAAGCAGACACTGAACTAACTTTATACATGAATAATTTACCTCCTAATCCGCCACCATAGTATTACTTATGCAGAATTTAATACCTGCATAACTAACATCTAAACAAGCTATCAAGGGACACCTTAGTTCAAATAGATAACAAATGATGGTGGTTTCTATGGAATCTGATAACATATGGGAACACCATCAGAATGGACTGCTCTTAATAAATGGGGTCTACATAGCAGGGTGACTGAGTTAACAGCGAGGTCAACAGGACCCCGAAAGTCTGTATGGAAGAGTGTGGCCCCAATTAAGTTGAAATGCTTCACCTGGCTAGTAGTTAGACGAGCTAGAGCTGGTTGGACTCATGACACACTGCAGAAAAGGGAAAAATCTACATGGCTTCTAGATGCTCGTTACGTAAGGAGGCTTTAGAGACAAACAACCACCTTTTCTATGGTGTAGAGTTACATCGCAAGTGTTGGCATTTTTCATCAATTTGGCTAAGGTGAACTTTAAGTTGTTGGATAAGGAGGGGAGATAGCAAGAGCCAGGAAGATTTGGTGCAAAACAATACCAGCCTGTATTTGGTGGAACATTTAGAAGGAAAGAAATTAAAGGATTTTTGAAGGCAAAGAGATCTCCATACAGAAGATGTCGCGTTATCAAGCAAATGGTCAGGCAGGCATGTTGGCGAAACAGAGACCTGAAGCAGGTAAGAGTTGCTTCTCATATAAGAGAAACGTAAAATTTACCTACTAATGTTTCGTCTAACGGCCAAATGCCCCATGGGGTGTTTTCCGGCTCCTCCTTCAAGGACTCCATCTTATTTATCGACTTAACAGAATTGTACCACCTAGTTACCCTTTTTCAGAAACTTCTAGTTCTCTATGGTGTACGAGGAGGGCCGGTTATTAACCTAGACTTACTGAATAAGAATTCCACCAAGTTCTTCAACACATGCTGATACAAAATTAATGCACTGTATTTGGCTTTTGAAAGAAGAAAAGAAAAAGGAAAGATCTCTATACCTTTACCTTCTCATTTTTTCATCTTAGAATCTAAAGATTGGCAATATCCCTTTCATTTTTTTTTATATCCCTCTCTTCTTAGATGCTCATCATTCAAGGAATCCAATGAATATAGACTACCTACTTGTGGCTTTGTTGAACTATTTACCCCTTGCAGTAGCAATGACCCGCAACTCTCAAAGGGGTTACCAACCCTCTCTTTACTTAATGGATAGCGTTTATTCTCTTTGAGTAAGTAAAATGAGAAATTGGGGAGAAAGAAGAAAAGCTAAATATGGTGCGTGAAAGCTGGGCCGGCACCACGGTCATCAAACAAAAAAAAAGAAGAAAAGCTAAATATGGTAATGAAATCAGTGTTGGCATTTGCTACCTAAATGCCATTGGACCCTAAAACTCGCTGACTAAAGACAGAGGCGCATAGCATTGGACTAAATTATGACCACTGTAGACCTGTGTCATTGACAAATATAAGCCAGTCAAGCATACATATTGTTTTATAGTAGATTTCTTGCAAAACGAGCAAAATTAAATTAATGCTAAAGGAGGAAATACCAACAAAGAAACCCAAACAGTTCCCTTTCTTGAAGCAAAATACTTCAGCAAAGAGTGGCTGCATGAACTTTCTAGCTAGTACATCAACAGAACCCCTAATGCAACTGCATGTTATGGCAACTGAAATTGGAATTCCAGTCAAGACGAAGACTAAAATCCTATCAGCAAGATGTAGAAGAGAAGAGGAAGATGAAGGAACCTTGTTGTCAGATCAACACAATAAAAAGAAAGGCATGTGATCATGACAACTAAATTCTGTTCATTAAGTGGTCTTTAGAATTACCACCGAGAAAATTGGAGACAGTAGGCAGTTAACTTGCAAACAACAATCCAAGACTATTCAACCATTCTAGATGCAAGAGTTTGGCACCCAAGAGAAAAAATATCGGCATACACTTTAATTGGAGTAATGATAGGCAATTGTTGGATCTGTGATTACGATTTATTGGACTGAGTTGGGGTATACCTATATCCTTAAAAGAAGCGTTAAGTTGCTGGAAAGAAAGAAGGATCACAAGGAATCTGAAGACAATTTGGAAGACTGTTCCAGCATGTACTGTTTGGGTCTTTTGGAGTAATAACAGGAATAGCTACCCAAGGAAGAAACACAACAGATCCTCTACCAAATCCAATTTCAGTAAATAGGCAGTGCAAAAATTTTCTAGTATACTAAAGAAACCCAAGGTGCAAAGACCGAAGGAAACAGCAAAGCACTAGCCAATCATTCCCTGCTATTAGATCAACAAATTATAAAGAAACAAAAAACTCTACAACGCATATGAAGAACTAAGTTCTGTTCATAAAAGTGATTTTTGGCAGTATCACTGAGGGTCAACATATTTGGCTAGAAGCAGTAAGCCAATTTTTCAACTATAATCCAAGACAGATAGATAGAAAAACACATGAACCATATAAGTATAATGCACCAAACATCCACCAGGAAAGAAATTAAGACAAGTGTTTACAGTCTGCCTTTAAAACAAAGAGTTTCAGTACCCTAGAGTATTAAATGTGCCATACACTTCTGGCTCATGGAAACTTTGACCTTCCACAATACAAAAGAGGTCTTCAATGTCAGCCTGAACCCTGCAATGCAATGTATGTTTGCATGAAATTGAGAAGACTTATAAGAGAAAACAAGTTGGCATATGCCTAAGGGAACAGCACCTAAACTTCAGTGACTAACTTCAATTGAAAACTTACTGAGCTAAAGGACTTCAAGTCCAACTGCTCTTCCTTCCTTTCTTCCGCAATCCACTCATGTGAGAAAGAGATGCACTCCACTTTCTATATTAGATTTTGCCCTTGAGATCCTTTTTTTCCCATTTTTGGGGTCACTCTTCCATAAATCGGATGACTCCTCACAAGCATCTCCAACACAATTATTTGTCCATCTATCAGGTAAAACAAGGCTCTCTTTGTAAAATTTAACATAGCGTGGATTGTAACACCAATCATTTGATGAGTTACCAATGTCAACATCTGTAAACCTACCAATTGTATGATCAACAGAAACCAATAATCTTTGGTTACCTTTCCATAAGATTTCACCATTTTTCCTTATAGCCATTGGCTTAATAAAGTCATTACCAATCTCAAACTCAGTTGGAGCAGCGGTTCCAAAGTAAGGTGACCAAAAAATATCTTCACGAAGAGGATAATGTCGTGCAAAGTGATAATTTTGGATGCTGAACTGTTTCTCCCATGAGTCTGGCACACCATACTCTTTCATCATCCAAATCTTAATAGGTTCACGTTTGTCATAGTTATTATCAACCAAACAAAGAGATCCCTCTGACACAAAAAGGAAGACTTCATCAAAATGTGTTTGTGACTCACTGATTAAACTACTCGGCAATATCATATGTGAGAATGTCTCATCATGCATGTTGAACACAAGAATCACCCTCCGATTCCTCCGAGCTGGTGTAAACTCCAATATAGTAGTAATCCAATGACAAGCGCCGTTCACATACACCTGTGGCTCAATGGAAATTAATTTGTAAGGCTCAGTGACATTGGAAATGTCTTCCCAAACACCAGTACTTAACTTATAAAGATCAGCATGTGGCTTTGATTGTCCCATAGTGTGTACTACTCTTACCACCTTGTAGTCATTAGTAACCGAATCAAACCCAAACCCCAGTGCGTAACCATAGGTATTACCATGAATTGGTTCAGGGAGTTTTACCGACTTTCTGATGGATAGGTTACAAAAATATAAATGGGTCAAGTTGGTGGTGTCGGCATCGGCATCGGCATCGGCGTCGGCGTCGGTGTCGGTGTCGGTGTCGGTGTCCTCAAGGCACAAAATACCATTAACACTACCCACTATACTAACGGAACCTCTACGAAATGAAAAATCTAAGAAATAGTCGGGATCCAACCTCTCATTGCTACCAAACAAAGGATGCATATCTAACCGAGTGTTTCTACCGTAATTCCTAATCAGCATATGATCATCTCGTTGTCGATTGAGATGTGTGAAGGTAAAGCTAGGGCTAGTAAGAAGAGAATACCATGACTTGCAAACACTTCTGCATCGGAGGATTGATTTGACTGGTAGTCTTGTGAAGATACCAACCAATAATTCTTGAGGCAAATAATCCGACATTTCTCGCCGGCGACGGATCTGTTCACCGGAGCTGAATTTCTGCAAATTAACCCCAATCTTCTACACACTGGTGGAATCCTAATTTTGCTTCTATGTTAATTGTGCAGCCTCACAATTATATTTCCAGTTTAAACACTCAACTTTCAAAAACTACAATGTGGTACATTTGGAAACAGAAAAGTTTATATATACCTCCATTTTTGCATTTAGTGCATATATATTCATTGGGAAACTTTCACTTATAGCCATTTAAAAATAGCCTAATTACTCTTCATATCTATAGTTTAATTATTACGATTTGTAGTTATATGTTATATAGAGGAGAGAGGAGAGAGATACTGGGAGAGAGGGGGGAAAGAGTGGGAGAAAGGTGAATTGTATATGTATATCGGTTAGATAATTGTATATTATACATATGTATTTGTATATAGGAAAAATTACATAAATTGATACATTTTAATAAATAATTATTGATTTTAGCAATACTTTTTATTTATTATCATTTATAGCAATACTATGTTAAATCTATCATATGTATTAAAAGTGAATTATGTATACAATATATATGAATTATATATGAATTATAATTGTTTTCTAAAATATATTATGTTTGTTTGGTAAAAATTTGACAAATTGTATTAAGTGAATTAAAATGTGTGATAAATGAATTATCTATCATTAAAATTTGTATTATATGTGAATAAAAAAATGTTCTTTGTAATATGAATTAAACTTGTATTATAAATGAATTAAAAGTGATCAAGTGAAAAAGAAATATTATTGCTATAAATGATAAATATTTTGTTATTATAGTATATTTATGTAAGTTTCCCTTGTATATATGGCAAGTGAGAGCGGGAGAGGTAGGAGAGAGGCGAGCGAGATTGGGAAAGGAGGGAGAAAGGCGAGCGAGAGAGGGCGGAGAGTGGGAGAGAGGTGAATTGTATATGTATATAATTGTATATTATACATATATATTTGTATATATGGCAAGCGAGACTGGAGAGGAAGGAGAGAGGCGAGAGAGAGAGAGGGGAGAGAGTGGGATAGAAGTGAATTGTATATGTATATAGGTTAAATAATTATATATTATACATATGTTTCTGTATATTCTGGCGAATTGTACATATACAAACGTGGCTAATATACAAACTCGAAGCCAGTCCACGTAACTAATGTATAATGTTAGACGTGAGTGGTAATTATAACAAACTATAGCTAAGATGAATAATTAAATAATATAAGTTTGCTTTGTTGCGTAATTTTCCCTTTATTTATTGTAAAGATATATTAAATTTAAAATAATTTTTAATTGAGTTCTCTAATTTCAAATTCGTCATGTAGCTTAAAAAATTAACTTATTTTTTTATTTCTCAGACCTGACTTTCTAAATCAACAAATTCTTCTTTTATTTAAGTTCGATTCAAATTTATTTTATGATCAAATCGAATAGGGATTGAGTTTTTTTTTTCATTTGAATTGAGTTTTGACATATAAAATAATGAATGGGATTTATAAAACTCACGTGAGACTTTTTGAATTAGAAAATCAGCTTTAGATTTTTTTAAAAAATAAGTATATTAACGAAGATAAATAAGCATGTTTTGTTAAACTGCGGGGTATATATATATCATTTTTTAATAAGTGATATGATTATTCTAAATCGTTAAATTGAGGGATATATTTGCCCATTTTCCATCTCTCTTTTTTTGGGTTCATAAATATTTTTATAATCTAATTTAAATTTGAACACATATTTATTCTAAACCTTTAGTTCTTATTTTTGTCTTTATTTTTATTATCCTATGTAGCATTTATATAGATAATATTTTCGTCTAATTTAAAATCTTATCATAATTAAATTTGATTCATTCTGCAAGTAATTTTTTTCCAAGGTTAATTATGATTTAAATAAATATCTGATTACAGATTTTTTATTTTATTAAATTAAAAAATCATACAAAATCTTACATTATAATTACGAAGTTTTTCTTATTATATTGTATCCAAATGTAATAGTTATCAATTTTAATAATGTATTTTTGTGGCAATATTTATATTAAAAATAATTAAAACTTCCCTATTTTGAGCCAATAAATCACCTCAAAAGTGTATATATATATATATATATAACATTAAAATAAAGTGACAGTTTTATAAAAAATTTACATGACATGAGAGTATATCACTATGGTAGGATAAGATCATCGGGGAGGAGGAATTAAGGTTATCAAATAGTCAGGAAAAAGTTAAAATGATAATTTGGATATGCAATTAACGATCTTTTCCATATTATTATTATTATTATTATTATTATTATTATTATTATTTATTTTTCAATTTAATCCTAAAAGTTTTTTCATGATTCAATGTGGTCATTTTCTCTATTATTAAAAAATGAAGCACCTTATAAAGATAGAAATTTGAAAAATTTGACTATTATTGATTTGACTTGATTTAGTTTATAAATGCAAGAATAGATATTTTTTTAATTTTCAAAAACACACTTAAACTATTCACTTTTTTTTGAGTTTCATATCTAAGCTATTGAAAGTGTGAGTTTCATACATAAACTATCACTTTTTAGTTTGAGAAACACACCTCAGTAATATGTGTAGTGCACTCTCTCTTTTATATGAAAAAACTTTGATACGTGTCATTCCACATAGATAAAATATTTTATCTAGATAAAAATTAAATAATAAAAAATTAAAGATTACTATCCATATAAAAAATTAATTTATTTTTCTTATTTCACTCCACCACCTCCTCCACTTACCCCCGTCCCCCGCGACAACCTCATCCTTTTTTATTGAAAAAAAAATCATTTATAAAATATTATTGAAAATTTCATATTTTATCCTCCTTCTCCCCCTCCCCGATAGAAATTGATATTATTTTATTTTACAAAATCTACCTCATCCTATTTAATTTTCCACTTCTAATTTTTATTTTTTTACGTTTTTCTTATTTTGTGTTAGATATGCACGTACATATATTTTTAGAAAAAAAATTCTACTAGTGCACCAAATATAACATAAACAACTAAAAAATATAAAAGGTCTTGTGGCGGCAAGTAAAAAATATTTTCGAAATGTATATCTAAACACTAGGAGGAAAAAATTGAAACCGAAAGGTTATGTGGGATGGATAGAATTATATTTTTAAGAAAATAAAATAAAATAATATCTAAATTAGTATTTGATGAGGGGAGGAGATGAAGTAAACAATGAAATACTTTTATAAAAGAAATTTAAATAAAATAAAAAACTTTTAAAAATAGGGTAAGAAAAATATTTTACAATTTATTTTATACAAAAATATTATTTTTTTATAATAGTTTTTTAATTTTTAATTTTAACTAATACTAATAATTTATTTATATTTTTGTCAAGGTTGAATATTTTGTCCATGTGAAGTGTGATGTGGAAATTCTTTAAAACAAAAGAGAGAGTGTATATTACATATATCATGATGAGAGTGATATAAAAGAGAGAGGTGTGTTTCTCAAATTAAAAAGTGATGGTTTAAGTATGAAATTCAAACTTTCAATACTTTAGATATGAAACTAAAAAAAAAATTATAATTTAAATGTGTTTTTTAACCAACTTTGACTACGGACACCCTAACAAAAAGTAAGTACTAGATGTTCCTTATGTTTGATTTATAATAAGGGTGGTTTAATCCAACAGATTTTTAACTATTTTCGAACATTTTAGTCTACAATTGTGTCAAATATTTATTTTAACAAAAAAAAATAATTATTTTAGTATGATAAGAAAGTGTCATGAAAAAAGAAAACTATAAAGCACAAGTCAAATATTTACTTTGAACTTCACTTATTGATTAATATTCGATAAGATTAACAAATCAATCATCAATCAAATAATCAATCAATATATATAAAGCTAGATAATAAAAAAAATTATTATATAAGAGGCACAAGTATTATATGGCAGACAATACTTTCATACTTTGTTAAGTGTCCCATTTGTTAGAAAAACTCAAAGACCTCATTTCTTTCTCTTTCTCTCTCTCATATTAAAAAAATATTTCTTTTCTATTTATCTGTTTACTAAAAGGTTTTAAAATTCATACTTCCTCTATTTTTATTTACTAGTCAAATATTTTCTAATTTAATACCATTTAACTTAGCATTTTTTGTAAATAAGGATAACTTTTTTCTTTCTAATATAAGTTCAATCTATTAACATTGAGTTAAATGTTAATGTCTTGGAAAAAATATAGTGAGTAAATATGTTTAAAACTATATCAATTTTTTTTTTTTAATAGTTGTTCAAGTCAAAATTTAACAAGTAAAAAGAGATGGAGGAATTGAAATTTTATTTTATTTTTCCATTTAGATATGATTTTTAATTATTTTTAAAAAAATGAAAAATTGGAGGTAAAAGAAGGAAAAATGGAAAGGAATTACAATGTGGGAAATCGAATGCGAGAATTCAATTGCTCTAAAATTTACTATTTTTTACTAAGTATTTTCATTTGTCAAAATATCAAATTTAATATTTTTGTAGATTGGTTGTGATTTGGTTTGAATCAGAATTTTTTATTAGTAGAAAATTTAATAAAATTAAATCAATTAGTCAATTATACTCACTTGAATTTTTCTCATATTTTTCTGGATATTCGATTTTTTCCATTTAAAAAATATATTATATGATAATATAAATATTATCCAATTAAATACAACATCCTCTAAAAATATATATATGCATTCCGAGAAATATAATGAATTTCTCGAAATATTTTTTTATATAAAAAGTTTAAAATTTAGTTGTGATGTATCAAAAAGTCTCGACGATATTTGATATAAATAATTAATGACTAACTAATATATAAGTTATTTAAAATATGAAATATACTTTTGGTATACCAAATAAAAATAAAATCATACATGCAAAAAATAATTGATTAATATAAAGACATATTTCTTATACATTATTATTTATATAAAAAAGAATTAAAATCAATATATGAAATTAAGACACAAAATTTTAAGATTTTCCTTTTAATATCACCACTTGTGATTTCTTTAAATATAATAATTTCTTTAAATATAATATTCAATAGTGTGGACAAGTATACAAAAAAGTTTAATTTTTAATTATGTCAAAAGTTTTTCATAAAAATGCAAAAGAATGGTGCAAGAGACCAAAAAAGAGAAAATACAAGAAAAGAGAACGTGAAAAAATAAGAAAATGAAATGGGTAATTTATGCGACGACAGCAGTTAAAGAGTCTCTCACACAACTACACAACTGATGTTATTTGTGCCTTTCACACAATAAAATTTTTCCCTTGATAATACATGAGTGGTGTGATACCTTTTAATCATGACCAAAAAAAATTTTGTGGTTTTCTTTAATTTTTTATTTTTCATTTTTTATTTTATAAAATCATATTTTTAATTCATACCTCTTCAATTTACATAAATTTATTTTTAAAATTAATTTAATAATGTCAATAACTCCTAACCTTTCATATTCATTACCTTCTAATTACTTAATATACAAATTTACAACTCCTTAAAAATCAAACTTATAAAAACCTCATGACATATTTGATGATTATTTTATTTTTTTATTTTTCTTATTATTCTCCATTTTTTTCTTTAGTTGGTCAATATTTTTGTCATTTTTATCTAATTTTGCGTCTAAATTATTATGAATCAAAGTTGACAATGTTAGATGCAGGGTCTTCCGAACCTGCAAATCTGAATATGATGTCATTGATTGATTTCAAAAATACATCATCGAGATATTTATTTACAAATAAGAATGCACGTAACCTTGACAATTGAGTCGACCCATCCAATTTTGGTTCATCAAGATTGTTCTAATAAGATCCAAAACACCGATCAAACCTTTATATTGGTGGCCCGAGTAGGTTCAAATTGTATTCTCTCATAGGTGGTACGAGATCAGTACGCAGCCTAATAGTGAAGTGGTTTGAATCAATTTAGTAATTAAAAAACTAAAATTATAACGTAGGTGATATTTGTCGGTCAAAAACGACATTTTAAAAAAATAAAATTAATACACAATTTTTTCTATAGATAACCACACATTTCTTTATTTTTCATACATCAAATCTTTATTTTTTCTCAAATTCTCAATTATGTCTTGTGATAGCAATTTTATATAATATTTTGAAATTAACAATATCCGGTGAAAATTTTCAACTTTTAAGTGTTCAACATTACATCAATTTTACAGTTCTTTCTTTATTTTTGGACTCAGAGATTTTTGTATAATATAATGTAAGTATTCTATTAAAAATGATAGTATGTCTATTTATATATATGTATATATATAACTATTTTATTATATAGATAGTATATTTATAAATAATTATAATTATTATAAAATTAAAGATAACAATACACTATATTCTTAATTGTCTCAAATTTTTGAATTAATAATTCATAAACAATGACTAAAAAGATAGTTGGTTCGTTCTATAATTTTAAATCGAGCCAGTCATATTAGGTACGATAACAAAATCCTAATTGAGCACATGCTAGTATTTTTTTATGTCTTCTTTCACAATTTTGATTTATACATGTATGGTCCATTATTGGGGATCGAGTTCTATTTGATTTGGTATATCATATCAATAAAAAAAATGAGTCGAATCGGGCCCTCGAATTCATCCCAATAAACAGGTTTAGATGCATAAGGTGGTGGTTAAACAATGACTCCTTAGATAATTTTGACTGTCATTTCACTAACATGTTGAATTTGCCAAGTAACAATTATCATTATCTTTAGTGTTGAAGAACAATTGTGTCATGCTATCTTGTGAAGCGAGGGGTTGAAAAGGAGAGTTAGATGATCTCATTTGTAGAGATTTTAAGACCGATAACATTTTTGTTAATCTTATTTTTACGAATTTTAAGATCGACAACATTTTTGTTGATGAAGTAAATTTTTCACTAAATAGGCAATTCATTAAAATAATTATATGCAAGATTTCAATGGAGGGTTAATTGATTTTGAATCGATCGGTCCGCAACGGAAAAACCAATAAGCTTTCGAAGCAAGATTTTAAAGTTTTTTACTTAATAATTACGTATGTCATGATAGTTGGGGTGATGTTAATAAAGAAGATAATGAAATGAACGATGATAGTGGAGTGATTAAACATAAGAAAGTAGTTCTTCTGTCATAATAGATTCACTATAATTCTGAATCGATGATAAATGATAGTTCATCAAGCTCTCGCAATCGTGATGTACAGAAACATTCTAAGTTTGAGGTGAATTGTGGCGATGGTAAGTCAACAATTACTGTGAAAACCACATGTTAATAAGATATGATCACATTTAAGTCTGACCTGGCAACGTGTTCTCAATTCTACGAGAATGTGCCAAGAAATTTAAACTGCATATCGAGACATTTCAACTCAGGTGTGTTGATGATGAAGAAAAATGAACGATATTTATGAATGATGCAGATTTGTATGAATATCTTGAAATATCAAACTTTGGTGGTGATCGTACTATAAAATTTCTTGTTCGCAATACTCTTATGCTCTAGGCAACAATAACTGTCTTTTGGCTATTCGTTCTTAATATTACCATGCGAGATAGAAAGCTTCAATCAGAGAGAGTTTTTTCATCAAGGACCAAGGATTCTATTTTTTTGTGTGTTTATTTTTACACTCTCTAATATTTTTCTAATTATTAACTTTATAAAATAATCTTTTAATTCATACCTCTTCAATTGAATAAACTAAACTCTTTATTAATATAGTAAAATCTACAAAACCTAACCTTTTATATCCATAACCTTCAAATTATTTAATATACAAATTTATAACTCCTTAAAATCACACTTATAAAAATCACTTTTGAGACATATACAATGATTATTTTATTTTCATTATGTATTTTTGTTTTCCTTGATCTAATTTTACGTCTAAATTTTGTTATAAATCAAATTGACAACGTTAGATGCAGGGTCATTTGGACTCGCAAATTTGAATGTGCTGCTATTGATTGATTGTGAAAATGCATCATTGAGATCTTTTCTTATAAAATAAGGACGTATGAGGTGGGGATTGAACAAGGATACCTTGAACAATTTTAACTGTCATTTACTTTCCGATGCTCATATCCCATGATTGTTATGGCTGATGTTGACAGTGAGATGAAAGAAAATAATGAAATGGATTATGATGGTGGGGTGATTAAACATGATCAAACAGTTCTTCAGCCATGATAGATTCATGTGTAATGAGTCAGGGTCGATGATGAATGATAGTTCATTAAGCTCTCTCAATCGTTGCGTAGAGAAGCATTCTAAAATTGAGGTAAATTATGGTGATAGTGGGTCAATAATTAGCCACTTATAAAAAAGGTATTCTCAAATTTAAGTTTGATCTTTTGATAGGTTCTTCCAACTCTATGAAGATTGTTTAAAGAGGTTTAAACCGTAGAGTATTTCGATTCATGTATCTTGTTGACAAGGAGGAATGGGTGATGTTTGTAAATTATGCGAATTTGTATGAGTGTCTTTAGATACTGAATTTTGATGGTGGTTGTATTATCAAAAAAATTTATTTGTGATACACTTATTTACTCTAGGTAGCTTAATAACTGTTTTTTAGCTAGTGACTATTAACACCCTTATAGAGGTCTGAAAGCTTAAAATCAACATTTGGTACTTACAATGATAACAATGCCACTCTGATGACGAGAGTTAAAAGTTTACACATGAATCACTAGTTTTATGTCCAGTATAACTATCAATAGTCAACGATTTTTTTTCTTTTTTTTTTTTTTTTTTTTTACATTTTCTCTATTTTTTCCCTAATTATTTGTAACGATCTGCTAGTTTTTTTGGGAACTAGATTATTTTGATTCTTTCTAAAAAAAAATTAACGGGGTATTTTTAACTATTCGGTAACTATGAGTATCTAACTGATGAAATTTTGTTAAATGAATATATAGGAATAAACTAATAATAATAGTTAACTTGACCCATATATAATATAGTCAGAACTCAAAATATTAACATAGGACAGGAGAAAGTAGTTAACTACAGGGTTACGCCAGTTCCTAGGAAAGACGCTTCAGATTTTCTTCAATTCTTGTTTATGTAGTTGTTTGATATATATAGTGATATAATAGTATTTATTTTCAAGAATAGAAAGAAATCAGGTCGTTATGTTGGTATTGTTTGGAAGGAATCGATCAAATTGAAAGGAAATTAAATAGTTTTAAGTAATAATGCCACGTGATTGACAAGAATTTGTATGATTCCTAATGGGCGGCATTTTTAATGTGATGATATCCTTTAATATGCATCGAATGATTGATATTTTTTTATTGATTTCTTTTTTAATTGAAAGGCATGGAAAGTGGGTTACAGTAAATATTGAGGTTGTTGAATTAGAGTAGAGAAAATTGTTTATATTAATTATCAAGGTTAATCATTGAATAATGTTTAGATATAATCGTTGAGAAAAATAAAAAGGGAAAATCATTGGCAAACAAACATGTTTGCATATATGGAATCTACGAAATTCCATGGCCATTATTTTACTTAATTTTTCGTGGGTTAAGTTACAGCAAATCAATTATCGGCCTTAAACTTTTTATTTAATTATTTATTTATTTAATTGTCATATAGTGATACTACTTGAAGTTTATGTGTATAGCTAATCAATTCTTAGTGGTATCGTGTTACATGAGTATCATTAAATTTATAATATTTAGAGTAGTTGAGGCTTAATACTAGACTTGAAGTTTAGCAAATAGGATCTTTGACATATAAATTATATCAAGACTACGAGCTTGATTAGAGATATGATTGAGATTTGAAGTTTAGGTTAGACATATAATAAATTGAGTACCTATGAACTCGCTTACTTACGAATATTGCATAATTGGTAGATTGAGAACGCTTTAAAACTTTGCGAAAAGGAAAGAAAAGTCTTGAAGATTCGTGACACAAGTTCGACATTTAAGGTGTGTTAAGACTTTCAGACATGTTGAAGGACGTTTTATTAATTAAAGATTGAAATAATATTGTGTACATGCATTGACATGAGATTGAGTATAAGTTGGGCACGTGGAGATCGTCCGTGCTGGGGATGGTGAGATGTTAAGATTATAATTTGGGCACTTGGAGACCGTTCGTGCGGAAATTGTTTGAATTTATGATAGTGCGTTGAGATCATTCGCACAGACACGTAGAGATCGTCTGTGTCGATATATGGACCTCGCGAGTCCCCCATGGGTCATGAACTCTCGATGTATTTTTTGAGGAGTATCATGTATATACAGTTGTGAGAGTATTGGTATTTTGAGGCATATCATTTCATGGCGTCATATTGCATTGCATCTCATGACATCGTTCATTCTTGGTAATTATGTGTTCTTATTGGTGGTTGAAAAGTACTTGATATTTGATTACCTCTATTTGATGAAACTTGACTGATAAATGTAATATAAACATGTATAATTAAAGAACTGATTTTTCTTATGTAAACTCCCGTCATTACTTCTTTATTGTCGGTCAATGAGATATACTGGATACACGTGATTTCGTACTCATACTACCCTTGTTGCACTCTTTTTGGTGCAGATTCGATTTCGAGTACGAGCACATCTCCTGGAGCAATTTGAGTCTGAGCTTGGAGTGTCTTGGAGTTGTGGTGAGCTGCTTGGTTGTTCTGTGACCCACACCTCCCTCTATTTTTTTATTCTGTTATTTAGTATTCAAACAAGATATCCCTTATGTTGGATTTGTCATTTTAGTTTCAGACTTGCGTCGTATTTTAGAAGCTCTTGTACTTATGACACCAATTGATCTTAGGTGATATTTTTAGTTTTCCGCAATTCGTATTTATAAAGAGCTTAAGTTGGAGATTTTCACTTAGTGTTTACCTTTTTCTCATTATTTAGTTAAAATTAATAAAAATATGTTGAGTTGACTTACCTCTTGGTTGGGAACATAGATGTCATCACGACTTGTGAATTTGGATCGTGATATTATTTTATCTCATAAACTCATCTCCTTAATTCATACTTCTTGAATTGCATAAATTCAACTCTCAACTAATTTAGTAATATATATTACTCCTAATATTTCATATCCATAACCTTCAAATAATTTAATATACAAATTTATAATTCCTTAAAATCACACTTATAAAAACTTCTCTTGGGACATATATGATGATTATTTTATTTTTATTTTTTATGCTTTATTATTTGTGTCTTTGATTGGTCAATGAAGAATGTTACATATTCTTGTATAATTTGATTTTACGAGGTAAAATAATTTGACATGCTTTAATTTTGTCATTTAACTTTTGTCATTTTTATATAATTTAATTATGCAGGAGAGAGATATAAGGACTAAAAAATAATCTCCGTAACTCTCTTATTTATTGAGAAAAGCTTTAATTTCGTTATTTAATTCTTAATATTATTGTATAATCCGATTATGCAGGAGAGAGATATAAGGACTAAAAAATAATCTCCTTTAACTCTCTTATTTATAGAGAAAAACTTTAATTCCGTCATTTAATTTTTTAAATATCAAATTTATGTTTAAAGTGTTAAAGAAAAGTCGTATAAGTTAACTTTATTTCAAACAGCAAAAATGAAATGCATGAAGGATAACAAAGAGTCATATATCCCCCCACCCACCCCCACCCCACCCACACCCAAAAAAAAAACCTCCTTAACTCTCTTATTCATTAACAAAAGCTTTAATTTCGTCATTTAATTTTTTTAATATCAAATCTATGTTTAAAGTGTTAAAAGAAAAGTCATATGTTTAAAGTGTTAAAAGAAAAGTCATACTCCGTCTATCTGGTATTATTTGTCATGATTTCTATTTTTAGATTCAAACTATAAAAAATTTTAACTAACATTTTAAGATGATTTTTCTCATCATATTAATATTGCAAAAAATTGTAATTTATAGTACTTTTCATATAGTTTTAGAATATCTAATTTTTTTGTTTAAAATATCGAATTAATGTGATTTAATTTATATTTGAAAATTAGTCAATTTAACTTTCGATAAATGTAATATGACAAGCAATTTCGGATGGAGAGAGTGTAAATTAACTTTATTTCAAACAACATAAATGAGGTTATTATTACAAGTTTTTAAAAAACATTTCTTTTATTTTTCCCACATAAAAAATGGAGTTATCTTTTGAAAAGCTATTGCTCCAATTTATTTATAATAATTATCACCATAAAATTGTAATAACTAAAATAATTGTATTTATTAATGCTAAATGATAATTCAAAATCTTGATACTTTTTCTACATCTTCAACATTGCACATAAGTATTGCAAAAAATATTTTCCAGTCACTCCCTAATCTCTATATGACTAAATTATTTATGTGTTTAATATTATTTTATTTTATTGTAAAAGTAGAATTCAACAGTAATGTTTCAATATATTAGCTTGATTCTCTCTTTTCTCAATGCACACTCTAAGAATGAAAATTTAAATATAATGTTTTAAATGTTAATAGATCTTATGTGATATAAATATATATTAAATGAGTGTTAGTACCCCAAAAAAATCTCTCTAACTTTGAATTTCTTATCTAACTATGTTCAAATATAATTGAAGTATTTTTTTCTCTATCATGATTTAGCACAATTATATTTTGCGTTGTTTATATTTATTACATTATTTATAAAAAAGAAAATCACGTAATTAATGATCAAGTAAATTTAATATTGTTGGTTGAACCAATAGTATAAAACTATGATAATTAGATGGGCAACTTTCACATATAGCAAATAAAAAATTTATATTTGTATGTTATATATAGCAAAGTTTGCATAATTGCGCTCCATAGCAAACATAGAAACTGTATAATTCGCTATACATATACAGTTGAAGCAATTGTATAAAACGAAGTGTATAAAACGAGAAAAAGAAAGACACTTGGGCAGAGATGTATAAAAACGAAGTGTATAAAACGAATTGTATTATTATAAGTGTATAGAACGATTATAAACAATTTGAATTTGTATAAAATGAGAAAGAGAGAAAGACAAAAGAGACTTGACAAGGAATATACAATTGAATCGAATTGTATAAAATGAGAAAGAGAGAAATTAGATACAATTTGAAAATTGTATAAAACGAGAAAGAGAGAAAGGCAAAAGAAATTGGGCAGGGGGTATTTTTATTGTATAATTATAAGTGTATATGACGAAAATATATGTACTTGCATGTGTATATATAATTTTTTCACGCTTTATACAAACAGAAATGCAATTTATACATTTCGCTTCTGTTTATATAAGTGAGAAAGGCGAGGGTGGCGAGCGAGATTTGGGAGAGTGGCAAGCGAGATCTGGAAGAGGGAGAGAGGGAAACAAAAATATATGTATTTATACAATTTCCTCTGATTTATACAATTAGAAACAATTTTTATACACTTGTGTTTGTATAAAAAGTGAGGAAGCGAGCGAGATATTGAAGGAGAGTGGCGAGCGAGATATTTGGGAGAGAGGCGCCTGCAATTTTTTGCAAACGTTTGCTATGGAGCACAATTAAATCAAACCTAGCTACTCCATTTATTTTAGGTTATTAATTTGCTATTATATACAATTATCCCTAATTAGATTGATACTTAACTGAAGCTTTAATTTTCATATCAACTTTTATGTGTTCGTATTTTATATCAACAACTTTAAATAAAAAGTGCGGCATGTCATTTTCTTTTAGCAATTCTTCTAAACAGATAATATCATAATCATAACTTAATTTTATTTCTCTCTTTTATTATATAATTTATTTATATGAATATTTATCAAATAGTGATTTTATTTATTTAAAAATATATTTAATATTCTTTTATATTCACACAAAGCACGAATACGTACACTAATTATATAAAAACAGAACATATGACTAAACTAGTATTTTGTTCAAAAAAGTGATCTTTGGCATTGCCATTAAGGATCGGACACAAATTTGGCTAAGACTAGAGGCAACAAATCCATTTTATAACTAAAATCGTAGACCATGGTTAAAAAGCAATTGAATTTATAACCTTCTCTTTAAATTAAAATATAATTCTTTTACCAAGATGTTGTAACACATGCTTATATACAACAACAATATATTACCTAGAGTACCTATAAAAGTCATCATAATTAAAATGCACACAAGCTAACTAAAACACTATAATTATTCAAAAATAAAAAAATACTTGCCACACACTTTTGACTCATGAAAACTTTAACTTTCCAATACATCAAACAATGCTATGTTTGCATTAAAATTAAGAAGATTTTGCGCAAATTTAAGTAGTCATATCTAAGGAATTAACACCTAAACTTTAGCGTACTAATTTCAATCAAGAACTTACAAGGCTAAAGGAAATCAAGAATAATATGCACAAATAAAAACCTTAGTAAGTTTATGGTTGTTTCATAAATAGAATAAGTAATCAACTCCACTATTAACTTTGCGTAATTATGAACAAAAAATGTTCACCTTTTATAAAGAAAAAAAATATTTACATCTCATAATTATAATAAACAAAAAATAGCGAGTATAATATATACCATTATTCAAAATAACATCTCACAATAGTCGCGATTAAGATATTACATACAAATAAAATTTGTTTCGAGTCACACTTTAATTCATTTCAGTTCAAATAATAATCAACTCGTTTAATTTATTATATCGATCACCTAAGTTTTGAAGCTGCAGGAGCGCCCCAAAACCATAGACGTGTGACAATAGGGGAAGCTAAAATCGCAATCGACGCCTGTTCCACATGCACTTCTTCAACGCTAATTCCGCCTTCACATGTAATTAAATTACTACTATATTTTGATTACTCTGTTTCATTATTCTTAAAAAAAATTAATTATCTAAATTCCTATTTCAATATTAATTAATCATGCATTTAATCAAAGTCAAAGTACTTAAACTTTTCTAATATCTCAAGCAATCATACTAATAAATCCTACGTTACATGATAAATGACAGCTCAAGCAAATCATATTCCCACTTGCACCCTCTGTTGCTGCAATAGCAAGAGAATAGAGAAGTCGGTGACATATATTATTTTTCTTTTAAGTAGGAGAGAATGCGGAGCTAGAAGTCTCGGTACAGATTCAGTCGAACTCAGTAATTTTTGTTTAAATATATCTATTAAGTTCAGAACTCAATTATTTAACATTTGAATTATCGTTATAAAATTTAGAATACACCAGATTAAAACTCTGATTTCGCTTCTGAGTAAAGAAGGAAGGAATGAAATATAATTATTTATAAACATGTATCAAGTCTTTATAAGCCAAAGTTTTGGATACTAAATATTGCATGTTGCAGAAGCTTTATATTTTTGTAACTAAAGAAGCAGAAAAAGAACATATCTAAAGTTCATTATCAAGAGCTTGAAGATGACAACGGTAATCACTATCTCCTCTATCTTTAATTTTTCTCTATAATTTATATATAATTCGATCGTAATATAACGAAAGATTTTGAACCAATTTTATATGCCTTAATACGTACTATGTTTTGGTTTACAGATGACAGAGATGAGAGTACATATGGATTGTGCCGGATGTGAGAGCAAGGTTAGAAAATCTCTCGAGAAAGTTAAAGGTAATATACTTATATCACTGCACTGACGCCCCTTCGTTGAAAAATTACGTTATATATAATGATTAAATTTTAGTTTTATAAATATAAATATATAAATTGACACCTCTTTAAAGGGTTGATCTATTGGTTATGGGCTTAAAAACGAGGTCGTGTGTTTGCCTACTAGCCTGTTTATTTATAATTTTTTTACTATGACCTAATGATTTTTTTTTACTATAATCATTGACATCCTTAATGTAAATCATGCGTCCGTCACTATGCACTAATACACCATAGATTCGATCTCAAAACTTCTGTCTGCTATGATATCTTATTGTGGGACCATCTTATCTAAAAATTGAAGCTGTTAGAGATATATTATAAACGTAATTTTTGACGTCAAATTCAGGTGTTGATAATGTAGAAATAGATATGGCTATGCAAAAGGTGACAGTAACAGGATGGGCTGATCAAAAGAAAATACTCAAAACAGTTAGAAGAACTGGTAAAAGAGCTGAAATATGGCAATTTCCTCATAATCCTGAGATGAGAAATAACCCTACTTATGTAACCGATCATTATTATCAACAACAAGGCTGCAGCGGTCCGGCCACTTATTACGCCGGAGAACCACCGGCTTCCGCCTATAACTATCGGAAACACGGCTACGATAACTATGGCCGTGCCTATAGTCTTTACAGGGGCAATTCAAACACATTTGGTAGTCGTGTTGGTGATGCTTTTAGTGATGAGAATCCTCGTGGTTGTAATATTATGTAATTGTTGTTTGATGTTGTCAGTTATTAAGTGTAAGAGTCTGTTTGAATTGATTTTTTTTTTAAAATGTATAATATATAAATATGACTTTAATTTGACATTAGTTGACAATTACAACCTTAACTTTGAATGTGTACAAGTAGACACTTAAATTTTATAAATTGAACAAGTAGACACATGTGTCCACATGATATGGATACACGTAGAAGCCATGTAGAACAAAATTTTCATGTGGGATGTCATGTAGGACGAATGTGTTAATTTGTTCAATATTATACAAGTTTAAGTGTTTACTTGTGCACATCTAAAATTAAGAATCATAGTTGCCAAATAACGTCAAATTAAGGATCATGTTTATGTGTTATACATACTTTCTTCGATATGATTTTTCTCTTTATATAGAAAAGTGGAAACAAACGTATAAGATATAGCACTCTACTTTAAAAATCAACAAAAGGCGCTTGAATCTCTTCCCAGAAATTGAAAAATTTAAAGAGTGTAATCAATCTCCACATAAATAAGATGTGCGATGTTTAACTAATGAAAAATTCATTGGTTGTATTTATATGTTCTCTTGAATAAGAAATAAGATGATTATCATTATGTAAATATCGAGGAACACGCTACGTATTTTCATGTAGACTTTATAATAATTATTAAAAATTAGGATACAAGTGAGCTGGTATTATTGAAAGATAATTTATATTTCTTTGCATATATATGAGACCCAAATGTTAAGTTAAGTTTAACAATTTACAAATTATATAAAGTGTTAGCGTAAGTTCTCGATGACACTAACAAAAAAACTTTATTAAAGATGTTTGAATATTATTTTACGGTTATATGAATCTCAAATATAGACATACACGTATAGCGCACGAATTTAACAAAGATAATAAAAGCCTAGAAAAAATTGACATTAAGAATATTTTGGCCCAATAGAGTGTTTCAACATAAATTTTAAACTTTTTTGTTCCCCAAAGTACCACAATGTACTTCAAAAAAGTTTAGTGTTAAGCTGGAAATATAATGGAGATATGAAGCTGCACAAATAAATTAGCAGCAGATTTAGGGTTCAACCAGGAAGGTGTAGAAGAGTGGAGTTTGTTTAGCTCTCGAAGAACAGAGAAATTCAGCTCAGGTGAACAGAATCGCCGCCGGAGAGAAATGTCGGATTATATGCAAAAAGAATTGATGAATAAGATGTTCACAAGATTACCAATCAAATCAATCCTTCAATGCACAAGTGTTTGCAAGTCATGGTATTCTCTTCTTACTAGCCCTAATTTTATCTTTACTTATTTTAATCGAAAAATATGATCACATCCTGATTCTAAATTACTCTGTAAACACAGAAATTGATATTTATGCTTTGTTCCGTTACAATGATAAAGTGGGAATAGAATACTTAATTTAATACGTTTACACCTAATTATCACTTCTTGTTAGTTTCTTTCCAAAAATTCAAGGTGTATAATCCCCACAAAATAAGTATGCACTACATGATTAGCTAATGGGAAGTTCATTGGCTGTATTCATAGGTTCAGTTGAATAAGAGTAGAGATGATCATCACCAAGTAAATACGGAAGAACACACTTCTTTCATGTAGACTTAAACTATTAAAAATTAGGATACAAGTGACTTGGTACTATTGTAAGGTACTTGTATTTCTTTACATATATCCGAGACCCAAATGTTGATTCGAGCTTAGCAACTTACAATTTATATAAAGTATCGACGTCACGTTATTTCACAGTTACATGAACCTCAAGAATAGACATACACGTGCAACGCACGTGCGGTGAATCTAATAAAGGTAATAAAAGGACACAAAGATTGACGTCAAGAATATTTTGGGGCCAATAGATCAATAAAGGACATTTTGCTATCAGTTTTAACCTTTTCTCTTCCCGAAAGTACCACATTGTATTTCAAAAAAGTTTTGTGCTAAACTAGAAATAGATAATCCTGCACAAATAAATTAGCAGCAGATTTTAGGGTTCAACCACGAAGGTGTAGAAGAGTGGAGTTAGTTTTTTTTTAGCTCTCGAAAAACAGAGAAATTCAGTTCAGTTGAGCAGATTCGCCGCGGCAGAGAAATGTCGGATTATGTGCCAGAAGACTTGATGATTAAGATCTTCACAAGGTTACCAATCAAATCAATCCTTCGATGCACAAGTGTTTGCAAGTCATGGTACTCTCTTCTTACTAGCCCTAATTTCATCTCTACGCATCTCAATCGGAAACAAGATGATCACATCTTGATTCAGAATTATGTTGGAAACTCAGAAATATATATATATGCTTTATCCCGTTATAATGAGAAATTGGATCAAAATAACCACTTAGATTATTCATTTAAGTGCAGTAACGGTGTCGTTACTATTGTGGGCAGTTGTAATGGCATTGTCTGCCTTGCTGCTGCCGACCAATTGAATTACTTGAACCATTTCTACTTTTGGAACCCAGCTATCAGAAAGCCTGTAGAACTCCCAGACCTAGGTTATACATGTGAGAAATGTGATACATTTGCTTATGCGTTGGGGTTTGGTTGTGATCATGTTACCAATGACTACAAGGTGGTAAGAGTAGTACACACTTGGTCTCATCCGTCGCCACCTCATGTTGATCTTTATAAGTTAAGCACTGGTGTTTGGGAAGACATTAGCCATGTCTCTCTGTCTTATCTATTCCTTGCCACTACATCACAGGCATATGTGAATGGAGCTTCTCATTGGATTTCTTCCAAATGGGATGTATCATCATTGGTGAGTGTGATTGTTTTATTCAACATGCATGATGAGACATTCTCAGAGATGATATTGCCGAGTAGTTTAATCAATGAGTCACTATCATTCTATGATGAAATGTTCCTTTTTGTGTCAGAGGAATCTCTTTGTTTGGTTGATAATAAGTATGACAAACGCGAACCTATTGATATTTGGATGATGAAAGAGTATGGTGCACCAGACTCATGGGTGAAACAGTTCAGCATCCAAAATAATCAGTTTGTACAACATATTCCTCTTCGTGATGACATTTTCTGGACACCTTATTCCGGAAGCACTGCTCCAACTGAGCTTAAGATTGCTAATGAGTTTCTGAAGCCAATGGCTATAAGGAAAAATGGTGAAATCTTATGGGAAGGTAACCGAAGATTATTGGTTTCAGTTGATCATACAGGTGAAAGGTTTAAAGATGCTGACATTGGTAACTTATCAAATGATTGGTGTTACAATCCGCGTTATGTTAATTATTACAAAGAGAGCCTTGTTTTACCTGATAGATGGACAAATAATTGTGTTGGAGATGCTTGTGAGGAGTCATCCAATTTATGGAAGAGAGAGCCCAAAGATGGGAAAAGAAAGATCTCAAGGGCAAAATCTAAATATCGAATGCGGATTGCATCTCTTCTGCACATGAGGGGATTGCTTTACGTGTCAAAAATGAAAGGGAAATGGTTCCGGAAGAAAGGAAGGAAGATCAAGCAAGTCAAAGATCCTTCATTGTCCAATTAATTAGCTATGTTGCACTTGAAGTCCTTTAGCTCAGTAAGTTTTTGATTGAAGTTAGTTCACTGAAGTTTAGGTGTTGATCCCTTATGCCAACTTATTTTCTCTTAAAAGTCTTCTCAATTTCATGCAAACATTACATTATTTTGCAGGGTTCAGTCTGACAATGAAGACCTCTTGTGATGTATTGAAAGGTCAAAGCTTCCCTGAGCCAGAAGCGTGTGGCACATTTAATACTCTAGGGTATTGAAACTCTTTGTTTTAAAGACAGACTGTAAATACTTGTCTTAATTACTTTCTTGATAGATGTTTGGTGCATGATACTTCTAAGGTTTGTGTTTATCTATCTAATGTTTGGTGCATTATACTTCTAAGGTTGTGTGTTTATATATCTATCTAATGTTTGGTGCGTGATACTTCAAGGTTTGTGTGTTTATCTTGGCACCTTGGGTTTTTTGTATACTAGAAAACTTTTACATCGTCTATTTGCTGAAATTGGATTTGTTAGAGGATAGCTGTTGTGTTTCCCCCTTGGGTAGCGCCCGTAGCATAGTTGTTATTACTCCAATAAACCCAAACAGTACATGCTGGAACAGTCATTCAGGTTATCTTCAAATGCCTTGTGATTCTTCTTCCTTCACAGCAACATAACGGTTATTTTAGGGATATAGGCATAACTCACACAGTCTAATAAAGCGTAATCACAGATCCAACAATTGCCTGTCACTACACAAATTAAAGTGCACATTTGCTCTTGGGTGCTAAACTTTTGGATTAAGAATGGTACAGTTGTCTTGGATTGTGGTTTGCAGATTAATTGATTACTGTTTCTAGCCAATTTTCTTGGTAGTAATTCTAAAGATCACTTATGAACTGAACTTAGTTGTCATGATCACATGTCTTTCTTTCTATTTTGTTGATCTTACAACAAGTTGTGATTGGTGGCTTATCCTCTCTGGTTCCTTCATCTTCCTCTTCTCTTCTACATCTTGCTGATTGGAGTTTAGTCTTCGTCTTAGCTGAAATTTCAATTTCAGTTGCCATTAACATGCAGTTGCACATCCTCTCTGGTTTCTTCATCTTCCTCTTCTTTTCTACATCTTGCTGATAGGAGTTTAGTCTTCGTCTTAGCTGGAATTTCAACTTCAGTTGCCATTAACATGCAGTTGCGCTAGGGGTTCTT
This sequence comes from Solanum lycopersicoides, assembly GCA_022817965.1. Classification (NCBI taxonomy): domain Eukaryota; kingdom Viridiplantae; phylum Streptophyta; class Magnoliopsida; order Solanales; family Solanaceae; genus Solanum; species Solanum lycopersicoides. Next base: position 91,136,421 of record CM040624.1, on the reverse strand, counting down.
TTGATGTACTTGCTAGGAAGTTCATGCAACCAGTCTTTGTAGAAGTATATTTGCTTCTTGAAAGGAAACTGTTTGGGTTTCTTTGTCTGGTATTTCCTCCTTAAGCATTATTTTTATTTTGCTCGTTCTGTACGAAATTTTCTACAAAATGATGTGTACTTGACTGGCTTATATTTGTCAATGACACAGTCACACAGGGATACAGTGGTCATAGTTCAGTCCAATACAATACACCTCTGTCTTTGGTCAGTGAGGTATAGGGTTCAATGGCTTTTAGGTCATCACCAAATTTAGCTTTCTTCTTTCTCCCCAATTTCTCATTTTGTTTATTGAAAGAGAACAAACGCCATCCATTAAGTAAAGTGAGGGTTTGTTATAGTGATTCGTGTGGTTGGTAACCCCTTTGAAAGTTGGAGGTCCTTGCTACTAACTACAACAACAAACCCAATGAAATCTCACAAAGTGGGGTCTGGGGAGGGTAGCGTGTATACAGAGAGGCTGTTTTCATGAGACCCTTGGATCAAGGGTCCTTGCTACTGCTCAACATAGCCACAAGTAGGTAGTCTACGTTCATTACATTCCCAGAAAGATGAGCAACTAAGAAGAGAGATATTTAAAAAAAATGAAAGGTATATCATTGATCTTTACATTTGAAGATAAGATGAAAAACCAGAAGGTAAATATATTGAGATCTTTCATTCTTTCAAAAGCCAAATACAGTGCATTACTTTCATATCAGCATGTGTTCAAGAACTTGGTGGAATTCCTAATTCAGTAAGTCTTAGTGAATAACCGGCCCTCCTTGTACACTCAAAGAGAACTAGAAATTTCTGAAAAAGGGTAACTAATAAGTATAATTAAAGTAAGTCGATAAATAAGATGGAGGAGGCCTTGAAGGAGGAGCCCAAAAAACATCATGGGGCATTCTGCCATTAGACAAAACATTAGTAGGTAATTGTACATTTCTCTCATATGAGAAGCAACTGTTTTCTGCTTCAGGCCTCTGTTTTTTCTACATGCCTGCCTGGCATTTGCTTTATAATGCAACATCTAGATCTTCTAGGTTTCTCCGATTTCTCTTCCAGGTTTTTACTGCATTTTTTTGTTTCCTATTCTATATTCCACTGCCAAAGTTTTTGAAGCTTCTTTGTACTCTAGAACATCTCCAGCCTCCTCACTCTTTTTTTGCAGTTGGCTTCTTCATCACCAAAAAATTATACTTCATAAAAACTAATTGCAGTCATCCCGTGAAGTCAACTAACTGAACTTCCTCTTCTATATATTGTTCTTTACACCAAGAATATAAAGACGTTATGACTTTCGACTTGATCTTCTATATGGAGCTCTCTTTGCCTTCAAAAATCCTCTCATTTCTCTACTTCCAAATGTTCCACCAAATACAGGCAGGTACTGTTTTCCACCAAATCTCCTAGCACTTACTACCTCCCATCCTAATCCAACAACTTAAAAGATAAGCAGTATGCTCTGGCATAGACCAGTTCACGTTAGCTAAATTGACGAATGATGCTCACCCTTGTGCTGTAACTCTTACAATGTAGGAAAACGTGGTTGTTTGTCTCTAAAGCTTCCTTACATGATGAGCATCTTGAAGCAATGTAGGTTTCCCTTTTCTGTAGTGCATCATGAGTCCGACGAGATATAGCTCTTCTGACTACTAGCCAGGTGAAGCATTTCAACTTAATTGGTGCCACATTTTTCCATACAGACTTCCAGGGTCCTGTTGACCTCCTGTTACTTTAGTCAGCCTCCTATTGTACACCCCATTTATTAAGAATAGTCCATCCTGATGATGTTCCTATATCATGTTATCAGGTTCCGTAGAAACCATTATTATTTGTTATCTATTTGCATTTATAGGTTTAAATTTGTATTTTAACTTGGTACTTGGTTTCTCTGCTGATAGTTTGGTTGATTTTCATTTTCCCAATAGTTTAGTTTGTTTCTACCGAGTTCGGGGTTAAAAGGTGAAGTAGGGGAAAGAGTTGAACTTGCAGATCAAGTGTTTGGCTAAAGTCTTGATCAATTAGGCTTGATTGCATGGATACTACGCATTTCTCTCCTTGATCTTCTTTCTAAATATGTGGCATGACTTTTGAATTTTTTTAAATAAAAAATCTTGTCTGTTCAAAGTTAACTTTATTGCTTTAGATTTACTTTGTCCAAAATTTTCCGTATAATAATAATTTGATAAATTGTTAGGGGAAACAAGTCCAACGGTAGTAAAGAGGGTAGAACAGTGTAGTCAAACGCGCGCTTAAGCTTGAAGTGAGGCTCAAAACGTGTTGAGCGCGTCGCCTCGCTTTTTGTGCGCTTCAGTGTCGTCATCAAGGTTTTAAGGCAAACTTTTCCTTGCCAATGAGCCTCTTCTGAAGAAGTGACACTATACAATTAATATTTCACTTTTCTCCCTTTGCGCCTTTTTTCATTGAAGCCACACTTTATTTGTGCTCTGCGCTTAAAGCCCCAACGGACCTTAGAGTTTTTTTGCGTTTTTGCCTTTGATAACACTGGGATAGAACACTTGCAGCAACAAAAAGTTTGGGAGCAACAAACTTAATGTCCATGGATGCTGGACAAACAAGCTAATGCCCCAACTCTGATAAGAAATATGCTGACAGAAATTTAAGGTGCCGTGAACTCTACCAACTTATGATAGCTAATGAAAAGCGTATTCTTAATATGAAAAACTCTTGCTAGACTTCCAAAACTGGTTAACATATCAGATCTAACATTTATTGAACTCTGGATAGAACACACTGTTTCGCCGTTTTACTACGACCCTTTTTCAAAAAAACACAAACTCTATTTCACCGTTTTTTGCAAATGCTTATTTCCTCCTCTGCATGAATATGTCTTTTGACTTGCTATTCTGAACATCTATTCTGATCATAACCTGATCCACACAGTTACTGAGCTTCCCTCATTTCCCGCTTCTGACATAGGAAGTCTTCATTCTATCTATGAGGAAGGTAAGTTACTGAAAGTTGTCATAACTTTAGCCTACAAATATTCATTAATATTTATTGACAAATATTTTTATATTAGGTTCAACATCAGGTGCTTGTTATAAAAACTGCAATACAGCTAAGCCATCCATTACTAAATGTTTGTTTTGCATCGTGTTTGTATTGTTGTATCGTATATACAATGTTTATTTTGATTGTTAACTAATATATATATATATATATTATTGCTAATTCTGTCATTACGTAACAGTGAAAAACGCCCTTTTATGTAATGACTTATATGGTGTGATTGCGTCGTTACCTAATTTCTCTTTCAAATTATGTCCTTGCTTAACATTTCATAATTTCTATTTTACCCTTTACGCTATATTGTTTAACTCCACCGAAATACCCATACCGTACGTTTTTACTCTTTTTCTTTCTTCATAGGTAACTATTTTATTTGCTCAGGTTTCTGCCCTTGTTTCGAAATACAGGTACTTTTTTTGTCCATAACCATATTTTTGAAGTTATTATTCTACTTTAACTATATATCAGTTTATGGAGAACCTTTTTTGCATTTCCTTATTTTCATCACCATATTTATTACTAATTGTTATGAACTTTTAACATGCAAACAGTAGTATAGATGCTAAGAGCACCAGGGAAAATTAACAATTAATAACATCTTTTGTTATAAGTTCTGGACCATATATGATATACTTGATCCCAAAAGAAAAGAATCTTTACAAATTCTTTTTGAAAATAATTGTGTTTGAGTTGCATGTCTCCATTTTTTTTTGTGAAGTGGAGCTGATGCTATTCTATATAGCATGTGCTATTTAGTAGTTTATGTTGATACAATGTGAACAAGGAAGTCGGCAAAAAAATAGCTAAAATACAATGTCTTAATTGTTTTTCTGAAATTGGTGATAAATTTAATGCATACAATAGTTTAAGGTATTTTAGTAAACTTACCAGTTACAATACAACACGATACAGTCTGACCAAACGTGAAAAATATTATTAAACAACAACAACGATACAATTTTTCTAAAGAATGTATCTACAAAATAATACAATAAATTGTGAAATGATGGGCTACAATAATACAAACAGGGTGAACAGTCTCATGTTTAATTAATATCATTATGTGTTCTCACTCTTTCACTCCTTGCTCCTTTTAGAGTATCCAGGTCACCGGCAAAATACAAGACCTGTTCTGAATATTGAACTAGGATCATACTATGTACCATTTAAACGGATTCAAATTGTAAATTTTGTTGTGCCAAAAGATTTGAATATGAGCCTCTTGGATTTTGTTGTACCATTGGTACGGTTAAAGATAATTTAACACCGAATGCCAAATATAGTACTATATATCAACCATTAGAGTTCAGTAACTTCTTCTCGTTTTACGCCCTCGGATCACAGCCTTGACTTCACATAAACTGATGGCTTTCAGAATCGTCCTTGGTCACTTCATATATCCATCAGCGTTTTTTCACTTCAAATCACTGCTTATTTTACTGGCAACATTTTCCTCCATTAAACATAATCTACAAATCTACTTATTAACCAACTGATTTATCTTCTTCCCTTCAGAATTCTGAAAGAGTGACCATTGGATCTACCATAAGCTAAATTATAGTTCCCTTGACAGCACAAGCATTGTTGAACAAGCGATATTTCATCAACGAGCTCTTAGACGTTGGAACATCCGCTTGTTCAACAATGATTCTGCTGCCAAGTGAACTTTGGTTTACACCGTCTCAACGCTTCTGTTTAGGTATGTGATCCTGTTCTGCTTATTCTGATATTTGCGGTTTTTCCCTGTCGGAGGAGAGGGAGTCTTAAAAGTTGATTTTGGTCTTTCTACTTGTACACGAGTATAATAAGTGAAACTTGATGTTACAACCAAGGGCAGTATTGGTATTTCCTTTTGACATATTTTTCTTTGCTTATTTCAGTTCATCCCATCAGCTATCACAGAGTTATTATTCCACTGATATGCCTTTCATGCCTGCTGCACCCAGAACATTGTTGCTCCAACACAGAGAAGAGCTTTCTTACTCTTTCCTATTCATTTGTTCTTTCAATTTCCAATTTTTTTTGTCAAATCTGGTTTTATCTTCTCAGATTGCTTAGCTGAAATAGTGCTCTTAACAAAAGAAACGCAAAACGGATATTGGCTCTTAATAGGAAAAGCAAGTCCAAACTTTTATTGTTTTAGGTATATTGGCTACCTAACAGTACCACAGATGTTGTCTGGGCTATTGATACAAAAGTAATAAACTATTCATGCCATTTTTTGTTACGAATATGATATACGCAACCATTTCAATTGAAGTGATTTTGCTTTTCAATTTTACAGGTGAAAACCAAATGAAACTGATCCCAGATGCTGTTCATGACGTGAGTTGCTGCCTAATTAAATTTCAGCCATAATAATTTTATTTCATCCATTATCGTAAATAATTATTTATCTATTTGAATCCAAGACCAGCTCAACCACTAACATAGAAGTAAATTGATTTTGTAGCTACAGTTTCAGAAACCTCACACACTTTAAAATCATATTGTTGTTTATATAAAAAGTGTGGGGAACTGAAGAGTCTCAAATAGAGAACTAGAACTGTTTTTGTATCTTCCCAAGAGTACCACATTGGATTCCCAAAAGTCTTTTGTGTGTTCAAAGTGACCACTGAACAGTCACATCTCACATATAAAATGTAGAAGAAAAGAAAAAGTAGTACTTCTTAACCACTTGAAGAGAAAAAATGTCCGATTTTTTGCCACAAGAATTGATGATTGACATCTTCATAAAACTACCAATCAAGTCAATCCTTCTATCCAGAAGTGTTTGCAAGTCATGGTACTCTCTTCTTACTAGCCCCAATTTTATCTCCTCACACCTTAACCAAAACCAAAACATGAATCACATCGTAATGCAATACGACTCTATAAATCCAGAAGGAAAAATACATGCTTTGTTCCATGACAATGAGAATTTGGATCAATATGTCTACTTTGATTTGCCATTTGAGTGGACTAGCTCTTGCCTAAATATTGCTGGTAGTTGTAATGGAATTTTGTGTCTGGTGGACGATAACCGGAGTTACCCGAATAATTTCTATCTTTGGAACCCATCCATTAGAAAATCTGTTAAACTCCCAACACCAATTTATACATTTGAGGCACATAGTATCTGTGCTCATGTACAGGGGTTTGGATTTGATTGTGTTACTAATGACTACAAGGTGGTAAGAATAGTAGACACAACTTTTCGTCTAACGCCATATGTAGAGCTTTATAAGCTAAGTACTGGTGTTTGGAAAGACATTAGTCATGTTGGTCTGTCTTATCAATTCTCTTGCTGTACACCACAGTTATATCTGAATGGCGCTTCCCATTGGATTGCTTCCAAGTGGGAAGAATTAGAAGAACCAACTGAGAGAAACACGATTGTTTTGTTTGACATGCATGATGAGATATTCTTAGAAATGATGTTGCCAAGTAGTTTAACGAATGATGTAAGAGTACATTTTGATGAAATGTTCCTATTTGTGTTACAGGAATCACTTTGTTTGGTTGATAACAACTTTAATCAAAGTAAACCTATTGAGATTTGGATGATGAGAGAGTATGGTGCAGCAGATACATGGGTGAAGCAGTTCTGCGTTAGTTCTCGTCACTTTATACGCAACTATTATGATGTAAGGTGTGATCTAGATGAGCTTGTGGTTACTCATAAGTTGGTGAAGCCAATGACTATAAGGAAAAATGGTGAAATCATATGGAAAGTGAGCCGTAGATTATTGGTTTCAGTTGATCATGTAGTTGAAAAGTTGAAAGATGTTGGCTTTGGTCACTCTACAAATGGTTGGTGTCACATTCCGCATTATGTTGATTATTACAAAGAGAGCTTAGTTTTACCTGATAAATGGACAAATAATTGTGTAGGAGATACTTGTGAGGAGTCATTTACGTGTCGAAAATGAAAGGGAAATGGTTGCAGAAGAAAGATAGGAAGAACAAAAGATCTTCATTACCTAATTAGCTATATTGCACTTGATTTACTGACTTTGGCTAATGACTTTGTTTTGTCTTTTGGCAAATGTATGAGAGAGTTAATAGTGGAGTTGATTACTTGAGTTCTGCATATTTATTCTATATATGAAACAGCCACAAGGTTTATTTGTGCATATTATTCTTGCTTTCCTTTAGCCTTGTAAGATCTTGATTGAAGTTGGTGCACCCAGGGTGCGTTTGGTAGATAGATGAGAAACAAGTTATCTATATATTAATTTTTGTACGACTTATATAGGAATGGATATAGGGCGGGGCAGATGCAGGACGGTGTGGGTTTAAGGCTATGTTGGGCGGGGCGGGTTTAAGGTTATGTATGTTGGGTTGGATGAGGCACGGGTTTAAGTGGGTTTTTTAAAATTAATGTGGGGTGGGGTGGGTTGTGGGTATATGTGATTTTATGTGGCTTCGAACTTAATTTTAATTTTTTACATGTTATAGAGTGACAGAATATTATTTATTAAGATAATTTCATTAAAACTACTTAAATATTCAAGATAATAAATGAAAATGGTTTTGATAAAATTAATACAATTTCTTACATGTTTCCTAATTGAATTCTAAAAAGTAAAATTTTAAGTCGCTATTCTATTAAATTAATACAATTTAATGAAAAAATAAATTTGTTGTTATGAATTTTATTTTTAGTATCATACATAACTAGAAAAAGAAAATATTATAAAAATTATGCGGGGCGGGTTGAAAATGAAAAGTGTTGCTATGCGGGGCGGGGTGGACTAGAAATTTTGTAGGTTGAGCAACCTGCCTCGTCCCCGCCCTACACCGTCCCATTGAATACGATGCTTGACTAATAATTTAAAAATTCACATAATTAATACTCCCTCCGTTTCACAAAGAATGACCTAATTTGACTTGATACAGAGTTTAAGAGTATAAATAAGACTTTGAATCTTGTGGTCCTAAATTAAAGTTAGGTCAAATGTACCAAATTGCCCTTTGATTTTGTGGCCTTAAATATGCCACGTGTAAACTTGTTACCAAAAAAAGAAAAAGGTCATTCTTTTTTAAACATACTAAAAAATAAAGAAGGTCATTCTTTTTTAAACGAAAGAAGTGCATGTATAAATTGGAGGGGTTAAATTCAATTTGAACTTCTCTAGGGGCTATTCCAGTAAAATACAAAAGTTAAAGGATGAGAAGTGCTATTTCCCTTTTAAGGAAGCCCTTGTTAGATAAATCTCCACTCACTGTAGCTACTGCCGTAAAATCGTCATCGAGAGAGCACATTCACACAGAACCAGAGAAGCAAAAAGGGAGAGAATACAGCAAAATCTCTCTCTGTTTTCACTACAAAAAATCTTTGATTTCAATTTGAGAGAGATCGGAAATGGCTTCTTCCAAAGAACGTGAGAACTTCGTCTACGTCGCTAAGCTCGCTGAGCAAGCCGAACGCTACGATGGTTAGGGTTTCTACTTTTTACTGTGTGTAGATCTGTTAGTGTTTCTGTTCCTTTTGAGTATATGCTTTAATTTGATGTATCTGTTATGTGATTACTGAGTAAAGGTTCGGAAATGGAACTGTTAGTTATGGTTTTGTTGCTCAGAATGTAAAATTTTACTGAAATGATGCGCTTGTTGCTTTCGATGGTATGAAGTTTTATATATTCGTAAATGGACTTAGGTCAGCCTGGATTAACTTTTGTTGATCCGTTTTGGTTAAATGCAGTTAGGCTTTAGTTATTTTATGTAGGTTGTAGGTCTTTAGTACAGAGATGGTTGATCCGATTGGAGGTTGAGTTACTCATAAGTCGATTTTATTGAGATGCAACAATTGGTGCTTTTGAAGTTTCATATATCAGCAAACGGACTTAGGTCAGAAGTTGAGCGCACATAAACTTTTGTTGATCCACTTCGGTTAAATGCAATAAAAATTCAATTAGTCTCTGATTGTTTTATGTAGGTTGTAGGAATTTAGTACCTTCAAGGATTTGTACGGAGAGGGTTGATGCGCTTGAAAAATGTTGAATTACTCATAAATGGATTTTTAGTTACTTGGAATTTGAGATTTCGTTGAAATGATACAGTTGGCGCTTTTGATGTATTAAGGATTTTTAAAAAAATGTATTCTGAATTAATATGTTAGCAATTGTTTTTAATCTGCTTGGAAGTTCTACACAGATTTACCTTATGTTGATCTGTTTGGTTAATCTATGGAAAATGTAACTAGGTTTCATTTTTTATCTAATTGGTTGAGATTTTGAGGAATTGTGAAATGTGGTACAGAAATGGTTGAAGCGATGAAGAATGTCGCAAACTTGGATGTTGAATTGACTGTGGAGGAAAGGAATCTTCTTTCTGTTGGCTATAAGAATGTGGTAGGTTCTAGGAGAGCATCTTGGAGGATCTTGTCCTCTATTGAGCAGAAGGAAGAATCTAGAGGAAATGAGCAAAATGTCAAGCGAATCAAGGAGTACCTGCAAAAGGTGGAGTCGGAGCTCACCAACATTTGCAATGATATTATGGTGGTCATTGATCAGCATCTAATTCCGTCATGCTCTGCAGGCGAATCAACTGTGTTTTACCACAAGATGTGAGGGTTCTGATTTCTGTTTGTTGTCGGTCTGAGTTATAAATATATGTTGTTTTGAGAAGTTCAGGAAACTGGAGTTGTTAAGCTGATCTGTCTCTACCTGCAGGAAGGGAGACTATTATCGTTATCTTGCAGAATTTAAAGCTGGCAATGACAAGAAGGAGGTTGCCGAGCTTTCATTGAAAGCATATCAGGTATATGGTTTGCTTGTGACCTGGCTTCTCGAAAATAGAGTGCGAACATGTCAATTCCCATGCTTCCCCTTATTCTTGATAGTGGAAAATGCCCCAGATGTTATCATTAATCCCTTGAATCTCTTTTTTCTTGGGGTTAGAATCAGCGTCTCTAACTGTAATTTATTTGAACTTTTTCTCGTCTCTAATCTGTCATAAACAAATATTCGCTGTTTCTGAGAATAGTGCTTCTTTTACTTGTATGTGTATATATATATATATATATATATAATATATATATATATATATATGCGCACACACACTCTTCAAAGCAGTTCTTAAGTACAAGTAAAAAAGTGAGCAGTAAAAGTAGTTTGATTGTCATTGAATGGTTAATTCATAATCTAATGACTTGCAAGTGACAGGAGTTTGCTTGTTCAAAAACTTGTCTTAGAATGAAACTAGTACTTTTTTCTTAAATCCCACACTTTATTTGCATTTTGAGCTTAAAGCCCCACCGGAACTTAGAGTTTACTTTTCTTTTGGTTAACATTGGCTTGGGTATTATCACAGTCCTCTTTGACCAGGAGAGTCTGTGTCCCATTATTTAAAC